>CM073489.1:37261057-38461057 GCA_037074505.1 Albizia julibrissin | reverse complement strand
ATATTACAACATTTATACAAGCTAACAAAATTCTACCACTAAAATTGACTTTTGGTCAGGAACCAGACATATTCCATCTTAAAATGTTTGAATGTGCTATGCTTATTAATCCACCATAATGCACATAGATGGATATAGAAAGAAAGTTGGGATAAATGTTGGATAAGGACCTCCTTTTCTTGTTTGTCTTTAAATGAAACAATAAGATGTTTCTAAAGGAAACAAATGGATTTAGGATACCTATATTGCATGATTAGTCAATTGTCATGTGACAATGTTTTCCTAACATGAGGGGGAAATTGAATAGATGGAAAAGAGAACAAATAGAATGCATTATTACTATTAAGTAGAGATCCTTGAATATAGAAGTATGAACTAGAAGTTCATCAAGCTTTCCATTCATGAAATATTATAATATATCTGTTAGATAGAATTACTGACCTAAATGAGAGTTACTAAATTTCATATTCTAACTAAAAATGCTCTAATTAGTATAAATACAAGTGAGACATGCTTGAAGTATGAGACACTATTCGGTTATAAACATAGGTCAATCACTCCGGCTTAAATCGGCCGGTCCAGTTTTCAAAACATGGGAAGTGTCAAACTAGAGTCTAGAAGTAAAGTGTGATTGTGTGAGTTTGTGACAGTGCCAATGTGTGTGTCACTGTGTGAAGTGTGAAAAGTGAACAACAATTGGGAAAAATAAAAATTATCTATACAAGTAACGGGCATGTACAAGTGTGTCATTGGTTCACCCGTAACCCAGGCGTATAATATAAATGGGAACATGCTACCCGTTACTCGTTATGGGCCCAATCTAAGTGGGTTAAACGGGCTAAATTACTATGGATCGTGGGCAGTTACACGGGCTGTGGGTATTTTGCTTATCCTAATGCTTCCCGTCTGTCCAAGTCACTCCATAACAGACAATTAATTAAGGGAAAATAACAAAAAGGTCCAATGCAAATGAAAATATGAAGAAATGGTTCCAAGGTGTTGTTAATGACAATATGAGGATCCTCCATTAACAACATGAGGATCGTCATTAACAACCCCTTAAAACCATTTCTTTATATTTTCATTTATTTAAAAACTTATTGTAACTTTTCCATTAATTAAATACAGACCGTTGACTTAATCCCTTCCCGCGACCCTAACTTTCCGTGGTTACCTGTACCTGATCATTCACAAATAGGGGTGGAAACAGGCCAGGCCAGGCCAGGCCTGTGCCTTAACAGGCCTGGCCTGTTAAGGCACTATCTGGCCTGAGCCTGGCCTGTGGCCTGTAACAGGCTTATTTTCAGGCCTGAGCCTGGCCTGGCCTGTGGCCTGTTAAGAAATTTTTTTTTTATTTTTTTTATTTTTTTTATTTTTTTTAAAGGCTAACAAGTAACAAGCCATAGGCCAAAAAATAGTCTATTTCAAATAAGAAAAAAAGGCCCAATTACATAAATTAATTATCCCAATACAAAAATTAATTATCCAAAATACATCATAAAATGTGAAATCAAATACAATATAATAATTTTCAATACATTATTTTAACAACGGAAAATTTATACCTTTTGTTTCTTCTTTAAACCATACTTATTGCGAAGCCTTTCATTCGACTTTAATTCATTTACAACCAAAAAAAAATTATTACACTAATATTTATTTATTTTTTACAAAAAAAAAAAAAAACTTAACAGGCCAAGGCCAGCCTGACAGGCCTAACAGGCCTGTCAGTAGGCCTTGGCCTGGCCTTTTAAGGCAAACAGGCCTTGACCTGGCCTATTAGCCTGACAGGCCAGGCCGGAAACAGGCCAGGCCGCAGGCCCCTGACAGGCCGCCTGGCCTGTTTCCACCCCTATTCACAAACCTCACCGCCACTCCCGATGTTTCATGCACCTTCTCCACTTCTGCTCCATCCTTCTTCCTATCCTTTTTATGCAACAACCTCAATCCTCTCTCCTACTTAATCCATCTTCCCCCGACCTCTTTCATCATCACTATGAACTTCACTTCCATTTACTCTCCCCATATCCATCTTCCTAAGCTTCCTTTCTTGCCCTTCGAACCCTCTCAGCCTCGGAAATTTCGCATTTTCAGACGCCCAAAGCTTAAATCCAATTGGAGACTTGCCGTCCGGGGTCAGTCGGACTCTTTGATACCCACACCGTTCCAGAATTTGTTCCACAGCTTAATCACCCAGTATCCTTATGTCCATACCTTGGATTTGTTCGCCCCAGCACTTGGTTTTGCTTCCGGGGTTGCTCTATTCTGGTCGCGATCCAAATCACACAACAATTCTGGGGTTTTGGATATCGGGGAGTGGATCTTGTTCGTTAGTCCGACGCCTTTTAACCGTTTTGTCTTGCTGCGGTGCCCGTCGATATCGTTTCAAGGAAGTGAGTTCTTGGAGGATGTGAACGACAAGCTCGTGGAGGAGGAAAGGCATTATGTGACGGTCAACAGTGGCAAGATTCAAGTGAGGAGCCACGATGGTGTAGAGACGGTTTTGGAGGACAGTAACTTGACTTATCAAAGAGTATGCGTTACCACTGAAGATGGAGGTGTGATTTCGTTGGACTGGCCCGCCAATTTGGACTTGGAAGAGGAGCGCGGCTTGGATTCTACTTTGTTGCTGGTTCCTGGCACGCCTGACGGGAGCATGGACAGAAACACCAAGTCATTAGTAGTTGAAGCTCTCAAGAGGGGTTTTTTTCCTGTTGTGATGAATCCAAGAGGATGTGCTGGTTCACCTCTCACCACAGCCCGGTAACTCCCTCTTTTTTATTTAGACTACAACAAATTTGAGGTTGATGCTGAAATTGGTTGGTTACGATGTGACCAATTTTGGTGCTTGATGAAATGAATGCAGCTTCAACGTTATGATACATATAAAGGATATAAATAGGAAGATACTTGAGAGTCCTACGGAAAACATCAAAACGTGTTGAATAGAGGTGATCATGGCAATTTACTAATTTTATTTATTTTTTTATTTTGAAGCAAAGCAAAGGGAGCTAGAATGGATGTTAGAAAAATGATTTTTTAGGGAAAGGATCATACTATATCAGTACTCTCTAGGAATGGAGATGGTGACTTGAGAGCAGGGAATTACTGCTCTTCCTTCTGTATCTTACCTGTCACATTTGTCCAACCAAGCAAAAATATGTGCTTCTCTTCCTTCTTCCTCTTTCCATCATCTTTCTTACTTCATTCCTGGGAAGTTGGCAATTTAGAATGGGAATCCTCCTTCCCCTAAGAGTCTTATGGCTAGACAGAAGATTTTAGAGACTTCTTAACTATGTTTTTTGTAGGTTATTTACAGCTGCCGACAGTGATGATATCTGCACAGCTATCAAGTATATTAATGCAGCAAGACCATGGACAACATTGATGGGTGTTGGATGGGGATATGGTGCAAATATGTTGACGAAATACTTGGCAGAGGTTGGGGAGAGAACACCACTGACAGCTGCAACATGCATCGACAATCCTTTTGATTTAGAGGAAGCTACAAGGCCCACACCTTATCACATTGCCACTGATCAGAAACTCACTGGAGGACTGATAGATATTCTGCGAAGCAACAAGGTGATTTAATTGCTTCCTACACCCTCTTTTCTTCTTTTTCTTTTCATCTGGCCTTTTGATGTGATGCTCCATGCAATCTGATTTTCTGAAAGATGAATTTGATTTTTCATACTTCAGATATTTTAGTAGTTGAAGGATTATAAATTACCCAAATACTTGTTGACCATGCAGGAACTATTCCAAGGTAAAACAAAAGGTTTTGACGTGAAAAATGCTTTATTGGCAAAAACTGTTCGTGATTTTGAGAAAGCAATATCTATGGTATCTCATGGCTTTGGGGCTATTGAAGTTTTTTATTCAAAATCCAGCACAAGAAATTTGATTGGAAAAATCAAAATTCCTGTTCTATTTATACAGGTAAGAATGAGTTATTTTATGGGACCATCTCACTTAGTCTGCATGTGAGTGTTGCACTGTATGTATTATGTAATATGCATTTGCTTTATTTAGTAGACTTGACCTGAATTTGCATCTAAATTCATCATAGGTATGTTCTTAAGGAATTGGTACCTTCAACATTTCATCTCAATCCAAGGAGGTGGAAAGGCTATGTAATCATGAGGAAATTGAATAGAAAAGAATGATCATGGTTTGATCTAAATATATGTGAGAAGGGACAGAGAAGGGGAGTTAAGGTGTTTAAATAACCTCAAAAAAATTATATAGGATAATTGTTAACAAAGTTATAGTCGGTGAAGCACATGTGAGAAAACCTCATAGATTAAATTTGTTTTGATGAAAGAAGCATTAGATAAATAACAGAAAGTTTTTTGTTAAAAAAATTATAATTGGGCCCCCCTTTCTTGGCCATTGGGAAATAACCAAAAAGCTTGGAAATAAATTCAAAGTGATAACCACTTAGGCTTATTTCTTGATTAGCTCTCTCAGTTGGTCTTTCCTCATGAATTATTGGTGTTGTAATCTTGGCATACAAAAGAACAAAACAAATAATTTGAATTCATCATTTTGGCTCCCCTTCCTTCACTCCTCCATTCCAATTATGCCCAACATAAAATGAGAAAATGCTCTATATATGATTAGATTGTTTTGATCAATTAATGACATAATGAATATCTGTTGTTATTTCTATGATTTAAATCTTCCTTGTGCATAAATCAACCAGAGCCTTACCAGTTTCAACATTTTAACAGAGTGATGATGGGACAGTCCCGGTTTTTTCGATTCCGCGCAATAAGATTGCTGAAAATCCATTCACTAGCCTGCTCCTTTGTTCTTGTTTACCATCTAGTGTTATTGGTACTGACATATCTGCTATATCTTGGTGCCAGCTTTTAACAATGGAGGTAAATTTCTTTCTGGACCATTTATGGATCATTATTTTATTCTATTTATGTGATATTTCTCTCTCTCTCTTGTATCAAGTATCAACCAAAGAGTGAATTCTTGCCCTAACATGGGTAGTCATATCTCCAAGGTAAACTCAACTGACTAGTTGGAAGAATCACATTCACCTGGCATTATGTTCAAATGAACCAAGGATTCTATTTGTAGTAAACTATCGAGATTGGGCACAAGCAGTCAAGCTTTCCATTGGAGGCCGAGGCAAAAGGGGGTTCTTGACTGACAATTCTAAGGCCCCTGCTGATCCTTCCTCTCCGGAGATGTAGCAATGGGAGGTCGACAACTCCATGGTTTCCTCGTGGCTAATTAATGCCATGGCTCCACATCTCTGTCGAAGCTTCATGTACCTCCCCACTGCGAGTGACATCTGGGAAGCACTCCGTGTCTCATACTACAATGGTGAAGACTTATCTCAATCGTATGGATTGAAGAGGAAGATTTGGCAGCTTAAACAAGGCACCCAAAATGTTACCGACTATTGGCTCAAACTCGTGGCCCTCTGGCAGGAAGTCGATCTGTACACCGAAGAAGAGGTAAGTCCTCCGGTGGAGGCTGCTCGGAAGAAACGGAGCCTTGAGAATGAACGACTCTTCCAATTTCTTGTCGGACTTGATCCTATTTACGATGACGTTCGGAGTCGTATGCTCAGTCGCACTTCTGTTCCGTCTACACTCGAGACCTTCTCTGAAGTTCGCCGAGAGAAATCTTGCCGACGGGTGATGCCTGTGAACACTGACTCTATTGCCCCGGTTGCACACTAATCAGCCCTTGTGACTAAAGGTCCACTTCCGGAAACTTCAACCTCAACTCCTAAAGGGAAAGTGACCTGTGATCACTGTAAGAGGATCGGTCAAACTAAAGATCAGTGCTAGGATCTTCATGGAAAGCCTGCAGATTGGAAACCTCGTAGAGGGAAGCCACGTAGTTACCACACAACACAGGATTCCTCTAGCGATACTAGCTCTTTAGTAACTAAAGAAAAGTTTGACCAACTGTTGGATATGGTCAAAGCCCTTCAAACCTCCCAGAAACCAGCTGCCACAGCTTCAGTTGCACACAAAGGTAGTACCTCTATGGCCCTACACACTTCGTTTTTACCATCCAAATGGATTGTGGATACAGGTGCCTTTGACCATATGACATCCGAAGCCCAGATGTTTGTCTCTTATCTCCTAAGTGCAAGCAATGAGAAAATACGTACTGCTAATGGCACCTCCTTTACCATAGCAAGAAAGGGCAGAGTAAAATTACCTAATGCAAAACAATTAGAATCTGTCTCACATGTCCCACACTTAGCATGCAATCTTCTCTCTATTAGCAAGCTAACTAAGCACGCGAATTGTTATGCTCATTTCTTTCCTTCTCATTGTGTTTTTCAGGATCTGTCCTCAGGGAAGACGATTGGTGGTGCCAAGGAATATGATGGACTCTATTATCTTGACAATTCAGCTGTGAGTGCTCTGTGTTCACCATTTATAAGTGGGCTTAGTTCAACCCCTGATAATAATGATGTTTAGTTATGGCATAAACGGATGGGTCATCCGGGTTTTTCATATTTGCAACAATTGTTTCCGCATTTTCCTCTTAATAAAACTCTTCATTGTGATATATGTGAGTTTGCCAAACATCATCGCACTGTTTTTCCTCCATCGTCTTATAAATCTACCCATCTCTTTTCTATCATCCACAGTGATGTGTGGGGGCCATCTCGCATTCCGAATTGTACCCGTGCAAAATGGTTTGTCAACTTAATTGACGATCATACCCGAATGTGTTGGGTTTAACTACTCCGAGAAAAGTCTGACGTTTCCACTATATTTATTGAATTCTTCAAACTCATCACTAATCAGTTTGACACCAGCATTAAAGTGTTATATACCGATAACGACACGGAGTATTTCAATCATACCTTACGCAACTTTCTTAAATCTCGTGGTTTAGTGCATCACAGCATATGCCCCCATAGCCCCCAACAAAATGGGATTGCAGAACGTAAAAATAGACACTTATTGGATGTTGCCCGGGCTCTCCTGATGACTTGTAATGTTCCCAAGTTTTACTGGGGGGATGTGGTTTTGACTGCGGCCTACCTCATTAATCGAATGCCTAGTCGTGTACTCGCCAACCTTTCTCCTCCTGATAAACTCCGTGAAACTCACACCCTTGACCATCTTGATCATCCTCTTCCTCTCCGAGTCTTTGGCTGTTCAGCATTCGTTCATGAACACCATTCACCATCTAAATCTGATCCTTGTGCTACTAAATGCATCTTTCTTGGTTATTCTCCAACTCAAAAGGGTTATAAGTGCTTTGACCCAATCTCTAAGCGTGTCTATGTGAGTCGGGATGTCAGTTTCTCTGAGAATGAACCTTACTATCCCAAGTCTTCATTCAGGAGGAGAGTCAAAGTGAATTTCAATCCTCGGTGTCTCAACCTATACCTCCTCAACTCACAATTGAACATGATCCTCACACTAAACCTTTAAGGCAAACTGAAACCTCGGATCCTCTTATGCCAAGTTATCAACAAAAATCCAAACCAGGGGGAGACGAAACTCACCTAGGTCAATACAAGATGTAATACCTCCTCAACCTATACCTCCTCAACTCATAATTGAACATGATCCTCACATTAAACCTTTAAGGCAAACTGAAACCTCGAATCCTCTTGTGCCAAGTTATCAACAAACATCCAAACCAGGGGGAGACGAAACTCACCCAGGTCAATACAAGATGTACTTACGGAGGAAGAAGGTAACAGAGCCATCTATATTCCTGGGTGCACCAGAGTCTGAACCAATAACAGATCCTGGAAGCGAAGGTGAGAATCTTGGTCTTGATAAACCAGATGAAGAGATAGATCTGCCTATTACCCTGAGGAAGAAGGCTCAGTCATGTACTATGCATCCTATTCAAAAGTATGTCTCTTATGCTAATCTCTCTAAAAATTATAGTTCCTTTGTCTCTAACCTAGATAGGGTACACGTCCCTAATAATGTATATGAAGCACTTGAGATTCCTGAATGGAGAGATGTGGTTCTTGATGAGATGAGGGCTTTGGAGAAAAATGGTACTTGGGAGATTGTTGATCTGCCTAAAGGGAAGAAGCTTGTAGGATGTAAGTGGGTGTTTACTCCAAAACCCTGATGGCTCACTCGACAAATACAAAGCACGTTTGGTGGCTAAAGGGTTTACCCAAACCTATGGAATTGACTACAATGAAACATTTGCACCTATGGCAAAACTCAACACTATTAGAGTTTTACTATCCATAGCAGCTAACCTTGATTGGTCCTTACAACAATTAGACATCAAGAAAGCTTTTCTGAATAGAGAACTAAAGGAAGAAGTGTACATGTCACTCCCCCCTGGTTTCAATGGCAACAATGAAAACCACGTGTGTAGACTAAAGAAGTCCCTATATGGAATAAAGCAATCCCCAAGGGCTTGGTTTGACAGATTCTCCAAAGTACTAAGAGAGGAAGGTTACAAGCAGGGACTATCTGATCACACCATGTTCATTCGGCACGATGGAAAGATGACCACCATCCTTATTGTTTATGTAGACGACATTATCATCACCGGTAATAATGATCAAGAAATGGAGAGGATCAAGCAGGGACTTGACCAAGAATTTGAGGTGAAAGATTGAGGCCAATTAAGATACTTTCTTGGTGTGGAAGTTGCAAGGTCTAAGGAGGGCATATACGTGTCTTAAAGGAAATATGTCATTGATTTGCTCAAGGAAACGGGTATGCTAGGATGTAAACCTAGTAAGACACCAATTAAAACCAAGAAGAATACAACAAAAAAGGGGAAGCAAAAAGTGATGACCGAGAAGGACAAAACCAAAGAAAAGAAGAAGGAAAAGGAAGAGGAACCTGTTGACAAGGGCTGATACCAAAGGCTGGTTGGGAGATTGATTTATCTCTCCCATACAAGGCTTGATATTGCATTTGCTGTGAGTGTAGCAGGTCAACACATATGTATGTTTGGAATAGTGATTGGAACTTCCAATCATGCTTTTCAATCGTGATTTACGGTATACGAGGTAGCTTTACGGTCTACAAAGTAAATATGTGGAGGAGTTTTTTCTCGATTTATGTGAATCGGGCTTATGCATAAGCATAAGCTAAACCAAACAAGCTAGCAATCACCCAGATAGAAGCATATGGATGCAGCATATAAGATTCTAAAGTACTTAAAGGGCATACCTGGATGAGGTCTCCTGTTCAAGAAAACCAGCAGTAGAACAATCGAGATATACACAGATGTTGATTGGGCCGGGTCTAAAGAAGACAGTAGATCAACATTAGGCTACTGCACACTTGTATGGGGAAACTCAGTCACTTGGCAAAGTCAGAAGCAAAGGGTGGTCTCAAAGAGTAGTGCAGAATCAGAATTGTGAGCTCTATCACAGGGTGTTATGGAAGGACTATGGCTGAAGCGTGTAGCAGGGGAAGCTCAGGTTCAAGTAGAAGCTCCAATAAAGCTGTTTTGCGACAAGAAGGCTGCTCTAAGCATGGCCTTGAATCATGTTCAACACAGCCGGACCAAGCATGTTGAAGTAGATCAACACTTCATTTGAGAGAAAGTAGAAGAAGGGAGTGTATGTCTATCCTATGTACCCACAAGACAGCAACTAGCTGACATCCTTACAAAAGGACTATCAGAAAAATTATTCTCAGGGTTCATTAGCAAGTTGGATATGATTAGTATCTATGATCCAACTTGAGGGGGAGTGTAGTGAATATGTAAATATTAGGCAGATTACATGGGATTTGATTAGATTAGAATCAGGTAGTTAATAGTAGTTAGTATGATTGATTGTATCCCTGATTTCTTGGGATTTCTCTTATCCCTTCTGATATGATAGTATGTATATATATTCTCACCTCTAGATGAATAATACTATCGAAGTATTCAGGCTGATTTCCTCTACACTATTCCTTCTCCTTCGATCCTTGCTATATGATATTGCTCCCTTGGTTGAATTCTAGGTATCTGACGTATCTGTCAGTGTAAATTCTTGAGGAGGCAGCAGCTGTCAATCCTATTTGATCCGATCAGATTTTACCTTCAATCCAAATCATATCATTAGGGCTCCTGATGTGTGTGCAAATATATGATAATTTCTTGCATTTTTTATTCCCTTTGTTTAGAGATTGTTGTGAAGTTTTTCACTCCATTCTTGCAAGGGGTATTCTTATACATTGTATTTGCAGTGGCTTACTGCAGTGGAGCTTGGACTCTTAAAGGGCCGCCATCCTCTTTTGACAGATATAGATGTTACCATAAATCCATCGAGAGGATTATCTGCTGCAGAGGATATAAAGTCAGATAAGAAAAATGAAGTGAGCAGATTGTTGGACCTTACTCGCTCAGATGCATATAATGGATACACAATTGGCCCTGCGGAGGATATGCTCGAAGAAAGTAGCACTGATGCTAGCTCCCACTTTAGGTGCCAACAAGGTTTAGAAGGGAACCTTGAGCTTGGAGATATAAGCTTGCTAGGAGATAATGGTCCATTACCGCCAATTACCTCCTCTGTTGGAGATGTGGTTGAAGAGAAGAATATGGGTTCAACAGATGGTGAACGTGGTCAGGTTCTACAGACAGCACGAGTGGTGATGAACATGCTTGATGTTACCATGCCTGGCACTCTAACCGAAGAGAAGAAGAAGAAGGTAGCACTTAAGATTTCTATTGCCATGGTGTCATGTCTGTATTTGATATTGTTTACTATTTATATCTTAGATCAGTTTCTTCATCTGTCCACTAAAACTCCAAAACAGAGGGAGGATTGAAATCAATGAGGCGTTTTTTTTTCCCTGTCATGGAAAATTGAAGAGTTTTCAGTTTTTAAGTACCTTAAGTACCTACCAGAGCAACTCCTTTTCTTTAGATATAAGCATGGACTATGGTGTATGTGCATTGCAGGCTGTTAAGAGGCTGTTCAATATCGAACAATTTCATGTTGATTTAATAATTTGAATTATTACATTGTATTTAACCTTGAATAAATTTGTTAGGTTCACTTATTTAATGTAATATTGATATAGAGAAGCATTTGTTATGGGCATTAATATAAATTATTAAAAATTTCCAGGTCTTGACTGCCGTGGGTCAAGGAGAGACGCTTATGCAAGCTTTACAAGGTGCTGTGCCAGAAGATGTTCGTGGTAAGTTTACAGCTGCTGTAACAGGGATTTTGAATGTGCAGGGCACCAACTTGAAGTTTGATAGGGTTATTAGCATTCCTCAGGCTCCCGATTCATTATCAGGACAGAAGAACCAACAAAAGTTTACCAGATTACCAGGTTCAGAAGGTTTATCTGAAGACCAATCCTCTCTGAACCCGATGAAAGGTACACAGAGTTCTGTTGATAACCATGCTGATGCTCCAAGCGACATGGGTGAGCATACTGGAGGGACAGAATTGGAAGTTCATCCCTCACAAAACCCTCCAAATTCTACTAATCTAACCCATGCTCAAGACCCAAACAATGAAGTTGGTTCTCCTGGTTGTTTTGAGAAGGAAACCAGCAAGTCCAGAAGCAATAATGATTCAAATGAGCAATTAAATGAAGCAGTTGCTTCAGAGATTGAAATCAGCAAAAAAGAGTTGGAAACAGATTCTAAATTACATTCTGCCAACCAGAATGAAGAAGTGGCGGTAGCTGGTGATCAGCAGAAAAGCCTAAACAGTAGAATAGCTCAAACCCAAATAGACACAGAGGAGGAAAATAATATCCAGAAGGTTCAACAGAAAACTCCAGATTGCTCTAGTGGTCAGAGTAAAATGACGTCAAATAATGAAAAAGAAGAATCAAATTTATCTCCTGTATCCTCTGAGCCACAAACAAATGAAATGGAAAGTACTAACTTTGAGAAGAAGGAGAACAATAATTTGCAGAATGTTACAGATCAAACTAACTCTCTGAGTTCTGATTCTAGTGCCACCTCCTTCAGCGTTTCCCAAGCATTGGATACCTTGACAGGGATAGATGATTCCACCCAAGTGGCTGTTAATAGTGTTTTTGGTGTTATAGAAAATATGATATCTCAGCTTGAGGAGAGTTCAGACAACAAAGAAATCAAGGACGGAAAAGATGGTGATCATGAGTTTCAAGGAACACAAAAATGTGATAGCCAAATCTTGGAATCCAACACATCAGGTGATCCTTCTGTACATGATCACCATGATGGCATTTACTCAGAGAATGATACTTGTATGGAGGAAAAACAAACTAAAAGCCTCAGCACAGGTAATGGGAGTAGTGTTTTCAATCCTCAGAAAAGCAACTCTAGTGACCATGTAGCTCAGAAGAAAAGTCAATGGAATGGTAAAAAAGTTCTTTTTGATGAATGTGATGGACATGGAGAAGTAAACCGGATGCTACAACACATAGATGCAAATCCATTCAAGGATCCTCTTTATAGTCAATATCTTATCACAAACACTCCCACCAATTCACTTGATTTAGACATGACTACTGCATTACTACTTGACTATTTCCCAGAAGAAGGTCAATGGAAGCTCTTGGAACAACCACAGAATACAGAAACTTCTTCACTTAATGATGGGGATGCAGGCTACAAGACGAAGGCTCACACATCTGCAAAATCTTCTGATACAGAGCAATGTATTGAACCACCATATGTAGTATTACATTCAGAAGGTCAACAAGAATCCGTGAAAGAGTTTGTTACAGAAGACAACATGAATGAAAAAATTGATACGAGTTGTGACAGATCAGAGAAATTGATCCTATTTGTGAGAAATACCTTATTGAACTCCTTGAACATGGAAGTTAATCGCAAGCTGAATTCAGAAGAAATGGAAGAAATGAAACAGAAGCTTGTTGGGGACCTCGAACATGTGGCAAATGCCATATCACAGATTGTTAGACGTAGTAACGTCCAATTACCACACACTGACACTCAATTACATAATATTGAGGGCACTGATACAAAAGCAGGTACCCTTGACGGGGAGCACATTATTCAGGTAATATCATCTTCCGTTCAGGAGACAAGCTACCTGAGAAGAGTGATGCCTATTGGTGTTATTGTAGGAACTACCTTAGCTGTATTGAGGCAATATTTTCATGTAGCTACAGCTCAAGATAGTGGCCAGAGAGGATCTCTGATTGATGATTATGAGGAAAGACCTAGTAGAAGTAACTATGACGATGTTAGTGAAACAGAGATAGTTCAAGAACCCAAAGAGAAACCTTGTTTGGACCATTCCATAAAGAGAAATGGAGTAAAAAGTGTATCGAATGATATAAACAAAAGTTCTGTCATGGTTGGTGCAGTTACAGCTGCTTTTGGGGCTTCGGCTTTACTCATGCAAGAGCAGGTATGAGTTGAGTATCTTATGGTTTCACTTTGCTAGTGACTGGATCTGTAAATCAATGCACATGCACATAGGTGTAGTCTTCACTTTGCTTAACCTATAACCATCTTCCTATAAATATGACACCTGAGGCACATAATGTCCAGTTACACCTTCAAGCAAATTGATGCTAAAACATGTTGCGTAGACTTTTATATTCATTGACTACATTATACCATTAAAATTTGAGTGTGTACTTGTTCCCTTGCTGCAGCCGCCCAGCTCCTTTCTCGACTCCTCAAAAAATGGGTGAAATTTTTGTGAAATAATTATCAAAACTTGAAAGAAAACTTTCATTCGGTTCTGATTGGATGTACTTAAATTGCTCATATCTAATAGTTGAGAATAGAAAAAGTGGTGAGAGCAGGGGAGATGAATATACATTTACTACTTCAATTATTGTTGTTGTTGTCGTCGTCTTCAACTGAATCATCTTAATTTTAAGTTTCTATTGCTCCATTTCAGAATCCATGCAGAGGTAATGAAACTGCTGAAAGTTCATCCTCATCATCGAAAATGAAATATAGTCATCATAAGGGATCTGACAAGCTTGAGGAGCAAGTCTCTGAGAAAAACCATAGTAGTATAGTCACAAGCCTTGCTGAGAAAGCTATGTCGGTTGCTGGTCCAGTTGTACCTACCAAGGATGATGGTGAAGTGGATCAAGAAAGGTCAGGACACTATTTTATCTTGTGATTGAAATATTTCCATGTTCTTCGTATACTTACCTGAAGTAACTTTACTGCATGGAAAGACTGGTTGCTATGCTTGCTGATTTAGGACAAAAAGGGGGCTTGCTGAGGCTAGTTGGCAAACTTGCTTTGCTATGGGGTGGTATACGTGGTGCAATGAGTTTGACTGACCGGCTTATCTCATTCTTGCGTATAGCTGATCGCCCCTTATTGCAAAGGTAATCTGAACTGGCATTTGCTCATGAGAGAAAATCAACCATTTCTTGAGATATTTTGTACAGTGGCTTTGCTTAGAGTAGTCTTCAATGCCTGGGAAACTAAAATTATGCTGTCACGTTTAGAAACATTTGCACACTTATTTTACATTGTCAATTTGAGGAGTTAAACGGGGTTGAACTTGGGATCAATTGGGGTGCTTCTATTTAGTTTTTCATATTTGGTACATAGAATTATACACAAGATAAACTCTTAATTACACCTCACTTTCTTCAATCTCTCACACTTCACTCATGCTGCATTGTTGCTTATCACTTACTACACACAACCTGGATTTTTATTTCCTTACAAAAATGCCCTTTCTTTGCACTGCATGGAATCCATTTTTAGCATGTTCGTAGTTACTGAAAAGTAACTTTTTTTATAGCTATTTGATTGGGTTAGATTTGAGTATTGTCTAGCCCATTTTAGCATGTTTGCAGTTATTGAAAGTCACTTATCCTCTTCATATTTTTGATTATTCTTTGCTAACTTCCATCTTTTCCTTTGACATGATTCTTATCAATGCAGCAATATTAATATGTTATCTAAACCCTTTTCATCTACTTGTACCTTGTATGAGCGAAATTTAGGAAAGTATTGTTATCTTTGCGTTGTCACATCTGTTAAATCCTGTCGGTTCTGTCTTTTGTGCTTGAGATGGAGATTGAAATTTATAAACTCAAGTGATTCTTTTTATAAACATGCAATGGAGCTTTTATCATATAGCAAGTGATTTTGAATTTCTTTATCCTAATTTTCTAAGATTTCTCTTTCCTTCTTCAGGGTTTGTGCGTTTGTTGGAATGGCCCTTGTTCTATGGTCCCCTGTTGTCATTCCATTGCTTCCGACTTTGGTTCAAAGCTGGACAACAAATAGTCCTTCCAGAATGACTGAGATTTCTTGCATTATTGGCCTTTACACTGCTGCAATGATACTTCTTGTGTTATGGGGAAAAAGAATCCGTGGGTATGGAAACTCACTAGAGCAATATGGGCTGGACTTGACATCACCGACAAAGGTATCAATTTGGGATATAATCCAGAAGAATATGAAGTTTTTTATTGGATTCTATGTCTATGAAGTTGTCGATGTCATGTTTACATCTTTAGTTTTTCTGAGTTTCTTGATTTAAAATATAAATTTCAAAAGTCATTACCTGGAGAAGGCCTGGTAATGATTTCATTAATATCTCTCATCGTAGTCCATTAAATTTCTATACAGTCTTTAAGGTCATTCATTACCTCAAAATTAATTTTATGAAGCAAGTTTTGATAATGCCTCGGCTTTTGATAGGTTTAGGTAACTGATATAGGATGTTGGTGAAATTGAAAGAGGTGATTGGATCTTGATATATGTCTTTGATTTTCACGCTACTTTAGAGCCAGTAATATTGTGAAAATTATTGTGTTATGTTGTTTTATGTTGGATTTGACCTATCGTGTCTTACCAGCATTATATGTACTGTGTTGTATTGGTCTTAGTCGTGTATGCTGTACTGTTTGTGGTATTTTGTTGTTAGTGGACGTTGCAAGAAACTTTGGTAATTGCATGTGAAATATTATTGGGGTTAGAAAGAAGAAAGGACATGAATGGCGAGAAATAAAGTTTACAGAGATTATTAAACAGCCTTTAGCATGCGTTTTGTATGTAAGGGGTAATAGCTCTTGCTACTTTGCTTCTATCTGTGGCTGGATTGAATACACTGGATGTGGTTTGCAAAATGAGCTCAAGGTCAATTTGGCACATCTATTTTCAACTTTTTTGTTTTTTTTTTGTGTTTTCTTTTGGGTGTAGGTTAGAGGCTGTATGACATATTGGGGATTTTATTGATTTTTCACGGGCACTTGGTTATGAATGATAAGCTAATTTTGAATCTTCGCTGCAGCTATTTGATTTTTTTAAGGGCTTGGTTGGTGGGGTCATCTTTGTTTCTTCAATTCATACTACAAATGCATTGCTTGGTTGCGCAATTTTCTCTTGGCCTTCCATTCCACCTTCTTTGGATATCATGACTTGGCTCAAAGTGCACGGACAAATGGTTGTGCTGGTTGTTCAAGGGGTTGTGATGGCAGTTGCTACTGCGTTTGTGGAAGAATTACTTTTCAGGTCCTGGCTGCCCCAAGAAATTGCAGTTGATCTTGGGTATTATCGTGGAGTTATCATATCTGGGTTTGCCTTTTCTTTACTTCAGAGGTTCGTTTTCTTGATCAAGCCTGTTTTGTCTATCCTACTTTTTGTGCATTATATTTTAAGTGTAGTAAGACACAGATATTTTAGGGAGGCTTATAAGCATGTGTGATTAAGTTCTTCGGTATGTTCAACTGATGGTGCTTACACGATAAGATTAGGATTGAAACGATGTGCTAGTTCAATTTTGAGTCCAAATGATATCTGTATTTTGGTTTTTTTGGGGGGGGGGGGTTTCAGGTCTCCACAAGCAATACCAGGACTTTGGCTTTTATCATTGGCTCTATCGGGTGCCCGACAGAGAAATGGAGGTAGTCTCTTGATCCCAATTGGGCTACGCACGGGGATGATGGCGTCAAATTTTATCTTGCAGAAGGGCAAATTTTTAAGCTATGGGAGCAACTTCCCTCTTTGGTTAATTGGAACTCATCCATTCCAGCCATTTAGTGGGATAGTTGGTTTGTTGTTTTCGATATCATTGGCGATGCTTCTCTACCCCACACAGGCCTCACAAAAAAGAGAAGCTCGGGACTACTGAGTAGAAAATCTATTGGCTGATGGGGTTTTTTGACTCCCCGCCCCACCTACACTCTCGAGTGTTACCTCTACTGTGAATTTAACACTTGATGGAAGAGGGAAAATGGTGATTGGGGGAGTCGTGTCATACGAAGCCTGGAGGCACCTATCATTGTGCGATTGAAGAGAAGAGACATATTTTAGAAATTACGAGAATTTTTTTTTTTTTTTGTATATAGTAATACAGGGCAATGGGTCTGTACAGAGGGGTTCCATTTTTGTACACATCTAAGCATGTAGAGAGGTTTCTTTTTTGGCACAAATAAATTAGGACAAAACTCCTCTCACATACTTATCTTGTATACCGTAAATCATAACTGAAAAATTATTTTTAAAAGCTCCAATCACTATTCCAAACAAACACTAAGTTTACACTAAAAGAAATGTTGGCCAACTGTGTGCCTATAATCCCTCCCCATATGGTTATCGTTCTATACACACTTGGACAACAGTATAGATCGGATTTGTACTTCAACATAAAGCAAGTACAATTTCATGAAACCAACTTGGGTTGCAAATATGTAATTCAGGCAAAGAATGCACAACACGGCTTTAAATTTAACAGACGGGCCAAGTGCGCCCAACTTCATAGATTTTCCAATCATTCCAATTTTAGGGAGAACAAAAGATTTTTTTTTTCTTTTTTTCTTTTTATGACCAAATGTAATGACAAAATCAAAATCAAAGACACGGTCCAAAATGAGCAAAGCCGGATCGGATCCTTTATCTCTTGATTCACTCTTCCACTGCGAGGGGCACAGACTCGGCCTGCAAGTCACAAGTCACAGCAAATAATAAAGCAAGAGTGCATGGGCAATGAAGTTCGGGGAGAGGGAGAGAATTTCATACCAATTTGCCGTACTTGAGGGCGTAAAACATCTCCAGATAGCGGCGGCTCTCACGGCGGTCAAGTTTGGACACATGCTTCCAGAAGCCATACACACCGGTGAGAGTGAGAAGCCTCTCCGAGTAGATCTGCCATGTGTACCTGTTCCCACCAATAACCAAAACCTCAATTACGATCACATGATCCATTAAAACACCGCACAGCAGCAGAGCAGGACTGAATTTGCTTACTTCTCCTGAATACGTTTGAGTCCTCCCTGGGAAATCTTGTCCCAGTGGCTTGGATCTGCCTTGCACTTGTCAAAGAATTCCACGAGCGTGTCGGCGGCACGATCCCCGTGGTATGGGTCAATGTGGTATCCAGATTTGCCGTGTACTATGATCTCCGCCGGCCCACCATTGCATGTGGCGAATGTGGGCAATCCACAGGTCATGGCCTCCACAACAGTCAGCCCGAATGCTTCATACAGAGCAGGCTGCACAAATGCTCCCTTTGTGTCACAAATCACTCGGTACAGCTCTCCGTTCCTCACCCTGTTCATCTGCGACGAAATCCATCTGAACTGCCCGTTCAACTTGTACGTATCGATGAGCCCGTACATCTTCTTCATCTCCGCTTTCTCTTCCAAGTCCTTTGACTCCTTTCTCCTGTCTCCGGCAACCACCACCAGGTTCACCAGCTCACGCAGCCTTGCGTTCTTACCGTACCACTCAACAAGTCCCGTTATGTTCTTCACTCGGTCCAATCTTGCCATGGTGAAGATGATTGGCTTGCTTCGGTCTTTCAATACGCATCTGTCACAAAAATAAAATATAATTAAACGCTTTTACATACAATCAATTAAGTGCAATTTCGAGAGGCAGAGAAACTAACATGTGCTCCTTATTTTCGACTGAGGAGTAAAGAAGCTCCTCAATCTCCGGGTGGAAATTTGTCAGCCTACGCTCTGCTTCTGTGTAGGGGAAGTAGATGCTCATATCTGCTCCGGGAGACACAATGTTGAACTTTGGATCAAACACATTAATACCGTGAACAACACGGTAGAGACCAGGAAGGGTAAATGCAATGTGACTCTCATACTGTCCCACAGTATCCTTGCTGTAAATGCAAATGCAGATGACACAAGAATTTCAGTGGCCACTTCAATAAGATTTTTTATACACGTGCAAAAGTAGGGTGTTAGCTGCGAGGTATAGATCACCTTCCAGCAATCTCTTGGAAGGTACTGGTGATGATAAAGTCTGTGTGGTTCATTGCAAAAAGATCGGCTGTAAATTGACAAGAGAAGTGATATTTGTCTTCAAATTTTTTCCAGTATATGTCGGAGTCAGGATATTTGGTCTTCTCAAGTGCGTGTGCAATGGTACACTGCAATAGAGCACTCAAGGTGATTGATATATAACTTTGGCCGCTGGATTCCAAGGGGCATAGTCAACAAAAAGTAACAAGCACACAAACCTGAGTTACGCCCAATTTATGCGCTAACAAAGAGGCAACAATGTTTCCATCACTGTAGTTTCCAATAATGAGATCAGGCTTGCCCTTCAACTCTTTGGTGATTTCATGAGCAACATCCTAAAAGATTGGGTGCAGGTCAAATAAAGCCAAGCGGAAGGCCCGAAAATTCTCCAACTTAGAGTCCAAGAACAGCAATTACCTCAGTGTAAGTTTCTAGGTAGGGCCAGACTTCGAATCTTGAGATCCATTTACGAACAATCCCTTTCTCTGATCTAAAGGGAACTCGAAGAATATTGGAATGCTCCGTTCCATACACTTTCTCTATGCGCTGGCCACAAGTAGTTCCAACTGCATCTGGGAGAAGACGGGTGATCTGCATTCATCACCATCAGTTAGACAAATGTATATGATAACCAATCAATCCACATGAATGAGAAACGGGCATACAATGAGAATTTGAGGGGTAATATCTAGGCCTTGTTGCTTGATGCGAAGAAGCATCTCATTCTCCAAAGCACGAACTTGATCCAAAATGTATACGACCTGGAAGGCAAAACACGGGATCAGCAACACAGTGTGGAAGAGAGGGAGAGCAGGAGCGCGTTGTTGTCAACTAACCTGGCCACCAGTATCAGGGTAACCCAAGACGTTATCTTGAGCAAAATAACCGTGGGGAGTAAGGATGACAACATTGAAGACCATGGGAATTCTGCCAAGGAATTTCTCGAGGGTGCAGGGGTCAGGTGCCTCCAGAAGATCCAACAGAAGTTGAATCATCTCAAGGACACGCCCTGCTGTGTCACCCCACCCTCTCTCCAAACCAGTTTCCCGGAATTTGTGTTCAAATTCTGAGTAGGGTGTTTCAGGAGCAAGAGTGCCCAGATACTCCTCTGCTTTCCGCAGAACATGTTGCAGAGAATTCAGGTTTTGAATTCTATCATTCAACATCATAGTCTGCCCAAGTTTAAAGCTTTCGTTAGAAGACGGACGAATACCAGTTTAGTGTGAGAAATATGGGTCTGCTCGCCATACCTTTCCCTTGTAGCTGTGGAGCCTGAGAAATTCCAGGAGCGGCTGCATGCTCTCCTTGTCATGGAAGAGTTTTGCAGAAAGGTGGCGGTTGAGGAACTCCACGCCATTCCCAATTGACTTGTTGAGTGTTGGACGTGGAAATGATGCGTTAAAGGGTTCAAAGTCCAACTCCAGCACAAAGTTTCCGTTGGCACTGCGTTAAGGGCGAAAAATAGTTAGCCCAACAGAAATAACAAATACCATTGACAAAATTCAAAGTTTTACCTTCCATCAACAAGTTCTTCCTTGAACTGCAGATACTCAGCGGCACGCAATTCCTCAACAACAAGAGCGTGCAAATTCACTCGCAGGTACTCCCAAACACCAGGCCTTGGACGAACGGCCAGAGCAACCCATGGAGGTAAAACTATAGCTTCCTACAGCGAAGAAATCAATTCGATTGAGACCGATTAAATAAAGAAAATCCTAAACCGGTTACATTTTGTGTAACAGCATTATTGACTGATGTGAAATCTTTACCTGGGTAGATCGCAGAACTTCTCCAAATGCCCCATCAGTTAGTTTCTGCCTCTTCTCTTCAGGGATGGCTTCGAACTCAGCAACGACCTGATGGTGTTGCAGAATTCCCTTGCCCTTGGCTTCAATCCTTTACCAACATGCATATTTTCAAATGCTTAATTAGTAGAATTTCTTGCAGCTCATGCAGAATACAGAGTTTTGACCGTAACAACAAAAACACTATGACTTATGTTTGAGAAAACACTATACATAATTTTTTTAAGAAAATATGTTGTTACCTAGACAAAAGGGTCAGAATTTCATTCCTGTGAGCTTTGAGAGTTTCATCAAGCCTCTCGCGGAGAGTGTGTACGTGGGTCAAATGCTCGGTGGCCATTACTCAGCTGCAACAATAAAAGTAATGTGAGAAACAGATCTAGATAATCCACAGTTAGTCACCCCAAGAAAAGGAGAAGGTTAGTCACCAAAAAGTCAAAAATCGAAACCTAAACAATGCGAATTTCTTTTTCCTCAAGACCTACCCACTATCACCAACCACCACAAAAATATCATTTTAGAAAACTGCGGATTTTATTCTCCCTGTCAACCCAGGATTTATTTCTTAAACAGTGGAGTCCTGGAGGATAATAGCTGCAAGATGCAGTTTCATTTGGAAGCATACCCAAGTACATCTATTATAGTATCAATAGTAATCAAAGCGCAGGCCAGTAATAAAGTATCGGATCTTTGGTTTAAAATTATATAGATATATTAGGAAGGCGTAAATCACTCAAATAGTTAAATAACAAGCAAGCTTCAGCAGATTCTTCACCCAAAGACATTTTGTTTATAATGAGAACTATATTGATCTAGAGCAGATTTAGGAGGGAGAGCAGCGCAAAGTTTTGATCTTTTAACCAGAAAAATATGCACTTTAGTCCAGAAAGAGGTTGGAGTGAATTAAACAACCCAACAGAGCCTCGTTCCATAAACATAGTTAAAAGTTGGGAAGTAAAATGAATCCAAAATTCAAGTCCAGACACTGTGATCCAGTGGTCACGTCTGACTGAAAGTTGCCATAGCGGCGTTAAGCACAGAGAAGAAGTGGTGAAGAAAACTATGCGAGCAGAGCAGGAAAGGAAAAAAAAAAGTAGGGGTAGGCCTGGAAGATTAAAAAAACAGAAGAAAATAAAAGAAATACCTAAAGAATCAGAATAAACGCAAAATAGAGATGGGGAAGGAGAAGAAGTGAATGAATGAATGAAAATAGAGGCAATGGGTGGGGGGGAATTTATAGACTGGGAGCACCAAACCAAACAGGAGTGACATTACCAGCGTCGGATGGATGTCAAGAGAGAGATCCGGGGGAGATTCACCGTAGGTAAAAATAAAATAAAATACTACTCTATATTTTTATTCGTTCTCTCTGTCTTCTCCAGCCGACAGGATTTTTTTTGTGATTGCGGAACGTAAAATTAGTCCCAAT
Organism: Albizia julibrissin; assembly: GCA_037074505.1. NCBI lineage: Eukaryota > Viridiplantae > Streptophyta > Magnoliopsida > Fabales > Fabaceae > Albizia > Albizia julibrissin. Next base: position 38,438,672 of record CM073489.1, on the reverse strand, counting down.
ATTTCGTGAGGGGAATATAATTTCATTCACTTGATGTCGGGTCAAAAAAAACAAAAAAATCACTTGATGGAAAGAAAATAAATGCGGCATTGCCGTGCTAGAAAATTAAGGAGTTGCCTGATATTTGCATATTTCTTTCCGATCAAGAAAAGTATAGAAATTTTGTTTATAAGAAGTAGATGTAAAATAATTTAGCAGTAAATTAAAGTATAATTTGGCGGCCAATGTCGCAAAGGAATGAATATAATGATCGGATTATAAGAATTAACATTTGAATGGTAGAGCTTAGCTCTTTTATAAACTTATTACCAAATCATTATATTGTAAAAATTAATTAATTAAATTTAAATTGTTAGGAAATTAAAAAAAAATATTTGGGAGAATTAGAGAGAAATACTAAGGAAGCAAAATATTTATTTATAAAGATCTTAAAAAGTATTATTATGTGCAAGGATAAAAAAGTTAAAATATAAATTTTTTAAGTACGAAATTAACGTTCCTTAATCCATCTCAATTATTTGACCATTAGTTATTAAATTTGATGATATCTCCATATATATTGATAAAAAAAATCTATAAGTAATTTAATATTTTTATGATATTTTCTCTCGTACATATTAGATTATCTTCAAAATTATCCAAAGTTAAAATAACATTTAAAGTCTATAAGTAATTAGAAATATATCTCTTTCTAGATTTTGATTATTTTTAAGAACTTCAAAAATTACAAAAAAATTTATAATATATTTATTTTAAAATTATGTAATTTTTCATTGGAAAAAAAGCTTAAACAAAATAGAAGCACTTACTTAAAAAGGATTTTATTAAAATGAAAAAAAAACTAAAATTTAAAATTTTTAAATAATAAATTCCTAAATAAACTATTAACCGTCAGCATCATGGGAATCTCAAAATAAAAAAAAAAATTAATTTAGGGACGCAATTGAGGAGGGAACCTCCGTAAAGCTACTTATGAATTATGATGCATTGATTTTGGATGTACGGGCCTATCTGAGAAACCCCAAACCATAATTTAAAAAACTTGTTCATAGATTAACGTAAAACACTCTTCACAAACTTAGAGGGACTGTGAAAAGTTAGACAACGTGAAACTTAGATCCTGCTTGTACGAGAGTTTTGTCATCTGTGGTTTTTTTTATAAAAAAGATTGGTTCGCAGTTGGTTTACGATGTTTCAATTGATGTTTTAGTAATTGAGTTTTTTTAAAAAAAAATCAGTTTTTAAGAAGAAACTTAAAAATCTAGTTTTTTAAAAAAATCATTTCTATTATCATCAATTTAAACATAAATCATAATATAATTTTTATCCTATCTAACTTTTATAAAAATCAGATTAAACAAAAGTGACTTCTTCCCCACTTGACCAACAGAACCTTAATGATGATAGTAGGGCTACTGTGCAAATAATATAAAAAAGAGGAGTGAGGGGCACGGTTCAGCCAATGGGAAATAAAATAATGGAAGATGCTAGGTACCAACCAATAAAGACTTGATGCCACATTCTGAGGTGGCGACACGTCAGGGATTTGTACATTTGGAAAATCTCACTCATGTCTTGAATATCATAAAAAATATTAAAAAAATTTAATATCTATTCACCTATCAAAAAAGTCTAAAAAATATCAATGTATAATCACATACACTTATTAACCTGTTTTAGTTAACATATATAAACTTATTAATGAGTATTCTTTGACTTTTCAATATATTCCTATGAACTTATGAATAAGATAAATTCAAATTTAAAACCTATCTCTGTAAGGTTTGTAGGGACTTTTTTTTTTTTGTATAGAGAATTCCACACTAAATTTTTTAATAAAAGAATTTAGGCTCAGACTTTTTTGATATTTCAGGAGATTTTCCCTTATATATATAAAATAGAGAAGTAAAATAGAAGGTGAGAGGGAGGCAGGTGGTGGGGGCAAGTTGAGGTTTTTATTTTCAGGAAAGACTCCTTGTTAATTGCTCCCAACCTTCCAGTGGTTCCTTTGTTCTTTTCTGTGTGTGTGTGTGTGTGAGGGACACTCAGTACTAGTGTCGACTATGTGAGCCTTGCCTTAATGAAATTAAATGTGGGGCGTTTTCAGAATGCACCAGTAGTATTTCACATACTCTCTCTTTCTCTCTGTGCTTTGTTGTTGGGGAGGGAGGCAGGAATAGATTCGTGACGTGGGAAAAGCGAAACGTCACCACCAAGTGGATCCATGACGTGGCATCCTTCTATTGGTGGCCAATAATACTAATACAAAAAACAGTATCATTGCTTTTGCTTTTGGTTGGCGGGGGGGGGGGACCGAGGCAGTGAATAGTGAATACTAAAAGAGGGGGTTGTTAAAATCACGTGCAAGCTAGCTTCTTGCTCCCATTTAGGATATATGTGCGCTGGCTCAGCTCTGGAGCATATTCTCAGGCATCTCCATGTGCACTCTCGTGTGTATTGGATTGGGGCTATGGTGTATATATGTGAGTGTGAGTATAATCTCGTAGGTCCCGACTTCAGCCTCATTATTTATAAATACTTTTAAATTAAATTGCACGAGCAATATACTGCATGTAGCTGAATTATACTATACTCATAAGCCAATGCGTGCAGATAAAGGTTGTTAATTAATTAAGAATAGAAGCTGTACTGGGAAGGAGTAGTTTGAGATTGTGGGAGCATGCATGGACTTGTCTTGCACTCCAAGCAAATGCATGCCCCCTGTTAGGAGCTGAGTCGGATTAATTGGATTGGATGCCTTACCCACCCCCCAACTCCCTCCACCACTCTCTCATATTCTTCACACATACATGGCCACCTGATGTTCATGTACTCTATGTATATCTAATAAGCACTCTTTTTTAATTTCCTACGCCAACTCAAGTAGTGGCCCCTCCTTCCTTTTCACGTTATATCTTTTTCCCTCCCTCCCTCTCTCTTCCTCTTCCTCTTCCCTTCTCCCCCTACATATTATTATGTTGTCGCATCTGTTTAAATATATATCCTGTGATCAAATCCAGGTGCAGCCTCGTTTCAAATATTTAATTACTCTTTACAACATAAGATATATTTAGAGAGTTGTAGGCATTCCACACAAAATGGATTCGGCCTCGGAGGGAGCTCTAGAATTCCAAATTTTCTTACCAGCAACAAAATATTTTCAAAGAGGAATTCATTACATGATTTGGCAACTAGCTAGTCAAAATTTCAGTAGAATCCCGACTCCAAACTATCCCATCACTACTGTTAGAAAATGGAATTGTAGAACAAAACTCATGAATTTTCGAACAAATCTTAAATTAGAATACATGAATTTTCCCATATCAATTAGTGGAGGACTTATAAGAATTACCTCTCGCTATTGCTAAGCTTTGATTAGATAGAGAACTCATGAATCTTGATAAAAAAGAGCTGCAAATCAAAAGGTCGAGACGAAAGGTAGATTGTTAGGTCTCTTTCTGACTGGCTGTGAGGCATAGCGATGGCAACTGGGTTAAGAGCCGTCACCAGTCAGGGAACCTCAGATAAGCAGACTTGGTTTTCCTTACGCTCGTCTTATTTGGCCGTAAACTCAAGTGTGTGTTTTTCACCATCAGAAAAATCACATTAATAGTCAATAACCCTAATGTTGAATTAGGCATAAATCTGACTTACAGGCCATATGTAACCATATGTCAGTCCCTGTCCAGATTAATTAAGGCCATGCTGCAAGAATCATGGCGATAAGTTCCCTTAGTCGAGTATTATCTTCCATGTATTACGTAGCAGCACCCTTACTTAATGGATCAAAACTTAATGAATAAACCTTAAATATTTATTTGGTTCCTACTTAAATATGTGATCCAACTCACAAATAAAGTATTTGATCATTTAATGTCTCTAAATGCATGCAATTCATTCAAGGATCAATACTTTATATGTTTATGACCTATTGACTTTATGGTCATACAACACCCTTAATGGGTTTAAATAAATTTAAAACCACATGATGAAATTATTTAACCGGCAATCTTATAACTTGCCTCTAAGAATGACTAGGTTAAGCAATTCATGGAGGAACTAAGCAATCAGTGACTACTTAGTAATCTTGTATTCTTCTATGTTGCGTTTTGTTCAGTAAACGTAAAGATGCATTATAGTATTAACTATTTTATAGTTAACACATCATATGAAACTAAACAAAGCTAATCATTCTCCTATATGTAGAGCATGAGGCTTAACGTACATTTTGCAATGTGCTTCATGACTTAGCTTGCAGCTTTTCAATTATTATTCAAGCAAGAATATGTCTGATAATCCTCCTAAAATTCCCTTCTAATGGCGTTGCCTATTTGTGTGCACATTCAAGCAAGCCTGCACTTGGGAAATTAAATTAGAAGGAATTCAATGACATATATTAGAGACATATGGACAATCTAATCATATTTTCATAGCAACTACCATCAATCCATAAATATTCAAACACTTGTGATTGTAAGTTACTTATGACATTTTCAAGTGTTTTGAGAACAATCTCTTTATGTATTCTAGAAGAATACTACATTTATCCTAATCATATCACAAACTTGAACAATGATGATTTTGTTATATGCAACACCTTATGTCAAAATTCACAAGCAATGAGTGAATTATCATTTTGTTCAATATAGATGTCTCAACTCCTACTGATCTAGTGATACAAATAAGACTATGATACTTTCAACTTTATCATGTATGTGATCATATCATAACACCTTTGTCACTAATGTGAAACATGCTTGTAAGGATGATTTCTCAGTTTTGCTAACTAAACTCTCATCATAGTTTATGTGACCCTTTCTTTTAATTCACGTACATCTCTCTTGTTACTATAATGGAAAGATGCCAGTGAAATTTAGGGTCAATCTCATTGTTTATACTCTAGTCAGACTACTTGAAATACATGATGTATAGTTGGTAGCAGTTGCCAAATTTGAATTGTTATTTGGTCTCAATGCAATCTGTTGACAGATTGAAGTTGTATAATAAGAGCATCATCTATCAATTTGAAATATCCCCTGTTTATTTCAGGATTCTTTTCCTAATAATTGATAAAGTCCTTAATGTTGATGCTTCTTATTTCAAGGTTGACCAATTGAGAATTTCAGAACTTCATGATATTTCACATTTACCTCAACGAGAAGAGTATCATGTAAAACCATTGTTCCATCATGATCAGATGTTACAATTTGTTATGTGTAATTATCCTGAATGAATTTGATCACTCCCACTAATCATGTCATTTTTTAATAATTTAGCATTTCAAAATTACTACACAACTTCTAAAATGATATGGACATCTTAATAGAATTCTTAAGATTTCTCTGTATCTTCACCAAAATATGCAGTCTTAGTTATTGAGATGTTTTCCTTCCACACTTTTTCATTTATAAGACAATTCTATATAAACTGAGCTATCAACTTTCAGATTTTAAAAGGGTTTAAACACAATTTTGTTGGAAATTAATCTAAGATATATAATTGTCTTGAGTGCATTCCTTAAGAGGAAAACATATGATCTAAGTTACCATCTTCTGTCATGTCATCCATCTCTTCTAATTGACTTCACTATATTAATTTGTTTATCAGATTAAATTACTCACTTCTGCTTTATATTCTCTAAAAGTGTCAAAAGACATTGCTTAATTATAAAGCAAATAGTATTCAAGTATTGTGAAGAGTTAACTGTAATCAGGATAAACTATTTCATCTGTTAGAATAAAAACAATAGCAACTACTGCCTCCAATTATAGACAGATTAAACTTTATATGTATATAACTTTATAGCCTTTGGGTTGGTAGCTAAATAGCTCTCATTTAAAATCTCATGTTTTTTCAAAAGCAAGCAAGACTTATATATACACATTTCCAATAAATACTTGATGTCCATATATGTATGCATGAAAAGTAGGGGTGTTCAAATTCGGAACCGGGACCAGGATTGGGGAATTACCGGGACCGGGACGAAACCGAGAATTCCCGGTTTTTTTTTAAATAAATTTAAAATAAATTATTATATTAGTTAAATTTTTCATAATCTAGTATTTTAAATAATCATTTAACAACTAACAAGGTCATAATAATCACACACATTGATTTAGAATTAAAGAATAGTATTTTATTATTATTATTATGATCATCTTTATCATCTTTGTTATTAACTTCATACATTATATAGTTAGGATTAATATTATGATATATACGGTTTAGCTCCAATTAAAAATGTAATACACATATTATCAAATGATAACTTAATTTATGGAGTAAAAATACAAAAATAAAAAGATAACTTAATTTATAAGGTAAAAAATTAAAGAAATAAAAAAAATAAAAAAAACTGGGACCGGTCCCGGCCGGGACGGGAAATTCACGGGATTAAAATCTCCGGGACCGGGATCGGGATACTTTGAACACCCCTAATAAAAAGGAGTAATGACTACTTATGAGATAATAAACTGAAGATCTGTCTCACCCTGATTAATGGAGATATTTTATCCTATTACGGATAATCATTTCATAGTCAACAAAACAATGTAATAACATTTATGAAAATTTCTAAATATGCCCTTCAACCTATCAACAACCATTGACTTTGTTCCATTCTTTATGTACTTATAATAACTAGCTCTTAATTGAGATAACTTTACTGAGACAACAATGTTATCTCATTTCTCACGCTAGTATTATAAATAATAAAACTTTTCTTAATGTCAATTTTATTCTAATGGTAGGAGTTCTCCTTATAGGCTTAATTGTCTTTAATAAATTATATCAAACTAAATAATTAAACAGATAACAATCATGCTGCAAAGTCAAAATTAAATAATGCTTACAAAATTACTATAAGAGGCAAGCAACCATTGCATATAAGAGTATGTTTACCAATGTAAATCATACAATTATAAATTCGTATCACTAAAGTCTACCTGTGGGTAAAGACATTAGCATAACATGAATTTATCTCGAATTGGTAAAACTGGAATGCAGTTATATTCCCTAATACCTATGGGCTACTTAGAAAATATAATGTCGTTCCATTTCACTCTAATTAAAACTATGATTATAATTATCTACCTGTGGTCAAAGATTAATTATAACTATACATTTAATTCTAATTTATGTCTTATATCTTTATGTGATGTATTTTGTTTGTTAGAACAAAATAAAGTGTATGTACTTGGTGAGGATGCTGTAGCTACTCCTCGATTCTACATACTTATCACAAAGACATCATACCATTATGTATATTAATTGTACATATGATCATAATTTGATACGGTAAAACCTTATGTGATTAAATATGCATACAACATGTGCATAAGGATGCTGTAGCAATTCCTTAAACAAAATATATATGCTAATCACTAATATGAAGTATATACAATTTAAATACCACACACACACACACACACACACACACAATGTCAATGGGAATCCTAATTAATTAATTTAATCAACTAAATCATGAATGTGAATAAAATAATATTTACTCATCTTCAAAAGATTGATATTCCAAAAACCATATGTGATTATTTTGCATGTTTATAAGAGGGCGTTATAGCTACCACTATAGTATACAAGTGAATCATAATATCAATCATTTGCACTTGAATTCTGTATATGCACAACTTCATAAAGGATTTAACCAATTAATTTAATCAATATATGTGACTAAATACAATCCTCCCACTTTGATTAAATTAATGTTACCCATTTAATAGAATTAATATGTTAAAACACATAAGTGATTATCTACACATGCAATAGAGGATATTGTGGTTATTATTCAAGATGCATGGTAATAACAAATACCAATCTTGTGCATTTAAATTCCAAATATGCACAAATCCTTAATGAGAATCTATTTAATAGATTAATTTAATCAACAAAATGTGACTAAATAATCAACAAAAATAAATTCTCCCATTATTTTATGCATTCAAAATAAATCTAATATATGCACATCTTGATGGAGGGGATTAATTAATTTGATCAACAAGGAACCTAAATAATTGATTAAAAAACCCTCCCACTATTTTATGTATCCAAAATTGTTTAAAGAATTAATTTTTGTAAATTTCAATTTAAATTAAGTTTTTTAAATTTTAAATAATTTTCTAAAGTTAATTCTCCAAATATTTAGATAATTAAATAACTCATAAAAATAAATTTACAAATTTTCCAGAATGTGAAAGTTGCCAAACTAAACCATATTCAATAATTTAAACAATTTAATGTGATATAATCAAAATTATGTATAAAACATAAGTTAATATAATACACAATGAGCAAAAAACTTACTTAACCCAAAATTCATTTATGGAAATTACAACTTCATAGCCCATAAAAATTCAAAACGAAATGGGGCCCATAAGAAATTTCTCCAAGAAGGGAATGAAGCCCAAAAATGTCACCCTTAAAAATAAACCCAATTCGTAAAAGATGTGTTGGCCTCATAATCTTTAATTAATTAAAATGCAAAAAACCCAGTTTGAAGCCTCATCCCAAAATACTTTAAATAAATAAAATCAGGATTTATTAATTTCCCAGACCCAATTACATGTATCGGCCCAAGACGGATTTAAAAAAAATGTAAGTCCAAGCAAAATAGGCCCAGAATGCAATAAAAACAAACCCAGTCCAAATAGTACAACCTAATCGTCTGACCCCTTCCAGATTTAGTGAAATATGCGTTTCACTTGGCTAGGGAAACAACGTTGTTCTTGATGGCACGAGAAGACCCAGTCATAATGCAAAACAACATCGTTCTGCTAGTCTTCCCATGCTCCTGGATAACCTACCCAACCCGCTTATTCAGCTCGACCCGAAGGCAGACCTCAACGAAGCTGTGATTCTAAGTAGTGCTTCAGCGATCCTGATCGAGCTCAAAAATCGTCAATCTCGGCGATGGTGATCTCGAATAAGGAGGGGTAAATGTGATCTCAACAATGATCTCGCAAAAACTTGATAATCAAAATAAAAATCTGAGTTTTAAATCAAAATCTCATATTGCTTCGTTCTCTCCATGAAATCGGCGATGGTGACAATCTCTTTCCAGCGTTAACAATCCAGAACAATAACACTCATATGATTTAACTAATTCGCATGTAAATAAAAAAAATCATAATTCAAATCAAATCAGAGACCACGATTTTTGGGTTCTTCGACTCCCTGATGAAGAACCAATCGTGATGATGTAGGCAGGCATAAACAAAACCAAATCCAATCAAGCTCTCACCAATCGATTACAAAAGCAAAAGGAATGATTAACTCAACAATCAATCACAAAATTTGAAAAATCAAGTGTTTTCCTTACGCTCGTCTTATTTAGCCATAAACTTAAGTGTGTTTTTCACCATCAGAAAAATAACATTAATAGCCAATAACCCTAATCTTGAATTAGGCCTAAATCTGATTTATGGGCCATACTCCAGATATTTTAATTAATTACCTAAATAATAATAACTAATAATAATTATTATATATTAAAATATCTAACAGGAATATGATCTATGAAAGACTAGAGCAAATTTTCATTCAAGATGAAATTTCTGGGGTTTGATTTATTGGAATTTATAATAAGGTTAAGCTATCTCCAGCACCTAAAGTATTTTTACAAGTGCGTCCAGTATTTAAAGTATTTCTTTTGTGCATCTATTACCCTAAAATATTTTTTCATACAACCAAGGCATAAATACCTTGTGGTGCTGGACAAAAGAAATATTTCGCAGTGTTTAATACCTCTATGGTGTTAGACGAACATGAAAAGATGTTTCATGATTTTATATGCCCCACAAAATACTTTAGAGTAGTTGATACATTTGTGAAAATATTTCATGGTGGTAAATGTTGGAAATTGTGCCTTAGGGACCAATCATTGTACTTTGAACATTGTTATTCAATGAATTTCTTCATTTTGTTATCATATTATTTTCATGTTCATTGTGATAACTATCCTTGTATAAATCATAATGATTGTCCTAAAATTCTCTAGTCGGTCATCTATGCGGGAGCAAAAATGAAATAAGACCAGTATGATTTTGAAGAGGTATGAAGATACAAATCAAAGTCTTAGGCATTTGTAAGAGTACAAGGTGTTGGACCGACTCGTTATGAGAAAGCTACATGGATCAAATCATAAGCTTGTCTCATGTATAACCATGTCACTGTGCCTTTTAACTTGAAATCTTCATGGATTCCTACATGAGGGTCGCTCAGCTTTAACCTAGTCAAAAATCAACTTTGACCGGGTGATGATAAAAGCTATGTTTGGGTTTAGTGGTTTTCATACAGAGGAATGTGAATGGTCAAGATGAAATATGTCCCTCATATTAGTAGAGAGATATTATTGGGCCCATCAATGAATAAGTCTGAGAAACGTATGGCCATACTACGATGGAAAAGAGTTTCCATTTCTATAGTCAGACTACTCAGGGATCGAGAAAGTAATAGTTAAGAATCGGAAGATGATATTCTCCATGCCTCATCCTTGACCAAAATATCGTGTGACAAAATGGATGTGATATGGTTGTATGACATGCTAGTTGTATCGGTTTATGAATTGTGTAGTTATAATGTCTTGCTAAAGGCCACTTACGACTTGTAGGTTAGTATAGTCATTGTCTCACTGCCAACTTTATATAGGCCTACAGGGTCGCACACAAAAATAGTTCAACATGAATTATAATGTCCGAATTAATTGAATCTAAGATATATTTAGATTTAATGAATGTAATAGGTGATCTAGGGTGGACAAATTTTACACACACACACAAACATGTTGTATGAATATTTACTTGATAAATATTTATATATGTGTGTGTGTGTATTCGGAAAAGAAAATTAATAATATTATATATACATATATGTATTTTCGAAACACACACACACACATGATAATATCATTATATTGTGTTAGTCTTAAATTTAGTTTTATCTAATAAATTAAATTTAATAACTAACATGATAAAGATATAATATCTCAGATTTAACTTATAAAGATAAATTAAATATATTTTCATTGGCTCTTTATTCATATTAAATAAATATGTAAAATTAAAACTGTTGGACATATTAATAAAACCATATTTATTTAATTTACTTATAAAAAACAACTAAATGTTAATTGATACGATATAGATTTTGAAATTAATTAAGATTAATTTTAAAAATTCAATATCCATCATAAAATAGAAAATCCTGACTAGTTATTTAAAGTGGGAGTTAGAGTTTTCTACGGATGATAAAAAATAGATAGAGAGCCGTGAGAAAAAGAAAACTCTAGAGGGACATTGGTAGTACTAGTACGCTGTTAGTGTTGGATTCCTATTCGTGTGGATACCAGTAGATGGAGCTGATTCGAGTTGCTATCTCCTTGAGATCGAAAGGAAAGACTGAACATATAAGAAATGTATGTTTTCTACTACTCGATTTAAACACCGTTGTCATATCCGTAGTAGGGATTGGAAAACTTTTTGAATTTTAATTTTCTGTTGTGCCTACCAATCCCAACAGTAGCATCAGAGACAGGTCAATTATGAGTTTAAATTGAGTTTGAATGCTTATTGTCTTATATATGTGATATATAAGCTATACATGATTTTAGAAGGGTTGGATTGAAAACCCAAAAATTAAAGTTAAAGTAATAGTGCTGCCATATTTTGTTTTTTGGAGGCAGTCTGATTGTGACAAGTTTTTGAATGAACAAATCTTATCCAATAACCATGAAACTTTTCAGAATAAAAGTAGACATCTTATGCTTTAATTTGATATATATGTGTCATTTGGGTCAGCACATTAAAAGATATGAATTTTTGAAGTTAGGAATTGAATTTGAAATATTTTCTATGGCAGTGGGGATTAATTGAAGTTTCTGGAACATTGTACGTATACTTTTTTAAGGATTATTATTTTTTCAAAATAGACTTAATTAGGGTCACATAGAATTTTGAACCACTGTAATTAGATTTTTCTATATCTAATTATTATTTTTCAAATTTAGGTGAAAAATCTGACAGTTTAGTGAGACCGTTGTAGCTAACTATTCGTAGTATGACATAATTATAACATTTATTACTTTTCATATTGTATGAATTGTTATTTGTTGTGGTTTTATTTTCCAAAATTGTTTTGGGTATAATGAACAATATGACTCTAGTTTTACAAGGGTTGTACAAAATTTTAAATACGACTTGCATGCCGTGCCTTTCTCTATATAATCTGGATATACATTCTCTTCTCATCTCACTCCCCTCGTATGTTTAAATAAGGTTTCTCAATGTATTTTTTTCTTACTAGAGAGGTCTTCTCATGGGCTTGAGAGGATTTATGTTATGTGAGCTATATTGTGTTACGTTTAAATTATTTTTTTATTAGATCATTACATGCATATTTTATATACATACATATATACATAAAGTAAGTGAGTAAGTAAGTAAGTATGTATGTATGTATGTACACATACACATTTATGTATGCTCATATGTGTTAATTGATATGATTTAATTAAATCATATTTATTTAATTTACTTATAAAAAACAATTAAGTGTTAATTAATATGATATGGATTTTAAAATTAATTAAGATTAATTTTAAAAATTTAATATCTATCATAAAATAGAAAATCCTGACTAGTTATTTAAAGTGGGAGTTAGGGTTTTCTATAGATGATGAAAAATAGATAGAGAGCCGTGAGAAAAAGAAAACTCTAGAGGGACATTGGTGGCGCTAGCACGCTGTTCGTATTGGATTCCTATTCATGTCGATATCAGTAGAAGGAGCTAATCCGAGTTGTTAGCTCCTTGAGATCGAAAAGAAAGACTGAACATATAAGAAATGTATGTTTTCTACTATTCGATTTAAACGCCATTGATAGATTTGCATCATGGATTGAAATTTTTTTTGAATTTAAATTTTCCACTGTGCCTACCAATCCCAAAAGTAAATACCCCTTAATCCTTTATAAAATTTTAAAACAATATTTTTTTCAAGTTAAATAAAGGACAATACCTTCATCATGTTTCTCATATTAAGTCCTTAAATGAAGAAAAAACCTATTAAGCACAAGAAATGGTTTCCCAATTCCCACACATAAAAAAAGAGGAAGGGGAAAAAAACAAAAGAAGAAGATATCTAAAAATCATTTTGGTTTTTTAGTTTTTAAAAACATATTTCAATTTTCTTCCTTGCCAAGTACTTATATTTTTTTTCAAAAAAATATATGGCCATAGTCTTATAACGAGTATCAATAACTCTTCATATGGTGAAGGTTTTTTAATAAAAATAATGGGAAATCTTTGTAGGTATAGAGAAAATTATTTCCCTGTCGTCTCATCTAAATATTATTATCATATAAAAATGATTTAAAAAAATTCTAATCATAACTAAATTGTGGGCAGAGAAAATTACTTATTCATACATCATAATCATAGTATATTAGTATTATATTAATTTGATCTTGTTATTTTTATTTTGTTTAGTTCGAATCATGTTCATGTAATTAAATATTTGATAATGATTGATTTTGAGTTTTCTATTTAGCGTAGCTTTTTTATTTCACTTATAGACTGATCTAATTATATTTATTATAATGATTGCTGTATCGTATCAACTACATTACAATTACTATAATTATGCGTAATCCGTAGATTATGTGCTTGTTTGTTATCATTTTTACTAATTGGGCTTATTATATAAGCCCGATTCACGTAAATCGAGATAAATCTCCTCCATATATTTATCTCGTAGAGCGTGAAAGCACCTCGTAGACCGTAAAAGCTACCTCGTAGACCGTAAAAGTTACTTCGTATTCCGTGAATTACAATTCATAAGCACTTATAAAATTTTCAACCGCTATTCCAAACAAGCTCTATATTTCATATTTTGTAGCTCGTTTGGATTAGCTTATGGAAGCTCCATATGTGCTTATAAATCGTGATTCACTGAATACGAAATAACTTTTACGGTTTACGAGGTTACTTTTACGGTCTATGAGGTAAATATGTGGTGGGGATTTAAGTAAATCGGGCTTATAAAATAAGCCCGATTGAAAACAGAGTTTCCAAACAAGCTAGTTTGGAAACTCTATTTAGAATCGCGCTTATTTTATAAGCCCGATTTACGTAAATCGAGATAAATCTCCTCTACATATTTATCTCGTAGACCGTAAAAGCAACCTTGTGGTGAATCACAATTTATAAGCACTTATAGAGCTTCTATAAGCTAATCCAAACGAGCTAAACACTCTCCACGTAAGAAAAAAAAAGTTATATCACTCTAAATTTCAAATTCAAAATTGGACTTGCAAGTTTATTTCGAGTTGACTGTTGCGTGCGAGTGAAGGAACGATATTTCCTTAAAAAAGTATTCATACTTTTTGTTCTCTCTCTGTTTTTTTTTTTTTTTGGAACTTGAGAACTTTTTATTCGGATTTCAGAACGTGACTTACGAGAGAAGTGGAAGAAGTGACATTCTTCTTGGCAAACGAAGGGGGAAAAGGTGTCCTTGAATGCTGAAACTGGTTCTTCAATTCCCAGCGAATCATCATATCACGAAATTTTAGGATTTTAATTTAATGGTGAACGATCGATAAAAAAAAAGGCGCTTTCCTTTCACGAGAATCAGAAGGTCCAGACTTCGAAGCGCCAACAACTGTGAAATTAATAAGATCGTCTCCTATCCGATGAAATTTGAAGGCCCAGTGAATCGCAGAAGAAGATCCAGCAAGAAGCCAGAATTGGTGGAGGGAATGGCAATCCCATCGATTGAGGCAGTGGACGTTGAAGCTTTCAACTGCACACCCATCTGGAACAAGGGCACAAGCAAATCAAATGCAATCTCTGTCGAGCAGTACACCTACGAGCGAGACCTCCACCTATCGATCATGGCTTCTCTAGGCAAAGCAACTCCTGGCGCAAAAACCTTCATCGACCTTTCCGACTGCGATGAGGATGAGGATGAGGAGGTGAGAATTCTTAGGTTTCAGCCTAAAAACAGCACTTTCAGGAAACGAAGGAAGTCCACCTTTGAAACAGGGGAATCTTCCAACTCTGTACCATTTGTTTGCGAAATCTGTGCTGATACCAATACTGCTAACGAGTCGTTTAACATCAGTGGTTGCTCTCACGCTTACTGTACAGGGTGTGTGGTTAGGTATGTGGGAACAAAGCTACAAGAAAATGTTGTGAACATTAGATGTCCAGTGCCAGAGTGTGGAGGACTGTTGGAGCCTGAGGATTGCCGTGGGATTCTTCCTCGGGAAGTGTACGATAGGTGGGGGGTTGCCTTGTGTGAGGCTGTGATACTAGCAGAAGAGAAGTTTTACTGCCCTTATAAGGACTGTTCGGCGCTGCTGATTTTTGATGGAGGAGAAAGGACCATCACAGAATCGGAGTGTCCCAACTGTAGGAGACTCTTCTGTGCGCAGTGTAAGGTACCGTGGCATTCAGGAATCGAGTGCGCTGAGTTTCAGAAATTAGGCAAGGACGAGAGAGAGAGGGAAGATATCATGCTCATGCAACTTGCTCGCAGCCGTAAGTGGAGGAGGTGTCCCCGGTGTAGGTTCTACGTCGAAAAGTCTTCTGGCTGCCTCTATATGAAATGCAGGTTAACTTTTCTTTCTCCACTAAATTCAGCTCTTGCTACTGCAGTTGATCGATGCACATGAATGATTCTTGTGGGTTGGATATTTTCTTTATAAAACATTGGGGAGAAAGCAATATTTAATTTAAAATTAAATATCAGGGATGCGTTTTTCGATGTCTTTGGATCGCTCATAGACCGTGAGCGGGGGTTCTCCAAAACATCCATGTTTCACAATTTCTCAGTTACATGTGCCATATGAATTCCCGTATGATATTTGTGTTTATGTGTTGCAGGTGTGGAACTGCCTTCTGTTATAACTGTGGAACTGTTTCAGGAAATAATTATCATTTTTGCCATAACTGTAGACGCTAACGACAGTTGGAGTAAGCTATACTATGATTTTGCCTGTTAGGGGTTCAGATGTAAGCATCCAAGATTACTGGCTAGTTTACTACCTCCTCCCCATCCTTTGGTGAATGGAAATAGCTGCTTGTCGTAGCTTATTTTTCCGTTTTGGGTTAATAGCAAGAATCGAACTAGTTAATCTGTTTTTTTTCTTTTTGGGGGCCGGAAGAATAATTAATCTCAGGCACGTGAGCTTTACAACAAAAAAGACTAACAACTTCAAGAAGAGAAGATTGATTTATTTTACATGCTTCTGCCAACTGTTTTAGCACAACTTCCCTCCGCTTCTTTAGACTAGTTGCAGTTGAGGGGAAAATTTTCAGTGCGCACCGAGTTTTTATTTTTTGACCTGGAGTGCGCACCGAGTTTGAAGAAAGCGTACTGAGATGCTTGATTTAGATCCATGATGCCTTTATATATCTAAGAGAAATTGGGCTCAGTTGTGGGTGGCATTAATTAAGATTTGCACCAAACAAAATAAGAAGAGATGTTTGAAAATTATGATAGTCAACCTAATCTAATAATCAGATACCCAATACCCTGTGCATAAATTAGGATGACTCCATCGCTTCCATTAGCGCCCAAGAAGTCGTATTTTATTTTCCTTTTCGATCAAATTATGTTAAGTTTTTGGTTGGAAAACTGGTTTTGCCCCCTAGCGCAGGCATTTAACAGAAGGCCATGGCCCCAAGGTACGCGTCGAGCCACAGGCGACAGATAAGAGGTAAACCCAAAGGACCACACACCACTCTGACGGCAGGGCTATCGATAAGTGTCACGAAGATTAACTACAAGGAAGTGGGTTTGCTGTTTGGTTTTCTTGGGACCATACGTGTGTGTTGGATGCACCTTAACAAATACTTCAGGAGGCACCTTAACCCTTTAATCAATATGAATGATCCTTCTGTTGCTTCTAGAATCTGTACATGTTTGGTCGACAGGACACGAACACATGAACTTCTTTCCTCCTTACCTCACAACCTTGCAATGAAACCATATCACCCGCATCCTGAAAAAAAAGTACATGCAAGAATGGAGAACACAGTTACACAGTACAGACCAATGAAACCATGGAAATACAATAACATGAGTGGCCACCATCTGCTAATGGCAGTGCTAGTTTTGCAGAGGGAGGGACAGGCCAGCTCGGAATTTTTGTGTGGCAGAAATAGAAACCAAGGGACGAAGCAATGCCAATTCCATTTTTAATTTGTCCTTAATGTAATTTAATAATTAATGTGTTTAAGATTAGATAAATATAAATAAGGAATTGTTAAGAAGGATATTTTGTCGAAATTTGAAAGTGGAAAGGAGATGTTGCATTTGCATGAATGTGGGTCCGATGAAAGTCCAAGTTACGTATTCATTGAATTGGGTTGGGTCTAAAGGAGAGTTAAATGTGTGCTGGATAATGCGTTGATTTTTCTTTTTCTTTTTTGATAGCAGTTAATGTATCGAAGTATTGGGTCCAGCAAAAGCTCCTCTTTCTATGGACGAAAATAAATTAAAACTCCTCTTTGCTATTTCTCTACCAGATTTTGAGTGCCCCCGCCAACCCCAAATTTATCTTTTATTCCCCCCGGGGTGTAATCCGAATTCCTTTACCCTTTTCTGCTCCCATTTTTAAACTTCTGTACAACATTATTTTTCCTTTCCTCCTCAAGCTCTCATATATATTAGATACTTTATGAAGTTTCTAGATAAAAATTAGACAGAATGGTGACATGAAACAATATACGCTATTATGTATTTTTACAAGTGATGTCATCGCTAGGTGAACCAATGGCTTCAGTTACATTTATTTCTGGGTATATGAAAGCAGACAATTGTGTGGGGTGTGTAATTAATCTCACCTATATTTTGCTTTGCCCTGCTTGAGAGATATCCACCGAGTTTTTTAACACACCAACATCAGATTCTTCACACCAAAAAGCAAATGAACAAGGAAACTGTCGCGGCCAGCCTTTTGTTTTACCATAGGCCTGCATGGATAAAAAAGAGTGAAAAATCATCCGACTGTGATTGAATGTGTAAATGAGTTGTTCGGATGTGCTTCACCCAAAATGATGTTATTTTGAGAGGAGGAATGTTTGCAGTCAGTCAGTCACTGGCTGAATTCAACCGCTCAAATCTAACGCATTGGAGGCATCATAATTTTAAATAAAGGTAATCAATATCTCAATTATATTTTTTTTAAGAAAAATATTTTTTTATTTAAAAGTCGTTAAAAATTTTATATTTAAACGGTTATATTTTTTTTAGGAATGAAAAGGCAAGCTTAAAGTTTGATGATATTACACATGAGCAAACTTTGAAGAGCGTTGTATTTAAACGGTGTAAAAACTCACCATAGTAATAAGTACCATGTTCCTTGGGGCACATTATCCATTCTTTTTTATTGTTCATAGTGCAATGGCATTTTTCAATCAGCCCATAATATATATATATATAATTTTTAAATTGCAGAAGTTATTGAGTACTACATTATGCTACAACTACTTATAACTAAATAATAATAATGATGACGATGATTCTTTTAGTATTTTTGAGGGAACTTATGCATATAGATATAGTTGTTAAAAAGGAAATCAGGCAAAAAAAAAAAAAAAAGTTGTTAACAAGGAAAACCCTAATAAAAAAAAAAGGTCTAACCACCGAGCGATAACGAGCTTTTATATCTCCCTCAGCTGGCAAGACGAAAGCTTTGCTTCGGTTCGCGGCAGTCTCTACTCGCGATCTGAGTTGTGAGAAGAGTGTGAGGTGATGGCTTCCTTTTCCTCAGACTCCTGTCTATTTTTTGAGCGGCATGCAACCACCTCTATCGAACTTTACACGCTTAATTCATAATCGTTCTATTAGCTTTAGCTTTATACACTTGATATTTCCTTACACCGAATCCTTAGCACAAATCTATTTCCCTCCTTTGTACGGTTTATTTGCAATTTTGCTCTTCACTGCTTTGTTTTGAGGGTTTTGATTTGGCATCATCTAGATCTCCTTCTCGGGTTTCGTTGATTTATTCGAACTTTTTTTTTTTTTTTAATTTTATGTTCTAAAAGTGACATGGTTCAGATTGTGTTGTATTTGTCGTTCTTTGTGTATTTTCATGAAATTTTCTGGAAGGTTAAGAAGGTCATGGCCTTCCTTGCTTCTGAATCTAACCTTTTATTCTAGCACTAATCAATGAAATTCTCTGTTGACTTTCTGAACCGTATGGCAAAGAGAATTGGTGGTTACATTTCGATTTAAATTTGATGATTTTCTATTCTCTTTTACAACATTTTTGATATGTTCGCATGGAAATTGTTTTCCATTCCCATGAAGATCACATTAAACATCCACCGCTTACCCCTGCATCGAGAAAAGGGATAGGATTCAAGCTCTTGCAATTCCTATTGCCACCATGTACAGGCTCATGATGATTCTAATCCTCGTATTTCTTTATGATATATCCTACTCCAAATGTCAAAGCTTTTGATGTTTCAAGCGGATGATAAAAATCAAATTCAAAACACAACCTTCTAACAAGAGTACTCGTTGCAGGCCTAATAACTGTATTGGAGTTGTTGAACTCAGAAGGTCTAAATGGCGGCATCAGAGGAGAATAGTGCATTGTTCCCAATATTCATATTGACAATAATGGCCCTTCCCATTGTGCCATATACAATTACAAAGTTATGTCGTGCTGCTACTAAGAAATCAAAAAGTATCCACTGTCAGTGTTCTGAGTGCTCACGGTCTGGAAAATACCGGAAATCAATATTTAAGAGGGTGGGTTTATACTTTATGATTATGGAATTTCCTGTGGTTTCAACAGTAATCTTGACACTTGTGCCTTTTAATTTTGCAGATTTCAAACGTCTCAACATGCAGTAACCTGACATTGCTACTGCTCTGGGTGGTCATGATTGTTTTGGTTTATTACATAAAAAATATAAGTCGAGAGGTAAACAAATAAGATTTAAGATGAATTAGGCCGCATTCTGGTCAGCTGCATGATATAATATTAAGGGTTATTATTTTTGGCTTATAACATTTTGGCTATTGATTGAGTGTTCAAACGTTGCACACCCTGATCCCATACATATTTTTTTTTTTGCAGATTCAAGTTTTTGATCCATTTAGTATTCTTGGATTAGAGCCTGGAGCCCCGGAGTCTGAAATAAAGAAAAAGTATAGGAGGCTTTCTGTTCAGTATCACCCTGATAAAAATCCAGATCCAGGTTGAAGGTGTTTCAGTTGTTTAATAAATGTTTCTTCTTTTTTTAGACTTTAATGTTTGCTAGATAATGTGCCTTTTGTAATTATTACTGCTGAGATTTGTATTGTACTCCTTTTATTTCAGAGGCCACAAAGTACTTTGTAGAGTACATTACCAAGGCTTATCAAGCTTTGACGGATCCCATAGCACGTGAAAATTATGAAAAATATGGCCATCCTGATGGCAGACAGGTAACAAAACCAGATGTCAGAGGTGAAATGCTTAATGATTTGCCTTTTTTGTTTCCTTGGTGGAATAGAATCATATTGTGACCATGTCCTGGATATGGACGATAATTTTGTTGCAGGGATTTCAAATGGGTATAGCTCTCCCTCAGTTCCTGCTAAATATTGATGGGGCATCTGGTGGAATACTTCTACTTTGGATTGTTGGTGTTTGCATACTCTTGCCTTTGGTTATTGCTGTTATATACCTCTCTAGATCATCAAAATATACCGGAAACTATGTAATGCATCAGACACTGTCCACTTACTACTATCTTATGAAGCCTTCTTTGGCTCCAAGGTACACTGATGGTTTATCATTGTTCTGGCTGAGGGTTTTTTTTTTTTTAATAAAAAAATCTTTCTGTCCTTCCCATGCTAATTCAATGAGGACATGTAAAGGACCAAAACACTTTTTGGTCATCCTAAGAATAACTTGATTTAAAAGCATAGAATATTGGCGTATGTTTAACATGTATTTGTTTCAATGAGAAAATTTACCATGTGACATGAGAAAAATTGGGCTTTATGTATCACAAAAATGAGATTTTATACCCTCTTTCATCCTATACATACTTGTGATTTAGTCTTAAGAATGTAAGTGATGTTGAAATTCTTGTGAATAATTTTTCTTGGAAACAAAAGAATGAAGTAAATAATCAGTTGTCTTATTATTTTATAGATCTTAAAGATCACTGGTCAAAATGGCTTTATTAGGGGTGCCATACTGTATAGCGCAATAAATCAAAACACAACAAACCCCCCCCCCCCAAAAAAAAAAAATCGACATCAATTGAATATCCTATAACTAAATATAGAATTCCTGTGGCTCCTATGTCATACAGCAAAGTCATGGATGTCTTCATCAAGGCTGCTGAATATATGGAAATTCCAGTTCGTAGGACTGATGATGAACCACTTCAGAAGCTTTTTATGCTGGTAAGAAGTGAGTTGAATCTCGACCTAAAGAACATTAAGCAGGAGCAGGCAAAGTTTTGGAAGCAGCATCCTGCACTGGTTAAGGTATTAGTTTGTATGGAAGCCAACCAGTCAAAGCATCCTACACTAATTCCTTGTGCTCACAACTAAGCCATTGTTTTTTGGCAGACAGAGCTGTTGATTCAAGCTCAGTTGACTCGGGAATTTGCAACCTTGTCTCCATCTTTGCAAGGTGATTTCAGGCGAATTTTAGAAATGGCTCCTCGCCTTCTTGAAGAGTTAATGAAGGTGACTTTGCTTACCAATTTTAGTGTTTGAGCAGACCTAGAGCTCTCTTGCTTTATTTACCATGCTTTTCACTTTAAATCTGAGCTTTCATCATTAATCATTATCCAACAGTTCTGTGATTAAAGAGTTGCGGAAACATTACATCCTTAATTGTTACATGGTCAAACAAGATCTTCTGTATACACATGCTTGTGGCTGGTGTCCAATGGTGGTTTCTTTTATATCTTTGTCAAGTCAAAGGAACATGTCAAACTTGCACTCATGCCTTTTTTAAAATGGAAAATATAAGAGGACCTATCTTACGGGCCATAAAGCATTATAAACATCCAGTTTTTCCTGCAGACTAGACATGGACTGCAGATATTTTTCCTGCGTGTAACTTCAAGAAAAATAGAGTCATGGAAAAAGTTAGATGCTTAGATTTTACATGAGCCATATTATAATTAATAACTGAACTGGTTCAAGTGGATTTCCTGGATGCTTGATTTTGATACTAACAAACTCAAGTTAACTTGCAGCAAATATTTGATTTTCTGTTTGCCTCTTGTGGTTTGTATCATATGGCAATGTTATATCGATCTTATCTGGAAGATAACTAATTTAATGAGGTGGATGTTTTATGATGCTGATTCTGATAGATTGATTCAAAATTGCTGATACAAAGATTTTAGAGAACTTGAACAAGAGAATCTTAGATATCTACAATATATGATAATGCATCTAATAGAAGAATCCGTATTGTATGTGTAAGTTGTCTAACTTGTGTTGGACATCAGTGTAAAATTTTGATTGCCTGCGGCCATTCTCATATGAAGGATGTGATAATAACATGTTGCTTTTATTTATTCATACTTGAGACCTTGATCTTTCCATTTAACACTACATTCATCAATGTTCTACTTTCTGTAAAAGATGGCAGTTATACCACGCAATGCTCAGGGGCATGGATGGCTAAGGCCTGCAATTGGTGTTGTTGAGCTTTCTCAAAGTATTATTCAGGTGATAAATTTGAGTTCAAGCTAAAGATAATTACTATAATGCCAGTATTTTTTCTTGCCAGCCCTACACTGATTAGTCTCACTGTGGCTCGTTGTGTGGGTTATTCTTGTGGATCTTGGATTACTAAACTCAACTTTGGACACTCTTATGCTGATGCCTATTGGTGTAATGGCTTATCTTTAAGCGAGAAGGCAGGAGAAACTTTCTGGTTTTTCTTGATATGCTGAAGAGCGTAGTTGTGAATGTCTTAGTGATTTAACCTTGTGATATATGGAATAAACTGTGCTCGTTCTTGTTCTTGGCTAAGCATTTGTTTGTTTCCTTCTTTGATGAGATGTCCCCGATTATTATTTTTCTTCTCCTTTGTATATTTAAAAAGCCTTTGAAACAATTAGTTCTGGCCTTATGATCTCTTATACAGGCTGTTCCCCTCAGTGCAAGAAAGGCTACTGGTGGATTCCCCGAAGGCATGGCACCATTTCTGCAGCTGCCACATATAAGTGAGACTGTTATTAAGAAGGTAGCCCGCAAGGTAAGTCAAATTAATTTGCATGCCTTTTCAGCCAAATGCAATTGCCAACTATCATCACTTGTACTTGACAGAATTCAAATTCCGCCAAATTTCCTGCGTGGAAAGTGGAAATTATTTACGTGGGTTTGGCTAGCTCTTATCAATATTGGATAGGGTTTTAGCTGTTACTAGTGATAAATCTCATGAAATAACTGGAATATGGCCCCCCCCCCCAAAAAAAAAAAAAAAAAAGAAGGGAAGGAAGAGGGACCATCAGAATTGTCTTTTCTTCTGGAGTAATGGCATACAACTTCATTAAACTTCAATCCTACTGGATGAATTGAGTAGAATTATTGAAGAGTAACTACTGTACATTTTGAATTTCCATTTGTTCCAATAATCTTGTCCTGAACATTTTCCTTTCTGATTTGCAGAAGGTGAGAACATTTCAGGAACTTCGAGACATGAACTCACAGGAGCGAGCTGACCTGCTCATTCAGTCAGCTGGGTTATCTTCTGCTGAAGTCCAAGACATTGAGGTGGTGCTAGGCATGATGCCTTACTTAACTATTGAGGCAACTTGTGAGACTGAAGGCGAAGAGGGTATACAAGAGGGTGACATTGTTACTATCCATGCCTGGGTAAATATAAAACGGGGTAATGGTCTGATTGGTGCTCTCCCGCATGCCCCTTGCTACCCATTCCACAAGGAGGAAAATTTCTGGTTTTTGCTTGCAGATTCCGTTTCAAATAATGTGTGGTTTTCACAGAGGGTCAGTTTTATGGATGAAGCTGCAGCCATTACTGCTGCATCCAAGGCAATTGAGGAATCAATGGAGGGTTCGGGAGCAAATGTGAAGGAGACTAGTAGGGCAGTTTCAGAAGCTATTGAGAGGGTGAAGGGAGGGTCTAGGCTGGTGATGGGCAAGTTCCAGGCCCCACCAGAGGGTAACTATGGTTTAACTTGTTATTGTTTGTGCGACTCTTGGTTGGGCTGTGACAGAAGGACAAATATAAAGCTTAAAATTTTGAAACGAACTCGGGCTGGCACCAGGGGTGGGGCTGTGGCGGATGAAGGGCCTACTGTGGAGGACGGGATTGAGGAGGATGAGGAGGACCAGGATGGAGAATATGATGATGATTATGAGAGTGAGTACAGTGAAGATGAAGAAGATGACCAAGACACAAAAAATAAGCATGGAACTGCAAATGGCACTGGCGATAAACATGGTAAAAGGGCAGATAACTCGAACACCGATGAAGAATGAGAAGTTGGGTTTATGTTGTTGATGCAACTGTATGCAGTCTTCTTTCCTCCTGATTCTTAGAGGAACAATCAACAGAGTAATAATCTATCTATACTGCCCTTTTTAATCTGTCCCAGTTAGGAAGTTTTGATGTTTGGGCTTATGTTATCCTTAGTCCAACTCATGTCGTGGTTAAATTGTCGTTTGATAAATACTGAGGCCTATTGACTTGAATTATTTATCCTGGGGCATTAATTTTTGTTACGGGGCACGGGCAATGATAGCGATGGATGATTTTGGATAAACTGTAAAGCGGTTGCGTGACCTGGCTTATGAACGCTGGGTGCTTACCCGTCTTCGTAATATGAACAGGAGGGCATTCTTTTTTTTTCCTTCCATGTAAAATTAATGTACCTATTCCACCTAAAAAGGCCCGTGTCTATTTCTTTGGACGCTTTCATCTTTTCTTTTTTTTTTTAAATGTAAAACGATGATTTATATTTCTTGCCGCTCTCTTTAATTTTTGTTTAAAAAATGTTGTAGTCGTTGTTGTGGTGCTTAAAAAAGGAGTATGCTTTTTCATGCCTCACTTTTCCTTTCCCCACTTCTTTTTCCTATGTATTTCGCAATGAACATTTATGATGACATGCGATTTCAGTGAAAGTACGTTACTTTCTAGTGACAAGAAGAGGAAAAAGATAGTCGACAACGCTAAGAAATAAAACTATTTCGATGTTAATTGTAATCACAAAAGTCCTCCACATGTGATGGCGAAAATGGTAGAGTTGGAGGATTTACCGGCGTACGTGGTGATGGACTCATTTTGTCACTCTGAGCACCCATTTACTTACTTTAATTAAATTAATAAAGTTAATTAAAATAATTAATATAACGTATTTTTTCTAAAACACCTTAATCATCTTTATTAATTTTCACTATATATATATTTTCTTGGTTATGGTTTATTTTCTTGGTTATGGTTGAGAGATCATTTGTAAATTGGAGAACAAATTTACAAATGGAAGAAATAAGTATTTTATCCAGAATTAATATTAACTTTACAATTAGGTCCATATTAAAGACCCGAGGAGCATAGGGCAAAATATAAAAGGAAAATTATGTCTAATGACCTGAATAATGGAATGTTTACAGACCAGGACATTAATTTTTTTGTTTTTTGAAATTATTATGCGGATCAATGTTTTTTTCTCCTTAAAACATTATAATGTGCAATAATTGAAATGTTCACGAGATAAATAATTACTCCTCTACTATAATTACACATATGGAGTTTAATAATCATACAAATAAAATTTAGTAATAAGACAAAAAATTTATGGTTCCATATAAATATTTTTTGAGAAAGTTTATGTAAGTTCCATTTTTATAATTACATTTTTATATTTTTTTAAAAATCTTGATCCAGCATAATAATTTTAAAAATATAAGATCTTTACCTATATATAATTTATTATTTTAGTCTTTAACCATAATTCTCCCAAACATAAATTGTTTTTTTTTGGTAAATAAAAATAACGAATTAATGATAACATGAGGTAGTCAGTGTCGGATAATCACGTGATAAGGTGTGGCGCTAAGCAACTGGAGATTTTTTTATACGGACTCACTGGTTTTTATCATTCAAAATTATTACCCCTATATTCTTGTTGTTATTGAAGCGAGGGTGTAAGAGAAGGTGGGAGATCTGATTGCGGTTGTGTATACTTCGGATTTGAGAATTAGAATTGGCCATTTACGCTTTGAAGTACTTTCCTTGTCACGCATGCTTTGAGCTTACGGTAAATTTGGTGAGAGGGGAATTAGAAGACGGACTTCGGATGATGGCCATGTGCTTCTATGGTTTATGGGATCCCTTCTGGCATCTGATATCAGAGGAAAATTGGAATTCTTTTTCTGAGTATGCTAGAAGTTGAGGCATTTAGCTCACTAAGAGTGCGCATATTGGGAACTGTCTGAGCTGAGTAGAGGTTTCTCAGTGGCGGTGGGCCGGTGGCCCCTGGCCCCTGGCCTCTGGTCCTATATTGCATCTTCAAAAGCCCTTTGTGGTAATTGTAGTGATTGCAAAACAGGTATTCGAATAAATATTATCTGTTCATTTTAATTTCAGGTGCTTTGAATCTTGAGTGTGATGAATTAAGCAAGTTCGGGGATTTGAATAACTCGCCAGGATTCCTAGCTATTTTTAGCTTCTTAGCTTGTTGTGGCTGCTCGTTCTGGAGTTGCTGCTTGTGTATAAAACTGCAATAGCAACATTACTTCAATGACTTTAATCGTTATATTTTGATTAACGTCAGAATTTTCTTCATGAATGCTAGATTTTGAGCTACTAAAGTTGTATATAGTAATATCGTTGCGACTGTTAATTTAGCTTTAGTTTGGGTTTGGGTCTGGTTCTACATGAAGCATATTGACATCTATGAAGTGATTATTCATTCATTAATCTTTAGGGTGGCTTCCCTTTTAGTATCAGGTGGTGGCTTCCCTTACTTTTGAATTTCTGTAGTAGTATAGTGTAATTTTTATTGGTTCATCTGCATATAAACAGCTTCTTGGCTTGAGATATATGGAGTTTTCAAAAGATTGGGTGTTGAGTAACTCATGATGAGTGGACTCGGGAGGAGTCAGATTCAATGGGCACCCCTGACAAAAAAATATCTGAGCTTGTTGAAGTAGTTAGATCCTGGATTCCACGGAGGGCTGAGCCACCAAATGTGTCTAGGGACTTCTGGATGCCCGACCAGAGCTGTAGGGTATGCTATGAGTGTGATTCCCAGTTCACAATATTCAACCGTAGGCATCATTGCCGAATCTGTGGAAGAGTTTTCTGTGCAAAATGTACTGCTAATTTTATTCCTGCACCTTCAGATGAGCCACAGACTGGCTGTGAAGATTGGGAGAGGATTAGAGTCTGTAACTATTGCTTTAAACAGTGGGAACGGGGGGAAGCCACTGTTGATAATGGTACTCCTTCACCAACCCCTTGTCTCAGCCCATCACCATCTGCAACAAGCTTAGCTAGCACCAAGTCCAGTTGCACCTGTCACAGCAGCAGTAGCACTGCTGGTTCAGTTCCTTACGCAACCGGTCCTTATCAGCGTGTTCCTTATAGTCCTCATCAATCTTCTCAGATGGATCTAATAGCAGATGACCAAGAAAACGTAACTTCTGGGAAGAGTATGAATCCTGGTAGTACCGTAGGGAATTTGGCATCTAACCAGTATGGCTACTGCTTCAACAGGTACCTCTTGCTTTGATGGCCTATTTATTTGGATTGATAGTGATGCTTCATTTCCCTAAATATGCAGTCTTTGTTGCTTGTGGCTGCGTTTTAGATTTTGATGTGCTCATAACATTAAGCAAATTTAAGAAAGAAATAGGATCGACATTAAGTAAATTTAAGAAAGAAATAGTAAATGATCTAGGGTTCTTATCTACTGAGACTTAAGGATCTGTTTTTATATTTTAGTGTTAGTAGTACCACTTGTATACTTCTAGTTCATTAACTTTCAGATGGTATAAATGTATTGCACTTCAAACTATGGTGGCTAAATCTTTTGATCAGATGCTTTATAAACTTTGTTCTTAATGTTATTTTATGTTTGTTCTTATGAATCAGCAGGAGTGATGATGAGGATGATGACTATGGTGGCTATCACTCTGATACAGAATCAAGGCATTTTTCCCATGTTAATGAATATGGTGATCCTGTTAACATTCATGGGATTGACCATGTCTATGGACCACTTGAAATGCATCATTACAGAGATAACACTGAGATACAAAGTTTGAGTTCCTTAATACCTGCTCAGAATCTTGATCTAGAAGGTGTAGAAGGAATTCAAGCGCCTGTCAAAGAAGCTGATGATAATGATCACGTTGACAGATGTGACACATCTCATTACATTGAGGAAAGCACTAATTCTGAACCTGTGGATTTTGAGAATAATGGGCTACTGTGGCTCCCTCCTGAGCCAGAAGATAAAGAGGATGAAAGAGAAGCTGTTCTTTTTGATGATGAAGGTGATGATGAGGGTGCTGCTGGAGAGTGGGGATATCTTCGATCCTCTACCAGCTTTGGTTCTAGTGAATACCGTGGTAGGGACAAAACAAGCGAGGAGCACCGGCAGGCCATGAAGAATGTAGTAGAAGGGCATTTTAGAGCTTTGGTAGCACAACTTTTGCAGGTTGAAAGTTTAGCTATTTGTGACGAGGATCAAAAGGAGAGTTGGTTGGATATAATTACTGCATTATCCTGGGAAGCTGCCACCCTTTTGAAACCTGATATGAGTAAGGGTGGAGGTATGGACCCTGGTGGATATGTAAAGGTCAAATGTATAGCTTGCGGGCGCCGAAGTGAAAGGTAATGCTACTGGACCTTTCATGTGTTGCTAGCGCATTTCCACTCTCTCTGTGATACCTTGTATTCATGATTCATGTTGAGCTCTTATGTGCAACTATAATCTGTGATGGTGGACATGCTTTGATGATCTTGTTAGTTGACTTGTACATTTAATTTGACTTGTTCTGATGTGTTGGGTTCTTCAAGAATGGTGTATTTATCTGGTTTATTTAATGAAATTTGCATGACATCACTCCTGGTGTTTAATTTGCTTTGCATTTGTTACATTCTGTACAAATAATTTCATATAAGGATGTTTGGTATAGCTTATACTTATGTATAAGCTCGATTCACATAAATCGAGACAAAACTCCTCTACATATTTACCTTGTAGACCGTAAAAGCTACCTCGTAGACCGTAAATCACGATTGAAAAATACTTTTGGAGGTTCCAATCGCTATTCCAAACACACCATATAGTTGCATTGTAGTTGCATTGTCTGTTATCTGAAATTTGAGTCAATTGTGCTGTGTGGTAGTCTATCAACTTTCACATGGGCGGTCCAGTGCATAAGGCTCCCCATTAGGCGGAGTCTTGGGAGGGTCAGATGTACGCAGCCCTGCAAGCGGAGAGGCTGTTTCTAGGATTTAAACCTATGACCTCTCAGTCACATGACAACAACCTTTACCGTTGCTCTAAGACTCACCCTCTTTGGTTGATCAACTTTAAGTGCATAAATTTATTCCAAGAAATTATTATTTGATAATTGATACAACATTTTTGTTTTGACTTCAGACAAACTAAATACATTTACCTTACTCTTTTTGGGGTCAAATTGTGCACTTGTATTAAAACTTATTATCTATTTCCCTTCAATTTTTGAGATATAACAACTAATGTGTGTTAATTACACTGTGATAACAATTACCTGCACAAAAGAATTGGCATTTTTAATATTACATGGCTGTTTGTAAGCATATCACTAAGAAATTTGGAAGTCTTATTATAATTATTTTATGCCATCCACTACTGAACTTTTATATCCAAAAGCATCTGCATTTCTATTGCGTCGAAAGACTTTTGATAAATTAATATCATCTTCCAATCTTTCTTTTCCTTTCTGTTTTGGTATTAATTCTGCTGGAAATGAGCTCAAGTGGTTCTTAGTTGTTTGTGCAGTGTGAATGTTTGATTATATCCATATTTTTCTACTGTCTGTGATTTCAAAGTGTTTTTGGGGTAAGGGTCTGTTTTCCTGATAATAAAAGATTCAGCTTGGCAAAATAGGTTGATTAATTCAATTATGTGGCACAGCTCTATATGCTTCTCTTGGGGAAGGCTTTATAAATTCATTCTTTATGCCATCTATATCCATATGCTTCTGATATTCTAGTTTGCTTTTTCCAGCAAGGTGGTTAAAGGAGTTGTCTGTAAGAAGAATGTGGCTCATCGGCGAATGACATCAAAATACGATAAACCACGTTTCTTAATACTTGGAGGAGCATTGGAGTATCAGCGTGTTTCTAACCATCTATCTAGTGTTGATACTTTGTTGCAGCAGGTTGTTACCCTTGCATTCCATGCGAACCAACTCTTAATTTGATTGTTATACCTGAAGCGTGTTTTGTGATTAGTGGATACAGCTGAATAATTTTTCTACAATTTTTATTGCCATTATAATACTTCTCAATTTTGTTATCTCTCACTCTTCTCTAGGAGATGGACCATTTGAAGATGGCAGTTGCAAAGATTGGTTCTCACTACCCCAATGTTCTCTTGGTTGAGAAATCAGTATCTAGGTATGCTCAAGAATACCTTCTTGCTAAAGACATATCACTTGTTCTGAATGTAAAGAGGCCACTTTTAGAACGTATTGCCCGATGCACTGGTGCACAAATTGTCCCTTCAATTGATCATATGAACCCCCAAAAACTGGGCACCTGCGAAACATTTCACGTGGACAAATATTTTGAGGAGCATGGCAGTGCTGGGCAAGGTGGGAAGAAATTGACAAAGACGCTGATGTTCTTTGAGGGTTGCCCAAGGCCTTTGGGTTGCACTGTAAGTCCTATAAATTCGCATGTTTGGAGCTTCTAAAGCAGTGTCATTAAGTACGCATGTTTATGGTTTGATGTTTTTAGCTCTCCATGGGTCTGAGGAGGGCTCTTAACTTCAATTCAGCTCTTCTATTCTAGTCAACTGTCTTGTGACATGAAATTGCAATATGTAGGTTTGCTATAATTTCTATGTAATATTGCCACTTTAAATTCAACATCATCAGTTCCCAAAAAAAAAAAAAAAAACATTTGTAAACAGATTTGAAATTGATCTATTGCTTTACTTCTTTTTAAAGCAACAAATCTTTTCATTATTATTCTATCTGTTTTGTGTTTCAAGATCTTGCTTAAGGGTGCCAATGGAGATGAGTTGAAGAAGGTAAAACATGTGGTACAATATGGAGTTTTTGCAGCCTATCACCTGGCTCTGGAAACATCGTTCTTGGCTGATGAAGGTGCTTCACTTCCAGAACTTCCCTTGAAATCTCCCATTACTGTTGCACTACCTGACAAACCATCTAGTGTTGAGAGGTCTATCTCCACTGTTCCTGGATTTTCGGTTGTGGGTGCCCAAGAGCATCAAGGAACTGAGCCTATTAAAGAATTGCTAAAATCTAATGATGACCAAAAGAAAGAAAGAAACTCATCTTGTTGCATTGACTTCATGGATGAATCATTGGTTGGCAGCTTGACCCACATGCAAGCACCCTCTAGAGATGTCATTCCATCGGGACAGGATACGTCATCTTCCCACAACAAAAATTTCCTCCCAAATAATGATTCTAAGGAGGAAGATAAGAAAAGTCCTAACGAATTTTTTCAATGCACACGAGATGTGCAAAGGGAGTCTTTGTTGAATAAGGATCTCATTTCTGATTCTTTCTACTCCTTGGAGCCTTCAAGACAAGTTGGTAGTACTGGTGACACTGTGTTGCCTGCAAATCATCAAGAATACCTTGAACCGCATCATGTAAAACATGATTATAACAATATTCAGGATGACATCATAAATTCAAAAGAAGATTTTCCACCTTCAACTTCAGACCATCAAAGTATTTTGGTTTTCTTATCAACGCGTTGTGTCTGGAAAGGAACTGTTTGTGAAAGATCCCACCTTGTACGAATTAAATATTATGGAAGTTCTGATAAGCCTTTAGGACGATTTTTGCGAGATCAACTATTTGATCAGGTACTTATTGTTCCCTTGATAATTGTGGTTTTATTAATTGATTTTATCATCAATAGACAATGGCAATTTCATGAACTCAAAACTAACAATATTGACTTTTCCTCACTAGAGTTACCACTGCCACTCATGTGAGATGCCGTCAGAAGCTCATGTTCATTGTTACACTCACCGGCAAGGGAGCCTCACAATTTCTGTTAGGAAATTACCTAAGGTTTTGCCAGGGAAACGAGAAGGTAAAATCTGGATGTGGCACCGGTGCCTGAAGTGTCCTCGTGTAAATGGTTTTCCTCCAGCCACTCGGAGAATAGTCATGTCTGATGCTGCCTGGGGACTATCTTTTGGTAAATTTTTGGAGCTAAGCTTTTCAAATCATGCAGCAGCTAGCAGGGTTGCAAGTTGTGGCCATTCTCTCCACAGAGACTGTTTAAGATTCTATGGGTATGCTTTTGTCCTTTCATATTGAATTTATGGTGAACGTGCAATATGGAAGATCATAATGAGCTAAAGGTAAACTGAACATGGCAGGAATATAGCACTGGTGCTTTTCTCTAATTGGCTCTCTCTATTTCTGTAACAAAGCAGGAATTTAGTTGTCTGACAAGTCCAGAAACATCATAAAGCGTGATTTGCTAATCATACCAGTTGACCTGCCACTCCCATGCTCAAATAAATTGTGATTCCTGGAACTAAATACAGTTCAGATTGATATTTCTCTACTGTTCAGTTGACCTACTGACTTCCATGCTCAAATGTTAAGATTTTATATTGTGCATACAGAAGTGCTAATATTCTTTCCTTACTCTCCCCTTTTGAACAACATTTGTGCAATTATGTAATGCTCTTTAGGTTATGATATCCTGTGAAGGTGGAAACAAACATCACTGAAGTAAGTTAGTAGTGATACCATAAATTAAGATGATAGTAGAGGATCGTACTCAATAGTCGAATTCATACTTAATAATTTATCTCTTCGAATGTGCACTAGCCAAATAAAAGACGTCATGGTTTGCATCTGCGGAAATATTATAATTGTTGTCTTCTACATGCAGTTTTGGGGAGATGGTTGCCTGTTTCCACTATGCTTCAATTGACCTTCATTCTGTTTATCTTCCACCACCTAAACTTGAATTCAACTATGATAATCAGGATTGGCTACAGAAAGAAGAAGATGAGGTTTATAACTGATCTTAGTTGAGATATACTGTCCAGTTTTTTGAGTGCTTTCGTATTTATGTGAATGTGAATCTTATCCACCAGGTGCACAATAGGGCTAACATGCTCTTTGTTGAAGTTGGCAAAGCTCTGCAAATGTCAGATAAGTTTGCAGGTGTTGTGCTGCAGGAGGGAGGAAATAAAGCATCTGATTTTAGGAACCTAATTTCTGAACTTGAAGGGATGTTGCAGAAAGAGAAAGAAGAATTTAGGGTAGGTTACTTGGAATTGATTTCTCCCTCTAATCCCCCCCCAAACAAAAAGAAAAAGAAAAGAAAAGAAATAAAGAAAGCATAATGCTCCCATATAATGAGTATTAATGAATCTGAATCACACTTCAACTCTCTCTTTAACATCTGGTCCTCTACTTCCCAGGATAATGGATACTATATTAGGGTCACTTTAATTTTTGTTGTTTGATTTTGCCTCAGGTTGTAGTACTTTATTGTTTTGGTTGTGTGTAGGAATTGCTACAAAATGTGGCGAAGAATGGTGAGTTCAAATTTGGCCATCCTGTGGTTGATATTCTAGAGCTTAATAAATTGCGCAGGCAGATCATGATTCATTCTTACGTCTGGGACCAACGCCTGGTATTTGCCTCCAATCAAAGTAAAATTATTCTTCAAGAAGAATCCAGGAATTCCCTTCCAAATGTCAAGGAGAAGCCAATGGGCTCCAGGGAGAAGGTTGTTGAGGTGGATGTGACCTCCAGACCAGGGAGAGGCCAAGGCAGTTGTGATTCCTTTCTTTTGGAAGCAAATCCTGATGGAAGTCTTACTCAAGGATGCACTGACCTTAGCCAACCCGGTGAAGTACACAAATGTGAAGACAAGGATATAAACACAAGTCGGGGAAAGGTTGACCTTTCTCTTTCTGGTGGTGCAAATATTGATGATAAATATGAATCTCTAGAGTTTGTAGGAGCTGTTCAAGGGGCTCAATCAGAGGAGGAGTCACCTATTATGGCTAATTTATCTGATACCCTTGATGCAGCCTGGACTGGTGAAAGTCACCCAACAAATTTGACACCAAAGGAAAATAACTGTGTCTCTCCAGATTCATCTGTAACAGATCCTCCACCTATGGGAGATTTGGTTTCAGGAAAATCTGATTTTGAAAGTTATGCAGGTAATATTGGTAGGGATGAGACGGGAAGTAAGCACCACTCTAAATTGCATCTCAGAGGCCTTGATACAAGGTGGAGTGGGATGCCTTTTCCTAACTTATTTAGCTCATTCAATAAAACTTCTTCCTTGAATACTCAAAAACTTGGCGAGTACAACCCTGTTTACATTTTATCATTTCGAGAATTGGAGCGCCAGACTGGTGCCAGACTGCTTCTGCCTACTGGTATTAATGATGTCATAGTGCCTGTCTACGATGATGAGCCCACGAGTGCAATAGCATATGTGCTTGTGTTATTAGATTATCATGTGCAGATGGCAGAATCTGAAAGAGCTAAAGACAGTGGAGATTTTTCAGTTTCATTGCCACTTTTTGATTCCACAAGTCTACTTTCTCTTAGCTCTTTTGATGAGACAATTACTAATACATACAGAAGTTTTGGCTCTTCTGATGAGGGAATCTCTTCGTCCTCTGTTTCTCGAAGTTCTCAGGCTGGGGATCCACACTTGGACACAAAGGACTTGCATGCAAGGGTTTCTTTTACAGACGATAGCTCCCTTGGAAAGCTCAAGTATACTGTGACTTGCTACTTTGCGAAGAGATTTGAGGCTCTTAGAAGGATTTGTTGTCCTTCAGAGTTAGATTTTGTGCGGTCTCTTAGCCGTTGTAAGAAGTGGGGAGCCCAGGGAGGAAAGAGCAATGTTTTCTTTGCTAAAACTTTGGACGATAGATTTATAATCAAACAAGTTACGAAGACAGAGCTCGAGTCATTCATCAAGTTTGCACCAGCTTATTTTAAATATTTATCCGAATCAATCAGCTCAGGAAGCCCTTCTTGTCTAGCCAAGATCTTGGGCATTTATCAGGTACTTAATGTAAATTCCAAAATACCCATCTTTTATATGTCACATTCCTAGTGATGGAATTCCTGTTTAAGTGATGACCTGCCATCCACTTTCTGTTTAAGCGATGAAATGCCTATATATTATATTTACCTATATGGAATCAAAAGTTGGACTTAAGCCCCCGTTCCTCTGTCAATGCAATGCTTAATAACACTGCTGTCTTGCGCATATATATGCATGCATGCATGTATAATATGCTGGCATATCAATTAGCAAACAACAATATCTTGCTTATGAATAGCCACTTTACTTTCCTTGTGTAAATTATGACATTTTAGTTCTCACTGCGACTATATTTTTTGAAGGTGACGTCAAAGCAACTCAAAGGAGGGAAGGAAACGAAGATGGACGTGTTGGTGATGGAAAATCTTCTCTTTAGACGTAACATCAGGCTGCTTTATGATCTCAAAGGGTCATCTCGATCACGTTATAACCCAGATAAAAGTGGGAGCAATAAAGTTCTCCTAGATCAGAATCTCATAGAATCAATGCCTACCTCTCCAATATTTGTTGGGAACAAAGCGAAGAGATTGCTTGAGAGGGCTGTGTGGAATGATACTTCATTTCTTGCTGTGAGTTTAATCTTACTGCCCTTCTTGATTCCATACATAATTTCCTCATGTTTAATGTTTTCATTTCTTAGTGATATAATATTGCTAATGTTGGTCCAGTCGATTTATGTGATGGACTATTCGTTGCTGGTTGGTGTGGATGACGAAAAGCACGAATTGGTTTTAGGGATAATTGATTTTATGAGGCAGTATACATGGGATAAGCACCTTGAAACTTGGGTGAAGACGTCAGGCATTCTTGGTGGACCCAAGAACACTGCTCCAACCGTAATATCACCTCAACAGTACAAGAAACGGTTCCGGAAAGCTATGAGTGCATATTTTCTTATGGTGCCTGATCAGTGGTCTCCTCCAATGTTACACCCTAATGGCTCCCAATCTGATCTCTGTGATGAACATTCATGATAGCGTCTCGCTTCTCTTATACTTATACCTCATTGTATTTTGTCGTATCTCAATTTTTGCTTCTTTTTTCATAGTTTGCAAGGGCTCCTCCTATTCCCGGAGATCCTTTCATTAGAAAGGGAATGGAAGACGTTGTCCCATGAAATGGTAAATGTACAGCCTATTATTTGTAATCTTTTTTCCTCCTTGGTTGTAAACTAATATATTTCATCTTGTTCAATGTGTTGATTTTCCTCTCTTGGAGGGTAAATTGTAACATCTCAGTTTCTCGCTTTCGATATTGTCCACTTTTGGTTCCGTCACTCCTCACGGC
Organism: Albizia julibrissin; assembly: GCA_037074505.1. Classification (NCBI taxonomy): domain Eukaryota; kingdom Viridiplantae; phylum Streptophyta; class Magnoliopsida; order Fabales; family Fabaceae; genus Albizia; species Albizia julibrissin. Next base: position 38,402,058 of record CM073489.1, on the reverse strand, counting down.
TTTAAAACGTGTCGAGAGGGATGACAAGCCCTAAAGAGGACAATATTGAGAGTGGGGTGCTGAAATGTTATAATTGATATCAGAACATGCTCGAGTCAATGTGCTAGTGAGGATGATGAGCCTAAAGGTGGGTGGAGTGTTATGTCCCACATCGACTGAGGAGGGGAATAAAAGATGCCTTATAAGGATCTGGATACCTCTCCCTTCAATGCGTTTTAAAGCTGTGAGAGGTGGTAAGTTCCAAAAGGGATAATATCGAGAGCGAGACGTCGTTTTATATATTTTTTATTTATGATTTTGACTTGAATAAGTCAGGGAGGTTTATATTTCCTCTATTTTAATGGCAAATTGATTGTTTTAATGAGTGAACTTGTAGAGAAAATCATTGTTTTTCCAATTAGAGTAAAATGGGTTACAAATAACTTTCCACAAGTGTTTTCTGCCAATAAAGTCCAAAATAGAATTCTTGTTATTATAATTGTATTGGTTGTATGCATGCCTACGACGTCTGAAATCATTCTGATCAAGCCACAAACACAAAGAAGCCATCTTGCGACCAACAATTTATGGGCATTGGATATATAAGCCAGTGCTTTTCCAAATTAAAAATCTATGGGGATGAAGCTGATGCATGAGAACTATATATAGGGACTTTGAGATTGGAAACGGATCCTCCCGGATGACCTCAGGTGCACGAGGTGTTTGTGGCAAGGTTTTAAATGTCGGTTTCGTTCGGTCGAAATAAACCCACAAATACCGCTTCTATGATGTGAACTGGATCCAACAAAACACCATACGAAATATATGATGGGCCAGGAGATGTGTAGTTTCCACGAAATTGCTTCTCAGCCTCATGGTCACTGGTCACCAACATACGCCCCAGCCTCACTCCTCCTTTTCATAGACATCCACGCCACCCTACTTTTTTACAGACTGAGCGATGTGGGACTTTTTTAAAAAACGCTATGCATTGCGCACACAACCCCCATCTCATTGCATCCTTCCCCCTTTTCTTGTGATCTGTGTCATCTTTTCCTTCGCCATGAAGCATCTCTTTGTACTCTCTGTTATTTATCTATATTTTTTATAACTTTCTAAACATCTTTCTTAATTTTTATATAGAAGGTATCATTCACCAATAAAAATAAAACTTAAAACTCTGGAGAGCAAAAGGTAACTAACTAGATCTGTCACTTCTGCTGCACTGCAGGGATACTTTACACACACACACATATATTCATGATTTGTGCAGGGAAACCAAAAAAAAAAAAAAAAAAGGTTTGTTATATCCTCTATTCAGGGGAGAGGATTAGATTAAAACATTGTTAAAAAATGAAGAGAACGGAAAGTCTGCGGGCATGATGGCGAATGTCATTGAGAGATACTCCTCTTTTGATCTCAACAAGACAAGAACCCAAATATATGATTCCAGGGGAGCAACGATACAAGATTACGCGGACAATCATACTATAAATTATTAAGGTGAATGTGAAGACACAAGAATGAATATTGGGTGCAAGGAAGGAAGGAATCAAACAGCTAAGCCAGCGGTGTAGATGACGCCTGTGGAAGGTAACCAAAGATTGCCCTCTATAAACGCGGACACCGTGAAGTTAGAAGCCTGCGCCGAATCATTCAGCGCTCTGTACCCTCCCCACTTGACCCTCTTCTCCACCGCCGCCCCCGCCCCCGAGTTCTGGTACTCGGCGTAGAACAGTGTGTCCAAGGCGAAGTCGCCGTTCCACTCCAGCCACCCCTCCGGCCTCAGCACCTCGCTCAAGTACGACTGCATGAACACCGTTCTTGAGTAGCTCTTCCACGGCCTTCCCAGGTACGTCTGCGTGTAGTTCATTGAGGGCAGCAGGTCCGAATCCGCTGACACGTTACAGAACTGGAACGAGAAACCCGTGGGCTCGTTGGGGTCTTTGCGCCCCTGAGCCGTGATGGTGTTCTTTTGATTCGGCAGGCCCTTCCTTGCCAGCAGCTGGCAGTTTTGGAAGACGGCGGTGGCGTCGCCGAAGATGAAGTCGACGGTGCCGGAGATCTTGCACTCCCTGTAGAATTGGCGCATGGTGTGGGTATAGAGGCTGTCTTGGTATCCGTGAATACCACATCTGTAGTAGACAGAGAGGTCGGAGTCGGATCTGAGGGCCACTGCCTGGTGCTTCTCGGGGCCTGCCGTGTTCTGGAACGCCATGTCTCGTGCTATGAACCCTCTTCCGCTGACCGCTGCACATGCCAAAACATATCTCATCAGCTGACATTGCTTTTAATTGCCCCCGCATGCTCTTTCTTTTTTGTTTTTGGGCTAAATCCATCAGGTCCCATTTCCTGTTGAATTTGCTTTATTTGCTCTTTTCTTTTATGAGCTTCTGCTCCATGTTAGGGCAGCTCGGTAGGCGGTATGGCATTAATACCGTGGCACTCTCTGTCTCATCATTTACGAAGCACGACACTCAAATTCAATACGCAAGCATTTTACCTTAGCCCTCTATTGCAACACACCCCATCTATCACTCAGTCGCTGCTTACCTTGACCCACCAGAGTCCGTATGCCCCTTTTTTAAATTCTCAATGATTCTAGCTATAATCAGACAGCTCGAGCGTGTTCGTTTTTACTGAATGATTAGATCTATGAAATTTTTAATAAAATCATTAACCCCAAGAAAGAAAGGCAAAGAGAAAGAGTGTGTTACCAAATGTAGCAGTGCGGAAGGTGGTCCATCCATCGACGAAGCTACGGTTGCCGGAGATAATGGTGGCATCCATGCCGTCCCCAATTATCATGAGGTTCCACTTCTTCTTTTTGATCTCCACGTTCTCGAAATAGACGCCTCTCTTGACGTAGATGACATAGCGTTTCATGCTATAGTCAGGAGCTGCAAGCACCGCATCCATCACCTTTGTGTAATTTCCCGTCCCATCCGAAGCTACCACCACGTCTACCGGCACCCCATTGGCTTGCATGAGCTTGCGGTCCCCAGGTTTCAGCCACCGGGGAAAGCGGCTGTCGCTGCCGGAGGAATGGTCCGAAACTGGGTGCACCTGGGCCAGCAGCTCCTGCACCAGCGAGCTCACCTGTTCCAGCCCACTGGATATCAGACCCCTCACAATGCTGTTGGTGCCTTCAAAACCCTCCATGCATGTCTCCGGATTCGCTAGTGCCGCGCTCAGCCATGTCCTCAGATCGCAGCTCAGGTTTCCGGTACCGTTATGCTTGCCTGAAACAATGTTAAAGTGATGAGTTATGCATGTCCATTTTTATATATTAAGGTGAGTTAAGCAATGAGAAAATATGGAGGGAATGAGGATCCCCTGTTTTCAGTGATGAGGAAAACGGGGGAAGAGTACCATGGGGGGATTGAGAGGCAGACGCGGAGGAGGAAAGGTCGTCGGAAGAGGAGTCGAGCAAATCGAGGCAGTCGGAAATTGCATGGGAGAGGCGAGAATGTCCGGAGAAATCGGCGAAGCGGGACAAGACGGAGACTACCGGCTGTAAGACATGGAGAACTTGGGAGACGGAGTCCACGAAGTGGGCGGGGGAGGGCTCAGGCGGGAGGGAAGAAGCAGGAGAGAGGGTGAGAATGAGGAGAGAGATGATAAAGAAAGAGAGAGTGGTGGAGGAGAGAGCCATGAGGAAGAAGGAGCTGAGGAAGAAAGAATATGGGTGTATATATACACAGAATGCAAAATAAAAAATGGAAAGACGAGAGTAAAAGGGTTTGGTGGGCGGGTGAGGGAATTTAATATTGCACTGCAGCTTCTGTCTTGTGTTATGATTTGACCCTTGTTCTATTTTTCTGTTGTTGGACAAGATTTGTTTGTGCAAATTTTATTTGGGGTCAAAATGTGATAAAAAAAACAATTCATCTTTTGAAAAGGGATAGGTAACCCACTGGATACACCCATCAAAATTGTTAAGTGTGGGGAATAATTTTTTTGTATCCTTCCTCTCCGGTAGCATATACCTTGAAGATAAAATACATTGACCTTGATTCTTCATCCATCATTAAATTACCATATAACTCTTTCAAGGTATTACTTAAAATGCATATATTATTATTAGCGAGTTAAAATGGAAGGTGGGTAATGGTGCATCCATTCCAATCAACTACTGACTTCAGGTGGTTTATGCAGCTTGATCACCGGCCCATGACAAGTGGTATTTACGTGATAGTAAATCTATTAATGTATATTTCTTCTTATTGAAATCACACCAGATGAAATCGGCCATTTGTTCATGCCTTATTATATCACCAACTGATGAAATACTTAGGTTCTTAATTGATTCTGGTTACAGCTTATTATGAAATGATAATTCCTCAAGCTCTTATTTGGTAAAAGATGGAGTAAGTCTCATCTCCTTGCCACAATATACAAGGGACGTCAATGATGAGTCCTTGTGGAGAATATATAATATACATGGAAAGCTCTCCTTCCCTTGAAATTCTTTCTTCTGAATTATATGAAAACTAGTAAACAATACTCTTCCATCGTGTGATCTCTTGAGGAGAAATCATATGAATGTCACGACCAAATGTTTATCTAGTTGTGATGAGGAAGAATCATTTGAGCACATTTTCTTCGCATGTCCTTGCTCAAGAGCTTTGTGGTTTGGTAGTTTTCACATTAGAATCCCTATCTTAGATTTTTCTAGACCTAAAAGGCTGGCCTAAAGATATTACGCTGACTCTTCATGGGTAAAACCGTATAAGCTTATTTTGCGGAATTATCTGTTTACTTAATGTGTTTTGGGAAGAAAATAAGCTAGGCCCTCCATCAAGAGAAAATTGGCAACCCTCAATCTATAGTGAAGAAAATTAATTGCTTGATTTCTTACTCAGCATTTGCAAATTGAGATTATCCTTCAGATAGAATTTCTCACCCAATGCCCTTTATGATCTCAAATCCTATATATAGTTCAAGATGGATGGAACACCTTTTTGCACAAATTCAAGTGATTTAGGACTCACCTTTACCAACAAATACATTTGCTTCCATGCCCCACTTATTGAGTCTCTTTGAAAAAATATTAATACCCCAGGTCCTCCATTTCTATCTAGTTGTTTGAGAGTACCATTATTATGAATCTCCAATTCTAATCTTCTCAGTCATGGATCTCATCCTGCTTTCGTCAATCACATGTGTTAGAAAATGTTTCATCAATAATATTTTCACATGTCCTCAACTTCAATCTTCTATTATATGGTAGGAAATATAGACTCTATTATATGATTTTACCCACGTTAATTCCCGGTTTGCCCCCAATCTTTTTCTAATTCCCAGTTTTGCCACATGCTCCCTCCTTTCTCATTATTCCTCTTCTATGCATTTCATCACTTGTATTTTCCTTTCTGGTGTTTTTTAAATTAAAAAGGAAGATACTAACATTATATGATTATAAGTGAGATTAAACTCATAAATTAACTTCCATTCACTAAGAAGTTATATATACTACAAAGTATTTAGCTTTTTTTCCCTCAATTATTTCATAATCCCAGATCTTATATTCCTTCTTTTATGTACAAGAAATTATTACATTTTCTTCCTTCTTTTAACGTGAAATAATTTTTTTCATTTTGAATAAATAAATAAATATAAGAGCTACTTATTCTTTAAAAAAAATGAAAATGAAAAGCTAAGCGCATTAAATTAACAAAATTAAACCGGCCACCTACATCAAGTTGCATGGAAGAGCAGAATAAATGAAAGAACGTAACAAACCCCTAAAACTAAGATAACAAAGGTACATGTGTTAGAACTGAAACATACGACAGTAACATGCCAACACAAAAGCTCCAAAGAGTCACTCACACTTGTCCGGGTTTACATCTTCTAAAATAATATATATGTGTGTGCATGCATACATAAATGTTTGTAAAGAGTGGAAGTAAACATAAATCAAGTTAGGAGGCGTAAGTGTTTATAAGATGAAATATCCCCTTTTCAGCAATATAATGGCATTTATATAAAAATATTGTTTTACACTATATATGCACAAAACCACGCAAGGTAGAAAAGTGTAAGTGGATGGGAGCGAGAATAAAGATGGGAAAGGTCATGCGAGAATCATTATGATCAACTGTTGCCTATCCCTCTCTCTTTTTTTTTTTGGCAAGAAAAATGCATTAATCACGAAACCATAAGTACAAAATTCTTATTCTTTGTGCTAGGGGTAGAAGCTAAACATACATACTGAAGCAATAAAATATAACAAACCTAAAACATAAGTTAGAATAGACGTAAACACAAATAAATCAACTAAATAAATAAAATAGTAATAAGATAGAACTAAGCAACAAAATCAAAAGAAAATCTTCAAAGCATCCTTTAACACCAACTTTTGCAATTGAACCAAGGGTCGCAACACCCAAATTGAAGGGCAAGACACATCTACTGAAGCATTAGCAGCACCCAAGACTACAAAATCAGCTTCTATGAGAAACCACTCACAAGAAGGGTTTCTGATAAATTTCCTTGAGATAAAAAAGTTCTCAAGGAGAGAATCACATCTTTGGCCTGATGATATCAAATGTTGATTTGCATTATGAAAAAATACTTGTCTATCCAATTCAAGATATAAAATCCCTGGGCGACCATCTGAGAGCCAACCAATGGAATCCCAAACAAATAGACTAATATTTCTCCTAACAATCAGAACACATGCACAACAAGATATGATTTTTCTAACATCAAACAAACTATTCTCAAAGCCAACCTTATTAGAACATAGATCCTCCCATAGCTTCCATATAAACCAAGCCACAAAAACTTTCCTCAAGTCATGTACACAGATAGCATGACTCAACAGATATAATCCAGCTCCAAGCAAAACCAAATTAGCATCATTTAATTTCAATCCTGAAGCAACATAAATAGAGAGGCTAAAACGATTAGAAAATTCACTAAACTCAGAACCAATATTACACAGCGGTGTCTTCAGATGCTTCTTGTCCAAATACCCTTTCTCCTCCATCGTCAGTGCCGTACCTGCTAGAGTGACCCAATGAAGATAAGCCTCATCCTTCCAATCAGAGTACCACCAGGCCCTTATTTGTAGAGATCCTACCTCGGCCAACATCCTGTTACGATTTCGACCTCCATTTGACTTTATCCCACCGTCGGTATTCCCCTTCACTAGCAATGACTTTAGTACGACTGCTTAAAGCCGACCCCTCAGTGTCGCTGGCGAAGGCCTCCACAATGCCTCGAACACCACCAATGACCCAGGAGGCACCCAACGAAGATCACTATCTGAGGTCGTCTCTTAGATCTGACAGCTCCAAGCCTCCACGCTTCGATCCTCGCCCTCTCCTTTCTCGCCTTCGCCGACTGTCGCCCTAGCATCAAGAGCAAAGGAAGGTAGTGAAGTAGGGAAAACGCCGGAAAGCTCCACCAGATAGAAAGAGACAACCACCCACCACGCCGAAACAATCATCTTGACGAAGCAAGAGCAAACCCTACAATAGGGAAGAAAACCCCAGTTCAAGGACCTTCGGGGACCTTCAACTGATGCCTATCCTATCACACCATATTGATGAAATGGAAGTCTTATATAGGAGTACTAATTAATTAAGGACCCGAGGGAGCATTGTTAAACTTGGGATGCATGCATGTTATTGAAACTTAAAGGGTTAAATGTCATTTTTGTCCTTGAAGTATTTACCGGGGGCTAACTTTTCTCTGAAAATATTTTTGGAAACAATTTTTTCCTGGAAATTTCAATTTTAGAGTAATTTTGCCATGACCGTTAACCTCGTTAAGTTTGACTGTTAGTTGACCAAACGATGGGCAAATTTGCTCTAAAATGTAAACTTTCGGAGTAAATTTACACCTTAACAAAAGTGACATAAACGACAAAATTGTTTTGAAAGTTTTGATTTTGGAGCAATTTTTCCTATCGTTTGGTCAATTAACGGTCAAATTTAACGGGGTTAACGGTCAGAGTAAAATTACTCCAAAATTGAAACTTTCAAAGAAAAATTGCTTCTAAAAATAATTTCAGAACAAAATTAACCCTACATATATACTTTCAAGACAAAAATAGCCTTTAACCTAAAATTAAAATTGCATGCATAACTTTGAACCGTTAATTAATATTTTGAAATGACAACGATACAATTAGTAAGAGACACGTGGTATGCTTGATCAAGATTTGCTCCCTTGTTTAAGATCCTGGTAATTATTGAACGCAAAACAAAATTATTTTTTATAATAAATTTTTTTAATGTATCATGTAATTTTTTAGTATAGAAAAGTGAAAGTTAAAGGCCAATTAATGAACAAAACAAATTAGAAGAGTGCTTTATATTATTTCGAATCAAATGATTTTTTTTAAAGTGTCTTATACTAGATGGAGTATATAATACATGTCAACTTTTGAGAATTAAGTAGTTTTATCCTTGTTACCTCGAGAAAACTAAGTAGTTTTGAGTTTTTGATATATTAAATATATATATTTTTATCCTTTTGGGAAAGTATGAATCTAGGGTTTAATGATGATAAAAACAAGGGGTTGTAATAATAGTAGTCAAGAAGCAAATAAAAAGAAAAGAAAAGCGGAATGAATGAATATATGAGCGAAATGAAGAGGTGGCAGGTCGAGTGTAGTGAAAACAACATTGGTATTGGAAAAGTTGTGGGAAAGGAAGGAAGGAAGAGAATAGTGAATGACTAAATGAAGATGAAGACAGAAGAGGACAAGTGGGAGTAGTGAATAGTGATATGCTTTTAATGAAGAAAAGAGGGAAGAGAGAATTAAGCATAGGAATTAAAGCTCATCCCAAAAAAGCACAAAGAAAGAAAGAGATGCTGATGGCTGATGCAACCCCTTTATCTTTATTTCTCAAAGATCCGATTATTGATTGGATCGTAATAATCAAAGACACGTCGCTTATACTTTTAAAGCCTTAAACATCAACGCGTTTACAGCAAATAACATTATCTTATTTTTATTTTTTTGGATGAGAATGGGGTCCCAAAATCAAATCAGAAAAAGATAAGAACGCGGAATCTGTCAAATCCGACTGCCTGGCTCGTTTCCTTCATGTGCTCTGTGCCTCCTCCCTTTATTCCCCGCAACCTTCCATCCATCAACTTTCCTTTATTTTTCTTAACCATCTTAATTAAAAATTATGCCCAACTCACAATAACAACAAAACCAAATCATATCAGCCCTATCCATGCATTCTACTGCCTCGGTTCTTTATAGTAAATATTCAAATAACCAAAGTATTTTGTGAAAAAAAACTAATAAAATTAGTTAAAAGTACTGAATATATAAGAAATTTATTCTTTTTTTAATATGCTTTTATTTATAAGTAGGTGGGTGAGAGAGAAAAAGAGAGAGTGTATGAGAACAAAAGTAAGGAGAGAGATATATTAATTAAGGATAAAATGAGTAAAAATGTATTTACTACTAAGACAAATATAAAATAAATCTTATGAAAAACAACGCATCAAATTAAAAATTTGGATATTGTATAAGGTAGGGAGCTGAGGGAGTAATATTAGTGATCTAGTCTGCATTCAATGCATTGAATGCCCATTGCGGCCACGATACGATAGGGTTCACTCATTTTATTCTGTAGTTGGCATATTTTTCTGCTTCAGCATTGGTATAGGCCTGAAATTTTAATTTCTTGGCCTTTCCATCCGCTAATTACTTGCCATATTTTTGTTTAATTTATTACCCACTTCTTCTTTTTGCGGACATCTAAAAGAGCATTCTTCATGTAAACGTGCTTGAATATATCTTTTTAAGAAGAAAATTTGGCAAGAAATGGAAAGACTCCTAAATGATGCTTCATTGAAACAAATGAATTCTGTGGTCCAGCAAGTAACAGACACCTCAACGTGAAATTTAATTGGGTTAGTTATGAACTGGAAACCATGAATGCATTAATTCCCTGGGATTTTGAGTATGTTGATTTTTGTTCTTGTTGGATAATGCAACTCTGGACAAGAAGCAATGAAATTGGGCAACCATAAGGTGAACCCTTCTTTTCTATTTCATTGAATAATGTGAAGGTATTGTTATACAGAATCTCTAGATCAACTTAATGATCTCACACCAATATATATACATATACGTAACAAGCCTGAACTCACTAACTTACTCTACCAGCACAATGAGCCTCAATCCACATAACAACAATTCATATATATATTCTCTAATACTCCCCCTCAAGTTGTGTGCTAAAAATATCTATTACACCCAATTTGCTGAGAATTTTGTTTAGTCAAAATATCTGATTCTTGCTCTGCAGAACTATCATGCTTTAAACTGATCAGTTTCATTTGGGCCTTCTCACGAACGAAATGACAATCAATCTCAATATGCTTCGTTCTTTAATGAAAAATGGATTTGTAGCAATATGGATGCTTCCTTACTATCACAAAAGACATCAACCGGCTTCAATTGTGGTAAATCCAGTTCTTTCAACAAGCCTTCTAACCATACTACCTCAGAAGTGGCTAAAGACAAGGCTCGATATTTGCTACAGCAGAAGACATAGAAACATTGTGTTGCTTCTTTGTCTTCCAGTGTACAAGCAAACCTTCAAGTTTAAGAAGATATCTGGTGACATGCCTTCTTGTGGTTTCACATGCCCCCATTCAGAGTCACAATAGCAGCTCATGGTTATGTCTCCATTTGAACCAATTAATATTCCTAGTCCTGGAGTCCCTTTAAGATATCTTACCACATTCAGAGCCACTGCCATATGACTTTTCATGGGTTGCGCGATGTATTAACTCAAAGCCTATACAGAAAAACTTATATCAGAGCGAGTAACTGTAAGGTAAGTAAGTCTCCCCACTAACCTTCTATAACACTTTGGGTCTTGTAATAATTCACTTTCCTTGTGTTTACCTGCCTCATATGCTGCCAACTTCACATTTTGCCCAATAGGCATGCCTAGAGGTCTACAACCACTCATACATGTGTTTGCCAATAAATCCAAGATATATTTTCTTTGACACATAATGATTCCCTCACTGGATCTTGCCATCTCTATGCCTAGAAAGTATTTCATAGTGCCTAAGTCTTTAATCTTAAACATAGTATGAAGAAAATGTTTTACCTTAGTTATGCACTCATTAGAACTTCCAGTGACAAGCAAGTCAACATGTACCAACACAAGAACAATATCACCATTATATCTTCTAAAGAACAATGAATAGTCATACTTACTTTGAGTAAACCCGCCTTATATTAAGGTAGATGAAAGCTTGCAATTCCATTGCCTATAAGCTTGTTTAAGCCCATACAATGGTTTACGAAGCTTACACACAACATCATTTCCTTAGCCATTAAAGCCTTGAAGAACTGTCATGTAAACTTTCTCATCTAAATCACCCTGCAAGAAAATATTGTTCACATCCATTTGATAGATATTCCATTTATTTATTGTAGTCAGTTTTAATGCCATACGAATTGTAATCATTTTAACCACAAGGGAGAATATTTCATGGTAATCAATGCCTTCCTTTTGATTATATCCTTTTGTCACTAATCTAGCCTTATACTTGTCTATTTCTCTATTAGACTTGCATTTAATCTTGTACACCCATTTGCACCCAATGTGTTTCTTTTCTTTAGGCAATTTAACTATATCTCATGTTTTATTATTTTTTAAAGCTTCAATCTTAAGTCTCATGGCTTGTACCCATTCATCATATTGCAAAGCCTCTTCATAATTCATAGGTTTAGAAACAGAATCTAGGTTGCAAAGAAAACACATACAGGCAGAAGACATATTTTGATAAAAAACATAATTTTCAATTGGATATAGACAATTGCTTTTTGTTTCATGCGAATCCTTTACTACTAGACTACACACGTAATTTTTAGCCCATATAGGAGGTCTTCTTTCCCTACTAGATTTCACATTACTTTTGGTAGGTATACCTTCTCTAAGGTCATTAGTTCACTACCCTATGTTGTGATGTATTGCTTCCTTCATTTTTGGTTTCCACTCTTTGATGAGGAGTAGGTTTATCAATCTTAGTTAATTGTGATATACCAACATCATCAAAGAAGAACATTTCTCTAATCTCCTTTGTGACTACCCTTTGATTGGTACCCCCTTTTCCTTTAAATGGAAATATAGACTCAATAAAGATCACATGCCTACTAACAGTGAGAATTTGACTATGCAAGTCCAGAAGGATGAATCCCTTTTGGTTATTCGGATAACCTAGGAAAACACATGGATTACTCCTAGGTTATAGTTTGTCCAAGTTAGTAAGGTTTTTGGCATATGTTAAGGATCCAAACACCTTAAGGTTTTCATAGCTAGGCTCTACACCATGCACCTTCTCATAAGGGGTTTTATAGTCTAAGACCATGGATGGTATCCTATTGGTTAGGTATGTTGCCATACGGACATACTCCCCCCAATATTTGATGGGAACAACAGATTGCAACATAAGACTCCTAGAAACCTACATCAATATTCTATGTTTCCTCTCTATAATTCCATTCTGTTGGGGAGTATTGAGACAAGTTGTTTCATAATAATCCCTTTATCCCTAAAGTAATTCCTAAGCTTAGAATTGACAAATTCAATTCCATTACCACTTCTCATGTGCTTAAAATTAATGAAAAATTGATTAGAAATGTAAGGCATAAAATTCTTAATCCATGTTGCATGTTCAGATTTTGATCTCATCAAGAAAACCCAGGTGCTACATGAATAATCATCCACAATAGTGAGAAAATATTAGTGTCCCAGATGAGTGGGAGCTTAATATGGTCCCCACATCCATGTGCACCAACTAGAAACAAGTAGTAGTTTTGACACAGCTGGAATTAAAAAGTAGACGAGTTTGTTTAAATTGAATGCAAATAGTACACTCTTTATTCAATGATGCAGATTTATTGTTTACAATACTTAAGTGGCGTAAAACTGAAAGTGGAGCATGTCTTAACCTATTGTGCAACAACCACAAATCATTTGAATTTCTAATTCCATCATAGACAGTATTCATAACAACATGCTTCTTTGAAAAATGTAGCATGTATAAGCCTTCTTCTATCTTACCAATCACCTTCTTCTTTCTATTTGGAAGGCCTTGCACCAAGCAATGATCATAAAAGAATACTACTGCACATTGCAACTCAAATGTAAGTCGAGGAATATATATTAAATTGAATTTTAATTGGGACGTATATAAAACATTGGTTAAACATATATCAGGAGAAAGCTTTATGGTTCCAATGTGTGTGACAGATACCCCTTCCCCATTAGGAATCTTAATTGCTCTAATAGGGCTATCATTTGTTAGATAAGTGTCAAATAGATATAAATTCCCAGTAATGTATGTGGTGGCACCAGAATCAAGCACTCAACTATTATATGCATTAGATGTTGTTGAATGAAAATTAGATAAATGCAAACATGAACCAGTACCGGTCAATGCATGTACAATTCCTTTATTGTCACGTTTCAGCAAATCCAAAAGCTTTTCATACTACTCCTGGGTGAATGTGGGAGATACAGTGGAAGCTAGTTGCACATGTTTCTCTTTTTCAAATGCAGTAGAATCAGATCCTATATGATTTGCAGAAGCATTACTCCCTTGCTTTCCTCGGCCTCCTCTGAAGTTGCTAGGATATCCAATAAGTTCCCAGCACATTTCTTTGTTGTGTCCTTGTTTACTACAATGAGTACACTCAGAAATAGGGCCAGAGCGCCCATGATCACGTCCTCGCCTTCTTCCCTTGACATCCATGGTAACACCTTTAATGGGTATGCGCTTAGGAGAGTTTTCCAGGGAATTTTGAGATTCATCCTCCGCAATCATGGCAAATGCTTGATTGACAGAGGGAAGAGGTTGCATTAACAAAATTTGGCTTCATGCCATAGGCAAACAACCATTCAATCCTAACAGAAATTGGAGGAGCTTTTGTTGTTGAATCATGTTAGCATAGAGCCTAGATGTATTACAACGACATGATGGAATAGGAAATATAATGGCTTGTTCCTCCCACAGCTCTTTTAATTTTGTATAATAACCAGATACAGAGGAAGAATCTTGTTGGAGAGAAGTGATTTCTCGATGCAAAGAGAAAATTCGGGATCCAGTTACCTTGTGGAACCATTCTTGAAGATCTAGCCAGACTGGATGCACATCTTGATAGAAGATAATGCTATGAGCAAGATCCTTGGAGATCGAATTGATGATCCAAGAGAGAACCACGGCGTTACAATGTTCCCACTGTTCTTTGAGATCTTCGGCCTTGGCTTCTTTCCGGCAGCTCCCGTTAATGAAACCTAGCTTGTGTTTGTCGCGAAGTGCAATTTTCATGGCATGGCTCCACATAGTGTAATTCTCACTTCTGATCGAGACATGTGGAATAATGGTGAGGCCTTGTGTCTCGGAAGGATGAAGGTACAACGGGTGGTTGAAGGTGAGTCCGTCAACGGCGGTGGCGGTAGCTTCGCTTTTCTGAGCTCTGGTGCCCGTAGCTTCGCCCTTTTGAGTCGCCATCGAAGCCCTAATTACAGAATTGGGCGAGAAAGATGAATTAGAAGGAAGATAGCAGTATCGCAACTACCTGGTTTGTCGAGTCTGGTCCTATTGGAGGTCGGGTCGATAAAATTGGTTATGCCATCATGGGCATGGTCACTGAATCTGCTTTGATTAGTTTGGAAGTCGGATCAGTGTAACTCCTGTTGGGGTGATTTCTTGGGCCGTTATAGGCCTTCTTGGATTACCGGCAGCTTTCTTATGGCTTTCGGTAGCCACAAATATGTTTTCTTAAAGTCTCCTTGTATCCAGGTGCTCATTTTTGTTGAAACCAAGGCTCTGATGCCATGTAGGATTATGCACCTTTGGATAAGAAGGAATGAAATTGGGCAACCAAAAGGTTGACCCTTCTTTTCTATTTCATTGAATACTGTGAATGTATTGTTATACAGAATCTCTAGATCAACTTAATGATCTCACACCAATATATATACATATACATAACAGACCTGAACTCATTAACTTACTCTACAAACCTACTGGGCCTCAGTCTACATAACAACAATTCATACATATATTCTCTAATAGTTCTCTTTTGTTTTGGTTGCCGATCCAATTGGTGTACCGTCTGAAAAATTAGGAGATATAAAGAAAAATATGAATTTGGTTACGTGGAGAGTTTTTAGTCCCATGAGAAGCGATGGTAGTTGCAATTTCCTTGTTGCTTGTAACTTATTGTTAATTACTATAATGCAGTTGTCTTTTTCATTAAGAAAAAACCAAATCCAGGGCTCATGAACAGGCAAGGGTAATTTGGATAAGAGCATTGACATTAAGGTTGGTTTGACCCAATTTATTACTGGAGGACCTCACATCATATCACCATTTTGATTTAACCATTCAATTGAATTCACATATACTATACTTGTGTGCACCCATCCAACAATACTCTTTCCCTACTCATCCTTGTTTACTTGCGGCTATCCCGATGTAGTTTCCGTAAATAGAATTTTCCATGCGGCTACCCCATACCAAAAAAAAAAAAAAAAAATTATAGATGCAGATCTGGATATAATGGTCAAAAAAGAAAAGAGCCGGACCTAGATTCTTATAATCTCTGTTTGACGAATCTTAAATAATAAAGGAGAAAGAAATTGGTGGTTAATGCGACAATTGGATCTGTAGTTTTTGATTCTCACCCTTCCTTTGCACTTGATAAATGCATAGAAGGGTTATCATTATTTGTGGCTTAGCTAAGATGGCAACTATACTCTTGTCAAAGCATACAATGAGTATATCAGTTTTACCCAAGTTGTAAATGCTCCGCTAGGATTATTGTGTACAACCATTAGGTATGGAAGAGAAGGACAGGAAGAACACAGTGCTAATAACAGGATTATTAAAGCCTTTAATGAAAGTAGTTATAACTGGTTTGGGGTATTTGTCTGTGTTTTTTCTTCCTCTGATGGGAGGGAGGCTTGTTCCTTTATTGATCGGGATCTTAATGGTTTGTTTTTAGATGGTCAATCATGGATTATCATCTCTAGGTCGGATAGGCAAGTGCTTGGTCAGTGTATATGTCAATGCTATTTATTACCAAGCTAGAGATGTGATTCTCTCTTTGAGAATAGTCTTCCCTCAAGAAAATTTATCAGGAACCATTTTTATAAGTGGATTCCTAATAAAGCATATTTAGCAGCTATTTACATTGCTAAAGATTTAGTCGATGAGTCTTACCTTTGGACTGGATATTTTGACCTCCTTCGCAGACTCAGTATGAAGTTTCTTTTGATTTGGTTTTTGGTTCTAGTTATATGGAAGTCCTTTTTATGCTTGTGGTTTTAGATATGCTTTATGTTATTTTATCCTTTATTTTGTTGACTGTTTTATTTCTTGTATCTAAGACATTGTAATTTCTCTATGCTTTTAATATAATCTTTTCATTGTTGGCAAAAAAGAAAAAAAGAAAAAAGAAATTACAAGAATATCTCGGTTATGTACAAACCAAGGGACATATTCATAAGAATATATACTATTTACAAGATATATATAAAAATTTACAAGTTAAATATGCGTATTTGTAAGATACATATGAAAATTTATAAAATAATCTTTGTCATGTACAAGATAAAAAATATATTTATATGAATATATACTATTTACAAGATATATATGAGAATTTAAAAATTAAATATACATATTTATAAAACCCATATAAAAATTTATAAAACGGACTTAGGCATGTAGATGACAAAGGCATAAATTTTTCTTCAACCAAAAAACTTAATTTCAGTTTGGTAGGTGCAATAAAGTTATTGTTTGATATATTAAATGGCGGTGGGGGTAGGGTGTGGAATTTTTCCTTATCCTTTCTGTTCAATTACAATATTACTATCCGCGACGTCATGATGCGCGCTGCAGTCAAAACAAGGTAATTTAATGTTGGGCCCATCTCTACTCTAACTCCGTCCAAGGCAGTCTTTTTTGTTTTGTTTTTTTGGGCCTGACACTACAAAGAAACTTTTGTAATACTGGGCATTATGAACTTTGATTGATATGAATTTCGTCCATTTAAGGCTTCTTCTTCCTGTGTTTTAGGCCAACGAATACTGTCCATTTGATTTGAATAACATGGGAGATTCCAAACCATCAACACTAGGACGAGCATCCCATCTCACATTATCAGTAGCTTCCAACTTGTGGCGGTTAAGGTGGCCAAGAGCCTTCCATCCTTTACAGTGTGAAGAGCCCGTGTCTATTATTTTCAAATTTTCATATAAACCCATATAGGCACATACATACTTGCATGCATGCATGATCAACAAGACCAAGTTTGATCTCAATTACTTACTGATTACCTCACACGTTCGAGTATTTCAACTTTCAACAACTACTCTGGAATGAAATGTGTATCCCTTTTCCACGACATACACATTTAAACAAATAAAACTTTTCTTCACGTACACAGTTTCATCCCAGATCCAACACTCAAAAAGTTGAGATATTTGTCATACTTAAAAGGTTGAACCTTGTTTTTATATAGTGAGGCGCAAGTCACTCAGAATAATGAATAAGAACCATTTAACGTACAGGTGCTCATGCAGAGATATATATATATATATAAAATAAAGGGTATGGAAAATGTGGATGAAAAGGACCTCAATTTCATGTATGCATGCAGAAATCCAGAGGGCGGGTGTTGAGAAGGGTAAAACAATAAAGGATAGATAGCAGCAGGAGGAAGGGCTGGTGTGCATGTGTTGGGGCGGCGAGTGAAGGAGGGGAGGGTGTGGTGGGGATGGTCCTATTTTGGCGCTTCCTCGTATCGATCATTATCTTAAACCTGCAGCTACTCTGAGGAGGCGAAGGATCAACATTGGTGATTGTGGCCATGTTGTTGAACTGACACGCATCTCTACTTTGATTCATGGTCTGGTAATAGGCGTTAAATGCATAGGAGGCATTGGTCCTGGGGTCCAAACCCCCACAAGACGACCCAGGGGCAAGACTGGTGCAATCAGCATGCGCGCACGCTTCGTTTATACTCTGTCCCAAAATGTTGGGGTCCCCTTGAGGCGATACCACGCACCATCTCTTGGGCAAATACCTCACTCCTTTGGCACCCACCAGAGCCTTGCCATTGCCCATTCTCAGAGGGTATTTTAGGGATCCGTCGTAGTTGAATAGGCCCCAGTGTCTCTCAAAGTTGCCCGGATCAACACTCTTGGCTTCCTCGTCCACAATCGCAAATATGTAAATATCTGGCGGGGTGGCTCTCCTGGGACTCCCCTCGTTCTTCACGATGCGATCCACGAGGCCCTGATTGAACCTCTGAGCATTTCTTAAGTTGGCGTTGGAGCTTCCGTCGGTGGGCCATCCCACCTCTCCGATCATGACGGGCATGGACCCCAACCCATTCTTCTCAAGAGCCGCAATGAGAGTGTCGAAGTTGGCGTCCAAGACGTTGGAGTAAGTGAGGGAGCCGTCCACGACGGGGGGAGCGGAGCCGTGGAAGAAGGCGAATTCCTTGGGGAAGTTGGGATCGGCGTCGAGGCTGAGGAAGGGGTAGATGTTGATGGAAAGGGGAGAAGCGTTTTGGTAGAGGAACTTGATGATGGAGATCATGAGGTCGTGGATGTCGGGCCTGAAGTTGCCTCCCGAAGGAAGACCCGAATCACTCTCATACACATCGGCGTTGAGAGGGATGGTGGCCTTCACCCGCTTCCCCAACCCCGCATTGGTGAGAGCAGCTTGAATGTTCTGCAGCGCCGGGAATGTGGAGTTCAAGAACATGCCGTTGTAGCTTTTCAGGAACGGTTCATTGCCCACGGCAACATACCTGATGTCGACTCGATATCTGGAAATGTAGGAGGAGACATTTTGGGAGACCCAGGCGGCGGCGGCGTTCACGTCGGTGGCCAGGGATGCTAAGAGGTCATTGGGAATGCCCACCATGACTTGGATGCCGGAGTTGCCGAGGGCCTTGAGGGGCCCAGGCTCTGCCTCAAACAGCTTCACCTTGTCGAATCCGTTGTCCTTGAGCAGCCTCACTACTATGTTGGGAGGCAGGGGATGAGTCGAACGTGTCCCCCAGTTGCAGGCGAAGCCCTCCGCCTCATGATTATTGCTTACTATGAATACTGCTAACACCACCGCCACCAAGTATCGCATTCCCATATCTTAGTTCCTTCCGCTTTCTGGCGCTTTACTTCCATGCATTTGGGATGGCCCCCTGATATTGAAAATTCATGTACTTTTATTCACACCAAAGCTACGTAAAGAATTGAAAAAGAACTCGATTCCAAAGCTAACCCCAGGAAAGGGACAACAGCATCGCAACGAAAGGTACGTAGAATCAAATCGTTTTCATGTTTATACTTGCCATTAATTATATTGTATTATGGCCCCAACAACAACCTTGTAGGCTTATACTGAAGCAACGCACTTTTCGAATTCTTCCCAAGTGTTACGTGCAACAACCCCTTTTTCCCCATAATCATTTCTTCTTATCTCTTAAGCGTACGGCAAAGATTTGAATGTGAAGTAAAGTGGCATTCTGATGAGGCCTATCAGTTTTATGAAGACTGCTAAGCTAGATAATTTAGCGATTTTTAAATTAAAAGAGAAACTTTAATTTCAATCTATAAAAGCAATTAAAATTACATCAAACAAAGATTCCTCATATAAGGCCACTCTATGTAAGTTTTGTTTGAAAAAAGTTCTCCCCGTCTAAGGCTTGAACGTTAACATTTCTGAAAAGTTCTTGCCTTTTTTATTATTTATCTCTTGTAACCATTATAAACAGCATATGTACGTTTGACATTTCTTCTGATATCTCAAGCAACGACCTTACATATTCTGCCCAAACAAGTGAAGTATGATCATATGCGCAAAAGCAGATATAGTGAAGAATTCAATCACGTTTCCTACTTGCCCTTAGATTCTACAAAAATGTTACGTTGGCGAAAGCACAAAATCGCCGGAACAACTAACAAGGATGTATAAGTGCATATTTAGAATAAATAAGTCCTATTTAACGTAAATGAAAATGCCCAAGAATAATGTATCCCAGGGAATCCTAACAAGGCGATTATATTATGGGCAGGGTTAAAAGTGAAGCCAACTGTGCCTGGAACACATCACCCAGAGCTCCTCTCACGTCCATCTGATCAAAACCCAAGGGATTATCATTACATTTTAGCAAATGACAACTGTTTCAAAAAATAAAATAAAAAAATTAATCATGTCACAGAAGCATGTGTGTATATCAAAGGCCCGTCAAGGGATGATTCCACTGTTCTAAGAAATATTTCAACTCTCTCCCGTGCAAAAAGCACATTGTTTTAAAGATTGAAGATATTTAGTAATGTCACACCAATCCTGTTTCGCAACTAATTTTCATGAAGATACAATGTTTACAGAAATAACTTCAAAGACTCTAGGTTAAAATAGTTAGTTATAAAACGAGAATAATCTTTTCAGAGCTAAACTAAATATATTAATATCTATTAATATAAATAAATGGGTGTATACTTGCTTTGGCCCGCATTGCCAAATATCCATGATAGCAATATGCGTTATGCAGGAGCCAACCTATAGTTTACTCCCTAATCTGTAAAGAAAAACGACAAAATACAGTTTTGAATTGTTGTAAAAACAAGGAACTACCTGGTCACAGCATACAAGTTCTGTTAGCAAGGGAAAGAATTCTGTGAGGTGTTTTCTGAAGATATTCCTGTTCATAGAACACATGCTTCTAAGTACCTGAAAGAACATGGTTCATAGATTTATCTATACAAACTCCGTCAATATAAATGGAAAAGCAGCAGAAGTATTCAACCTAAGTAGCTATTTAATTAATTATGGCATTTCATGAATGATAGATTATATGTTAGTTCTCTGAATCTGAATTAGGATACCAAATAATTTAATTAATGCATTTCAAATTTTCATGTGGTAACAGAATATATACTTTGCACTTACCATAACAATGACGGGGGCACGCAGCTCCAAGACACGGTGAATATCCATGTTTGTGGCTTCTCCAGCACTAGACTGGAGATCTGATGCCTCCGCGAGTACCTGTTCAAAGACAACCACCATTTTTCCCTTTGCTATTTTTACAAATTCAGTCCCTTCCTCCAAATGTTGATCATTGGATAAGTCATTATCTGATACAGAATCAGAATATTGAAAACCATTCTCCTCTTTGTTTGCATCTGACTCATAAGTTGATTTCTGTAAGATGTCCAAGTAAATGCTCATAGCTGCTGACTCCTGGCGGAGAATATTCACTGGCGGCCTATCCAACACAAGTTTACCAATGACTTGATGCTATTCCATTTTGAATGGCTGATTAATAAACGAATAAATGAAATGCTATGGATTTGCCACTACGTACCTTTCACCAGAAACTTGGTGCATGCGAGTCCTAAGGTTAGTGGATGAGTTATATGATGCAGCAAACTCCAACGAAGACAGAAGAATATCCATGATAGCAATCTTCTGTTGTGCCTTTAATTTGTCCCAATATTTCTTCTGCAAGTTGCAAGTAAATAAGCATAAGACTATGTTTGGTTGGATGGAGGGGAGGGGAGGGATTTTAATGGAGGAGAGGGTTTGAGAGGGATTTTATTTTATTTTGTTTGGGTTGATAAAAAGAGAGGGGAGGTGAGAGATTTTAATAGTATCATGTTTGGTATAGGAGGGGAGGGGAGGAGAAATATTTTTATTTGGACAGTTTTGCTCTTATTTCATTTAATTTGTAATCAATAACTTTCTAACATATTTAATAAAATATAATTATATAAGGAATTTAATACATAAAATTATAATTTTATAATTATAAAAATTAAATAAATATAATTATAAATGACATTTACTATATAAAATTATAATTTTATAATTAAATAATGAGAATGATATTGTGAGAATATTTTAAAATGGCATGGACATATTAGTTAATTTGAGTTCAAATTCCCCCACTTTTAGAGGGGAGGGTTAGGAGGGGAGGGGAGGGAGAATTTTAAAAAATTTCCCTCCCCTCATAAAATTTTTAGTTATCCAAATAAGGGGAGGGGAGTAAAATCCCCCTATTCCCCTCCCCTCCCCTCATACCAAACAGACCCTAAAGGGAGAATTGTATTAGGCTATTAGCCCACACGGAATTGAAACTTCGCAGCCAACCGGTTGTCTCTGGGAAGAGATGTTTATTACTCATTCTTCCATGCAATTATGCTATCATTTCTTGAGCATTAAGGCGTATAATTTGGAATAACATAAATTTAACTGTTAAGTTTTTTGGGCTAAGGTTTATATTCGTTCATTTTCCCTCATCATAAAGCCTAGCCATATCATTCCTTTTAAATAAATGTACATGAGATTTTGTTATTTGTATTTCCACTCACTCTAATCTTGTATCAATTTGGAGTTATATATTAGTGAAGGTTGAGTTTTTGGTAAGGTTGAGTTAGTACTTGGAATATTTTTTAGGATTAAGGGTCAAAACTATTCATAATTTTTTTGTAAGAGTGCACTTACTACTATAATTTTTTTTTGGGGCGAAAGTGACTATAAAGTTTAAAAAAAGAAGGCAAACACTTCCATTTAATTTAGAAAATGGTAGTTAACAATTTTAGTGGACCCCATGTTATTAAAAAAATAAAAATATCTAAATTTTTTAATTTCCTTCCCTACCCTCCTCCGCTAAAAAAAATAAAAATTCTTGATAATAGGTGCACTTTTTGAAAAAGTTTATAGGTAGTTTTGTATTTTAACCCTGTTTTTAAATATAATTAGAAAAATCCACGATTTAAATATCTAAATATGTGAATTAGTTAAGTTGGGCTGTTCAACCCAAAATAAATCATAGGGAGAGATATTTATGGTGAAGATGAAACTAATTTGACAAGATTCGAATGTTGTGGAAGTTTTCAAATCATAAATGTTGTGTTGTGTTTAAGCTGTATTGTTGAATTGATCATATAGTCCGTGCATGGGTACATTACAAACCTGAATACCATCGATTACACCAAGAAGCAATAGCTGAGTAACACACTTGTTCCTAACAGTCACTGGCCAAGGAGTGTCCTGATGATTCTGGTCTTCAGGGTCTGCAGCATCAGCGACCTCACCCTGAAAGCCAGAAAATAGCTAGAAACGCTCTCAAGTTCATGCACACCAAAAACCAAATAAGGGCTTACAGTAAAGGAATCACAATACCGACCTTACTTGGAGAAGCATCCGATATGCGGGTTTTAGATTTGGAGGAGAAATTTATGAGCAACAGATTGTCCACAATGCGCTGACCCAATGTTTGAGTCCCCCCTGCACCTGCTTGTTTGGGAGTTTTTGCAGATTGAGATGGAAGGAATCATTATCATTAATCAGCACGACACACTTAAGTTTTGGAAAATCGAACCTTCACAAGTATCGACGTTCGTTTGCGCCCCTGCATCCTCAACACCAGGAAATTTATTTGAGCGTCCCAGCGGAGATAACTTTCCACTGTCAGCAATTTCACCTGCATTTTTATTGAGCAGCTCTACTGGTTGCGTGGCTTGTAAAGCATCACTGGAGCACCAACAACAAAATTTGAATTTGAATATACATACATATATATATATATATATATATATATATATATATATATATATATATATATATCTAAACGTCACAGTAATCTTCCTAAAAATGAGATGAAATGAACCTTATGCTTTCAAGTAACACTTCCCAGTCAGTGTCACCGAACTGATGGCCCCCAACTTGGATGAGATGCGCCAAAGCTCCCAAAGATATTGAGACCACCGTTTGGTCTGTCTTTTTGGCACAATCTAACAGCAAACCCTGCAGTGACGGCAGCATAAAAGAAACCTTCTGCAAGAAAAACCATCGTTTATGAGAATTCAAGGAAACAGAATTCATCGAGCGACTTGTGTAATATCTAATATACTCTAATACTAGCTAGGATTTACTAGCTATTTACCTTGTAGAAAGTGTTGAAGAGGTTGCAAATCCGCTGAAGCGAGTGGATGTTTGTTTTACGAAACCAAGCATCACCGGTTCCAGCGTGTCTCACAAGATCAAAAATAGGAAACAGAACTCGATGGAATATACTCTCCCAAAGGGAAACAGAGAATATTGCGCCTCTTTCATTCTGCAGCAGCAACAACAACAATAAAGTCTTTATCCCACTAGGTGGGGTCGGCTACATGATCGCACGACGTCATTGTGCTCTATCAAAGACCATAGATTTCAATATATTATTAATTAAAAGATCTCTCTCAATAACCTCATTGAGCGTTCGTTTCGGTCTTCCTCGACCCCGTTTGACAGGACTCCATACTGCTTGATCAACCCTTTTCACCGGAGCACTCAATGGCCTTCGCTGAACATGTCCAAACCATCTCAAATGATTTTCTACCATTTTTTCTTCAATAGGGGCCACTCTAACACGATCACGTATATGACTGTTACGAATCTTATCCTTTCTTGTATAGCCACACATCCATCTTAACATCCTCATCTCAGCTACCCCCATTTTATGTTCATGAGATCCCTTTAAAACCCAACATTCACTACCATATAGCATTGCTGGTCTTATAGCAGTGCGATAGAATTTTCCTTTTACCTTATTAGATACCTTACGATCACAAATAACTCCCGTAGCCTTTCTCCATTTATACCATCCGGCTTGAATTCTGTGATTGACGTCTCCATCCACCTCACCATCTTGTTGTATCATTGATCCCAAATGTCTAAATTTTGTCACTTGCGGGATGACTTGCCCACCCAATTTAACTTCCACTTCACATTGACTTTGTCTCTTATCAAATTTGCAATGCATATATTCAGTTTTGCTCCTACTAAGACGAAAACCTCTTAATTCCAAAGTCCGCCTCCATATCTCAAGTTTGGAGTTAATTTCTTATCTAGATTCAGCCAATAGCACTATATCATCCGCAAAAAGCATGCATTTAGGGATCTCCTCTTTTATAGGTTCAATTAGGACGTCTATCACTAGGTTAAACAAATAAGGACTTAAAGCTGATCCCTGATGTAGTCCAATCCTTATAGGGAAGTCCTTTGTAACCCCTCCAGACGTTCTAACATTGGTTGTAACCCCCGCATACATATCTTGAATGGCTTTGATATATGCAACCCTCACTCCCTTCTTTTCCAAGGCTTTCCAAAGCACATCTCTTGGCATCCGGTCATAAGCTTTCTCTAAATCAATGAAGACCATGTGTAAATCTCTTCCTTTACTCCTATACTTTTCCATTATCCCCCTTAATAAATAAATCGCTTCTGTTGTAGACCTTCCTGACATGAATTCAAATTGGTTTTCAGCAACATTAGTCTCCAACCTCAACCTATATTCAATCACTTTTTCCCACAATTTCATTGTATGGCTCATTAGCTTAATACCTCTATAGTTTGCGCAATTCTGAATATCCCCTTTATTCTTATAAATAGGAATCAAAGTACTCTTCCTCCACTCATCTGGCATTTTCTTGGTTCGTAAGATCTCATTAAATAATTTTGTGAGCCACGACACACCCTCCTCGCCCAAACATTTCCAAACTTCAATTGGAATGCCATCAGGTCCTACAGCTTTACCAGTTTTCATCTTCTTAAGAGCTTCTTTCACCTTGCCAATTCGAATCCTGCGGTAAAATGAAAAATTGAGGTCACCTTGAGTTGTCAAATCTTCCAAGTCAAAATGCGAACCTTCTCCACCATCATTAAACAACTGATAAAAGTAGGCTTCCCACCTATCCTTAATATTTCCATCAGTAACCAAAACTTTTCCTTCTTCATCTTTTATACACCTCACTTGGTCCAAGTCTTTTGATTTTCTCTCCTTGTTCTTTGCGATCTTGTAAATCTTACGCTCTCCTGCCTTTATCCCTAACTCCTTATAAAACTCTTCATATGCTTTATTACAAGCTTCACTCACTGCCTCTTTCATTCAGCAAATCAAATAAAACCTCAATGGCACAACTCCTGACCTCAGGTTTCTCGTCTGATGTTAGATCAGATAAACCAGCCAGCATTGGTAACCAATATTGTTCAGCCTCCTCCAACTTTGCAACACCATCAATGCCCTCTACATCACCTCCAGCAACAACACCCTTGAGTTGTGGATAACAGATCAGGACGTTCTTAGTAGACGAGTTGACACATACGCAAACCAAACAAGAAAAAAAAAAGGTTTCCTTTTGCCATAGTAGTATATCATGACAACCGAGAGAGCATTTTAGAGAAAAATATAGAAATCCTTATTACTTCCAACATTGTATTCTCTTTGAACTTCAAGATATTATGTGCTAAAAATGGGAAACATTTGAGAGCACACATGGCGTAAAACTATTGGGAGCTGCACTGTTTATAAGTTGTCATGTTATGGCTCCATGCTGCTGAGCTCACAATCTATTATGAAAAAAATATATAGAGAACAATGGCACTTAATAGTATAAAATTGCAATTATCAATGGACAGCACCCAACAAACCTCTGCAAAACGGTCTTCGCAAATATGGAGGAGTCCAATTGCCTTCAAACTTATGCTATGCAGACTTTTATTGTTGGCGAACCTGAGCAGACAATTCACGCAATCCATGAAACAAGCTCCCACTGCTTGATCCAAGTGTCCTAAGATGACTGCAAATTTTCCCAGTGTTAGATGCAGTGAATTTGAAGCAAAAGATTGTATTGATAAGAACCAAACAACATTATTCCTACCCTGCTCAAATTTTTCAAATGCACTCTCAACGATTGATTCTGATGCATCTTCTGCTGCTGCTGTGAAAACCATGAACACACTATGCCACCCAGACTTTATGCTTCCAACCTTAGATTTTGTCATCTGAAGCAAACACCAGTACCTACTAATTCCTTAGTACACATGTCCAGTCATGTCAACCAAAAAAATGAAAATCTATGCCACTATTTAAAGAGAATCAAAACAAAGGAAGAAGGAAAACACCACTGCTAATGGGGATAGGGATGAGGCGGGCAATGAGAAGACACCTGAACAATGCAGTCAACGATTAATCTTCTTATTAATTCCCTTGGACTATTCCTCATGATAACAACAAATGGTTTGAGAATGTCATTTTGGAAAGTGAAATTGGCCAGCTCAGTACGCTCCAAATACTTCATAGCAAGCTGCCTCAGAGAATCTATGGCATACGTAGAAATTTTCTCATCATTATAACTCCCAGCTGATATTAAATGATTTGCTAGAACACACCATATCCTAGCCCATACCTGGAAGACATATCAACTGTAGCTTAGAAACTTCTGAGACAGTATCTCAAAGTATTTATAGCAGCATCAGCAACAATTTCATAACATTGAGAATGCGTAGGTTCAAATGGAATACTAAATCGTATTTATGTTGATGTTACTCTTAACAGTGTTGATAAAAATCACAAGTATTTATAGCAGCATAAAAAACACATATCGTAAAAACCAATTTATAAGACTAAATATTGAATAAAGCAAATGTGTGAAATATTATTTGATCATAGATATACCAGACGTATACGGGCCATATTGTGAGAACTTATCTCAACAAGCTTTTGCAAGCTAAAAACACGAGGTGGTGTTTGCTTTAGCTCTTCGGAAGATACAACACAGAGAGCAGTGAAAAATTCCACAACTGAATCACTGGGCAATTTAACACTGTTTATGAAGACTTGTTCAGAAGGTTTGCCAGCCAAGTCTCTCAGAGATTGAAGTACTGCCTCCCTTGAGATTTGGTTTGTTTCCAACATGACAGTGTTGGAGATTTGTGGAGTTTTTGTTATATATTCAAGGCGAGAAATACATTCCAGAACTGCATTCCATGAGACTCGAAGGGCATCCATGTCTGAATCACAAAGAAACAGCAGCGTCTGCAGAGCATCCACATTTTTACTGCGCATTCCCTTTGGATCATGCAAGAAAGTAAACCTGAGGTATCATTTAGAAATGTAATGAATATGGTAGATCGTCACAAATACTAAAAGTTACCAAACTGTATATTAATGCACAAAAAACTGCTTCCCTCATAAGTCAAAATAAAGAAATAAGTAACAAAATATATTTATTCGAGGTGAGGAGAATAGGACAGAAGGAAAAGATCATTACCTAACAAGAGATATAAAAAATGCAAAGCGCATGGTATCCATTCCAAGCACGTATGCAATATGTATTCCAGCTTTAAAACCCTCCATACAAAGAACAATGCGAGGCTTACTATCACTTTCCCCCATAGTAACAGAAAAAGTTGCAAGAAGAGGCCATCCAACAGCTTCTACCATGGGCCTTACTAGTTCAATCTGGTGAGAAGAGTAGAAAACTCCCCTTTTCACACCTTGGTTTCTGATAATAGCTTGTGTTCTTTTAATGATGGCTTCACTCTCAAACTTGTCATCTCCTGATGAATTTCTTTTGGGAAGAGTCAGATTAAGAATATTGACAAGGCCTCCTTCTTCAACTGCTGGCTTTTGTCTGCTGCTTTTTCCATTAACAGGGGTGTCATCTCTCAATTTAATCTCTTCTTTAACAATATAATCATAAATCTCTTCCAGCATTTCTGTAGGAGCATATTCTTCAGCTTCATTCATGGCACTCATACGTTTAAAATCTGATTTGGACATTTTCGGCCACACCAGTGGGTTATGAGCATCAGTATTGAGCATTAAAACAGCATATGCAACAACATATGCTGCATCTGCGTTTTTAAATAGACCCAGATTTTCCGCACAATATCTGCCAAAGACAAGATGCACGTGAAAATATCACTAACCAAGCAAATACAAAACCGCATTAATCCAATATTTTATATATCTGCATAATATATATGGAATATTATGATACAACATTAAATAAGTATATTTGAGCAGAGCATATCATGTTATTTTTGTTAGTTAATGATATAGAATACGAAAATGTCAAAAAACCAACTAAATATATTTGTTAAATTATATATCTCAGTTCATTTCACAGAATTAGATAAAACCTATTGTCACATTTCTTTACATGCATTGGTAGATATGCTACATCATAATACATATGAAGAATGGATGAAAACCAATAGTATTGTATTACCATCCTATAATCAACAATTGAGTGGGCAACAAATGTGATCACTTACCTCTCTGCAAACTTTTCCATGATTCGATCTATCTTTTGGGCTTCCCCTGGAAGTCGGAACCCTCTAAGAAGCTCACGGATTGCAGTGTCAAATTTCATTCCAGAAAATTTCATGGAATCTACATAAGCATGCATTACAGACAGAGGAAACTCTTTATGCTGGCCTGAGTACCCATCAATTGCAGCCTGAAACTCAGAAAAGTTATATAGTCCAGATCAAACTTTATTCTAACGTCAGAATGTAAACTAAATTGTACCAGATGAGGGTCACAACCTTGTCTACATTGGGAGTGTTTTTCAAGAATTGAGCTACTGAAGCAGGCGAATTTTCCACCAACTTATTTGATATTAAATGCTCAGCTCCTTTTATTGGTTTCCTGTTAAACTGAAATTATTAAAACCATAAGTCAGTCCTCAACTATGGTCTCCGCATTTAACAAGTAAGCTTAGTAATACGCAAACAACCTATCCAGCATTCCTTTCTCATTAAAGACTTTCAAAGAGAATATGATCAGTTACCTCTGCAATAGCAGCCTCCAACGTGGTTTTATGAACCTTTTCCCTCTCAAAATCACTGGCAGAATCTTCCCTGGTTCTTATTTCAACAGAATCTTCAGCAAATGCCCCCTTGTAGTGGTTAATCTCTCTGAACTCTTCTGATTCCCTATGTGACTTCTCCCAATCAATCAGTGACTTAAGCACATTCACAATGCTCTGGAAAGATAAAGAAAAGTGGGATGAACCAGAAACTCTGGTAGAAATGGTTGTTCCATTAAATAACGACCTCCAATAAGGAAAGCAGCAACTAGACTTACTTGAACTGATAAACCTTTAACTGAACCAGTTTGAGACAAAGCAACTGAATTTGGCTTAGCATTTTGAGTATTTTGAGCTATTTTGGATAGTGAACTAACCTGCATAGAAAATTTGAATATAACCTGGTATAGAATCCAAACACTCAATGTTTATGTCACTCTTTGATGATCTTACAATCCAACTTCTAACACCTATTTAGTGTTTGGAAATTCTTCAAACCATGGTTTGCGCAAATCGAGATAAAACTCCTCTCACAAATTTACTTCGTAAGTCGTAAAAGCTATTCTCAAAAGCTAATCCAAACACACACTTATACTACTCAAGAGAAGAAAAAATACTCATTAAAATAATATAAGAGTCAACAAACACTTCCACCAACTCCTCTGCCGACCACCAACCCTCCAGCTGAAACTTGCTGACGCTTGCCGACGTTTTCCGTTACATTCACACTAGCTGACACTCTGTTTCATATTATGTTTCATTCTCTTAGGGTTGGACATGACTCGTCCTCGAGTCAGAATCAACATCATCGTCAAGATACGGTTATAGATCCGCAACATTGAAAGTGGCTAGAACACTGTAGGCACCATGCAATTCCACTTTGTAGGCATTGTTGTTAATCTTCTGGACAATCTTGAATGGACCTCCAACTCGTAGAGACAATTTGGCATTTAGATGCTCTAGGAATCGCAAATGAATCCAAATTAAATCTCCCACATTAAATATTCGCTACTTTCGTTGCTTGTCCCTTTGTGCCTTGGGTTTCTGCTTCTGAATCCTATCACGGACTGACTCATGTAGTTTCTTGATTATTTTAGCCTATTGGTATGCATCTACGTTGTAAATATTGCTTGTCAGGTGGCAACCCAGGTAGTATCTTATCAGCTAGCACATATGAAAATTCGGATAGTAATGATGTAACTCCATGCGGTAGTTCAAATTTGGTCACCTCACTTCCTGTATTAAGCCATTGAAGCTTATAAGGATGCGGATGTTCAAGCATTGACAGCTTCAATTTCTGCACCATGTAGTCAGACACTACATTTTCACAACTTCCATTATCAATATTGTAAACTTTTTCTTGGGAAGTGCAACGAGTGTGAAAAATATTGCAGCATAGCCAAGGTTCTTCCTCAATCACAGCTGTGTCCAAATTTTGTTTAATCATCAAAAGCTCTTCCTGATCTGGCAGCGTATCCTCCTCATCATAGACTGGCATGCATTCATAAAGATAAGTCTCCTCATCATCCGCTTGATCGGTGGACATAACTTCCTCATCATATATTGGCTCGTCATCATAAAGGTAAATCTCCTCATCGTTCGATTGATCGACGGGCGCAACTTCCTCATCGTATAATGACTCGTCTTCATAAAGGTAAATTTCTTCATCATCTGCTTCAGGTACTTCATTACAAATTTTTAATAAAACTCGTTGAACCGCTACCTTAACCTCCAGCTCCCGCAATTGGCGTTTCATCTCTTCCATCTCAACCTTGAGCATGTTTCTGTGTCTTGGAGGCATTTTGTACTGATTTAGAGGTAGAATTTGTGTTTCTAGGAAATAAAGGTAAAAATGTAATTTTGGCAAAAATTTTGGGTCAAATTGTAATTTCAGAAAGTTTTGGGGAAAAAATGTAATTGTGGCAAAGTTTGGGGGAAAAAACTGTAATTACAGAAAGTTTTGGTACAAAACTATAATTTTGGCAAAAAATTGAGCTAAACGTACACTTTTTGAAAGATTTAGGTCAGAAACCGTAATTTTAACCAAAACCTGGGGCAAAATTGCAATTTCTGAAAGTGCAGCTGACTGGTCGGTTGATGTGGCACTAAGGACACGTGGCAGCCTCTGATTGGGATGACGTAGCGTTGACTGTACAGCTATCCCTGACGTGGGATGTTGACGTGGCGTCGTCTTTAACCTCTAGATTATGGCGACGGCGAGAAGTTTTCCGGAGAACTTGTGGTGGCCGTTTTTGACGATGTCTGGCACTTTTCTAAGGTTTTTCGGCCTTCTAAACACGATGGCGGGGTCTGTTTTCCCGAAAAAATGACCGGAGATAGGACTTTCAAAGATGGCTGAATTTTCCGGTGACCGGAAACTTCGAATCCTTCGTTCTCTGTTGATTTTTCTGACGATTCCTTCCTCAGGAACCCCTTGCTCTGATACCAAACTGGTATAGAATTCAAACACTCAATGTTTATTTCACTCTTTGATGATCTTACAATCCTACTTCTAACACCTATTTATACTACTCAAGAGAAAAAAATACTCATTAAAATAATATAAGAGTCAACAAACACTGCCACCAACTCCTATGCCGACCACCAACCCTCCAGCTAAAGCTTGCCGACGTTTTCCATTGCATTCACACTAGCTGACACTCTGTTTCATATTTTGTTTCATAACCATTATGCTTATTGAAGAAATTTAGACAGGAGAATGATTATTCACATACATTCATACTAGCATACTACACACACACACGCAACAACAACAACAACAAAGTCTTTATCCCACTAGGTGGGGTCGGCTACATGGATCGCACGACGCCATTGTGCTATGTCAAAAACCATAGATTTTGATATATTATTAATTAGAAGGTCTCTCTCTATGATCTCATTGAGCGTTCGTTTCGGCCTTCCTCGACCTCGTCTAATAGGACTTCATCCTGCTTGATCCACCCTTCTCACCGGAGCACTCGAAGGCCTACGCTGAACATGTTTAAACCACCTCAAACGATTTTCTACCATTTTGTCTTTAATAGGAGCCCCTCCCACTCGTTCACATATATGAGTATTACGAATCTTGTCTTTTCTTATATGGCCACTCATCCACTCATCCATCTCAACATCCTCATCTCAGCGACTCTTATTTTATGCTCATGTTGTCCCTTTAAAGCCCAACATTCACTACCATATAGTATTACTGGTCTTATAGCAGTCCGATAAAACGTTCCTTTTACCTTATTAGGTACTTTAGGATCCAGATAACTCCAGTAGCTTTTCTCCATTTATACCATGCGGCCTGAATTCTGTGATCGACATCTCCATCAATTTCACTATCTTGTTGTATAATTGATCCCAAATATCTAAATTTTGTCACTTGTGGGATGACTTTCCCTCCCAATTTAACTTCAACTTCCCTTTGGCTTTGTTCTTTATCAAACTTGCAATGCATATATTCAATTTTGTTTCTACTAAGATGAAAGCCCCTCAATTCCAAAGTCCGTCTTTATATCTCAAGTTTAGAATTAATATCTTCTCTGGATTCAGCCAACAGAACTATATCATCCGCAAAAAGCATGCATGTAGGGATCTCCTCCTTTATAGGCTCAGTTAGAACATCTATCACTAGGTTGGACAAATAAGGACTCAACACTGATCCCTGATGTAGTCCAATCCTTATAGGAAAGTCCTTTGTAACACCTCCAAGCGTTCTAACATTGGTTGTAACCCCCTCATACATGTCCTGAATGGCTTTGATATAAGCAACCCTCACCCCCTTCTTTTCCAAGGCTTTCTAAAGTACATCTCTTGGCATCCAGTCATATGCTTTTTCCAAATCAATAAAGATCATATGCAAATCTCTTCTCTTACTCCTATACTTTTTCATTAGCCCCCTTAATAAATAAATCGCTTCTGTTGTAGACCTTCTTGGCATGAATCCTAATTGGTTTTCAGCGATATCCATCTCCCACCTTAATATGTGTTCAATCACTTTTTCCCATAATTTCATTGTATGACTCATTAGCTTAATTCCTCTATAGTTTGCACAATTCTGGATATCCCCTTTATTCTTATAAATAGGAACCAAAGTATTTTTTCTCCACTCATCCGGCATTTTCTTGGTTCGTAAGATTTCATTAAATAATTTTGTGAGCTATAACACACCCTCTTCGCCCAAACATTTCCAAACTTCAATAGAAATATCATCAGATCCGACAGCTTTACCATTTTTCATTTTCTTAATAGCTTCCTTAACCTCGTCAATTCGAATCATGTGGTAAAATGACAAATTGAGATCACTTCCTTGAGTCGTCAAATCTTCCATGTCACAATGCGACCCTTCCCCACCATTATTGAACATCTTATAAAAGTAAGCTTCTCACCTATCCTTAATATCTCTATCAGTAACCAAAATTTTTCCTTCTTCGTTCTTTATACACCTCACTTGGTCCAAGTCTCTCGATTTTCTCTCCTTGTTCTTTGCGATCTTGTAAATCTTACGCTCTCCCGCCTTTGTTCCAAACTCCTTATAAAACTCCCCATATGCTTTATTACGAGCCTCACTCACGACTTTTTTAGTCTCCTTTTTAGCCATGCGATACCTTTCCCAATTTTCAGCATTATTACATAAGTTTATGGCTTTAAAACAATCTTTCTTATATTTGGTTTTCTCTTGAACACTTTCATCCTACCACCAAGTATCTTTGTCTTGTCAACCAAGACCTTTTAATTCTCCCAAAGTTTCTTTAGCAACCTGTTGGACTTTTTTAGATATATTTTCCCACATAACATTAGAGCTGGGAATCAAGGCCGGCCCTTGACGGGCTATGACCTAAAAGTGCTGGCCCTATAGGGCCCGAAAAAAGAAAAATTGATGTTTTTCAAAGCCCGGCCCGAAAGCATCAGGGACAGGGCTGGCCCGCAGGGCCAGAAGTCATTTTCATAAAATTTAACTATACGTCTACACACCTCATGCAATAAAATAAATACAGTTATTAATTCATAATCAAAGGTAAAAAATATTGTGTACAAGTAATTTATAGTCTCATACAAAACATAAGAAGGCAAAAAGTTAAACACTCTAAGCAACATGATTATGAAAACTATCGTTTTTATCTTCTTCGCAACTATCATCAATTTCAAGGAATTTTGATTGTACTTCACTTTAAGTAGTAGACTCGGTTTAAGGGGTAAAAATATCAAGAATTAGTAAATTACCATAATATGTAAATTTAGCAATTTTTAAAGTTCTTAGGGAGGAGTCAGTAAGGGCATGAGTAGGAATGGTAGTAAAATTAAAACAAAAAACAAAGCTAAAGGGCCTAACGGGCCGACCCTACAGGGCCTTCAGCCCTCCAGGGCTAGCCCTTTTAGGCCCGACTTCCTTTTGAAACTCCATTTTTCAAGCCCTGCCCGTGATTTAAAAGGGCTTAAAAGGGCCAGCCCGACGGGGTCGGCTTGATTTCCCGGCTCTACATAACATTAGCATTACTCTGAAACTCCCACTCTCCTTCCTCCAGGAGAGTTCTCTTAAAAATCTCCATTTTCTCTCCATTAATTCAATTGCCACCACTTGACCCTTGGGTTTAAAACTTGCCAGCGCTTTTGTTTTACATACTTAATATTCACATCAAGGACCAAAATCCTATGTTGTGCTGTCACGCCATCCCCCAGGATCACTTTGCAGTTAGTACAAAAACATCTATCAGAATTCCTTACCAAAAAGAAGTCAATCTGTGTCCTTACGGCTCCACTCTTGTATGTTATTAAATGCTCATCTCACTTCTTAAAGAAAGTGTTAACAATCTTGAGGTTATATGTAAGGGAGAAATCAATAATAGATTGACCTTCATCATTGAGCATCCCAAATCCAAAACCACCATGAGCCCTTGCATGAGGTCTTGCCTCCTTACCAACATGTCCATTAAGATCTCCCCTAATAAAAATCTTTTCGGTTAGTGGGATACTTTGAATTAATCCCTCCAAATGTTCCTAGAATTTTTCCTTAAGATGTGCAGCTGCCCCTACTTGAGATGCATACGCACTGATAATGTTTATAGTATCTTTCCCAACAATCATTCTTAAGGAGATAATTATATCCTCAATCCTCTTAACATCCACTATATTCTTCATTCATTCTTTATCAGCGATGATACCAACAACATTCCTTCCATTGACCTTTCCTGTGTACCACAGCTTACAACCATTAATTTCCTGAGACTTTTCTCCTGCCCATTTAGTTTCCTGGAGACACAGGATATTAATCTTTCGATCTTTCATTACTCCCACCACCTCCTAATATTTTCCGCTTAGAGTACCAATGTTCCAAGTGCCAAATCTAATCTTGTTCTCATGAACTAGCTTCTTTAGCCGCCTCCGTTCAGAAGAGAACGGTAGCCCTTGCTCATTTAACACTATATTCAGGCGACGATGCAGTGGCGCTCGCTCACTTCTCACTGTACTCGAGCCATACAGCGCATTACTTACAGGCAACAACCTAGCATTAGCACAATTTCTTCGTTGATCCATGTTCATAAGAGATTCAACAGGGTTTTACGTTGGCTATCGGGGCCTAACAAAACCCTCCTCCTTTACCCGGGCTTGGGACCGGCTATAAACATAAGCAGAGTTACACACACACACACACATACACACACAGATGAGTCCCAACATAATACTGTTTAATGAAGGAAAAAATTAAGCGAGAAAAATTATCCTATAATTGGGGATCTTAAATTTTCTTTTAACTTTCGGTGCTTTCGGTGTGATTCTACACTCCCCCTCAAGTTGGACTGTAGATATCAATAAAGTTCAACTTGCCAATCAGATACTCAAATCTGTCCTTAGGCAGTCCTTTAGTGAGGATGTCTAAGGTCTGTTCTTTAAAGGGTATATACCTTAGATCAATGATACCCTCATCAACTTTCTATCATGCTGAACATGATTATGAGTAATGTTAATCACAGCCTTGTTATCACAATAGACCTTGATTGGTAGAATTATAGACTTTCTCAAGTCTTCAAGAACACACTTTATCTATATACCTTCACAGATTCCCAATGCTACAGCATTGTATTATACTTCAACACTATTTCTCACAACTACACTTGTTTTTTACTTCTCCATGTGACTAGATTACCCCAAACATATGTGTAATATCTAGATGTGGATTTCCTATCATCTCGATCACCTGCCCAATCAACATCTGTAAATAACTCTACAATTCTTTTGTTAGTTTTCTTAAACAGCAAGCCACGTCCTGGAGATCCCGTTAAATAACGAAGGATCCCATAGACTTCGTTCAAGTGTTTCTGTTTAGTATCGTGAGAATGCTGACTGACCATACTCACAGAAAATGCAATGTCTGGTCTAGTATGAGACATGTATATTAGTTTTTCCTACTATCCATTGATATTTCCCCATGTCAACAGCCTTTCCGAGATCTTCTTCTTCAACTATTTTATCAACCTGTATAGGTGTTTCACTAGGTCTGCAACTTGTCATCCATATTTCCTTTAGAAGGTCTAGTACATACTTCCTTTAAGAAATATAGATTTTTCCCTTGGATTGAGCAACTTCCATCGCAAGAAAGTACTTCATCTCTCCAAGATCTTTGACTTGGAATTCTCATGTACGAGCTCTATTGATTTGATTGATCTCTACCTCATCATCTCCAGTAAGGACTATATCATATACATATACTGCTAGAACAACCATCTTGCCCTTATGATGTTTAAAGAATAAGGTATGATCACTCTGCCCCTGAGTGTATCCATGTCTCTTAAAGACCCGAGTGAATCTCTCAAACCAAGCACACAGAGATTGCTTCAATCCATATAATGACCTCTTGAGCTTGCAGACTTGATTAGCTTTCTTCACTGGGAACCCAGGAGATAATTTCATATATACCTCTTTCTTTAGTTCTCCGTTAAGGAAGGCATTCTTTACATCGAGTTGGTACATATCTCAATCAAGATTAATTGCAATAGATAAGAGGATTCTAATTGTATTTAGCTTGGCTACTGGTGCAAATATTTCAGTGTAATCTTCCCCATATACTTGCGTAAAGCCTTTTGCAACCAGTTTAGTTTTGTATTTCTCAAGAGTTCCATATGCTTTATACTATGGAGTGAATACCCTTTTGCACCTAACATGCTTCTTCCCTCGTGGTAGATCCATTACATCTCATTTCTTATTACGCTTAAGAGCTTCCATCTCCTCCAAGATGGCTTGCCTCCATTCAGGTATAGCTATGGCCGCATCAATTGTATCTGGTACCCTGATGCTATCAAGATGAGAGACAAATTCCTTGTATTTAGATGAAATGACTTTATAGAAAATGAAATTCTCAATGGGATATCGAGTGCATGATCTGGGTACTTTAGGATTTTTCCTTACTGCAATGGAAAGATCAAGGTCAGAATTCTCTATTACCACTGTTTCCTCTTGACATGCCTTTGGCTCTGACTCTGGTGAGTGCTAATAGCATGTGGCTTATTACCTCTTTTGTGTCATCGTATATAGATATTACCCTACCTTTTTGTGTATCCCCCTTGAATTAGCGCATTATCAGGGGTATCAAGGTTAGGATTATCGAGGTTATTAGGAGTATTAGTAGATTAGGGTTATCAGGGGTAGGTTTTGTTTGAATGATAGGAGTATAAACGGTAAATGTTTGGTCATCTTCTTTTGTTTGGAATTTACTATCTCTTTCCCTGAATTGCAGACAAGGCATAATAGGGAGTATTTTCATGGAAGGTGATGTCACATGTGACAAACAAACGTTTGGAGACTGTGTTATAACACTTCTATCCTTTTTAGGAATGAGAGTAGCTAAGGAAAATACACCGAAGGGCCTTGGGATCAAGTTTATTAGTGTGATGGAGGTGAACATAGGATGTGCACCCAAACACCCGAAGTGGTAGAGTGTTTTCAAGGTATGGGAGGTTATAGTACTTGTGTAGGAGTTGAAGTGGTTTTTTGTAAGACAGTGGTCGGCTTGGCATTCGGTTAATGAGGAATGTGGCAATAAGGACAGCATCATCCCAATGATATTTAGGAACATTAGTACTAAACATGATGGCTCTGGCAACCTTAAGAATATGACTATTTTTCCGTTCAGCAATGCCATTCTGCTGGGGTGTATTGGGATAAGTACTTTTGTAAATGATGTCATTTTCGGTTAGGAAGGTGGACAAAGCCTGATTAAAGTATTCAGTCCCGTTATCGGTGTGTAGGATCCGGATTTAGGTTTGAAACTGGGTTTGGATCATATTATGGAAGGTAAATAATGTTTAATACACCTCTGTTTTATCCTTCAACAAGTAGACTCAACTGACACGTGTATGATCATCGATGAATGTGATAAACCATTTGGATTTTGATTTGTTTAGTGTGCATGATGGTCCCTATAAGTCACTGTGAATTGTGGAAAAATGTTTTGATGCTTGGTATGAGATTTTTTGAAATGAAGTGCGATGATGTTCAGCCTTTTCACATGAATCACAATGAAAATCAGAGGCAATTTTATTAGAAATAAGAGATGGAAACATTTGAGACATGTAATTGAAATTTAGATGAACTAAACGTTTATGACATAACTCCAAGTAACTAGTCCTAGGGAGAGACTGTATTGTAAGAGTTAATCCTATGACCATAACTTTTATCAAGGTAATAAAGACCATCAAGCTCTTTTGCACTCCCAATCATCGTCCTCGTTAACAGATCCTGAAAAAGATAGTAAGTAGCAAAGAAATTAGCTTGACATCATTCATCATTAGCTAATTTGCTCACTGATAATAAATTACACTTCAACTTTAGGATATGTAATACAAAGTGAAAAGTAAGTGCAACAGAGATTTTGACAGAACCAATTCCAGTTACAACAGACTCAGAGTCATTAGCAATCCGCACACTCATTCCCTTGGTGATAGGAGTATATGAAAAAATAGCCTTATTGTCAGTCATATGATCCGAGGCACCTGAGTCAATAATCCAACAATTTCCTGTACATAGTCCTTTTATCACAACCAAGGCTTGAAAGAAATTACCTCTCCTGACTACTGTGGCAGTAGGCTATCTCGTAATCTGTGGTGTGGCTAGCATTTCCATAATTTTATTCTGCTAGTCACCTTAGGATGAGTCCTTGGAAGCTTCAGTTACGTAACCTCTCCCTTTTCCTTTCTTAGGCTTCCAGTCAACAGGTTTACCATGAAGAACCCAACAGGTGTCTTTTGTGTGCCCCTGCTTCTTACAATGATCACAGAATGGGTGGCCTCTAGAACCTTTTGATTCTATAGATTGAGTAGCAAGTACTGAAGCCTCAGGAAGTGTAGAAGTATAAGCAGAATTATTAGAATTCTGAAGCATTGATTTGCGCCTATTCTCTTCATTGCGCAAAATGGTGTAAACTTCACCGACAAAGGGTAACGGTTCTTGACTGAGAATCCGAGCCCGAACATCATCATAAATCACATTAAAACCAGCCAGCAACTCATATACTCTCTCCTCTTCTTTCTCTTTGCGATCTTCTTTAGCATAAGCCCCACAATGATGAGTTTTATTTTTTAGAGCATCAAACTCTTGTCAAAGTGCTGATTTTTCAAGATAATAATCATCAAGTGGCATGTGGTCTTGTTTTAGCCTCCATAGCTTTTTCTTAACATCAAATATATGGGACCTATTTCCCACAGGACTGTATGTCTCATGAAGGGCTTCATAAATTTCCTGGGCGGAAGGAAGGTACATAAAGCTCTTCTTAATAGAGGATGACATTGCATTGATTAACCAAGAGGATACCAATGCATTTTCAGACTTCCATTTACGGAACTCCTTGGTTTCCGATGTTGGGGGACTTTTAACTTCTCCAGTGAAATATTCAAGTTTATCTCGTCCATCAAGGGAAAGAATCATAGATTGAGACTATTCTCGATAATTGTCACCGGTAAGTTTCTCAGAGACAAGAAGAACAGTGGAGATGTCATTAGAACCAGATCGTGGCATAGAGGAAGAAGCATCAGAAATTATAGACATACTGATGGAATTAAATAGAGCAATAGGACTAGTTTAAAAAAAATAGGTTGGTCCTTCGAATGTTGAAAAAGACAGATTGGATCTTCAAATTTCAGAAATACCAGTTCAGTCCTTCAAATGACAGAATGGTCCTTCAAATATCAAAAATGACAGATTGGTCCTTCAAATACAAAAATGACAGATTGGTCCTCTGAATTTCTAAAATAACAGAATGGTCCTCAACTAAATTAAATGAGTCATACTGATCAAATGCTTTGTTTCCTCCTCAGTCCTCGATCCGATCTCTGCTTGCTCAGCGTCACTACGCCTCATGCCGATTAAGGGAAGCACGATGCTGGAAAGGGAAAAACAACTCCGGTGACTAACTGTGGTGGCGTAGACTGATAGAGAGCAGCCATAACAATGACTACGAATATGATCAAGACCGTGATAGAGAGCGGGAGAGGGAGCGAGAGCTGAACTGTGAGCGTGAAAGAGAGCGAGAGCCAAATAGGGATCGCAATTGGGAGACGGCATGTGGATAGCTGGTATGTGGTGCTAGCGACGGAGGAAGAAGGTCCATCGATGGTGGTGTGCAGGTGAGCTCGCTGGTTAGTACTACGAGCTCTCTTCAACACTCGCTCTGCTTGACGGTGAAGCAGTGTCGTAGACGGGATTCGGGAGTGACTCGTCTAAACTAACAATGTTGTTTATCTCCCTTGATAGAGACGAAACTGATGGTGAGCTGGACGGGAATTGTCCGAGCTCGTAAAAAATGGGAGTTGCCGGCGATACTCGATAGAAGTGGGAGTCTAGACTGGAATCGTTCGAACTTGATAGAAATGGGAGTTGCCGACGATAGAAAAATTCTTTGGTAATTTCTTCAACGCTCTGATACCATGAAGAAATTTAGATAGAAGAATGATTATTCACATATATTCATACTGGAAGACTACACACACACACACACACACACATATATATATACACACACACACACAAATGAGTCCCGACATAATACTGGTCAATCAAGGAAAAAATTAAGCAAGACAAATTATTCTAAAATTGGAGATCTTGACTTTTCTTTCAACTTTCGATGCTTTCAGTATGATTCTATATTTATAAAGATCAATGAGACTTAAATATAACTAAGGTACTGCTTATAAAATTAATTTACAAGACTATACCATTCGTTCAAACAAGTTTGCTGCCTCAAGATCACATTCATAGTTCACAAAAATGTCAACAAGAATCTGTGCATCCTTGCATATTTTATCTACCGTCCTACAGAGCCACACTAAATCGAATTATCAATCAAGAAAGGAGATAGTGAATACTATGTTGTCATCCCAACATATCATGAAAGTTCATGAACACAAAACTATGCGCACAGTACAATGAACATCATATCAATCATGAAGCCATAATATACCCAAGAACGCTTATTTTTTGATTGACTGGAAATTCTAAACTATCCAACGGTCTTAGAACTATCAGGGGAAACAAAATGCCTATTTCACCTTGAAAAGAAAAGAGTAGGGGGTAAAAACAAAAGATGAATATCAAATTTAAAGCATTGCTGAGGTGGCACACTTTCATAAGATTTTCAAATGATATGCATACTTTGAGACTCTCTGAACCGCAATAGCAAAACCGAGAATATTCCAGTTGCGCACTGAAACAGAAGAAGAACATGATCACCAAGAAAGAAAAAAAGAACGGGAAAAAATGACACATGGTTCCTCGAAGATACGTAAATAAAGATAATTTGATCAAACTAGACCTGAAATAAGACAGGGGATTGTGAAAAGGAAGATCGCAATAAAGCATATGAGAGATATGCCTTCACATAATCAATAAAATTTAAGTCCTTTGTGAATGAATGGCTAACCCCCTCCAACAAACCCTGAAAGATGAAACAACAGACTGATAGTGTATAATCATGAACAATTAAAACAACAAGAAACTTACAACAGATGAGAACTCTGCACATAAAAATGTGGAATAACAAAAATTGATAATATATCAGCCCTTCTCTGATCCTATTCGCAGAGATACCTGGAGCTCTATTTGCAAATTAATGTCATTTACTCGTGTGTTACTTCATATGGTGGTCTGGCATTGAAGACATCCGTTATGAGATAAGGTCCATCCAGGCCACTAAGTTGTTTTAATACCATAAAGGCGGACCCCAATGCCAAGCGGCTTCCGCACAATGCGGGCTCAGGGGAAGAAGACCCTCTATGTACGCAGCCTTACCCTGGCATTATATTGCCAAGAGGCTGTTTCCAGGGCTCGAACCTTGGACCTGGGGACGGAAAGTCAGCACACCCACCAATTGCGCCAAGGCCCGCCTTCCCCTTAATGCGTTGAGTGTGCATATCATATGAAGTAATTTAAAGCATACTTTCCATCTTTCAACTCGTGATTTCAAATACATTGACATATATTTTCAAATTCTAGATTTTTGGACTAAGTAGTTTGTTATCTTATTTTCCAATCCTCATAATTATCATGACAGGACTAAGTTAAGCTTTTCCTATACGTATTATTTTCAGCTTTCATTCATTTCAACTCATTTTTATTTTATTTTTCATTTAAAATTAAAATTATTTGAAAAAATCCAATGGGAGAAGACACAGACACATTCATCAGTGTACAACCTGCAGAAGTTCAAGAGACAATATCCGCGTCTTGTTTGTCACCTCATCATTACCTTCCTTCATACCCATCTGCCATATTTAAGATGAAGTATGAGGGGTTACAAAATGTTTACTACAACATCAATTCAAAAGTGAGGGAACCAACCTTGCAAATAGTGCGGAATACCAACAAAGCATCACGTTGAACTATTCTGATGCTTCCCAAATCAATCCCTCTTGTCAGAAATAAGACTAATTGTTTGAGCAACTACTCTTAGAAATACAAAAAAAGAGCGGGTCCATAGTACAATATCACTTCATAGTTCATACCGTGTTATCTGTTTGCCATCTTCAGTATGCACAGCCTTGTCAAGCACAACCTCTAAGCCCTGCACAACTTGATACAATCTTGTCAAAAATAAATACACCATATAGTAATTAGACACATAGATGTACAAACTTTTTACCTTGATATCGGCACCACCAGCCAGATTTTGAAGTTCCTCAAGAGTTGTTGCGGATGCATCCTTGACTTGGTTGAGAGCATCACCTGAAGTAATCTGTTTCTCGTCTAAATTATCTGAGAAGGTTTCCTTAGCATTTGAGTTTAAATTCTCTGCTTCTGAAGCTGCCTCTGTATGTCCACCAGAACCTAATGAAGTTTCATCCTGGATGTTTTGGCAGTCATTACTAGTGGATATACTACAAAAGCAATAAGACAAAGGAGCTTAATATCATGGGATTTAAATTTCTAACCAGATCAGCTTCCATTCTCCTGAAAATAATGCTGATCATCTGTGTCAGCATTGCCTTTGATGTTGCTTGGTTTACAGGACTCTTGCTACAAATGCAAATAAGAAAGCTGACTCCCATTGCCAATGATCACAGCCCTTGAAGACTAATTAGGAACTATTATTACCTGTTTAGTGCAATATTGAAGCATGCCCTGATAATTCCCAGCAAAGGTTCACCGTGCACTGAATTGGGCATAGACATTAATACATAAACATGGATTCAAAAACAACTAAAAAGAAAAACAAGAAAAATGAAAAACACCCCCGGGGGGGGGGGGGAACAACCCGTGGCACCACAAAGTACCATAAACATAGTCAGATAGCAAACTTAACTTGAACTGAAAAAAGGGGAGATGGCAAGAATAAAATTCCTGTTGAGCATAGAGGCTATAATACCATGACAACAACCATTAATAAAATGTTAAGCTATCTCAAACCTCAGCTACCGATAAAAAAAAAATTACCCTGGTATATAAAGAACACAGCATGATTACTGGAAAACTTGTGGGAATCTGTTCGATGTCAC
The DNA here is from genome assembly GCA_037074505.1 of Albizia julibrissin. NCBI lineage: Eukaryota > Viridiplantae > Streptophyta > Magnoliopsida > Fabales > Fabaceae > Albizia > Albizia julibrissin. Next base: position 38,357,426 of record CM073489.1, on the reverse strand, counting down.
CAATTTTATTATATCACGTGAAATGATGACAAATGAAGAAAATTAAACTGAGACTAGTCTTTCGATATCTCTTTCCAATTAAGTGCGCTATGGTCCATGATTACTAGAATTAGTGTAAAATCCACGTAATAAATTAAAAGAAATATTAAACATGTAATTTAAGCCACTTTTAAGAAAAATTCTTTTGAAAATAATGTCCTTCTTGACTGCAACTATAGCACACAATAGGACCACTAATTGGAGTTTCCTTGATATTTTATGTTATCAGCAGATATACACAACAAGAAAATGGACTCAGTTTTTCTATCACAACAAGCATACCTCTGAACTTTGTGGATGCCACAGCAGTAAGAAGTACTTTCAGCAGTTGGAGGATAGTTCTGCAGGTTGATTCTTAAAATTGAATAGGTATAATTAGAAGAAACATATTTGGTCAGTATTGCCAACGTGCAGTGACTCATACCTGTCTGGAGATGAATTGTCAATGCAACTGCAAACCATGTTTAGAATGTTTGTGAACAGCATGGAATTTTTAGAATAATCTAGCCCAGGATCTCCCTCCAAATGATCATAAGCAATAAGTTTCTGTGGTTACAGTCAAGAAGCAGCATAAGCTAACAAACTTTTGAAGACTTATTATAAATATAAAGCAGAAGAGTTATGTGGACTATATTTTCCAATATATTTAGTGCTAGAAACGTTAAATAATGGGATGAAAGGGCTTCTCCCTTTCTCCAACCATATGTAAGGACTTCATAGTAGTAAAGCATGCACATACATGAAGACAGTCTAAAGCAGGTTCTAGGATTTTCAAGTTCTTCGTCTCAAATGCAAGTCGAAGGGGACTTAAAACAAGCTCTGCATCAGCTTCTTCAAGACTTTGCCCAGCATTAGCCAATACTGTACTAATATGTCCACTCTTGGGCTTGTCATCATGCTCTGCCTCTTCAGAAACATGCTTACCCTTCTGTGACTGATTTGCTTCTGTTGTGGTTGCAGCCCCACCTTCAGCTTTGAGTGTACTAGCACAAACCAAAATGATTCAAATGTTAAAACTAACTAAAGGGCTTAAAGTTCAGTAATGGAAAGCTTGACCTAACTCTCACCAAATAAGGATGACTCAGCTTCCTGAAACTTATTTAATAGATACCTTGCATTAGGAAAATTGTACAACTATGATGATATAATTGAACCAAAAGGTGTTCATATTGAATGTAGAGAAATATATTACAAGAACACCTCACTTAAAGAATCTGTAATGGAACCATTATACTCTCGGCTATCAGGTCAAGTATTTTCACATTTCCCGGAGTAGTGACAAGATAAAATTCGAGCAGAGTAGGATTAGTACGTCACACCAGAAAACTCCATGGGGGAAAACCTTAATGTCTGATTTCTAGGAGACTATCTTAAAATCATACCAAGCCAAGATATGGAACCTAGAAGTAAAAGAAGCCCAGAATTGTAGTGCCTTTAGCAATAACCATCAAAAGTAGACATGAACGTTGTCCTTCCGAGACATTTACCTCCCAGCGTCCGTTGAGGGTGCTGCTTGATTGACCCCACTTAAAATGGCCTGCTGTCTCTGGTTAGCTTCTTTCGTGATATCTGAAATGAGAACAGAGGGCACTAAAGTGACTAACGAAACAACTAGAATATCAGTAGCCAGTAGCTTTGATAGAACACGAGCTAACATGCGAGGTCGTTGGACATACTGTGAGCTATAAACAAAATAATGTCAAAGAAAAACAAAAACAAAAAGGAACTGCGAAATGATGTCTCTAAAGCTGTAAATTAAACCAACCTATATAAGTCCGAATAGCTTTCTGGAGATCAGAATGCTTCCTGCCGGAACACTCTTTGAGCATTGTCTCGAATGCTCGAGTTACGAAACCCCCAGCTGCAGCTCCAGCCATTTCTTCAGTCCCTCCAAACCAACTACACTCTGCCTGACGGAAAAATTTTCAAACGCCCCACATCACCATCATTTCAATTGGGAAACAAAAATGGATCCCATCAAAACAACATGCTTTTTTCATAAAAGATTTGATAGAAGTTGAGTGCTTTTTGTCAAGCAGTTTTTCTCGTCTGAGGAATGCGAGGGCCGTAAAGAGAAGGAAGTGGAAGAACAAAATGAACAGAACAGAGCATTGGAAAATAGAGAAAGCTGCGCCTTAGAAATGGTAAGGGAGAGAGAACATTCTGATGAAACGCAGATCTAATAGAAGCAACTAAAGGGTGTAGAATAGGGGATCTGTTCGTATTTAATCGTCCGTTTTCCTGTTCATGCGTGCTGTGTTCGGTTCATGCACTTCCTCAGAACGTTCCATGCAGAATTACGGATGCTGCCAGCCCCACACAAACGCGAGTTCACTTAGAGGCTGTTTGAAATAGCTTATGAAAATTTTATAAGTGCTTATAAATTGTAATTTACGGTTTATGAGGTAACTTTTACGGTCTATGAGGTAGCTTTTACGGTCTACGAGGTGCTTTTACGGTCTACGAAGTGCTTTCACAGTCTACGAGATAAATATGTGGAGGAGATTTATCTCAATTTACATGAATATAAGCCCGATTCAAAAAAACTATCACAAACACCCCTTAATTTTACGGTTAAAACGAAGGTCCACCATAAAAAAAAACAAGAAGAAGGGAAATGCCTTGTTTGTTTTGGGCTTTGGTCCATTTTTGTTTCATCGAACACAAAGGATGAAATATGTTGGGCCCAGTCCGTCTATTTATGACCTTCTCATATGATTTTTTTTATATTTTTATTTTATTTAATTAGTGCTAGTATTCAACACTTGCTTCTTTGGTGAAACAATTTAATGCGTGTTTTGTATCAAAATATTGTTTTTAAAATGCCCTGATTAATGGCATCAGCGTCCACGCTCAATTTATTATGGCTTTCGGCCTTTTGTTATTTATGAGCATTTGTGCAGCATGCCTTTTGTTAAATAATAAATATTTTTCTCTTGACGCCACCGCCCATGAGCAACTCATGTGGGATTTGACTAGGATGGTAGGAATTAACACATGCAATGAGCTCATTCTTTGGCCCATTTTTTGTAAATTCGTTCATGAGTGGGATGATGCTGAACCTCCTTTCTTACACCTAAAGAATCTTGCTGCTTTGGCAAATGAATCCCAATTATTAAGATAGAATGAGGAGGGGGTCCACCGTAAAGTTCCTTGGATTTGTAATAGATGGGCTAAAGAGAAGCGCAACAAGAGAATCCGAGTGTTGATGATCAACATCCAACTGTACATATTGGCTTTAATCAGTTTCTTTTATTTGATGCACACATGCGGAAGAGGGTCAATGGCTCGTCGGTGACACCCTTTATTCGTAATCACAAAAGGACGGTGGGAAAAGAAAAAGGGGGAAAGCATAGGAGATGACGGTGAAAGCAAGAAGAAAGGTAGCTACTAGCTAGATTCCACCGCCACCATCACCATCACCATCACCATCACCTTCCCTCGGCTTTATAAACAAGCCGTGGGGCGCCTGTGAACTTCCCCCTTTCCCCTTCTTGTTTGAATTCTGATGGGGTTCTGTGTTGAGGAGTCCATCTCAGGTTTGACATTAGGCCAAGCAATATATGAGGCTGCTCTAATAATTGCAGTTCTGAGATGGGTGTTCTGCTGGGTTTCCAAAGTCATCCATGATCGGAGGAGCCAGGCATCTTCATGGGTGAGCTGCCAGATGATAAGAGACAGTACTCTCACACTCAGGACCTTTGGCGAAATGGTGGAAAGAGTGCCAGAAACACAGGACACGTGTGCTGTGTGCCTGAACCAGTTAAGAATGGAGGATGAGGTTAGAGAGCTCATGAACTGTGACCATGCATTTCACAGAGAATGCATAGACAGATGGTTGGATTATGATCATGACAATCACAACCCCACCTGCCCACTCTGCAGAGCTCCTTTGCTCACTTCCTCTGATTCAGAAACATCTGCCTGCATGCCTCCCCCTCACCCCAGCTGGCCTGTGGAGAGGCTTCTCTATCTCTTCGGGGACGATCTCCCCCTTTGCTCTTAACTGTATTGGCCCCTCCTACATTTATAGGGCATTCTTTTTTTGTCCTTTACATAGGTTACGAGCCTGGGTGGCCTTTCTGTATAGACTTCTTTATCTTCTAAATTTTGACCAAATCTGTGCTATGCATTCTTTGGAAATCTATCATTATTTACATGGCTACAAGGAATACAAGCCTCTTTGTTGTAATTTCTCTAGTTATCCAGTATATGTCTTATTGGGATTCCAGTTATGCCCCAATTCCAACTGCTTTTTCAATTTTTGGTCCCCAGGTTTTATTTGAGTCTGACCCCAAATAAAACATTGGTAACTTCCTCTTCCGAGCAAGACACAGATGCAATTCCTTAAGTTCCACGTTGTGAAAACTAGCTGATATGGCTGGCGCGTCCTATTATACTGTGGATTCTCCTCAATAATAACAATACTAAAAGGCTACAGAAAAGAGAGTATATATAGAGATGTAATGAAGAAAAAATCAGACTCGACCAGTCGGTTCAACCGGTGACCGTCAGTGGTCCGATCTGGGTTAAGCATCAGCCCGTGAACTAATTTGAACCGGTAAAACCTAGTGGTTGGGCCGGTAACATTTTTTTTTTTTTTGTAAAATACATTTTTTTTTATTCTTCTAACTACTATCTCACGCTATTTTTAAGAGGAAAATGAAAATTTGAAATTCAAAATGAAGAGAAAAATAGGTAAAGAAAGAACAAATCTAAAAAAAAGGATTTTGATGGGATATAATAATTATAGGAAATAAGATATCATTGCATAAAAATAGGCATTATAACTAATACTACTAGATTTTAAATATTTTTTTCTAAAAATCTTCATTTTTATCTATAGAAGTTTAAAAATATATTAATATATATTTTACTACTAATAAATTATAATATTTTAATATGATCAGTCCGACCACCGGTTAAACCTCGATTGACTCATTAACCCTTGAATCTGTGTCGTAATGTCGTAATAGATTTATTGTCCGATCCATTTCTTTATCCCTTGTAGAGATGAATGTACATATAACACTAATTTTTTTTTCTTTATTTCTATTTCTTACATCACGATATGAATCAAGTAACCCATATTAACAAGGAAGCAATTAGCATATGGCTTCACCTCAGCCACCTTTACTTTCTGCACACAAGAGTTCTATGTGGTGGGATGGCAAGGGTAGTAATCTTCTCATCCCCTGAGCAAAGTTTAGAAGACCGACTCTCGAAAGATCTGTGTGTATTTTCTGTTATTTGAATGTAAAAATAAACGAAATACACAAAGGCTTTCACTTTTTTATTTGATGTCTCTTGGGAGTTTCAAATAGCTCGCAGGACACTCGAGTGGTTTCTTGAGAAGCGACGAGATAGGTATTTCCTACCTGCCGTGTTTGATTAGTGTGGAATTCTGTCACAAACAATTGTTTGGTGATCCATATAAATACTCAACTATATTATAAGATTCGGGATCCATATGATACAAAATGCTGATGACTTGACACGTCCCGAAGGAGATAATGGTACTAGTGTATGTTTGATCAAAGGACTAGGAGAAAGCTCAAACAGACAGCAGAACGTCCATACAGCGAGACGCATTTTATTAGCAGACAAGGGTCTTTCATAAGACATCTTGTCCTTCCTTCAACGTTAATACTTCTAGTGCATACTACGCATAATTCCATGCAAGTACCCACCAGCCATTACAAGCGACACAAGTGACACAACGCCTGCTGGAAAGACTTTCCCTGTTCTCTTGAAACGAGAACCCATCACCCCAAGAAGTGCTCCAGAGATACCTGCATGTCAGTAGAATTCATGTGAATGCAGAGCATAGCATCATTGGGTGTCACTACATTAAGAACTTAGAAGCACTGATCTAAAAAATTATCAATTCGAGATCACTCCTGGTAATTTGCAACTAGCTTCCATAATCTTGGGGAGAACTTTGATATAGTCGAGCAATTACCAGCAAATAAAAACATGATGCGTCAAACTGATCCATGTTGGAATAGTGCTACAAGTCTTATTTCTCCATGACAGTGGTTGTTACCAAAGCCACCATTATCAAATGGCAAGCCATGATCAAAGCAACATTGATAGATAGATATATATATACACACACATATCAGAAAATCCGCCATCCAAGGAGCTCCAAAGCAAGCATACAACAACAACAACAAAAAAAGTGTTATCTCATTAAGTAGGGTCGGCTACATGGACCGAACGGCGCTATTGTACTCTATCAACAACCAAATATTTAGATAGATTGTTAGCCAAAAGATGTAACCAATAACTTCATTGAGGGTTCTTTTAGGTCATTCTCTACCCGTTTTCAAAGAACTCCATACTATTTGATCAACCCTCCTCACTGGTATATGAAACATTTTTAATATTTTGTTATGGTTAAGAAATAATCATCTCCTATATTTTTTTAAAGCACACTAATAAGTCCCTCTTACAATTTCTCGGTTCATAAGCATAAAGCACTAATGGAACTAAAATCAAATCTATTAAAAAATAACACATGTTGTTAGCTGGAATCCTAACCGACATTTCACCAGCATATACAGTGTCGACGTTCCACACAAACTGATCACTTACCAAGACCCATAGATGATGCAAAGACAGGTCTCGCAGGCAGTTCTGTATAAACATAATACAACAGAGAGGCAGATAATCCTCCTGCTAATAGTGACTTCTGGCTGCCACCTTTCAAATAGCCCATTACGCCACCCACTGCCAAAAAAAGAAAACAACATAAACAATATTATTTTTCAGATAATCAAAGTCTATTATAGTCCAAAAGCCATACTAAAACTATGTTGCTGAGCAACTACATATCTATCAGACTACGAATTACTCTGCACCTAATGCAAAAGCTATCTAGAGCCTTACATATATGAAACTTAACAAGTTCTGAGATCAAAAGGAAACCAATTGACACTAATTGACCACACCAACATATCAGACAACGGTATCAACGTAGTCTGTTAATTTTATTTTATTTTTTAAAATCACGTACAGTCCAACATGCTTTTAATAGAACTCAAGCAATATCCGGAAAATGCTAAACAGACAACGTATCTACCCCGTTCTTTGTTTTTTAAGTAGAAAAGAGTAGATACAAACATAAGGCCAGAAAAGCCATCACATGAGACAAGTTCTTGGAAAACCTATTATTCCTATCCCTGAGGCAACATAAGCTAATATAGCATCAAGGCCTAAGAGTGAGAGTATAAAGTGGCAGAATTTTCAGGCATTACCTCCAAGGAGCCCAGCATACGCTAAAGTAAATTTCTGAGACGTTAACATAGCCATCTGTGTGTCTCCCTCCGGTTCTCTTTTACCCACGTTATGATCCCTTCCTCCTACGCTACTGTCACCTTCGCCGCCGGAATGATTTTGGTCACCAAATCTGTTGCCGGCACCACCAGTACTATATAAATAGGATTGATTATCGTCAACAGGTTTTGCCGTGGAGGGCTGGGAAGGGGGAGAAGCAACGGAAGTGGACAAGTATTAGTTCTGCGTAAGAAGATGCGTATGATAGAATCTGTCCCTCAAGTAATTCAGACCTTGAAGCAGCAGAGAAGAGGGATCAGATGAAGATCGGAGGCTTCTAGTAATGTGAATGGCAGATTGCAGTTCATGGCGACGATCACCACATATGGGTGGTTCAAATTGAGAGGTACAACCATGTGGAGGAGTACTGGTTCTGGGCCCAACACCTGAATGGGGCTCCTCCGCCATCACCACTCCTGATGAATCTTGTCAATAGCCCCTTTTTATCTATGATGGTTCAATCATGCGCTTCTCACCACTTTCTGGGCTTTTCTTTTTAACGAATTTCAATCTCAAACGACTTACGAGTGCAGGCCCATTATGCAACTATTAACGTGCCTATCCTTTCAACTTTTTTTATTCATAATTTTGAATAGTTTGACTTATTCAAAATTTTAATTTAGATTTAACTTAACAAAAAAATCAGGGTTAATACAATCTTTAGGGGCTGGGCCAAAAAAATACTATCTTAAGGGACCAAAGATTGTTTCAACTATATGACCAAAAGAAAGATTGTTTTAACCAAAAAAAATTATGTTGAATATTATTTGTTGTTGATATATGTTCATGTTCATTTTTTTGGGCAGAATATAACTAATTTCAATAAGAACAAGTCATTCACAGACAGACATGTGCTAAATAAACCCACAAACTAAAGAGAGAACAAAATTTGCTTTTGTTCAATGGCCATCCTCAAGAACTTTCGTTTTTTCCCCTTTATTTATACAAGGCATAAATACATCCCCTCTCAAAATCTGAGTTGGTCGTGGTACCAAACCTAGTTGGCTCATAAAAATATAGACAAGGCAAATGGGAGAAATTCAGAAGCAACGACAACAAATGCAAGAGATCTACGTGGGACATCTTGGTGTGTCTGGAACCTCTGGGTAATTAGATACCTCCATCACCAAGGGATGGACATCTTTAGAAGGATTATATTGTTGAATGACCACTACTGAGGCGGTGGCGGAGAAATCTGAAGATGCCAAGTAGCTCCCGATAGGACCTAATTCTTTACAGTCACTGTTGGTTACCAATGGGGCCACTGGAGGCATCCTCCCCACCAATACTAGATTGCTCTTGTTCATTTCCTTCAGAGCTGTTATTACACCTCCTTTACTCTCCACTAATCTTTCTTCATACCTCATTGACTCTTGGTTTGAGCTTTGAGCGCTCATGAACTCCGACCACATTTGATCGTCCTCTTGCTTGTCAGAGTCTAAACTAATATCTCCTTCTTTTATAACTTTCTTGTCCTTGTTTGCTGTCACAACCACTAAATTAGCCCCGAACGTGAATGTATTTCCAGGGGGAGGTAAAAACTTCACCACTATTAGCAAAATTCCAGGGTGCTCTGCCATCCTCATTCCATAGGCCAGTGCTTCTCGGTCGTCGCGGCCTCCAAAGAAGGGCACCATTACTTTATAGGACACGTCGCTGGCTTGTACTTGGCTTGTCCCTCCGAGCCCACGATCCACCAAAATCCCCACAGAGCAAGGAGCATGGGTAAGCACATTTTGGTTTACTAGATGGAACGAATGTCCAAGCGACTCCATGGATCCATCAGCACGCTGGTGTTTGTGAAAGGGGAGGATGATCATGGCTGCTCGTTTGAGGTGAGCACTGGTACAAATATCCTCGTGGATGGTGTTGAGAGCAGAGATGGCCGTCATGGGACGAACATTTACACTACTCAGTTGGCCATAGGCCTCAAATGGGATCACCATTTGATCTCTGTCCTCCCGTATCTTGTTCCAAAAAGGAAGGCCGTTGTTGCGTGCCTTATGAACCATTGAGATGGCTGAAGATCGTTCTGATAGCTCCATCAAGTGCATTGCATATATGCAGAGCTTACCTCGTTTTCGGGTTCCGCGGGAAGACTCTGTTAGATTTATGAGAGTAGGAATATTGCGTGTACTGTGGAAGCAAGCGAGCACTCGCAATTCTGCATCTTGATCTTTACGTTGAATTGTTTTGTGCTTGTAAGGAGCTCCCCTACGAGCTGGCTTATACACAGCCATCACTATTGGGGTTGTGATAAAGGTGGTGAACAATGCCATTAGTACACATATGGCAAATGCCTGGTCATTCAGTACCTGCACTCGAAGAAATACACATGCTTGTGAGTGATTTCCATTCATTAGTAGGGACTGACGAGGCGGGCATTGTCAAACTGGGAGAACAAGGTATGAGGGGGATATTTACCTTACGATCCTTGCCAATGTTGAGAACAATGAGTTCTACCAAGCCTTTGGTGTTCATAAGGAAACCAAGAGCAAGGGCTTCTCGGAAAGGAATTTTACATAAAGCAGACACAACAACTGTGCCAACAATCTTCCCGAAGCAAGCGGTAAATATGACTAGAAATAATAACCCCCAAGAAGTCCCTCCACTTATAGTCGCCACATTTGTTTTCAACCCACTAGACACAAAATAAAGTGGTAGAAAAAGGCTAGAGATGATGTCCTCAAGCTTCTCAATTAAGACCCCGGCAAAAGGACCATCTTTGGGCATGACAACGCCGATGATAAATGCCCCAAACAAGGCATGAATGCCTATGGTGTCTGTGGCAAAACTAGCCGCCAGGACTATTATGAAAGTGATGCATATGTAGAGTTCCTTAACAGGCTCACCCTCGGGGGAACGCCTGGCCATGAATGCAAGAATAGGCCTGACGGCAAAGATACAGAAAAGGACAAAAGCAACACCACATAGCAGAACCCACAAAGGAGTGAGAGGAGAAGCGTTAGAGCCGGAGAGGGCAATGGCAAGAGCAAGAAGAATCCAGGCGGCAATATCATTGACGGCGGCAGCAGACATGGCAATACGACCAACGTCGGTGGTGAGGAGTTTGAGCTCGGCAAGGATACGAGCAAGCACAGGAAAGGCGGTGATGGAGAGAGAAACTCCCATAAAGACAAGGAGGGGGATGGGTTGGACGCCTTTGGAGATGGTGGATCGAAGAACAAAAGAGGTGCCAATGCCGAGAATGAAAGGGAGGGATATGCCGGAAACAGCAATGCATAAGGCCTTATGACCAGTTCGTCGAATGGAACGCAAGTCGAGCTCGAGACCGACGAGAAACAAGAAGAATAAGAGGCCAAGGTTGGCAAGGGTGTCAAGAACAGTGTGGCTTTTCTTGGGGAAGACGGTGTTGAGGAATGTGTGGCTACGCCCAATTGCGGAAGGGCCAAGTATGATTCCTCCGATGATTTCAGCAATGACACGAGGTTGATGGAGGGGGCGTAAAAGGAGGGCAAGGAAGCGAGTGAAGGCGACGACGAGGCACATCTGGAGGATCAAGAGGGGAAGAGCGTAGTCGAGGGGGTTTTCGTGCTGGAAGGAGCCATTGGAGGTGGCCTTCATGGGAGTGGCCATTTGATGAGATCAAGAAGAACAACAAGGGAAGGGGGAGTGGTATACAGAGGAGTTAATAAAGGAAACACGCACGGGTGGACAGCAAAAGAGCACCAAGCTAATTAAGGATGCTAACAATAGGAGTCCATAGGGCGTTCATTAGTGTGTGCTCCCTCTCAACGTTGCCAACGCACAACCATTCTCTCCCATTGTACGTGGATGCCTGTCCCTCCTCTTTTCTCTTCCTTATACATCCTCTATTTTATATTCATTCCTCCCAAACCATCTTTCTAATTCATTACTTAAAAATGGCTTCCATCCGCCTTCTTATGTTTCACCAACAAACGGATTAGCTGTACTAAACAACATGAAAACTGAATCAAACTACTTCTTTTTCTTCTTTTTAACCAAAAAATAAAATACTTCTTCATTCAATCAGAATATTCAAAGACTCTCCTGTTAGATGTAAGTATAGACTTATACCTACATAATGCTTTAACTATGTTTAACATTAGTTCCAACAAATCAGAGATTGCCATATGTGAACAATTAAATCCATACATGTATAAATCATCTTACAAAAAGTTAAGCGGTCAGGCTATAATTCAACAACTTTTTTAATAAACGAAGATATTCAATCTATGTGCATGCATGGTCATAAATCTTGGAAAACGAGTCTTGTTCTTGGTGCCATCAACGAGGTAAAAAGGCTGGATTTGCCACGTTTAAATAAAATTAGTATTTCATACAGGAGAGGAGAGGGGGGAGGAAATTAAAATAAATGCATGCAAATATCACCCTAGCCTCATTAGATGATATGTACTGGGTACAATGAAAATGGTGCAAGAAATCAGACTCATCATACCTAATTTTGGTAAATATAGAGAGATATGAGGTAAATATATATTATATAGTATGAGCATTTGTTGGGCAAAATGTGGTGGTGCATCTAGATTCTAGACACGGTTCCTATATTTATGTGTGTGTTTCTGTTATTTTATAAACACTTGAAACGATATTTAACGGCAATGAGATCAGGTTTGACCGAACCACGAACAAAATTTGTGATTAAGATCGGTTTGTGTGCAGGACAAATATAATTTTTTTTAAAAAAATATTTTCAGATAATAAAATATTTTAAAATGATATATCCCAAAAAAAAAAATTCCCATGTTTTTCTTCCTTCCATTATATTACATAGAAGCATTAAAACTAGTCAATATAATAGGTAATTTCTCAATTAACTGGCCGTTATTCTTGGTTCGCTTGTTCAAACTAGAATTCGATCTTCCCCCAAAGTCCCCTCAACAACAAAGAAAGAAAGAATGGCATGATCGCTTTGCTGATTCTAATGTCGCAGGCCACATGACTTGAAGCAGAAAAACGGAGTATGATGGAACGGCTGCATTTGCACTCGTAGATGGTAAATAACACTAGATTCATCGTTTTCCTTTTAAAAAAATGTCATCCAGTTTGCGATGTTGACTGTTGCGTCTTTGTTGATAGTTTAGTTTGAATGCCTCCTTTATAGCGGGGTCTAATGATAACCAAGGTAGAATTAAGACTTGATTCAATCTTCAGTGGTTCAGGTTAGGATAGAGTCGTCGTGCAGAGAGGACAAGGGAAAATGTATAAAACAGAGAAAAGAATATAATCTGATTTCCATTAAATCTCGCCATGGGGATTCCCTATGAATAACATTCGGTGGCGCCCAAAACTCTCCCATCACATTCACCGCTATCTGAGGAGATAGTGGAGCGAAACCTGACAATGGCCTGCACATAAATGTATTGATCAAATGTTTGTACAGAGAGGATTAGAATGAAGGGAAGAAGGGTCATGAAGAGGTGATGTTGGAGGCAGTGGATTTGGACTTGTCGAGGATAGACCACATAACGTGAACATCTTCATAGGCACACGCCATGACTTGTCCCTGCAGATCCATGATTCGGTTGTCTTGCCCTGCATATATACAGAAGAAGGGAAATCAATTACACGTGCTCATAGAAGAGAGGTAGAGAGTGTAGAAAGAAAACCTGGGGGAGACAGCTTGTTAGGATCCCTGGGGGGTGGGTTGTTGAAGAAGGTGCAGGCTTTCCTGAAGGGAGAGGTGATGGTCTTCTTCCAAGAGGCCATGTATGGAGGTGATTGAATGGTTGAAAGGAGGGTGATGAAGTGGAGGGGTTTATATATATATATATAGGAGTGAATGGAAGAGAATAATAATATGGGGGCAAGATCCGTGAGATAGGGTTATGGAAGAAAGCATATATAAGCAACATCTCTCTCTCTCTCTCTCTCTCTGGATTTTGTATCAAACAAACACTCCACTTACTGTGCCCAGGCACATGCCTCCCCCTTTACCCACGTGATTTCTTTTCTATTTAATTCCATAAACAAGGCCATACTCTGTCGATGGCGTAATGCTGCAGAGGATGCATATTTCAATGGAACAGTACGCAGAAACCCCTTTGATCAGAGAGATGGTGTTTCTTTCTATCCTATTGGCCTGGCCTCCACATGACGCACGGGATTATTTTTGCTTCAATTATCGCTTTAAAATTGAAACTGTTTATTGGCAATGAATTGAGTGAGATGATTGTCGCCATGCGTTTCGCCTCACATGCACACTCGCTTCATGTCTCCCCATTCAATGGGGTGGTCGGCCGCTCTCCTCACTTTCCCCTTTTTAAAGTCCCTCTCTACTTTGATTACCACATTTTTAATTCCACCTCCTTCCCTAATTAGTTAGTGTCGTCGCAGGAGCAGTAGTAAATTAAATGATTGACTTTGAATATTCTGAGGTTCCTTTGGATTAAGATCAAAGCTCAATTTCTTTTACTCTTGTAATTCGAGCCCGACATTGTTTAATCCACCATCAATCACATTCATGAACCTCCCCTCGTCTTTGCTCCATTTAATTCAACTTTATATAATACTCTACTCCGTGTTCACAAACTTATATTAGACGCCCCGCTCTCGCTCTAACACGCCCATCAAATTCATAATCCGCTGCTTTATTTTATGTGCACCTTATATTTTGGCTTCCATTCGCTTTTATAGATTATTCTCTTCCTCATGTCCATGAATACTAATTTTAAAGTTTTCCAATTTCAAATATAAAATGCTCCACATAAATAAATAAATAATCACCGGCCCATAGCCTAAAACAACATGCATATATATTCATGGCTCGTCGGTGGATTAAGAAGGCCATATTTTATGTCAGGCTGGATGACCCTTGTGTATTAAATTGGAACTTTCACAAAATGTAAAGCACATAGTTTTTTATGTGACTTATTTAATTTAGTAATTAAATAGATGTTATACATGCATGTAAATAATCCTACCAAATAAATTGGAGGGATGAAGGAGTGGGGCTAGATCTTGGACATGGTACCGTCACGATCAACGAAGCATATATGCGCGATGCTTCCATTAAACCACATAATAATCAACCAACTATTCTCTCTCTCTCTCTCTCTCTGTGTCTGTTCTATTCTATGCCCTGTTTAAATATATTGATGCTTCCACCTTTTTTTTAGGTAAGGTTTTGTGTATGGGTCACAGGGGCAACGATTGTACTGTCTTCTAAAGCACCCCAATTTCCAATCTATATATTACAAAGTAACTGGTCTAAGTCTCTAGTGTTACTCCCTTTGATTTTTATTAATAATGCGCCTTCCATAACGGTTCTTTAGAAAATGATGTTAGTTAATTAAAAAGTTATTAATGCCTAACTATTTGCTTAAATATGATTCTATATATATTTCACTCTTATTCAAAACTTCATTAATTGTGTAAAGTTATAAATTTTTTTAACAATTTAAGAAATATTGAATAGGTTAAGTGACATTTCTTAATCAATGTGAATTGATTAAAAGTGTTTTATATTAAGGACTATTCATGACTATTTGCTTTGGTTTTTTATAAATATTTTTACTATTTATAAAATAAATAGGTGATAAATTTTATCTCGACTTATAAAAAAAACTTACAAAAGCACTTTTTAAGAGTTACACAAACAAACACTAGACGTATTTCATTAGAAATAAAAGTTTATATGAATTACACATCATGGGCGCAAATAAGTGATTGAATATTTGTATTGCAAATTAAATTGTCATTGATTTAAGCAATGTTAATGTTTTTGTTTATCGGGTACCATGCGCCATCCCCGCGTCGTCGATATGGAGATCCTGAAGTCAACCATTTAATCACCACCCCCTCCCACAAAAATAATTTCTTCTGCTCAATTCTTTATGCATTCCCTTTTTTTTTTATCATATGATATATATATATATATATATATATATATATATATATATATATATTCAATTCATTCCGTTAGGCACTCATTCTCCTTAGTCACTATTAATTTAATTTGGCCCACTTTATTCTTCCTCCATTTTTTTTCCAACGTTCACTTTCTTCTTCCGCAACATGCTACACGTTATCCTTTAAATTCAGTTTAGTGCTTTCTCGCTTAAAACTAAAGTTGGTGAGCATTGACAAAAATAAAGATGCTGTGGATTGTATTGTATTACTCATCGTAAAAATCCATTGAAGCCGCTCCTCCATTGGCTAGATGGTAAATTGTAAATGCAATTATTTTAATTAGTCTTGCGTTCATATATTCCGCCATCCAGTTTAAATATTCAACCTACATAGCCACAGAAGAGGCCCACCTTTCCTCAGTATCCTAAGCCTCAAAAAGCCTGAAAAACTTTTTTTTTTTTTGGGTGGGGGGCTGCCGAAGGATATATTCTCTCTTTGCCTGGTCAACATGAGTTGGTGATTTATTTTGTGGCAGCGGTAATTTCATTATGTTTTTTTTAACTTTTTGAGTTTTGAGTGAGAAGGAAATAATTTTATTTTATTGTTTAAAAAAAGTACAGGGAGCGGCGCAGATGTTGGGGGTAGTCAGGCTTGTGCCTTAGTAGGTCTGACCTGTTAAGGCACTATATGGCCTGAGCCTGGCCTGTATACAGGTCTGGCCTGGCCTGTGGCCTGTTAAAGAAGCTTGAATAATATATATATTTTTTTAAAAGGCTAACAAGCCATAGGCCAAAAACTAGTCTATTTCAAATAGGTAAAAAAAGGCCCAATTACATAAATTAATTATCCCAATACATAAATTAATTATACATCATAAAATGTGAAATCAAATACAATATAATAATTTTCAATACAAATTCTCCAATTTTCACATCAAATCTTCAATATGATTTCTTCTTCTCCTTCGAAGACCTTGAAAAAAAATTAATAAAATATATAGTATTAGAGCATAACACAGTTTAACAAATAATATATATAAGAAATAACATTATTTTAACAACGAAAAATTTATACATTTTGTTTCTTCTTTAAATCATACTTGTTGCGAAGCCTTTCATTCGACTTTAATTCATTTTTAACAAAAAAAAATTATTACACTAATATTTATTTATTTTTTACAAAAAAAAAAACTTAACAGGCCAAGGTCAGCCTGACAGGCCTAACAGGCCTTTCAGTAGGCCTTGACCTAGCCTTTTAATGCAAACAGGCTTTGGTCTGGCCTATTAGCCTGACAGACCAGGTATGGTCAGGCCAGAAACAGGTCAGGCTGCAAGCCCCTAATAAACCACCTGACATGTTTCCACCCCTAGTTGGGGGTGATGGGGATGAGCACGGGAGGGCCTCATGTTTCATTGGCCCTGAGTCATGTTACGTTTATATGAAATGAAATCACAATCAGGGATGCTTTCAATTACGAATCATTTGAAAATAACAAAAGGACCACACTTTCCGACTTTGGAGGCATGTTTTTGTTCCCCCCACAATACTTCCGCCACGTCAAAATATCAGTTCCAATCACCTTTCCCCTTTCCCAACTTATATAACTACCTTTTTGGCCAAAAAAAAAAAGCTTATATAACTACCTTTCATTCCCAACACACACCAAACTCATTCTACTCCTTTTTTTTTTAAGAGATACACAGAATTTTGTACTCTTCAGTAAATTAAAACCTGCCAAAATGATCCCTTTTTTTAGCTAGTTTGTGGAGTACTATGGAAGAGTAGCATTTGTATGAGTTTCAAAATTCCAAACCCCTTGATTATCTTGCCACCCGCAATACATGAATCTGACCTTTAAAACGTAATTCCAAAATGATATACAAATGACTTGGGAATCTGAACCATTTATTTACAACTTACAAGATGGAATAAAAAATGAATGCTTTCTTACTCGTGCGGATAAGCTTCTATTTTATCGAGGGACATGTCCAATCACAAAGGACAGCTTTTTGTGGGCAATGGGCTTTTTTGGTCGCCGACAATTCCCATTTCGGCGGGTCTATGGGGGAAGCCCGGGTGCCCCTTTCCTTCTAGTTTTGTGCCGCATTCACATCCCTAAAGGCCATACCTAACCTCCGTCCGCATGTGCTGTTCGGTTGCCCCACGCCATTCAATGATCAATTGATTCAATTCACATGCTTGTTCTTTTATTTATTCACCGTCCTTTAGCCGCGTACTCTCTTCTCCCTTTCCTCTTTTGCCTTTTTGCTTCGTCCTGATACCTCATCTTCGAGTAGTTTCCTTCACTTTGTCCTTTTCCTGCAGCAATCGCCCTTCCTTTTGTCATTCGCATCGACGCATTCATGGAGGAAGCTAACGGTATTAGCCTTTCATCTCTGTTTCACTTCCTCCAATTTCATTCAAATATCTTCCTGAATTCATGCCTCTGCTCTGAGTCTGTTTTCTCTTCCTTCTGGAATTCTGAGTTCATGTATTATTAGTCAATTGGGTGATTGTGAGATCGTCTTTTTTCACCCTTTAACTCGCTTTACATTAATATGGGATTCAAAAAGACCTTCCTTTGACCACTCTTTAACTCTGAACAAAGCTTGATGCTTTTCTAACTGTTCTCTATCATATTTATGCCTTCGATGTGTATTTTCTCATCCTTTTTCCATTTTGATCACCATGTACTTTCCATGCTTTTGTACTTTTGCTTGGATTGTATATGCAAATCTTCGAGAACTTGTTTAGGAATCAATTAAGGTATTTGAATTTAACACCAAGTGTATGGACTGGCGATGGACTGATTCTGATTTTATTGATCCTTGAATACCTATTCTGTAGAAGTCGATGTCCGATTTGGTTTATTGATCTCGTTCCTTTTCCGTTACCTTCTTTATTATGGCAGTGATCGAAGCTAAGGATGGAACCGTATCGGTAGCCTCTGCATTTCCTGGCCACCAGGAAGGTAATGCTGACCTACGCATGCGTTGTAGTGTTTTAACCAATTCTTGTTGATATTGTTCTAGAATCTTATTACTTTTCATTTGGTGTTGCATTTTGCTTCATTAGCTGTACAGGATAGGGACCACACTTTTTTAAGAAAAGCAGTTGAAGAAGCATATAAAGGTGTAGAATGTGGAGATGGCGGCCCTTTTGGTGCTGTTATAGTTTGTAACGGAGAAGTAGTTGTTAGTTGTCACAACATGGTCCTGAAGCACACAGACCCAACTGCCCATGCGGAGGTGACTGCAATAAGAGAGGTCAGATCATAAATAGCCAAAAGTGTTACTTCTGGTTGTATGACATAATGCGTTCTTTTCTTTTAATTTTTACTTGTCAGAATTGTGATCTTCTGACTAAAATGGGTGTAGTCAGAAATTGCATGCATGATTTGGCATGATTGAGGGAACTCTGACTGAATTGGCGGTCATATTACGACTTATGTTTAGAGCTTGTTGACATTGTGACACTTTGATATATCATGGGGGATATAACTTTCTTATTTATTTATGCAATCTCGTTTTAAACCTTATTTTTCCTTTTGTTCTCTTTCATTCTATTCCATTTTAAGGTATTTCAAAATCATGTGCGGTTGTTCAATGCTACAACTTAGGTTTTTTTTTTTTTCTTTGCCAAAATGCTTCAACTTGGTTCAATTTTTGTGGCATAAGCCCCTTCTTAGAAAGCGAGCAGTCAAAAGCTTTGGTAACCTCTACTGATCTAGTTTGTTGGTGGCAACTTTGAAGCCTTTCAATATTCTTCTTATGGTGGACACTTCTCACCTTGTAGTGTTCTCTAGTCTTATATATGGATGCAGTGGGAAATAATCAATTAGGTTTTGATAGTGGTAAAAGATTGTTATTTGAAATTTTTAATCGCTCAGTCTTAGTTACTTTACAGCCAGCATCTGCTTGAACATTCGCAAGAGTGGCTGCAAATCAGTATGATTCTTGCTGTGGCTGCAATTCTGTTCCCCCCCCCCTTTCCTTTTGTGGGTACGTTATTACAGATGCTGCTGAAAGATCTAACATTTAAGAGTCTCAAGAATATGCTTCAAGGCAGTGGTATATGTTGAATCTTAAGATCTTGATGGTGATTCAGATGATAATATTTTTTTAGGGTATTTTGATGAAACAAGAATTTATCTGAAAGGAAGATAATGCAAAGAAAGAGTATTAGAGCCAGATGACATTAAGTGAGAAAAGTAGAAGGGCAACAAGTATTCTGCCAAATTTCATATGCTATTGCCTCGCTTTCCTTGGGTATCTAGCAGCAGGTCGATGATGGGACAAAAATGTGATGCTTTTAGAGCTAGCCTAATCTTCATCTGTTCTTAAGTTTCCAGTGTAAAAATGATTGATTGTACTACGATGCCCATGTCCTATTTTGATGCTTTACAGGCCTGTAAGAAGCTGAAGCGGATAGAACTTGCGGAGTGTGAAATATATGCTTCCTGCGAACCCTGCCCCATGTGCTTTGGAGCCATCCATCTTTCACGAATCAAGGTTGGTATAACCTCCCTGCCTCTTATTACTTGACAAGTCTGTGTTGTTTTGGAAACTTATGATGGGAATGTTGATTTTGGGGAACAGAGGTTAGTGTATGGAGCGAAGGCGGAGGCAGCCATTGCTATTGGATTTGACGATTTCATTGCGGATGCACTGCGGGGTACCGGATTCTATCAGAAAGCTCAGCTGGAGATTAAAAGAGCCGATGGGAATGAGGCCGTCATAGCAGAAGAAGTGTTTGAGAAAACAAAGGAAAAATTTAGACTCTACTGAGTCCTACAGTCTGCTGCAACAACATTATTTTACTTCCACAGTAACTGTGTCAGTCCATGTCCATGGCCATGGGTGTCTTCATTTGAATTGATGAAACTCGTGCAACTTGTATGATACTGCAATAAGGATTGCTTCGGCTGGTTGATGCAGATGGCCAAGTAGGGTGGTCATCCTGCTCTTGGTTGACGTCATATTAATTATTCATTATTATTCTTATGGGATTTCTGTAGGTTGTAGCTCTACGGTGTACGTTTCATGAGAGGATTATTCAAAAGACGTTCCTTTTGAATAGTGCTCTGATGTTACAAGAAAGTGAGAAAAAGGCATTGGAGCTGCGCATGCCACATCAGCCATCGCCGGGTCAAGGCGTGGCCTTTTCTTATTATCCTACGTCTGTCACCCCAAAACGTGGGCATTTTCTTTAATCAACTAAGGAATGTAGAGGAGTAGAGTAGCCGTATCTGAGACACATGCGTGAGCTGTTGATGATTCGGGGTTGGGGGGATCGTTAGGAGGGGGGGTAAAAGGTCAAGTCAAAAACACTGGTGGAAACTAATCGGAAAGTCAACAATCAAACCCAAAAAGAACCTTGGGTGGTGGTGAAGTGCTTCTTCCGGCGCCGATTTCCTTTACCACCTTTGCCCTCTCTTTGCTTCAACCTCACACGACTTTGTACCCCTTCCTTGTCGTCCTCTCATTCAACAAACCTCAACTCTGGTCTCATTTGTTTATGTCATTTAATAAGAGGTTTATAAGTATTTATGTACGTAAATTGAGACAATATTTTTCTCAAATCCTTATTTTATATATAGGAAATTACAATTGAAAAGCATTCATATGAACACTTAGTTGCATTCATCCTTGCCCCTTTCACAGCCCTGTGCTTTCTCCATATTCCCTGGTTCTCTAAACCAATCCAAAGTCAAATTCTTCCGCAGCTTAACTCCACGAGCCCATATTATATTATCACAAGTTTGATTATTAGTGAACTTATATCCCACGCATCCATCCCAGTTTTGAACGCTAACTTGGATTTATTTTAAACAGTTGTGGAATTTTAGACGAAATTCTAATAGCAGAGGTAGTTAATATGGCAGGCTTTGAACTGTGCGCCCCGAGGAAGTTTCCGGGTTCCTTCCTGTCCAATACCATCATGTAAAGAAGCAGTTGGGAGTCAATTCATTAAGCTTAAATAATGATTATGACGTGCTGCGATTGGTTCTTTGTCTATTTTTGACTCTCTGTCAAAGTTCCTTGGCAGAGAAAAATATTCAGATTTTTTTCTTTATTATATATTTTCGCTGACTGCAGCTAAACTAACCTCATCTATACCGAAACTTTGCTGCTTCAGATTAACTAACTACCCACAATTCAACATCCTAAAATGTAAAAGCCAAGCTAGAGGTGAAGCATTTATGGTGTGGGCGTGGCCTCGTCGTTTCTTGTATACCCTCCCCTAAATGGAGGGAAACCCATTCAGATATGCCTTTAGTCTTGTCGATAAGAACGATGATGTTTCCTATGGTTGACTTCTAACACCAGGAGAAGCATTCTTCATCCGAAATGGTTGGAAGCAACCAGTCACATAAATAAGCAACCTCACATAATGCATGCGCTATCATTTTAATCACGGGCAACATCCTCTTTTTGTTTTGTTTACAACCAATAATGTTAAGTTTGAACCCCAACATGGTAGTACTACACCACAGCCTCATTTTTCGGAGAGTAAATCAACAAATTTTAAGCAAAATTTGTCTTTGTCATCAACTCCTTACATGGAGAGATTCTAATATAGGGTAGAACTGATTAATTAAATTAACAATAGACTTTTTTAATAATATGGGAGAGAAGACTAGTATCTAGAATAAAGCTAGGTTAGACTTAACCAAGACGAGACTAATAAATGTTGTGGACAAGCATCTCAGTGAGCAGATCTCATCAAGCTGCCCCATCCATTATATAATTGTGCTCCCAAAGTTGTAACACCATCTGAGCAGTGCATAAAAATGGAAGGAAAAGTTGCAGTAAAAGAATTGGTGGAAGCTGAGGAAAAGCCACCCCACACATGTCATAATAATAGTACAGATGCGTCACAGAAGAATGATGATATTGTAAGATTCAGTTTTCAAAAACTTCAATTCCTAGTTTTACACTTTTGACACTGTTTAATTATATGTTGACGTGCAGTTGAGATCCACTATTCTCAGTTTGAGTCTGAATAACCAGCAAGTGCAGGCTCACAGAATTGAAGAGCAGCCGGCAGCCCAAGTGAGCGATCTTTGATTAGTTAATCCTTTGCTACACAGTAATCAGCAATAATCTATAATTCTAGTAATATTGGTTTTTCGTTGGAATTCACATAATGAACGAGTTGTATTTGGGCGTGTGGCTTTTAGTTGGGATTGATGCGGGACAAGCTAGAGGAAATGAAGAAAGAGAATCAGAATCTAAGAGCTATGCTATCTCAGATCACTCAACATTACGCTGCTCTTCACAATCGCCTTCTCATGACGATGCTGCCGCAGCCGCAGCAACAATCGCCTCTCAAGTCTCATAATTTGCAGGTAAGTTTGACTCCAACTTTTTCTTATGTGAAAATTCTGAAACACAACTATCATATTCAATATTTGTTGGTAGATGTACACATATCCCTCTGAGGCTGTAATATTGTCAGTACTGCTTTGAATAGTGACAAAGCCCAACCACGCAGATTGCTCTTTTCCTCCTTTTTTTTTTTTTTTTAATTTTGTAGTTTCTACGATACTGAATTAGATCTTCAGAAGTTAAAAATGAAACTAATTTCTGGAAGTAGGCGTAGAGCTTTCTCAGAATTGAGTGGAGAGAAAAAAGATGCAAATAATAGTCTGCTTCCTCATATACACTAGAAGAGCTTAAAAAAAAAACTGGAATTAATGGAGTGAAAACACCACAGGGAAAAGAACAATTTAATTTCCTAATAGCTTCTGCTGAAGGAATAGTCTCTGACAATTACGGTTATCTTTTAGTGGTGAAATCAGTTAGCTAGCCATCTGGTTTCCTCTTGATCCTCTTAGGCTGTGCCCGTTTTTTCACGTGTGGTACTGATTCTGCTTGATCAGCATCAATCTAATTATGTAATATTGGGAAATCACTTGTGGCTGATTAAACTTTGAATCCAAATATATTCATAATTCTTAGCTTCATTTACTTACATAGGAAGACAATGAAGGAGATGAAAAGGAGGAAGCAGCGTTGCCCATCAGGCAGTTCTTGGATATCCATGATCCCTCACCTTCAGAAAGCAACAAATCAGAAGGACTTATTTCTCACAGAAACAGCATCACGTGCACCAAACCTGCATGTGAAGCTAACAGCAATAATAATGCGAAAAACATAGAATCTGATCAGGCAAATTCCTGCAGAAAAGTTAGGGTGTCCATAAGGACACGTTCGGATCTTTCTTTGGTATGGATTAATCATAACCTATCATTTCATGCGTTTAAGAACCAAATGTAAGCGCTGACATACATTCTTAATTTCTCATGTATGTTTAGATTGGTGACGGGTGTCAATGGAGAAAGTATGGACAGAAGATAGCCAAGGGAAACCCATGTCCTAGGGCTTACTATCGCTGCAACATGGGAACTGCGTGTCCAGTTCGGAAGCAGGTGAGTACTGTACTATTGTCATGACCTGACAGTTTTTTGAGTTGAAGGCTAGATGCATGCTTGCCCATCATTTGGAATCAATAATAATGAAGAGGAATGAAAGTTTTAAGATACATGACAGGTGCAAAGGTGTGCTAAGGATAAGAGTGTTGTGATCACAAGCTATGAGGGGAAGCATAACCACGCAGTGCCTGCAGCAGCTGCGCCTGTGGCGGCCGCCACGTCGGCAGCGCTGAACATGTTCCTCTCAGGCTCAACCACAAGTGCGCAAGGAAGCACACAATCAAACTCAGGCCTCTTGTCTTGTTCCTTTGCTTCCTTGCCTACAAGCTCATCATGTCCAACCATAACACTGGACTTGACCCAACCCTCCAATCAATACATGCAATTCCAAATGTCTGCCTCGTCAAGCCACTCCCTCCACCCATTTCCCTTTGCCTTGGATGGTTATGACTCATCCTTGTCTGCCAAGAACATGTCCTTGGTAGATGCCATCAGTGCGGCTTTGGTTAAAGATCCTTCGTTCAAGGCCGCTTTAGCTGCCTCCATTTCTTCATTTTCTGGAGCCACTTCATTACAGCGTTAACACAGCCATCTTAGCACGAGTGAGCTTGATTCTTCCTGTATTATACCGGCACTTTACTTTCATTAATAACGTGTTACATGAATGAATGATCATAAAGGTTAGTTTTGATGACTATGTATATCTCTCCCATTCGTGGATAAAAACGATCTTAATGTAGCTGTTGGATATAGAAGGCAATCACTAGGAATGGCTTTACCAAGTTACCGAGTCAGTTCTGGTACTTTTCATTGTTTAACAGGAAAGAACTATGCCTTGTGTGTTTATTTTCCGGCAAAAAATAAAGTGCAAAGTGAGAGTGAAGGGAAATAGAGCTTTGGATTTGGCATTTCTTCTCATCTCCGGGGCAGTGGGAATTAAATCACAAAAGTTACAAGAATCTCACAACACGATGGTTTTTTCTTTCAGGTATTCTAGTCCATTTCCTCCCTTCCACAAATGGTCTTCAGCCATCTCTCTTTGCCTTGTGTGGCAAGGCAAGTTTGGTGGAGGGCAATTGAATAAATGGCCAGTTAAGAATTGAAACACCACAGATCTTATTCACAAGACATAGCAGGCACCATTTACAAGGCGATTTATTTACTTATTCATATGCTGTAAATTATAGAGTATATCTTCTCTGCTACTTTAAACAATTTGGATTGGTGAGGGCCATGACTATGCAGCTTTTGCAAATCCTATACGAAGATTGCCAAAGTCAAAGACAGAGTGATATGCTGCCAAGAATATATCTCCTAGCACCCTGCGAACATATACCATTAGCTCACGCGACCATTCAGGGAATTATAAGGACAAATAGTAGAATGAAGCACGCAAATATTTATTTACCAGAGGGGGCCTTGTGGAGGAGGCACATCTAGAGCAGCAAAACCCACATAGCACACAGCAGAGTGCCCTTGTGCAACTCTTAAAACATACTGTCATTACAAAGGGAGCATTCCGGTAAATAAATAATCAAATGGGTTTTTATTTGACCTTAAATGGGATCCTCTCACACACACAAGCATCACTTAACTTACCTGTTCCGGTGAGAGAGAAAAGGGCTTGTTTCCAATTGTGAACGTTATGTATGGCATTGCTGCAACATTATTGCAGTTTATAAATGACTGTCCCCCCGGATTAGGGAGCCTTTCACACAGCTTCATCACAAAAACAAATAAAAACAAACGATACCATACGTGATTAGCTACTCAAAATGTATCCCCATAGTTTAAAAGTAACTAAAGAAATAAGTTCTTCTCAAAACAAGTACCTCATCTACAAACTCAAATATTTTCTCCTTCGCATTCTTTTGCTTAAGCTGAACTTGGATCCAAAATACGATCATCTCACAGAAAGTACAGAGTGGCTTTTCCCTCTTTGATGACCCATCCAAACTTTCATCGTGGACTACTGTTTCAATAACATTGCTGCAAGTCAAAGTTGGACTTTTGTTAGCATGACTGGAACAAGGCTACAGGTCTTAAAAAAACTCGTGTGAAATAGAGGGGGGCTGATAGGAGGAAGGGAAAATATCATACTCTACTATATGAGATTTATTGTGTGAACAGAGTCCTATTTTAACACATATAAATTCAGGTTGTAACTGCAGATATGAGAAGAATGGTTAGTTTTCCAATAAATTTCGGGTAGTCATTGGAAATAAGGGGGAGAAAGGCAGAAGAGAACGGACCCCATCGGTTAAGAATTCCCATAGCATATTTCCATAGTTATGGATCACATTTTTACATTCAAAACTCACATAACCTGATGCTCCAATGGCATGGTTGATTTGGGTCACAACAGCCTAAGAGCATGAACTCAATAGAAAATATTAATATCATCAAAGGAAAGGGAGCCTAGTATATTGTATCAAGATTGAGATGATACCGTTGGACCGGCAATTAAGGATAGCCCTGAATCTACAACGGCAGCACAGCCACCCTGGCATAACCCTATCAATTGTAAATATGAATATTAATAGGTCATGTAAATCTATGATAATTTGGGGGAAAAAAAAAAAAAAAAAAAACCTTACCTATAATACTATAAAAAAAAGAGCCAAGAGGACAAGGTGAACCAAAAATAAACAGCATATAGTAGATGAGTATGTAAAAAGAACCTGTTGAACTTTTCCCTACAAGTATATCTCCCACATCAATCTGGAGATGAATACACCAAATGTTAATATCGCCATGGCATATGACGAGTAGCTATCAAGAGGCAAACGAAGTTGTAAGCTTTGATTAGAACAGACCTGCCAGTAGCCCTTTTTGGTAATTGGTACATAAGTGTGGTCACCCCTAAAGTGCCTCCAGTCAACACCTCCAAAGACAATCTCCCCCCCTACCTTTGACATTGATTCTTTATTCAGCCAAAGAGAGAAAAGTGGTTGACTCAAGCGCCCTTGTTTAATCATATTATACCTATAATCACAGTGGTTCTTCTTCATTTTTAACCATCTAAGATAAATTAATCACCTACTAAATAAGAGAGAGTATAGTAAGATGAACAAGAAAGGGAAAATGTATTGATTAAAGTTCAGGTGAGGTGCAAAAGTGTACCACACTGGTGTTGCTTGTCCAATTGCAATATCCTTAAATCCAAGTCCAAGTATCCCATCAAACTGGTGAGCCAAAAATGCCAAATTTCCTTCTTTTGTTATCTCAACAAAGACCTGGAGGATGTATGTCACTAGCCGTCATGGCAGCCAAAGAAGAAACGTATTTGAAGCATGTAAAATTGAATAGATTATAAATCATACTTCCCAGACCTTAAAAACAATTTCCTTCCTCTTCTTTTTTTTTAAAAAAAAAGGTCAAAATGCTGACCTGATGTTTGACGGTGATATCCCCAACTCTAACTCTGTCTTGGCTGAAGAAGCCTGAAATGGATCCATGGCCATAAGGAATTTTGCAAGGTGTTCCTGGATATTTTGCCAACAGCAATTTTAAGTATGACCATAACGAATAAAATAACAACAAAGCTAAACATAACCAGTTTCAAAACTAAAAAAATCAATATTACTGCCATGCTGATCCAAAGTTACCAATTTTGGTGTAAGTACTAGATAGGCGCGCCTTATACTTGGAATGAAAATAGCAGGCAATCTGCATGTAGTCATGATTTGTTTTAAGAAAATAGGCTCACTCAACAAATGATGGGAGCATCCAATTAAAATGAATGATTCATAACTTACAGAGAGGATACATTTAGAAGATGGGACCCAAAGATTGGAGCTTCCAGTGTCGAACACAACATTGAAGCTTTGTGGAGGTGAACCAATACTAATTTCCCCAAAATATTGAACATCAACATAATTTTTAAGATACACTACAGCTGCTTTTTCTACATTATTATTCTCATGGAAACTCCCTAGAGTCGTGGGATGAACAGCCTCCTGGATTCTTGCAGCACGAAGACTGTTAATGTCTAAACTCCTCCTTTTCAGACTAATCCTCAGTAGACCATCATTAACAGTTGTAAAAGCCAACGATCCAGACCAAGTCCACAGACATATCAACACCAGAATATATTTGATAGGCATGGTTACAAGTCATCTGCTTCAGTATGTTAAGGGTAGTTTCAGCAGAAATAACATATCCACAAATGAAGTCACTATTTTAATCATAACATAAAGAGCTTTAAAAAGGTTTCAAACTCATCCACGTAGCTTAGCACCATAAATAAAACATAATGAAGTCCACAACTTCAACTCAGGCCAACAATCAGTAGGAGGTGAAAACCTGAAAATTAATACCTGAGGGCCCTTAAGCTAAGAAGCAGAGCAACTGAGACACAAAGATTATAGAACAAGGGAGTAACTTGCCTTTATAATATAAATTTGCATAGAAAAGCACAAACCAAGTCCCTTCTGTAATACGGCTAATTCAACACACCACGAACAATTTACCCTTCTCACAATCAAGATCAAAGCTTTACATGCTACTTTTGGTGAAGCAAAACGAACAATTAATACTAGCAAGGAAACCACAGGGTAACTTCGTGGGGGACGATGCAGTTAAAGGATACGGCAAGGGAAGGAGCTGTATCGATGAGAAGTATATGTCAGGAGAGTTACTGAGGAAGCAATTAACCAAACCGGTTCAGGAGAAGGTTCTCGCTTCATTATTTCTTGTCCCGACCAAAGTTGCTCGAATTCATTGTCTAATCCTGTCCGTCGGGTATTGGGCTTATGTTTCTTACATGAATATCAAACAAGAGTGCGATTTGTATTAGTTGTTTACTTGATTCGACGATATTAATATTAATTTATTGCTAATTTTTTTAAATTACAAAAACAAGATCTATACTACCATACAAAATTTCTTTTTTTCGGGATGTGATGTTGTCCTGGCACTTCAGAATTAGGGAAAATATCACATGTATTAGGGATGACAAAAAAATATTAAAAAAGTTCTATTATAATTTTTTTTATAAAAAAAGTCTCTGATTATCTTATTGATATAAGTGAGAATGTCAATGATCACTTTATAACTTGTTAACGAAAATTGTTTTAGTTAATATACATGAGTTGGTCAATGACCATTTTATGACTTATCAATATAATGACACACACTTGTTATCGGGAGCTAGTTTGGTTAATATAGATGAGTTTGTCAATTATCACTTTATGACTTGTAAATATAGTTACATATAATTGTTAACAGAAGCTGTTTTAATTAACATATATGAATTTGTCAATGACTTTTTTAACTTGTTAATATAGTTACATATACTTATCAATAAAATAAACTAACATTTAAAATTTATAACACTTAACAACTTTTTTAATAGAGGAATATACAAAAGAGTTTTGTAATATTTTTTCTGATTCTTGGGCTAAGATTTTCCCTCTGAATTACTGCTTTTCCGCCTCCTTTTATATAATTGGGCCACGTCTACCTCTTATGATTGAATAAACCAACGACTGAAGGATCTTTGGCGCCTCATAGTAACTGATGAAGGCAATACGATGTCGTAACAGAGAGGCCCTCTGTTTCTTTGACTTTTGGGCCTTTGCAAGCCCCACTTGTTCTCATCGTTTGGGTTGGGCATGTGATGTGTATCAGGGGAGGAGGAAGACGACGACGACGACCGAGAAGAAAAAAAGGTTCGATTACCTGCTTTTTATGTTTCACTCTGGCTTCTAGGTCAGTATCTTCATCATGCCCCTTTGTGCTCAACCTCATAGGCTTTCTTTCTCTTCTCTATTGACCATAAAACTCGTTCTCCATTAGGGCTTTCCTGCCCTTTGACGAATTTATCTGTCCTCCCTCACGGAAGGCTTTCCTTTTATCCAGATTGCACATCCATTCTGCGCTTTTTGGTAAATGAAAAAAATTATTCTTTTTTACTAATGTCGAGCATAAATTATGATCCTGATTAATTTAACATCTCTCAAGGCCTTACATTATTCCGTGACGCAGGATAATAGAGGCTTACACTTTATATTATCTTCTTGTTCTTGTTTTTCTCCTTGATTATTTGCCATAGAAAGTTTGGAGTGCTCAATGCAGAGCCCTTCACTGCTTGTCTCCTTTGAAATTGAGGTCTGATAAGTGAGAGCCACGTTTACCTCACCCATACTTTTTTTGAAAAGACAAATTGCTAGGCTATGGCGACAAAGAAGGTTATAGCAATATGTCAGTCGGGAGGTGAGTTTGTAACGAGTACAGATGGATCACTGGCATACCAGGGGGGCGAGGCCTATGCAACAGACATTGATCTGCAGACAAAGTTGACTGAATTAAAATCGGAAGTGGCAGATATGTTTGGTAAAACAGATCCAATGATTATCAAATACCTCCTTCCGAGCAATAAGAAAACTCTCATCACAATAGCGAAAGACAAGGACTTGCAACGCATGATCAATTACCTTGGCGAATCTGACACAGTTGATTTGTTCATTATCTATGAGGAAGCAGCAGCTCAAAACACATCTATTGTGCCCAAGAGTAGGTAGTTATTCGCACCTTTTGCCCATCACTTGTCGACTGCCCTGAATAGACATTGGTGTTACTCTTTACTTTGATTTAATGATCTATAACACGGAAAACACAGCTTGGCTTACGAGACGTGAGAGCTTCACTTGTAATTTTTGTTTTGATGTTTCCTCATTTTCTCCAATTGGAGAATATGCCTCTTTGTGGCCTGCATTATTATGATACTTTGCTTATGATCATAACGAATGGCTATTGGATATACTAGAGTCATAAATATAATCTTATAGAGCCCTTTTTCATGTAGGTCAAGCAAGAAAACTGTTCCAGAAGCTCCAGCTGGTCCCCTTGTTGATGTTCCTGTAGATACTGTCCATCCCGCGACTCGACTTGATGTTTCTGTAGCTGCTAGAAAACGTGTGCCCTATGTTCTTACTGGAACCGATGATGAAAAGCTTCGTAAAGCTGCCCAACAGTGGGAAAATACCATCACTGGTGTCAACCAAAGGTTCCGTAGTTTAAGTGAATTCCGAGAAGCATTGCATAAATACTCTATTGCTCATGGGTTTGCTTACAAATGCAAAAAGAATGATGCTCATCGTGTCACTGTCAAATGTAAATCTGAAGGTTGTCCCTGGAAGATATATGTCTCAAGGCTGGCCACCACCCAATTGATTTGCATTAAGAAAATGATCCCAGAACATACTTGTGAAGGGGCTGCTAGAATTAAAGCTGGATATCGGTCAACTAGAGGCTGGGTGGGAAATATCATAAAAGAGAAATTGAAAGTCTCCCCAGACTACAAGCCCAGGGATATTGCAGATGACATTAAGCGGGAGTATGGGGTTGAGTTAAATTATTCTCAAGCATGGCGTGCAAAAGAAATTGCTAAAGAGCTGCTCAAAGGCTCCTACAAGCAGTCATATACTCAGTTACCCTCCTTCTGCGAGAACATAAAAGAGACTAATCCAGGGAGTTTTGCAACTCTTGCAACTAAAGAGGACTCCAGCTTCCACCGCCTCTTTGTATCATTTCATGCCTCAATATCTGGTTTCCAGCAAGGTTGTCGCCCTCTGATTTTTCTTGCAAGCTCTTTTTTGAACACAAAGTACCAAGGGGAATTGTTGACTGCAATGGCTGCAGATGGGGATGATCGTGTCTTTCCTGTAGCCTTTGGTGTTGTAGATTCTGAGAATGAGGAAAACTGGCATTGGTTTCTGCAGGAGCTAAAATCAGCAATATCAAATTCTCATCAAATTACATTTGTTGCTGATTTTCAGAATGGTTTGAAACAATCATTGGCTGAGATATTCGAGAATTGCTACCATGGTTATTGCTTACGCCACCTTGCTGAGAAACTGAACAAGGACTTGAAGGGACAATTCTCTCATGAGCAAAGACATCTCATAATAAATGATTTTTATGCTGCTGCCTATGCGACTAAACCAGACGCTTTTGCACGTTGTATTGACAACATAAAGAATATGTCTTTTGAAGCCTATAATTGGGTCCTACAAAGTGAACCAAAGCACTGGTCCAATGCATTCTTTGGTGGAGCAAGGTATAACCACCTGACCTCTGATTTTGGACAGGAATTCTACAGTTGGGTGTCGGAGACACATGATCTGCCTATTATTCATATGGTTGACGTATTACGATGTAACATGATGGAAACAATTTACTCAAGACGGGTGGAGTCCAACCAATGGACTACAAAGTTGGTGCCATCAAAGGAGGAAATGCTTCGAAAAGAAACTTCTGCTGCGCAGTCACTTCAAGTGTTGCTCTCACAAAGTGGCACATACGAGGTCTGTGGAGAATCTATAGAAATGGTTAATGTTGATGCTTGGGAGTGTAGTTGCAAGGGATGGCAGATTATTGGGTTGCCTTGCTGCCATGCGATAGCGGTTCTTGAGTGCATTGTTAGAAGTCCTTATGATTATTGCTCCAGATATTTCACAGTTGATAGCTACCGATTAACATATGCAGAATCAATACGGCCCGTGTCAAATGATGAGGTGCTATTCCTGGGCGAATCAGCTCGATCAGTAACTGTAACGCCTCCGTCAACTAAGAGGCCTCCTGGACGGCCAAAGTTGAAGCAGGTTGAATCGGAAGACGCAATGAAGCGTCCGCTTCAGTGCAGTAAGTGTAAGGGACAGGGCCACAACCGGAAGACGTGCAAATCGTTGTAGCTGTTAAAGTTACAGTGCAATAATCATGTAATCTTCCCCCAATCCGTCGGAGTCATTTAGACGGGTGTTAGACTTTCAGAGCTTGTATGAATGGAACCTTTTATAAAATTATTATGGCTGTCGTACCATAGTTGAAGGCATCTATTTTGAGAGTTGTTCAAGTGTCTTATTCCGCACGTTGCTGATAAAACTCAGGATAGATGACTGACTGTTTTTTTAGCCAAAATCTGTATCTTGCAAGGTGATACGGCTTTCCTTAGCCCGCTGTGTAATAATTGTTTGGCCATTAGTAGACTTCGTTGCCTGCTGTACGTTGGTTTCCCAACGATCATCTCGTCGGCAACAGTACTTGCACAATATGGGCGGGTTTTGCAGGGTCTCGCGCCATAGTAATCAAAATCTGAATCTGAAAATCAGCAAAATTAGTCACTGGTCCAATCAATCTAGACAAACGTGGTTTACTTCTACTTCTAGTCAAAAGTAACTATCGATTCAACCTAGAAAAGGAAGACTCTTGGGCAAATAGACGACAATGTGTATGCATTATAAAAATAGCTTGAAAGCGGCTCAACAAATAAATGCGAGAGGCACATTAGAAGAGGGAGCGAGGGAGAGGTGGGGTAATTGACTCTATACATAATTATCAGTACAGATTTCATTCATGACCATATATATAAGGTTGAAACAAACCCAAGTCTTAATGTCTACCAATAGAGTTACCAGGAGAATATTGCTTCCTGATAAATGTGGTTTGAGGTTTAAATTTTGAACTGGAAAGGAAACTTATTATCCACTCGCACTTGTAGCAGGAGGATTCCGCAGAATCACTCAGCATGGTGCTATGTTATCTTTGATTGTTTGGATTAGCGTTTCAGAGCTCAAAACGTACGATTAAGGATTAAAAGCCAGATTGAATATTTTTTACATGTTTGGGATGGCTTTCATAGATAAGTGCTTCTTCTCAAAATAGCTTGTTTGACATAGCTTGGTTTATTTTATAAGCATAATTCACGTAAATCGAAATAAAACTTCTCTATTGACTCGTTTGGATTAGCTTATGGAAGTTCCATAAGTACTTATAAATCGTGATTTACGGAATACGAAGTAACTTTTACGGTTTACGAGGTTACTTTTACGGTCTACGAGGTAAATATGTGGAGGAGATTTATCTCGATTTACGTAAATCGGGCTTATAAAATAAGCCCGATTAAAAATAGAATTTCCAAACATGGCTCATATATTTACTTCATAAACCGTAAAAACTACTTCATATTCCTTAAATCATAATTTATAAGTGATTCCAAACATATTAATCAAAAGTCACGATGCAAGGGAAGCCACTTTTTATGACTTATCACAGTCACGGATTCATGATTGCATTTACTCCCTCCTTATTTTTTCTTCCTTACAAATTTGTCCTTACTTGCCTACAGATCAACACCTCCTCATTTTGTTCCCTCCTGCTTCACTTACCTTTTTTTTGTTTTCACTCCCAACCGTTATTTATTTTTAATGCCTATTGAGTGAAAATAATTTTCAACACATTTTTTTATCATTTTTAAATTTTTAATATCATTTTTCTGGCCAATAATATTTTATACTATCTTTAAATTTTATACTTACATATATTTATATTTATTGAATACATTTAATTAAATGCTTTTTAGCATTTACATTTTTTATAATACACCAACTTTTATTTTTATAATTTTAATTTTAACATTTTTCTTAAATTATTAAATTACATAACGTATATATTATACAACTCATGCATTTTGTAGTCATTTTGTATCTAAACTCACTTCTTAAAATAATCATCCAAACAAATTTCAGTTTTAAAAAATCTACTTATGTTATTATTAATCTAAACATAAATCATATTACACAATCTGACTTTTATTTAATCTTAAATTTGTAAAAGTAAGATTATAAAAAAATCATTTTTATTATCATTATTCCAAACACACTTAATATGGGGTATAATAAACAAATATTCCAAAGGGGATTTTGTCGGTTGGTTTTTAAGTTTTGAAGATGACCTGCGCTTGTTGAATGGGCTTTCATCATCGTTACTTTTTACTTATTTTTATAATGAATCGAATAAAATTTTATTATGAGATAATATTAGGCATAAAACAGCACTCTAGAGAAAGATATATGGCAGAACGGGAGACATTAACACTATTGGAAGGGATGTGAATATAGGAAGGAGGATAGAAAGATATATGTCCGGATTACTTATCTTGTTACTCGTTCGGTGCGTGTGAGTTCCATCCACTCTGACACGCATCTCTTCCGGAAACAGCCTGACTAAACCAGAAATATGAAAAGGTGACACCTTGCTCCTTATAACTGCCACGTTGTTGTTCATCATTCCAACCATTCCACGTGGCTTCCCCCCCCCCCCCCCAAAAAAAAAAAAACTCCCTCCCTTATAAACCCATTCACCAACGTAACTGCTTACAAACTACAAGTCTCCGATCTCTCTGACGTTTGATTCTTTTGAGTGTGTTATCTGGAGGATGCAAATAGGAATGGGTTCGAGGGTGGTTTTTGTGATGATGGTGGTGTTGTGGCTTGTCATGTTCGGCTTGCAGTGCAACTCCGCCAGTGTGGGCCACATGCCATCCAACAAGGAGGAAGCTCATGATTATAACGAGGCCAAAGCCAAGACCATGGAAACCGGGCAGAAGGCGGCCGAGACGGCTAAAGAGGGAAAAGAAACCACTGAGTCATGGACTGAGTGGGCCAAAGACAAAATCTCCGGAGGCCTTGGCTTCAAACATGAGGATCCCGCTCACAAAGTTTCTGATTACGCCGCTGACACTGCTCACAAGACCAGAGATTCCGCCGGCGACTCTGCTCACAAGGCCAAGGAATACGCCGGGGATGCCGCTCAGAAGACCGGGGAATACACGGGAAGTGGTGCTCAGAAGACAAAAGAATATAGCGGGGATGCTGCTCAGAAGGCCAAGGAATACGCCGGGGATGCCGCTCAGAAGACCAGGGAATACACGGGAAGTGGTGCTCAGAAGACAAAAGAATATAGCGGGGATGCTGCTCAGAAGGCCAAGGAATATACGGGCGATGCGGCTCGGAAGAGCAAAGATTATGCGGGTGATGTTTCAGACAAGACAAAAGGTTATGCCACTGATGCTGCACACAAGACCAAGCAATATGCCTCTGACGCCGCACAAAAAACCAAGGACAAGGTCCGTGACGTCGCTTCTGGTCGGTATACTCTCTTCTTGAACGCTCTGTATTATATTGTTTCTACTTCCTAGGTGAAGAGAAAAATAGTGTCCTATTCAAACGGTTTCGATGCACGGTGAATAGGCCTAATTCAATGGGAATTGACAAAGAGTTTGCTTGTTTGTAAATCCAAGTAACTGGAATGCACACTGATGATAAATCCAACATGAGCAGGGACAGGTCAGTACGTGAAAGATGCAGCGACAGAGAGGATGAAGGACATGAAGGATGCTGCGGCGGAGAAGGCGAGCGACGTTGCCAGCACAGCAAAAGACAAAGCCCAATACATTAAGAATGTGGCAATGGGCACTGCGGATTCTGCAAAAGACAAGGCACAAGAGGCTGCCAATAAATCATCAGAGAAAATGAAGGAAGCAAAGGGGAAAGCATATGAGAAGGCGCAAGAGGCAAAGGAGAGGGCAGAGGAAGCAGCAGCAATGGAGGAGAACAGGGAGAGGCAGGCAGAGACAGAGGAGCAGCAGAATTGGGCGAAGGAGAAATGGAGAGAGGGTTATGAGGTGGCAAAGGACAAAGCAGAGGAGGCCCTGGAGTCTACTAAGGAAACTACTGGCTCCAACTACGAGTCTCAGCATCTGAAAGATGAATTTGGTGGGAAAAGCCGTGATGCAGAGCTGTGAGCTGCTTGTTGTGCATCCGCACTGCATAGTCCTCTCCTTTTGTTGGTGGGTAAGAGCTAGTGAATGTGCTTGTTTTGCAATAGGCATGCTGTTTAATTAGTTGGGTGGGTTTGATGTGTTATTAGCCACACATAGATTGTATCAGTCTGATATGTTTGCGTGCAACTTTTTCGGTTTCAAAACATTTGTAATCGTACCAACCTTTGGATGATTCTTGTTCTTGTTTGGTTGTTGTTAATGATGATGAGTTATGCTGTTATAATGTGGAGTGAGTAGTGATGTTCAGGGCAGTGTCTGACCGTAATAATGCATGGGCCGAATCGGGATTGATGGCAACACAAAAGCCCACGGTGGAGCCTGGTCAACCCTGCCCGTCGTGGGCTCATTGATAGCAATCTTGCAGTTGGGTTTTGACTTTTGATGTTGCTAGACCATAATAAAATGAAAATGAAAAAAAGAGAATAAAAGAAATAAAATGAAGGAGTTGTTAGGTGTGTAGAGAGAGAGAGAGAGAGAGAGGGAGAGGTGTGAAAGTAATAAATAAAGAAGGAAAGAAAGGAGGCAAGCATCGGGAAAAGGGGAGGGAAGAATGAGACAGACGTGCATAGGCCAAGTGGAAGAGCAAGCATAGCATGCAGGTGGCACCTACAAGTTTACTTGGGGACCTCGCCAAGTCCAAGTCACTCACGAGCATGCCTGTTGTTAACACACAGTTTTGGTTGGATTAGATGGGAAAATACACACACACACACACTTAACTTGCGGTGCTTGTGATCTTCATCCCTCCTCCTTTCCCATCATCATTTATTAATACTTTCCCACTTTTCCCGCCTCCCAAACCCTTTCCTCAAAACTCCCGCATCCATCTCTCTGTATTGTTATCATTTCCTATCTCCATTCTCACTCAATGATATATACGCAAGACGCATTTTGCTCTTTGTTTGGCTATCAACCATTAATAACGCTCTTCCCTCCTTCAATTTCTCCCTCATCATTTGTATTCCCTAATTGGCTTCCTTACTAAATCACACTAAATATAATATAAGGCTGTCTTTAATTATTTGTCCGCTTCCAATTAATTTCTTTCAATATTTCATTCAAATTCTTTCCATCTCCTCCCTTCCTTTCCCTTTTGCTTCCCAGGCATGCCGTTTAATATAATTTTGGATCACATGACACCCATCTTTTTGTACCCTTCCTATTTTGCATTCATTATATTGCTTTTCTTTCTTTTTAATTAAAGATGTTTAGACCATATTTAAAATTTGGTCGTATATGCCTATATATAGGCTTGCCAATAATTCAGATTATATTTCCAAAGTCTATGTATTTAAGATATAAAACAACTTACTATAACTAACCTCACATAAATACAAGCCTTGGCCGTAATGGTCATCTCATACGGTTAATTTTCATCTGACATTACGTTGCTTGGATTGGCCATATGCGAGACACTGATTTGGATGAACACAATGCCTTCCCTCACCTTTTCAGACTAATTGTACACTTGACCGCTGGTAAATTAATTAATGTTAATTTAATTCATTCCATCGTATCATTTTTTTTTTTTTTTGGGATCTTCACCTCAAGATTCATTTTGTATAAATGGCTATATAATTAAAATTATTTCTAAACTATATCCCATGAACAAAAAATCAGAACGGGTAATACACCGGTTACGGTATAGGTTCAAAGGTCAATAGATCAATCAAGGTCTATCGATCATATTAGAATATTACAATTTATTAATGGTAATATATGTATTAATATATTTTTAAACTTCTATTGATAAAAATGAAGATCTTTAGAAAAAAAAAAGCTTAAAATCTATTAGTATTAGTTATGATGTATATACTTATGTAATGATATCTCCTATTTTATAATTATTATATCCTTTTAAATAATTTTTTTCATCATCTTTTTTTTTAGATTTGTTCTTTCTTTACTTATTTTTCTCTTCATCTTGATTTTCAACATTTCATTTTTCTCTAAAAAATAGTACGGAATAGTAGTTAGAAAAATAAAAAAAATGTATTTCATGAAAAAAAATAAAAAATTATAACCGATCAAACCAATTGAACTATCGATTTTCCCTGTTCAAACCGATTCACGGTCCAATGGATAAAACAGACCGGACAACAGACCGATTCATCTATTAAATTGACGGATGCGGTCCGATTTTCATTCATTGACTATATTTATCCAAGATAACGTGAGTCACACAATTAACTAACTATTTAAAATTTTTACCTATTCGACTATTTTTCACGCAATTATCTAACTGCCAGCAAACATCAAATTAAAAATTGGATAACAAGTCAGATAGCAACTGCTTTGTTACGCGTTCATGACCCTCCACTACATTGAAACTGAAAAATCCTATTATATATGCATTATAACTAAACCTGGGAGCGGGATGGGAGAGGCGTTTGAAAGAGGCATGAGGTGTTGGAGAGAGAGGATCGTTTGAGAGTAGAGAGTAACTGAATCGGTTGTTCCATTTGGTGCTATCACAAGCACACCACTCACAATGGTCATACTAAGACTGGGCAACTCCCAGGCGGAGAAGAAAGAAGGAACGAGGCTTGCCAATTACGAAGTTAGTACGACTCTGGGCACTGGCAGTTTCGCAAAGGTGAAATTGGCCAAACATATCAATTCTCACCAACTCTTTGCCCTCAAGATCATCGACAAGAACAAGATCTTCCAACTCCATATCGCTCATCAGGTCTCTTTTCGCGCATCTCTCTTCACTTTTGCGCAAGCTTTTCATTCTAATTTTGATAACAACAACAAATTGCAGATAAAGAGGGAGATAGCCACCCTCAAGCTTCTCAAGCATCCCAACATCGTCAGATTACACGAGGTACGTACTGTCACCCATGCTTTTTTTATGCATCCTAAATCTTCCTTGTCTCTTTTCTTCTCATCCGACTTGGGTATCCCATTCATGGATCATGCAGATGTTGAGTACAAGCTTTGCTCTAATTTGTATTATCTTTTTTTTTCTTTAAAATAAAAATCAGTTTCTCCTCCTACTATGTCTATGTTTGCGGGGATCTCTGCTCTGAGTAACATGATTGTCCTGATTTCCAGAGCCCAAGCGAGAATTCCGATTCCCGCATCCTACAAATTACAAAACACACTGCCTTGCTGGTCCCCACTTTTCGTTTTCTTTCGTTTTTTCAATTTTCTAACCATCCTTGCTCCAAGCAACGTGTGTTCTCCACAGCAGAGGATTTGGAGGCCGGTGACCGCCCCGTTTTGTTTTGCCTTGCGTAGCTCCACGCTTCAAGAATCATCTCACACCTCGAATTAAATTAAATTATCTTTTCTTTTTTATTTGTCAAGTTTTTTAATCAAGGAACAAGTTCCCATTTTTATTTACATCCCTTATTTTAAAAGTCATTCATTTTCTGCTATAGCGTCGTAGTGATTGATACTGAATTTCGGAACAAGTAATCTAAATCAATCACACCAACTACCAAGTAAAGAATCTGGTTTTGCTTTACAATTTTTCAACATGAAAGACAAAGCGGACTTTATGCTTTCCATTTAATCTTCCACGTATATTTGCGTCCACCGGGACATAAACATCTGGGATATATGCTTACTTGGATTCCCTCCCTTTTCACTGCCAATTGATTCTTATACTTGTTTCTAGGCCCCCCCTTCAATGTGCCCGGTGTCGAAATAAACTACAAATCATACTACTCAACAAGTCATAAATTGGCTCATTGTTCATACTTCGTACGCTACACTCCACAGGGCTCACATGTTAAGATTTAACTATTAATGACCTGTGTGAGTAACTAGATGTTTAAGGAAAGCTCCCCGCGTGAGTTTCACGTGGCAGTTCTGGTGGTATGTTTGTATAACTTCTATAAATGTTTTTTAATCATAATTTACGGAATACGAAGTAGTTTTTACGATTTACGAGGTAGCTTTTACGGTCTATGAAGTAAATATGTGGAAGAGTTTTATCTCGATTTATATGAATCGGGCTTATAAAATAAGCTAAATTTAACCAAATAAGGCTTATCCATCTATCCTTTATAACAGGACCATAAGACAAAAATGATGGCCCCCAACAAATGGTCAAGTTAGAACTATTTATATTTGCTCAGAAAAGAAATATGCACCAATCTTTTGCTTAAGCTGCTGCAAGCCCTAACATATATAGAAAGGGAAACAAGAGCCATGTGGCGTTTGCAGTTATCTTATCAATATCAAAATCTTAAGACAATGATTTCTAACTAATTACGCAGGTTTTGGCCAGCAAAACGAAAATTTACATGGTGTTGGAGTACGTCAATGGAGGAGAGTTGTTTGACAGAATTGTAAGGACCGTTTGCTGATTATTTCTATGTTCACTGCATAGCATTGGATTAATTAACGTGCTATTTGTGGTCGCAGGCGTCCAAAGGTAGGCTTAAAGAAGCAGAAGGTAGGAAGCTTTTCCAGCAGTTAATTGACGGTGTGAGCTACTGTCACAATAAAGGTGTCTTCCACAGGGATCTTAAGGTTCTTCCTTCTTTCTCAGTCCTCTATAGAATTAACAACATAATAGTGGCGCTTTAAATGTTTTTTCGGACTACGCGGACAGCATTTTTTTTTTTTTAAAGAAATATGATTATATTTTGTTGCAGCTGGAGAATGTACTAGTTGATGCCCAAGGCAACATAAAGATAACCGATTTTGGCCTCAGTGCTTTGCCCCAGCACATTAGGGTATATGAATCTGATATGCTTTAACTTTAAACCCACAACTGAAGACCAAGCCGAAGAGTATCATGTGTTGTATGAAAATTTCAGGCCGATGGGTTGCTGCATACAACCTGTGGAAGTCCCAGCTATGTTGCTCCAGAGGTCCTTGCAAATAGAGGCTATGACGGTGCAACATCAGATACATGGTCATGTGGTGTCATCTTGTTTGTAATTCTAACGGGATATCTCCCTTTTGAAGATCGGAACATCGTCGTTCTCTATCAGAAGGTATTCAAAGTTCTGCCCCCTCCAGTCCTTCCTTTTTATATGGTTGCTTCAGTGGTTCTCAGCTGATTTTTTATATTTCGAGGGAGTACAGATATCTAAAGGAGATGTCCGGATACCAAAATGGCTATCACCTGGAGCCCAAAACTTGGTAAGGAGGATTCTTGACCCCAATCCTCTTACCCGGATAACCCTGGCCGGTATCAAAGAAGATGAATGGTTCAGGCAGGACCATGTTCCAACAAATCCTGGGGACGACGGAGATGAAGAGAAACAGAATGTGTATATCGATGATGAAGCCTTTTCAATCCATGACGCGGTACATAGTGTTAAATTATTTACTTGTCAATTTCTTCTTCTTCTTCTTTGGCTGCATCTCAGATATTCCCTTTATAATAGCCACATGAAGCAGAACAGAAGAGTCTTGAGTCCTCAACCCTTATCAATGCATTTCAGTTGATAGCAATGTCTTCATGGTTAGACCTCTCAGGCTTTTTTGAGAAAGAGGTGAGGATCAAAGTTAATTGGTTAGATTTTTCTAATACTACTATGTTCTAAGCATTGCTTTCCTTATTTTTTCTTGCTTTGAATTCCAGCATGTTTCTGAAAGAAAGATGAGATTTACATCCAACCATTCAGCAAAAGATCTCATAGCAAAGATTGAAGATATTGGAACAGAAATGGGATTTAGAGTCCAGAAGAAAAATGGAAAAGTTAGTAAGATCGCCTATTTCTTGAATTTGATTCATCAAATCCCACCCACAACACGAAAGATAGACAATAAATATCATCGTTTTTCATTCTGAATGATGGAAACTTGGAACAAGACATGCACAAAAAGATTATATTTCCAGCACGTTTAAGAATTGGTGAAATATTAGCTGAGCTAAATTGTTAATATAATGCCAATGTTTCAGCTGAAAGTGATCCAAGAGAATAAGGCGCACAGCAGAAGTCTAGGTGGCCTCTCGGTGGCGGTAGAGGTAATGATTGTTTAGACTCAAATAAATCATGCTAAACTCATTTATATTAGTCAATATCTGTTTACTTTTTCGAACTTATGAAACCATCCCCATTTCAAACATGACAGGTTTTTGAAATAAATCCATCCTTGCATGTGGTAGAGTTGTGTAAATCGTATGGAGACTCTTCTGTATATGGAAAGGTAATACTGTGTTGAAAATGATTTCTTTTCTATGATATAGCAAATGTTTATGCCTACATAATTATCATATGCAGTTACGCAAGAAGCTATCAGATGATTTGGCATTAGCCCCGGGCCTAGCGCGTGGAGAATCAGACAAGTGAGAGACATGGGAGAGAAGAGTTAGAAGTCATAATCCTATGTATAAAAAAAAAAAAAAAAGTCATAATCCTTAATATAAGATATATTTACCTAATTTGATTAACTCAAAAAAATTAGTTGAGTTACTTAATATCACAGATATTTTTTAAAACATTCTAGTCATCTTCCTTAACTACATCATTTCATCTCCCCCTTAATTATTGTTGAGGAAACATCAATAGGATTAAATTAAAAAAAATATTGATAAATATAAAAAACTATATCTTATATTTAAGATTAAAATGAACTCTTTAAAATATATCTTATATAAAGGATAAAGGATGGGAGGAGTATTTTATTTTTCTAGGTCCGTTGTCTATGCACATAGTTGGATAACTCATGTCGTACTGGCCCCAAAAAAAAAATAACGAGGTAGTGGTTGCCCGGTTGGCCCCACAAAAGGAAATGAATCTGGCTAGATGTGTAAATGTAACCAACTCTGAAAAATAGCGACCTCGCACTTTCTTTGTAGTTGAACTAGATGCAACAATTTTGGCGAACAGATTATGTATGTTCTAATTAAAAGAAAAACACAGCAACATCAAAGCTGAGTTTCATCCAGGTAATGTATTGAAATACAGGCAACAGATATTACAAATAAAGTGAAAAAAATCTACAATACAACATGCCAGAGCCAATCTCTCTCTCTCCATATATACTGAATGATGTGATTCACTGACTTAGCAAGTTACCTATCAGATTGCTATTGTGAATTCACACTATGTTTCATAAAATAACGGAGCAGAAATGACATCTTAAAAACAGTTTCTCTATCACCCAGGAATTTCACTGTACAGTTAATTTATATACATAAAAAATATAGGACTTACAAATGAGGCACTGATCGTTCGCAGTTTCCAAGTCACTGTAGAAGAAATAGCAGCCGAGGCCAAAAATTGCCACATGAAGGGAATGCACAGAAGATGAAGCGTCTATAAGGGGGGCAGACTAGCTTGCAAGCCTGTTGCCAAACTCCTTGCTGTATGCCTGAATCAAACCACTTTCATCCGCAGGATGAAGCCTCTCATCCAACATTTTCTTGTACTCTTCGTCTTGAACCTCTAAGCCACGCACAATCTCAACCTACAAAAGTAAGATATTAGCTAAAATTCTAAAATACAATCAATAAGAGACAATTTAGGCAGATTTTACACAATTGACAAGGATAAATCAGGTTTATTGTGCAAAGAACTACCCAGAGCATTGTAAATAGTGTTAATAGGCCCTTAATCATTGACATATTAATACTTATTTCTGACCAAACTATAAAAGAGACAGATTTGTGGGAATGAAATTATCCACCTCAGATTCGTGTACTCGTTCCCAAGAACATGTAGAGAAAGTAAGCTTTTATTTGTGTGGACAAATAAAATTTGCATTCCAAAATTTCGGGTACTCGTAATCTGACAGACTCATGATCAAGAAAGTCCCTACAACTACGTAAAAGTTCTGACAAAAAGCATGTAGATGCAGCTAAATCAAGCTGAAAAAGCCTAAATAAAGAACAAATAGAAGAATGATTTGTCCATGACAAGACTTCAAATCACCTGTTTTTGGAATTTATCGAATTCATCAGAGCTCAGGGAACCATCACTGTTTGAATCAAGGAGCAGCATCATCTCCCGGGCATCTTCCCCTGGGGCACCGAGCTCCTCCATTACCTCTGTAAGTTCCTCAATGCTAATTCTACCATCACCATTTTTGTCAAGAAGGCAAAATACTCTATTTCTTTGGTCCATCTCTATTCCCTTCAGATTTGTACTTGGAAGATCTCTAAGGCGCAGAGCAGCCAGCTCAGCTGCAGCAAGCATAATGGTCTTCAAACGTTTTGCCTGTCATCAACAACCAAATAACCGAAACTTGATTTACTTTCGTTTTCTCTTTAGACTA
Source organism: Albizia julibrissin (assembly GCA_037074505.1). Lineage (NCBI taxonomy): Eukaryota > Viridiplantae > Streptophyta > Magnoliopsida > Fabales > Fabaceae > Albizia > Albizia julibrissin. The sequence goes on along the minus strand of CM073489.1, from coordinate 38,312,946 downwards.
GATGGCATGCAGCCTCCAGATACATTTATAGCAGAGCATATTTATAAATAACCTAAAGAAGATAAGTGTGCACTAATAAATGAACTGATATGACTGAGTTTTTCCACGCTCAAATTCAACCTTTATCCATGTAAATATGATATACTGCCTCAAAATTCTTTTACAGAGGCATAAGATAGGGACCTTCTCAATTCTAAACGTAGTTGTTTTTTTCAATTAATATTCTTCAATTTTAATTCCAAAAAGGACACTGACCTCTTCTGGATCAGTAACGCCACCCTTGTATAATGAATGGGATGCTGTTCCACCAACAGCTAAACGGTCCATTTGTGTTGTTCTTATTTGTATTTCCATAAATGGTCGGGCCCTACCATTGTCACTCACATCCACTGCCATATGTAAACTCCTATACCCGTTTTCTTTGGGCTTGGCAATGTAATCTTTTGTTCGATGAGGAATTTCTTTCCACATAGATTGGATGATTTGGCGAGTCCTGTAGCATGCTTGCTCTCCAATTTCCAGTGTATCATCTCCAGGCTTGGGATTTAATATCACCCGTAGTCCTAGCACATCATTAACATCTTCTGGTTTCCGACCATCTTTCAAGATCTTCTTCATTGTGCTATATCGACTTTTATAGCGACCCTTAACTGAGATACCATCTACCATGGCAGCAAGCAGCGCATCAGCTTCTAAAGTTTGCAGCAACTCGTCCTTATATATATCAATTAGAGATCTATCCCCAGCCTCATGATTTCGCAACCATGCATCCACATAAAGATAAGAATAAGGAAACAAATACCCAAATGAGAGATCTTCCAATTCCAGTGATAAGTACTTGGTTCCTACTGCATGAGCTAGAGGAGCATGTATTTTCATAACTTCTAGAGAATGGATCTGCTGCTGATATCTAGGAAGGTAATCAAGATGTCTCATCATGTCAAGCTTCAAAGCCAAGTCTAAAATTAAAGCCCTAATGTCGTAGTAAGTCAGGCAGAACTTTCTTAATGCAGCAGCATTATCATCATCTAGAACATCTACGCTGGATGGAATGTTCCTCACACGTAAACTTTCATGCAACAGATGAGCCGTACCAGCACCGATCTGATTCCGTATTTCATTTATAGATACTGCACCTGCCTCCCACGCCTCTCTCAATATTCCAGCTGAGATCACTTCGGCATCCATCTGCAGTCACATTTACTATAAAGAAACAACAAATAGCAAAGCAAGTACTCTCAACAAAGGCGTTAAAGCACCAGGTCTTAATACAACTAAAAAAAAGTAATCCCTCCATTCCTCTTCATGATACCCTTAAAATGTCACATATTAAGGAAGGTAATTAAATTTTGTCGACGACAGTCTTGATTTTACCCAAAAACGTAATTAATTTCATTAATTTTTCTTGTGAAAAAGAAAAGCGGTACTTGTAGAGTGAATGTATGAACGAAATTTTTAGAAAATGATCATAGATACTTTATTATAGATTTTTTTTTTTCTGAAAAATGTCTCATAAATATTTGACGGGAGGATAATAGATAATACGATGAAGCTTTTGAAAGGCACTGGAATAGATTAAGAGATAATCCACAACATACGGGATGCGACCCATGTTAAGCTAGGAAAAAAATTCCAGTGGTCTTGAGAACCAGACGCTCTAGAAATCCGAAAGGCTTCGTGATACCAGACGAAGATGAATGTCCGAAACATTATGTCGGCGGAGCGGCCTATCCAGTCGGAACATTGGTAGTAGAGTACATATGCAGTGAAGCTAGTAAGTTCTCATCTAGATGCACCTATAATTTCTATGAAGAAGATTAGAGAAAGAAAAGACAAGCACAACAGAGCAGACCCAACAAATAGCAAAGGGAGGGAAGAGCAAAAAAAAAAAAAAAACCGAAGAAACCTCGGTAGGCAACATTTCAGGGAAATTTACAGAAGCAGAATCAACAACAACCAAGACCACCTGCAGATCAGCGAGAACCATAGCCACAGACAAGGCCTTGGAAAGTGGAGAACGACCATCAGGAGCAAGAGGCAAACTTTGCAGGATGGGAATTGACAGCTTGAGAGACATGAAAAGAAGACGAGAGGAGCTGGTAGACAAGACATTCATCCTTTCGGTGAGCTCGTTGAAAGCACCCACGAGCTCCATCACCATCTTGCCGCCGGCGTGCTCCGGGGCGGTGATAGCGACGGGCACGGAGACACCGGCCTCCGCCACGCAAGAAGTGGGAGGCAAGAATCGTGGTCTGGCAATCGGATTCTTGGCGCGCCTGCGACGGGGGAGAGGGAACAATAGGGTAAGGAGATGACGATGACGAGCGGAGAAGGTGGGTGTTGAGACTGAGTGGCGAAGTGGAGAGTCAGGAGTAAGGGAAAGCTCCATTAGGCTCTGAGATGAACTCAAGCGCTACCTGTGGTCTCAGTTTGAGCTCAGTGAGATCAGTTCCGGGCCTTTGTTTTCCATTTTTTAGCGTTAACTAATTTTTCTGGCTGGAAATGAGGCCGTTCCTATTCGTATTTGTGAATTTGTGATTATAGTTGAGATGCATGGTGCCTCGATGTTCATAATAAGTTATTATTATAAAATTGGTGTAAATTTAGTATTAAATAATTTTAAATATTTATAAGATTTATTTATTTTTAGGTGTAAAAATATATATAAATTATTTATTTAGGAATAGATATAACAACTCCATTAAAAACATTTAATTCTTATTACATTTTGTATCATCAGTCTTTTCTCTATTAAAAATAAAAAAAGTTAAGTGTTTTTAACGACGTTATTATATCTGCTCCTAAATAAATAATTTATATCTACTTTTATATCTGAAAATAGATAAGTATTATAGATGCTCATCATGAAATTGTGTATTTCTAATTTACACATTCGATCAAAATATGATGTTATAAGAACTTAAGATTTAAGAATAGCTTTGTAGTTTTCATTCGTCAAGATTCAGTCAGAATTGTGATTTTAGATCAACTTATATAAATGGTAAACTCTCTATATAAACTCATATGAATTAATAAATGTTTATTTTACCAGATAGTAAATGGTTATTAAAACCCTCAAACAGTGAAAATATGGGCTGCATATAATAACTAAGATTTTAGCATTGATGTAAGTAAATTTTTTTTTTTACCAAAATATACTTCAGTTGGGATTATGTTAATTTTAACTTTAAAAAAATTAAATAAATTGTGACTGTGTGCTGGGTTTGGGTTTTTTCAAAATCATTGTCTCCTTTTTTATTTTCAGAATCTCATCTCTATTCTCAAATTAAAAAAATAGATAGTTTATATTTTATATTTTATAAAAAGGAAAACTTCATTCAGGTCCCAAAGACTAGGAAAAATGTATATAAAAAAAAAGTATCATTGTAGATTTTTCTATCAAAAAAGTCCCTAAGAACCTCATTAGCATAGATTCTAAATATGAGCTTATTTTATTGACAAATGTATATGACTATATCAGCAAGTCAAAGAGCCCATCTATATACATGTATATTAACAAGCATATACATGTTAACTAAAACAGCTCGCATTGACAAGTGTATATTGACAAGTTATACAGTAGTCATTCACAAACTCATCTATATGTTAGCTAAATCAACTCCCGTTGACAAGTATGTGTCACTATATTAACAAGTCATAGAGTGATCATAAACAAGCTTATCTATATTAACTAAAATAGCTTTTGTTGTCAAGTGTCCGTGACTATATTGATAAGTCATAAAATGGCTATTAATAAATTCATCCATATCAATAAGATAACTATAGACTTTTTGATAAAGGAATCTATAGTGGTTTTTTTTTTTTTTGTCCTTAAGATCTAAATAAGATTTTCTCTTTATAAAAATATTATTTTAAATATAAATAAATAAATTTAAACGATTAAAATCTTATCTACATAATTTAAAACTACAACATAAACAAAATTTTAAAAAATTAAATTATAAAATATTATATCTAAACTATTTATTTTCTCATTTGAGAATAGAGATAGATTATGTGAAGAGAAGCAGAAAAAATGCTTCTAAAGATACCATCTTTTATGCTTGAAGCAGGTCGTCGACTCATTATACGTGGGCACTTATAATATAATGATAAATAAAGGGGGGGATTGTGAGCATGTTCGGAACGAAGTTCTGTCATTCAAATGTGATTTAAAAAAAAAAAAGTTTGGTGATAGCTGATTTAAGGTGTTTGAGTTGGCATTTTTGTAATTTTTTTTTTCTAAAAACAGTTTTTGAGAAAAAGTTAAAAAGTTTAGTTTTTCTTAAAAAATATTTTCTGACATCGTCAATCCAAACATAAGTCATATTGGGTGTGTTTGGAATAGCGGTGGGAAAAGTGGCTTATTTGCAATTTGATTTATGGAAAAGTCAGATTGGGTAAAAGTTAAATTGTGTTAATTGATTTTATGTTTGGATTGGCGATTGGATAAATGATTTTATAAAAGTGAAAATGTGTTTGGTTTGGCTTTTATATAAGTGACTTTTGTGATATTTAAGAGAAATAATTTTATAAATTATTGAAAATGAGAAAATTAACTTTGAAAGTTTGGCAATGGTAAAATACATAATAAAATTACAATAAAAATGAGAATAAATTACAAATGATACAAACTTAAAGTTTTTTCTGCAATAAAATATAATAGAACTAATCAGATCTAATCATATCAAAGTGATGTACAATTCGATCCCTTATAGTGTTACGAATGAGGGTGAAATGCTCAAGTTTGAAGACCCCGAATCTTGATTAGTTCATATATTAATTTGAAGCATGAATATTGTAAAGATACAATGGAAATACAACATGATAGGGATGATTATTGTTTGGCCAAATTAAATTATACATACCAACTAGAGGGAGCCTTGTAAGCATCTGTACAAGAATTGCAGCGACATCAGCAACATCATAGGATCTCTCTCCAATGTCATCACATATGGCGAGTTTTATTGCAGCTAACTGATCACTATCACTGAGTCGCATTTGAAGTATGCCGGGAGAGTCCAATAACTCAAGATCTTTCCCAAAACGTACCCACCTTTTACATTAAGAAAGATGTAGATAATACCATGTTGTACTAAGCATATGCAATGAAACATCCAAAAAAAACTTTCTTGTTTTCTTGTTTCAGACTAATAGTTAGCACTTCAAATTTGTGACATAAGATCTTCCTGAAAAGTGAATTGGTTTTTGACACATCTAGCACCTTCCTTAGCTTGGAGGAAAGAATAACGCACAAACTGTATTTCCTTCATCACTCAAACAAAAATCTGAGTTCCATGAGGTAAATAAAAATCATGTTTGCACTCATTAAGTTCTTATTCAGATTATCCTCCTTATTGTTCTGTGATGGATATATTTTATGACATTTTCAGGATTTAAGATTTTAATGGAAAAAAAATAAGGGCACGCGCATTTAAATCTTCATTAAAATATGTTCCAAATTTTCTAATGTTTGCAACTTCTGGACAAAAAATAATTGATGGAATCATTTTATTTTTTGTTGGGGAGAGGGAGAAGGAGGGAGAATGTTACCCCAATTCTCTAATGACACCTGGACTAGGAGCTACGGGACACATTTTTTGCTTTAACAAACGGTTAATTAGAGATGACTTTTCAATATTAGGATATCCAACTATTTCAGCTTGCACCTGTTAATTTTACAAGCAAGAATGTCAAATCACAATGAATTATCCATTAAAAAACATATCCATGACTGCAAAATACACTAGTAAAATAGAATTCACACTAATAGTCAATAAAATAAAAATTGAGCTACAAAAATGAACATAATGACAAAGTAACATGAAGTGTAAAGAAACATATAAAGACAAGGGAACCTCAGTGGTGTCCATTGACAAGGAAGAAAAGAATGAACAACTTATAAACCAGCAGCATGTGTGTCAGGCAAGAAACATAATACTATGCATCTAGATGAAGCTACTCAAAGTCAATAAGAAAAAATAAATTTTGTGAAATCATATACTGAATCATCCTAGTTGGCCAACATACACTCCTCAAATCAGACGATATGAATAAAGTGATCAGATTAGTCTCTCAAGTAAATTAAATAAGATAAATAGAATTGAGATTGGTTTTCGATTGGTAGGAACAACACACCGGTTGAGCAAGCAGTCTTTTGGCTCTACGTTTGACATTTACATCAACTGCCAATGTCTTTGCTAACCTGCCTAGCTTCATTGTTCCCTGTAATTGTAACATTGTGCTAAACAAACCACACTAGAAGCTTTTAAACGATGGAGAGATAGGGGGAATGCTTATATACCATTCCAAGTTAGCCATTGGAGAAAATAACATTTATGCCTTCCCTAGCATAATATGCCGCCCAAGCATTACGGTCTGCAGTTGATATCATGTATTCTCTATTTAAAACCAAAATTCTCTTTTTATTACCAGGCCATAAATCCATCTGCTAAGACAAAAGTAGCAATCAAACCCAGTTAGGGAAAATGAAGTTTCAATAATAATTAATGACACTAAACAATGAAAGTAGCCAATCAAATAAAGAAGCCAATAGTAAGAATAGAGAATTGAAATGGCATCATGAATATCTTTAACCGAGCCACATGATGAAAAAATTAGCTTTTAAGGCTTAAAATAAGAGAGGACAGCAGGGAAAGAAAGAAAAAAAGCTTAACCAATTGCAAATTGAACCAAAACAGCAAGTTCAACGTAAAATAGAAAAGCTATATAATACTTGTTTGGGGATGACTTGTGGACATAGTAATTCAAGCATCCCGCACTTCTATCACAACATCCATCAATTTGAGTTGCTTTTTAAGTTATTTTGTCAACTTTTGCAATACGACCAGGAAACCACTGCCGATAACCAAGAAGAAGAATCAGCATATTGAGTTAAGTACAATCTCACCATGTTGGCACATAACCACAAACATACTTGCACTGGCCGTTATTGGGTATGTTTGGTAATAAAGATCAGTGTCAAGATCAGCCCAAGTGCTCTCCCCTTGGTCACCATGGAATGTGTCGGAATTGGCATATCCATTTTCTTGCCAACTAGGACTTTTCACTACAAGTATCTATATGTTCCAAGCTACTATAAACATTCAATAACAAGCTTGAACTTGGAAAGTTAGAGTGAGTCAATGGTTCAAGTCATATTTCTATAAATCGAGTAAATTTTAGGTGAGTTTAACACTAATTAATAAGTGAGTGTAATTTTCAGAAGCTATGTCTAAGAATTGCAAGAAATGTCTAAGATTCACTAAATAATCAGGGATCAATGTCACTCTTCAACAACTTTCCCACCAATTTTACACAAAAAAGAAAAATACTTCTTAAGGGAGCATGTTGAGCGTTCTTAGAAACCAAAGTGTGGGTGAACGAGTAATGGTGAAATAACTTAAAGCAACTCCCATAAGAAAACAATAACAAGAAATTTAGGAATGGTGAGAGGATTGAAGCGTACCTGTATGATGGGAGATTGAGACGAGAGAGTTGTGGAGGTTGTAAGAGTCATTGGGCATATTCTGGCTCTGCTTGGTACAAATATCTTAGGCATCGTCGGATACTTGGACAGCCACGAGACTGATAGCTGAGCAGTCATCACGATGTTGCTCCATCAATTCTAGTTTCTTGCTCCTCCTCTGGCTTCTATCCTTTGCTCAATCGCTGCGATTTTTGTTGTGATAATTCTTTAATGCGTCTAACGGTCTATTAATTCGTTGATGATTAAAAAGACGAAGGGAAAAGCTCCCACATGGAGCATATGGTCTGTCATGCGATTGTGTGTATAAGTGAGATCAAGGGAACGTTGTAGCAAACACCACGCTTTTTATGGGTTACACCCAATCGTGCGATTGGGCCTCCAATCACACGACTGGGCTTAGGAATCGCCATAACAAACATGCACATTTACAATCTTACTTTTATAAAAGTGAGATTAAAAAAAACCACTTCTGCCACCACTAACCCAAACAAGCCTTGCATTCCATTCCACCTCATGAAGAAATAAGATTATTGTGCTTGTTTGAAATAACGATTTGAGCTTTCAAAAACAGTTTTTCAATTGTAATTTACGGTATACGAGGTAAGTATGTAAGTGGAGTTTTATCTCGATTTACATAAAAAAAAATTATAAACTTTTAAAAAATGATCCTAAATATGAGAGAATGATTGATTACTGGCTTTATTCTATAAAACCGAAGGGATTTATTTTTTAAAAAGAAATCGGCTTTCAAGAAACTATAACAATAAACCATTCGCGCGCTGTCCTTTGATGAGTTGCCATGGCGTTTCCCGTGTTGTCACTGTTAGTCATGCTGTGATGACCTATCCTTAGGAATCTTAAAATCAATTTCTACGATAGTCATTACTAGAATCCAGTTTATGGAAGAGGGAACCTCTTCTCATCTGATTGTTAAGATAATTTTGAACGGTTTAAATTTAATTTTTTTTTATATTTTTTGTTTTTAAAAAATATTATTTTAATAGATAGAGAATCTAAAATAAAAATAATCTTTTAACTAACATTTTTTTAAAAAATAATTTTTTATTTAAAAATTACTAATAAAAAAATTAAATTTCAACCATTCATATATAATCTAAAAGGTCCAAATCAGAAAATCCTTAGTAGAATAGGGAATCTGGGTATTACTATGTTCTTATTTATAAATTATGTTGTCACTTGTTATTGGTGGATCGTAGTCGTGTTTGTTTACTGTTGTATATTTTAAATAATGAATGACATCCATGTTAACCGTTGACGTCCTTGAAACTGCAAAATCTTTTTTTTAATTATTTTAAATGAGTTACACAAGCAAACTTGATCATTTTTTTTTTGGCCGAAACAAACTTAATCATAAAGAAATGTGAAAACAACTAATAAAGCACATAGTATTTGTTTATTGCCACCGGACACCCCCTCTCATTCTGTGACCTGTCCTTTTACATCAACGTCTCTCTTGTCTCTTCTCTTAGCTCAATGCTGTTGTCTTCCAGAATGTCATTTCTAAATATTCCTTTTGGCACATTTTCTCCTGCATTCTGATACCTGCCATCCATTACTACCTTGCCGGGGGAAAAGAAGTATGTCCTCCGTGTAAAAGCTCCGGGAAATCAACGCCTTAGGGTTTCTGCTAGTCATTAGAGCCGGTTTTTGCCGGGATTTTGGTGGGAGACATTGTCTCCGGCAACCATGGCCACTAGCTTACCAATGAGTCCTCAGTTGGAGCAGATCCACGGTGAAATTCGAGATATTTTTCGAGCCCTCGCGTATGTATCCCGAAAACTGACTTTTCTTCCTCAAACCTATTTCCACTCCTCTGGTACATTGCTGCTTTCTTTTGATTCGACGGGCTCTTAGTTGATGTTATATTTGATGCAAGATGGGATCCCTTGTGGTGATTGCCGCTTAGGAAAGATAAAACTTTTGGGGCTATGTATCGTATTATTCACTTCGTTGGTACAAGTTATGATGTCATGATTTCTAGTATTGGCCGACTTTGGCGCTGAAATATCTAGGATGTTCATCAACTTTGGTCAATATGAGTTGTGGGTGGCATGCTGATTTGTAGGAAAGTTCATCCTTGTAATTCATAATTGACTTTCGACTGTGTCATACTGTGACATGAAGTTTGTTTGTCTTCTGGTTTCTAAAGCTGCACAGTTACCTAGATACCCGTTAATTGTAAACGGAGGTAGCTCGTTGCACTTGTATGGAAGGCAATGTTGATATGGGGCGAAATGAATGTGGTTGTGTATTTGCGCTGGAAGTGGCATGGAGTATAGAGTTTAACTACGTGGTGGCCTCCCTGCCACTAGATTTTCATACTCATGGTGATAGTGAAAACTGGAAATATTGTATAGAAATTAGAAAGGAACCAAATTTGAAGTGTACAAGAGCTCAGACCAAAAGTTGGTCACCTAATTGTTTGCAGGAGATATTTAAATGCTTAACTGTTGCAACTTCTTGTGCTCAGCTGTCAGCATGGTTGAAATCCTTTTTCTTACCCAGTATTTGCCCCTATGAGTCAGGATAAAAATCTTTTTGAACTTCATAAAATTTGAGAGTGTCCTGCCTTTTCCAATCACAGCAATTACTTGCTCTGGTTCTGCATATTGATCCTTTCGAAGAAAAAGAGTATTTTTGTTGGAATAATCAGTCGGCATACTTTATTCACTTTTGATTGTTAACAAGTGTTTTGCAGATACATTTGGTTTGTTCATCCCTTTATTGATTCTAAATGTTTTCAACCTTTGCATACAGTAATGGCTTCCAAAAGCTGGATAAGATTAAAGATTCCAATAGACAAAGTAAGCAACTGGAAGAACTCACAGGGAAGATGAGGGATTGCAAAAGGCAAGTCAGGCATCTTCTTGGAATTTAATTTTGACATCTTCTGGTGGCAAATTTAAGTCTATGTGCATGAGAAGGAAAACTATAAGTTCTTTGCAAAATGTCAACTGCCTAGTATTTTTTTCTTGACTTTTTACTTGATTCGTACTAGCCATTTTCTATTTGCTGCATCCAAGGAGATTATAGAGTGAGAAATGAAGTGTTTCTGGCTTTCTGTGATTATTTGTTTCAGGCTGATAAAAGAATTTGACCGTGAACTTAAAGATGAAGAGGGCAAAAATCCCCCGGAAGTGAACAAGCAACTCAATGATGAAAAGCAATCCATGGTCAGCACCTTGGATCCTTTTTTTTTTCTTGCATATGTCAGGGGTCTAGTTTGCTGGGTTGGGAAGAATGAAAGATCTACTAAAAACTGTGAAGGATGATCAGCTCATCCTGTTTTACACCTTTTGACAACTTACATTAGTGTCCTTCTCAAGACCTACTTATTTTTGGGCCTATAAACCATGAAAAGTTATGTCAATTACTGTCATTTAGTGGTGAAATAAAGTTATCTTCATGCGGTCTTGAAAAATGTCTGTGGATGGTCCAAAGGTTTTTTCATACATGTGTGCGCTCTTGAGCAGTCAATTCTTTATGCTTGTTTATGTTTCCTTGCAGATCAAGGAGCTAAACTCTTATGTGGCATTGAGAAAAACGTAAGTTCATTCATATATTACTATTTCTGTAGCTGGAACAATTTGTTTCCCTTTATGAAGTTGGTTCTTGTGGAAGCATGGGGGAAACTTGGATAATTTATATGAATTTTCCCTATGAGCATGTTCAGCTTGCAACTTAATAGTAAAAGTTTGCTGTCAGTGTTAGTAGAACCAAATATGAAGAGTTCAATAAAGGAAAGTATATGTTTTCTGGATATTGTAAAGGAGAATTTATACTGATATTTGGATGATTGGCAGATACATGAATACCATTGATAATAAGAAGCTTGAGCTTTTTGACAATGGAGCAGGAGCCGGTGAACCAATGGGTGAAGAAAATGTTCAAATGGCATCAGGTAAGATGTATATTTGTGCTACAGTTTACTTGTCATTTTCTATAACATGCTTATTTGATTTCTCATTTTTTAGTACTCATCATAGCCCTAGAATTGTGTTATATTTCCTGTTCATGGGTTTAGAATTGGAATGACATGGCCTTAAATGCAGCTGTTTTTTCACCTTCAATTTTGAATCACATTTTAATCTGTCATTGCCTTGCAAGTTTTGGGAGTTTGCTGATGTATCTGTAATTTTAGTCCGAAAAAATTATTTAATAACATCAAGATCAACATTGACCCAATTATAAATACATTTACTATTAAAATGGAACCTTCATCTGTTTTGTTTTGACTTCTTTTAGAAATTTTTATGTTTTTTTTCAAGTTTAAGTTTGATTGTGTTTCAAGGCCATGTCATTACAATTCTAAACCCCATGTTATGTTCCAGAAGCATTTTCAATACGTTCTGGTAACACTTTGAAATGTTTGGCTCATATCACAGCAATGTCAAATCAAGAACTCATCAACGCTGGGATGAAAACAATGGATGAAACTGATCAGGCTATTGAAAGATCTAAGCAGGTGTCATTTGATTTTTTAACTGCGCTATTGCTCTTATACCTTTGTTCTTAACTGCTTGGGATCAAATTGTAGGTTGTGCATCAAACAATTGAAGTGGGCAACCAAACTGGTACAACCTTGAAGGCCCAAGTAAGTTTCACTTGCACCTAGAACATTAATAGGAAAAGGGAGTATTGGCTCAGTCTTGTCTCAAGCTTGGTATCTGTTTTCTGGTTATTAATAAAATTGTGTCTTATAAAAAAAATTGTGCAGACTGATCAAATGGGCCGTATTGTTAATGACCTAGATTCAATTCAGTTCTCAATTAAGAAGGCCTCCCAACTTGTGAAGGAGATTGGCAGACAGGTTTTTATATCTTTATGACCTATATTTGGCTATGATATGTTTCCATTGCTTGCCATGGAACTGAAGCTTTACCTCATGGCCAGGTGGCTACGGATAAATGCATCATGCTTTTTTTGTTTCTAATAGTCTGTGGTGTAATTGCCATAATTGTTGTGAAGGTATGTCCCTTTCAGTTTACAGTAATATTCAATTTGTTGATTACATTATGCAGCAGAGTGCTTTCTCAGTATGCTTCTGTTGTAACGGGTGGCGGTCTTTTGCAGATAGTGCATCCAAACAACAAAAATATAAGGGATATTCCTGGGTTGGCGCCTCCAGTTCCCTCTAGGAGGCTTTTGTATGCAAGGACTGGACCACATTTATACTGACCATTTCCCATTCTTGTTCTTATGTATGGGAAAGTCAAAGGTTTGCTCATTCATAACTGTCTGGGGCCATCAGTGGGGTCCCTTCATTTAATTCAAAATTTTAAAAAACAGATCTTGCCGGCTTGTGCATATCCTGTTTGGAGTGGCTTGTTATTTTTTTGTAACATTTCATATTTGTTGTAGGGTTAGAAGGAATCTACCTTACTGTGTGAGATTCCCCCATGTACATTTTCCATTCATTGATTTATGCCTATTTTCCTTTCAAATATCTCGATGACTGTACTTGTACTTGTCAGGGAAAATGCAATTAAAGAAACTAATATAAAAAAATTCAAATCACTTGTCAACAATTGTTGTTTTATTTGTTATTGACAAGTTATAAGATTTTTCTGATATTATTTTCTTTAGTTGGGATCTTAGTGATATTTTCCCTAATTGGTAATCTACTGTTTGGGTTAAGTGCATCCTTTTTTAAGGTAGATCACATGATTTGCTTTAACTGTAAGGGGATTTTTTTTTTTTTTATAATTTCAGCTTTCAATATATATATATGTATTTGCTTTTGAAATTTTCGGTTGAAACGCATCCTGAATGATTTTTTTAAAATAATAATATAAGAATTGCCGTGAGATGCTGCAGCATGCCAAATTCAAACAGGAATAAAGTCACATTTATGAAGATCCAATGTACCCCTTCCAGTAAAAGAGAGACAAACGCATGCATCATTTAGTATCTGCAATATCAATAAAAATACATACATAAACAGTATAAAATTCACAAGCTATCAAGTATTAACAATTCAATTCATCCTTCAAACCTAGTCTTAAATAAGAATCATATCAGAGGCCTCAGCTTTAAAACGTGAGCCTCGTTCTACTCACAGGACGGCAATTACAAAGAAGACAAAGAGGCTGTTTGGATGAGCTTTTGTGAATCGGGTTTATTATATAAGCTTGATTCACGTAAATCGAGACAAATCTCATCCACATATTTATCTTGTAGACCGTAAAAGCACCTCGTAAACCGTAAAAGCTACCTCGTAAACCGTAAAAGTTACTTCGTATTCCGTAAATCACAATTCATAAGCACTTATGAAGCTTCCATAAGTTAATCCAAACAACCTCAAATTCTGCACTAATTGATGATGTTTGTGATAGCTTATTATCACGATTGAAAAACACTTATGAGTTTGAACACATAAATCGAGACAACCCTAGTACTTCCTTCCGGTTGCATGGTTAATTGGCTGCGTTCGTCCCATATGAGATAACCTGGATGATACCAGGGGTGAAGCCATTACCTCCATTGTTCCCCTCGCTGTCACTAATGTTATCTGCTACCTTAATGTCGGATGACTTCTCCAATTTCAAATCCTGTGTGAGTTCAATGCAAGAATTTTCCAAAGGCCGTCAGTGGGCCACATCACGACAATATCAGAATGGGAAAAGCAACGTTGAGGCCATGTCCATGCTAGTTTTTTCTTCTTCTTCTTTTTTTTTAAAAAAAAAAAGCAAAAAAGTTCATCTCCCTCATGTTTCTTCTAATTCCTGCTACCACGAATAAATTATTTGACTGTGAAGTCTGAAGCAATAAATATAAATGTATCAAGAAGGCATCAGGAGAAAGACCTTTATAGTTCGGTCTGCAATAGTGTCCAGAGGTAGTTGAGAGGCACGTACATCCTTAACCTTTATGTAGTTTGTACATCACGACTCCAGACAGTGCTGCAGGCAAAAGTTATAATGATGAGAAGGGAGGGAGATTGAAATAAGCACCAAGCTTTAAACAAAAACTTACCAATGGCATCTCCAATTATATTCAATACTATTATTGTCGATTCTGGAAATAAAACAGTTGACAGTGCTATTAACATCCAGTCTTTTTTTAGTACACCAGCCACCCGGATGGTCACGGCAACAGTACTACCAATTACTAATAAAATGGAGAAATTCAAGGCCAGAGCACATAGAGCGTTTGAAAAGAAGATCCAAAAGTTGAACCGAATTTGTGAAACTTCCATCACAGCCTTCTCCAGTAGGTACCGAGGTACAAAGAGAAACACAAAGCTGCATATAACAAAATACATGCTAGTTAGAAGCTCAAATAGTATGCAGTGTGTGCTTGCAAGCATAAAATAGGGATGATGTGACATCATATATAAATTGCATAGTCAGAAAAAACCATAAGTATATCAATGGCTAATCCCAAATTGTGTGCGCTGCAGTTACATTGCCCAATGAAAAATAGAGAGGAGTGTATATACATGAATATAAGTCATACTCAAGTCAAAACGACTACAAAGCAATTGGACATTTATTAGTTAAAAAATAATAATGACATAATCTTATTCATTTTAACAAGACTCATTTGAATTTTCTAGATAAAACTAGGTGACAATAGTTTACCTGTATGGAGCTATGTAATACAAGCTTGTAATAGGATTTAAAGTCAAGCCCTTCTTCTGCAGAAGCACTTGCTTCAAGACCAGTCCTAAAGCTTCTGCAAAGATGCCAGTGACTTGGTAAACTGTACCAATTACATTAAAATGAATTTCCCCATAGGTAGAAATGACAACTCCAACACTGACCAGCACCATGTTCATGAACACGTCACACCTTGCTTTGTCAATGCCGCACAAGACAGCCATGAGAAATGTTGCCACGGGCACTGAAAAATCAAATTTTAAAATTATGTTGATGTAGCCAAAGCAGTAGAAATCAGATGAGAAGTTCATTAAAGCACACTTAGAGCTTTGAGCATCTGGATAAAGGCCACAGAGATGTGCAAGTAAGCAGTGTTACCAAACCTGTAGCAAGCAAAAATATACTGCTCAGTTACTTGTTCCTTCTGAACCACCGAGATTAAATGAAGTTTAAGCATGGGAAGAATAGAGCATATGCAAAAAATAAACTACCCATATATGATAAGCACGAGTTATCATTTCTTAGAAGCGTCTAACTTTACACAATTTCAGATGATCGATTTCAAATCCAAGTAGGGATGGACCAATACTATAAAGTTACTGTAGCATATGTGTGGTCGAATTGAAAAGGTACTACTTATTATTCATTTTATATATACTGTTCATAGCTTTAGACTAATGATAAGTTTTTATACCCAAATGAAACTATATACACTACCCTTTAATGGATTTCACGAATACACTTCTAGAAGTCCTTAAGCTGCCTCAGGCATTATCAAAGTTCAACCAAGCACACATATACTAAATGGTCTCCAGTTCCATACTTTAAACTTTAGAGGTTAGAAATATACTGATAAGAGTTTTGAGAGACTTCACCATACCTCTTGTTAACAAGTCTGAACAAGGCCACTAAAGGAGACTTCAACACTTGTTGATTTAAAATTTTAACTAGAATTTGTTGGTACTTAACAAAGACTTGAAGCAAAGAAGGCACTTACTGGTACCACACTTGTTGCGTATCTGACACGGAATGATGGTATTAGTAAGCAGTTTGACAAAAGAAGAAGAGAAAGGATAGGTTAAGATGTCTCAAAATCAAATGGCAATGGAAAGACAAACTCACATTTCAAACGTCATTTTCACAGGAGTTACAACCTGCATGTAGAGAACTAAGAATATCACTCATGGTACTGACAAAAAACTGAGACCATGAGAAGCGATCGAGCAGCGATACAGGTGGCAAAGGTTCAACCAAAGAATATGGATTTTGCACAAGGCACATTAACAATGAAGAATTACACGAAGTAGGTCATCTTAATAAAAGTAGTCGTATAACAAATTCCGCATAAAGTCTGTCTACTTTCTTGAAAAAGTACATGTTTAGCGTGCGCTAATATTGAACATGCGAAGCAATAAAATTGCCAGGACAACGGGAAGTGGCTGTTTATTTTCACATTATCATCATACTAGCAGTAGTAGATCGGTGACAACAGATAATTAATAGAAGTCATGACCCAATAGCTTGACAAGTTGACTAGTATGTCAAGTTCATGTATTGGCAACAGAAATCATAAATAAACAGAAACAGACTGAGCAGATCAAAGAATAAACAGGATGACATACCTTGAAGACCCGAACAAGAAAAAATGCCACGGCCCCGGAAAAACCCATATGAATCATAGTGAGCGTCACAGGAAACGGAAAATTAAAGTATTTCGGAGAAAGAACCCACTGCCGGGGGAAAAAAAGGAAAATAATGTTACCAAACAAACTATGTTAGACAAAGAAAGAAAGAAAAGAGTTGGTACCTTATGACTCCAGATGAAAGTAAGATGTATATGAACAGGTAGAGATAAGAGAGGAAAAGCGTTTTGGTGATCATTTCCCCTCTATTTTTTGTGTCACAGAATGGGCTCCAATAATGCAAATTGTGCCGCTTTTAACATCATGTTTAAGCTAATACATTTAGGATGTCACAAATAACGGTTGGAACTTGCAATCGTGTTTTTCAATCGTGATTTACGGTATACGAGGTAGCTTTTACGATCTACGAAATAGTTTTTACGATCTACGAGATAAATATGTGAATGAGTTTTATCTCGATTTACGTGAATCGGGTTTATATATAAGTATAAGCCCAACCAAATACTAGCAAAGTGGCTTGGCAAATGCTGTTCAAAGGAAGGCAAACAAATCGATGTGGAGATAAAGAAAAAGGAAGACAATGCGGAGTGTAATCCAATGTATGGCGCGAAATAGAGTAGGAACAACAGCGTCCGGAGACAAGAAACAGGCGGCTGCTACGGCCGGAATCAGGAGAAGGAGGAGCTAGTGGCAGAGAGAGAGTGGGTGGGTCAAACAGAGTTTGTCTTAATCGCAATTCGGCAGAGCAGTGTCAGTAGTAAGTAGTAACAGCTCAAGATGAAGCGGTTCTCTATGGATTAGAGCATGTGCCGATTTATCTTTTAGCGTTGCACTATAGCATAGCATGTTTGGATAGCCTTTATAAGTGCTTTTCAATCTTGATTTACGGAATACGAGGTAAATATGTGGATGATGTTTATCTTGATTTACATGAATCGGGCTTATGTATAAACCCAATTCAAACCAAACAAATTTCCATAGGCAAACATTAACCCCCGGTTTAATCATTAATTAGCATTTAGTAGTCCACATAATTGCCAAAAATATTCCAGCATAATTTAATATGAAAATGAAATATATAATTTATATGGAATACGATTTTATTTGTCTTTACTCTTTAGTGTCCACTCTCAATCTCTGACCCTTTCCTTTCTTTCTGCACTCATACTTGCTCTTCAAGAAATTGTTTATTTTAATTTAACTCCCTAAATATTAATTTCAAATTTATGTATGCATTAATTAATACACAAAATTCATCCACGTCTTATCATATGATCATAAATAGGTAATATTCTCCTCCTCAAATTGGGGCCAGATTTATGAAAGTATCTAGACATTATTCTGTCATAAAAAGGATATGAATATTTTCCTAATCAAAACATGCATGAGACCGAAACATTACACATTAAATAAGGAGGCTTTCTTCCTTCAGCGAATCTGTATGCACGCCCAAATTCAATTCAATCTAAATATTATCATTTATATTCTATTTTCTTGACTATAATAGTAGGTTGAAATTAGCTTATAAGTCCTAAGTGACCACTGGTATGACATTGTGACAGAGGTTCAAATTATATATAGGTTGTATCTTTTGACACGATCATCTCATCCAGAAACATACCTGTCTTGGCTTACAGTCATTCTCACTAGCATGCAATCAAAAGCTAACATCTTCGATCAGCAGTAGGGAAAAAAAAGAACCAAGACTTGAATTTGTTAGGATGGAGGCAAGGGAAGTGAGAGGCAAATGAAGCAATTATGACAAAGGACTGGTATGTTTAGGATCCTGTTTGAATTAGTGTTAGAAGAGTATATTCATGCAAGTTGAGATAAAACGTCTCTCATGTACTTACTTCATACTTCATAAATCATGGTGAAAAAAAAAAAAATTCTACCATCAATTCAAATAGGTACTAATTTGCTCATCCCACCTTTTGTCTTCCTGCATAATAATAGTAATAAACATTGTACTTGTTTGAAATAACTATTAGAGCCTTCAAAAGTAGATTTTTAATCATAACTTACGGTACATGAAGTAAATATGTAAGATGAGCTTTATCTCAATTTATATAAATAAACACTTTTAAGAATCTCAAACTTAATCCCAAACAAGCACATTATCATGTTTACGGTGGGAACTACAAAATAATTAAACTCTATCATGCTGATGTAGCTTCTGTTGTAATTTCTACATGATGTTCATTCAATTTCTATATAATTTCTATCGAAGTGATTGGACTGACGCGAGTAGAGGATGAACAGTTGACTGGCAATATAATCAGGGGCATCAAATATTGAGGCAATATCTGTATGTTATCTAAAACGGGAAAAGACAAAAGGAGAAAATCCATGTAACAAATTTTTTTTTGGTACGAAGGAAAAAGGCAATAGCCCTAAAATAACCTACGCTAATGGGGCTGCGATTCCAAACATTCTCTATCACCTAAGATATTGAGCATAAACATCCAATACGGCAAAGCTTGACAACCCCTTTTTCTGAGGCATCAGCAACTCTATTCTGATCTTTTGGAACATGTGTGTATATTGGGAGACCTAATTATTTTTTGTAAATCGAGATAAAACTTCTCTTACATATTTATCTTGTAAATCATAAACATTATTCTTCAAAAACTAATATAAATACACACTAAAGAACTTGTAGTTCCCAGTTTAATCTCATCATGGTTCCAATCTATAATTTGAGGAGGGAAAGGAACTTAAAAGCCCATTTGGTACAAAAAATTTAGGATGAAGGAAAGAAAGGGAAGGAAAGAGAAAATTGGGAGGAAACTTAAAAGGGTGTTCTGTTTCGTAGACATGAGAAGGAAATATAGGTTGAGAGAAGATAAAATATTTAATAGGAGTAATATGGAGAAGAGGTTGTGGGAATAAAATGTGAAATATCAATATACACTTGAAATTAGGTGAAATGCAATGACGTGTGGCAATCATTGTGGGAGTGGGGGGCTAAAGTTGTTACAAATTTTTTCTATCTTGGAAGGAAACTTGAGTTAACACCATATTTTGTGGGAACTTAAATTCTTCTATTTACAGGAAGATGGTGTTGGCAGGATTTTAAGTTTCGGGAACTTTTTGGCGCCAAACAGTTTTTTAGTGTGGGAACATGCTAATCTTCTCTTTCCTTCCCTAACTTTCTACATACCAAACAAGCCCTAAGGGAAGGAAGAAAAGGAAAGATTTTGAGAGTTGAGAGAAAATGAATTGTTTAGTATCAAGAAAATTGAAAGGTAACAATTGAAAAATACCTATTTTATCCTTAAAACCAGTTTATTAAAAATAAAAAGGAAAAATGTTATTTTTGGTTTAATGAAGGAAATAAAAGCTACAACAAAAAATGATGTTGATTGCCTATTTTATCCTTAAAAACGATTTATTAAAAATAAAAAGAAAAAATTTTATTTTTTGTTTACTGAAGGAAATTATAAAAGCTACAACAAAAAAATGATGTTGGTTAAATGTTTAAAAAATTAAGTAAAAATAATAAATAATAACATAATTTATAATATAAGATTGTGTTTTGTTAACAAATTGAATCAAATCTATCATATTTCACAACTCATGGCCTTATAGCGATAATAATAATAAAATGAAATAATCAACTAATTAAATAGTAACTTGCTGAAAATCTCTAAATTAATAATGTGCGAGTTTTGTGGCTTTAACTACAATGTATTTAAAAAAAATCTCTCACCTGTATTATTAACAAAAAATATTAATTATAACCACATCAGAATTTTCAAATTCGAATTTGTCTAAAATATCTTTTTATCACATTCGAATTTTTAGAATAAATTCGAATGTACTCCTATTATTAATATAAAAAAATCCCTATCTTTTAATTGCAAAACAGGGGAAATATTATGCAACTCTGATGAGTTCGCCTGTGCGCCTTATTTATAGATTAATTTATGGATTAATTATTTATCGATTGCCCCACACCTTCTTTGAGAATTGTTGCCGCGGACGGTGGCGAATTTCAGTACTAGCTTTAGTTGATATCCAATTTGAGTAAATATACATATATGTGGTTTTATGTCGGAAACGGAGTGTGTTGAGAGTGGGAAATAGTCCCACATCGTAGAAATTGTAAGGAAGGCGTAAGGAAGATGGCATACATTTTAGTATAAATAGGAGGTTTTCATCCCTCCTTTAAATTACCCCTCAACTTGTTTTATTCCTTCTGTAAGGTATTTTGTATCTTCTACTCTCTTATAATATCCCACTTATAAATTGTTTAGAGTGAATTAGATTCTGGTATTTTTCTTATTGTTGTCTTATTTATTATTTATTAGTTGTTATTAGATATAGTAGTTGTGATTTATTATGTTATTAAATTACGTTTAGAAACTCTGCTTTCTAGTATTGTGATTTTTTAGTATAATCGTTTACTTTTTATATATCCCGCTTCCGTAACAATTGATATCAAAGCCAAGGTTCTGTCTGAGTATGCTCTGTGGTTGTAGTATAATCTGAACTTTCACATCAGAAAAGAATTTCCTTGAGGTTTTGCATTTGCAGCTATTAAATAATATTTGGAGCAGAAATGGTGGACAAAAAGATTGAAGAATCCACATCAAGTGTCAACAATTCCTCGTCAGCATATTCACTTTTGACTAGAATTATGTCCAATACGAAGTTTGCAGTTGAAATTTTTGACGGATCGGGATATTTTGGGATGTGGTAAAGTGATGTTCTTGATGTCATTCTTACACAACAATTAGATTTTTCTCTTGAAGAAAGGAAACAAGATAAAATGGGGGAGGAAGATTGGAGGATCATCAATCGTGTTGCTTGTGGTACTATTCGATCGTTCCTTTCCAGAGAACAAAAGTATCTATACACAAAGGAAACTTCTGCTTGTAGATTGTGGAAGGCATTAGAGGATAAATTCCTGAAGAAAAGCAATCATAATAAGCTTCACATGAAAAAACTATTGTTTCACTTCACTTATGTTCCTGGTACCACAATGAATGATTATATCACCAGCTTCAATAAGTTGGTAACAGATTTGCAGAATTTGGACGTGACTTTTGAAGATGAAGATCTGGCCTTGATGTTGTTGGAATCACTTCCTGATGAGTACGAGCACCTGGAGACTACTCTACTTCACGGCAAATAGGAAGTATCTCTCAGAGATATTTGTTCTATGTTATACAGCTATGAACAAAGAAAGAGGGATAACAAAGAGGCGGAGAAGCAGAAACACTAGTCACAAGTTAGGTATTGTGACTCAGATTTTGCAGGTGATTTAGACAAGCGAATATCAACTACTGGTTATGTGTTTACTTTTGCAAGAGCACCAGTTAGTTGGAAGTCAACTTTGCAGTCAACAATTGCTTTGTCTACCACAGATGCAGAGTACATGGCAATTACAAAGGCTGTAAAGGAGGCAATTTCGCTTCAATGATTGCTTGAAGAACTTGGTGTTGGTCAAGAAATCATCATAGTTTATTGTGACAGTCAAAGCGCTATTCAATTAGCAGAGAACTAAGTTTACCATACAAGGACGAAGCACATTAATGTTCGATATCACTTCATACGAGAAATTTTGGAAGAAGGTGGAGTCATGATACAGAAGATACGAACAAGTGAAAATCATGCTGATATGCTGACAAAGGTGGTGACTTCTGTCAAATTTCAACATTGTTTGGATTTGATCAA
This sequence comes from Albizia julibrissin, assembly GCA_037074505.1. Lineage (NCBI taxonomy): Eukaryota > Viridiplantae > Streptophyta > Magnoliopsida > Fabales > Fabaceae > Albizia > Albizia julibrissin. The sequence goes on along the minus strand of CM073489.1, from coordinate 38,290,510 downwards.
CATTGCTGAACATTGATTATTAAATTGTTAGCATAAATTTGTAATTAGGAAAATTAGGAATGTGGGAATTTTTCCCAAGATGGAGATTTGTTGAAAGTGGGAAATAGTCCCACATCGTAGAAATGGTGAGGGAGGGGGCAAACATTTTAGTATAAATAGAAGGCCCATCTACTTCAAATTACCCCTCAACTTGCCTTATTCATTCTATAAGACATTTTGTATCTTCTCCTCTCTTATAGTATTTCACTTATAAATTGTTTAAAGTGAAATTAGATTCTGGTATTTTCTTTATTTTTGTCTTATTTATTATTTATTAGCCGTTATTTGATATAGTAGTTGTGATTTATTATATTATTAAATTACTTATATAAACTCTGCTTTCTAGTATTGTGATTTTTTAGTATAATCGGTTACGCTCTATATATCCCGTTTCCGTAACAGAGTGGTGCTTCGCATCACCGGTGCTTCTGGTTGCAATGTTGTGTGGCTCATTAAGCTCCCTAACAATGTCATTGTTCATTACCAAAGGGAGTTCTCTCCTTCATATGCTTCTATTAATCATCTTCCATCTTTGATTAGAATTATGGTTCAATTTTGGTGTTTTAATTTAAATTTTTTAGGAGTAAATTTGTATTTTGCATTTTTCCGCTTGTGAGGGAAGATGAGTTACCACCAATTTTGATGGAATCTCAATTTCTCAGCTTTAAAGGAAGATCAGTAAGCCCATGAATTTGAATTTTCAAGAAAATTGGGTTCCAAACAAGAAAACTTGCCCATCTTGCATTTCTTTCCCACCTCTTCCATGTACCAAACAGGCCAAGTTTCCAATCCTGGGCATCTCAATTAAGTTCTTGGCATTTGATTAAAGGATCACTTTCTTAAATCATAAATCCCAGGTAAATCTTAATCCTTTGAATATTGCCCACTAAAGCTGTGTAAGAATTGAATCAGTCGTTAATGTCTGTGCGGTTCATCTTGGATATGAAAGTTGTGTTGAGCCATGCATCATTAATAATAAAAATCAGTAAGATTTAATTAAACAAGTTGATCTAATGAAATTAAACAGATGCACTAGAACTTTGTCCACATGTTTATACCTCCACTTAAATATTGTTAATCCTGGTCACTTTATTCCATTTCGTTTTTACAGGAATCAAGTGGTATTTTGATGGGCTAATTACAACTCAGTCCTCCTCGGTCACCGGTAATCTTCTTTTTGACGAGGCCAATTGGCAATTATGGTTGGGATAGCATTAGGAAGACTTCCAAGTCCATTTGGGACAAATAAAAAAAAGAAAGATATTTGGTATGGTTTTGGGAGCAACTCATTTTATTAAATCACTTTAGAGTTGAAACAATTTTTTATATGATTTTTCTTTATATTTCAACATTTTGAAAAATAAATTTTCAATATATCATCCAAATAAATTTCTTTTTATAAAATTTTATTGAAACCTAAATCATGATTTTATTTTAATTTTAGTTTGTAAAAGCCAATTAAGATAAAAGTTGATCCGAAACAAGCAGGTTACCAATGAAAGGAAAATGGAACAAAAATTGTTCGTTTGGTTTAGCGGGATTGAATCGGGTTTATTATATAAACCCGATTTATGTAAATTGAGATAAATCTCTTTAACATATTTACTTCATAGACCGTAAAAACACCTCGTAGATTGTAAAAAATACCTCATAAACTGTAAAAATTATTTCGTATTCCATAAATCATGATTTATAAACACTTATAAAATCTTCATAAACTAATCCAAACCACTTAACATGGAATGAGTGGTGATAAAGGAATGCATGGACGATTGGATCTTGATTTGGAATCAGAAGTGACAGAATGATTAAGTGGGACCCTAATCACTGGATGAAAATAATAAAAAGGAGTGGTCTCATTCTCATAAAGTAAGAGCAGAGTTGAAAAATCATCATGTCAGTTTGTGACAGTGAGCAATTGAGCATGGACTCCAGGAAGTGTGAAGCAACGTAGTGTAGCGTGAGAGGGCAGAGTCAGGAGGCGTACGTGGCAATGAAAATGGTTGGTTCAGTTCTTACGCACTGCTTCCAGGAGCACTTGATGACGAGCCACCTCAACTTAAATGGGACCACATTACAATACCTGCCTCCCTTGTTGTACTGTACGTACCAGAAAATTTAGGCCTTCTGTGCAACCCAATTATTCCTTCGCACAGGCATTAGGCATGTAAGCTTGAGAAGACGTTCATATGCTGTTTGGTTTGGAAAAAAGAGTTTGAAAATGGAGGCTCGTAGACGTCAGGGTAAGGGTACAGTTTGTAAGACTTGATCATCACTCATGTAGGGGCACGCTTGGATAAATCCAAAAAACGCTGATGTGGTGTCCAGTCTGTTTCTTTGACTATCCAGCCTTTTTAAATGGGAATGGCAAGCCTCATTAAATCAGAAGAAATAAAATAGGATGAAACTTGGTCATTTACGCCCCGCCAGGCCCAGTATGCAAATTAGCATAAATGATGCTGTCCGTAATCCGTTGCTCATTTAATCTTTCAACCTTTTGTTTCTTTCTGTCTATAGATGGTATGTACTCTCGTCCTATTTATATTTTATATGTTTAAATTAACTAACTCTCCAATATTAAAAAGAGTTACTTAGCTCATTAATTTTGAGTTAAATTTTTTATTTTGTTAAAAAAAACCACAAAATGTTAGCCTTTATTGACTATCGTGGGTGTAGCTGTGTTATTAGTAATGTGTTTGATTTGTGATTAGTCTTGTAGCTTAATTAGTGATATGAATGTTACCCTAATAAGTGGGAGAGGTCATGGAGCTTGTAACATTAGGGGCGAACTCAAAATCAGTGAACATTATATTTGTGTCCATGAATAAGGGAAGAAACGTGTGGTAAGGTGATGGGAATGAAGCCGCGGAGGAAGGAAGAAGAGTGTTATTTTATGTTCTCTGTAGAGAGAGGCTTTTAAATATTGTGGTCATCCACATTCCCTTCATTAGCTCCTTCAGCCGCCATTTTTTTCAGTAACGGATTAATCATATCACCGTGGGTTCAAAATCTGCACGTTAGTTTTACCATCCATTATATTCAACTCAAGGGTATAAATGGTAGTATATCTTATATTAACTAATCTACCTAAATTTCTTGATTGAATCAAATTAGATAAATAAGTCTAACATTTATATTAAGAGAGAACAACATCTTTTAGTGGTATTAAGAGCAAAAACTTCACAATCTTAAGATACATGAAATACGTAGTGTAATCATAAGCTTGTTACAATAAAATAAGCTAGATTATGCGTTTGGTTCTTTAAAATTGAAACTATAAAACTTGACACCTAATGTAAATTTAAAATATCTAATATACCCTTTAGTTCATTTTATTATTAGTTATATAGCAAGGTAATTAGAAGTAACATATAACATGGATGTGATAGAGTAATGCTAGTACTATTTTTGTTGTCGATGTAAATTTTATTTTTTTGAAAATAAAATAAAATATGTATAACAAAAATTAGTTAAGAAGTGCCTACTATAGTAACAGGAATATGTATCCTAATTTAATTAAAAACAAATATTCCGTGTATATAAATTTAAGTATAGAAGTTTTTTTCCTTCCCTGGTTCCCCCCACTAGTATGCACTCCAGCGTTTTTTTTAAAGAGCAAATTGTCTCGTTCAGCAGCAGCAATAATAATATGACAATCTAGAAATGATGTTTGACTTTTAAAATGTGAAAGCTTTAATAGAAAATCCCAATATTTAACATCCTAATAAATACTATAAATCTGTTAGTATGATAAACATATTAATTATGATTGGCTCAATATAATAGGAAATTAAGCTAAATAAAAAAAATTCTAAATTCAACAGTAATTAATTTCTATTAACAATGCTTAATTATAAAATGCAAATGGGAAAAGGAGGGAGGGAGAAATTTGAAGAAACAGCAAAGAAGGTATCCATTTTCATGCTTCACTTTTACTGAATGTATTGTGAATTGTGAGCCATGTCACTTCTCATCACCTACCGCTGACAATTCCACGCCTTCTTCTCATTAACCCCACCATTCCCTCTTCTTAGAATTTGATGTCCTCTCTAATTCTCTCCAGCACCACAGCAGGGTTTGTGCCTTGTGGCAACGAAGAAGGGGTGGATTAGTCAGGGTTATTTTAGATTGGGCACAAGGTTTCATTTATGGAATTGAGAAAACTTATTGATGAAATTGATAATACATTGCAAGATTTCGACAATGGGTCCAACTGCAGTTTGTTGACATCTGAGAAGATTGCTGGCACTGAATAGATTTAGTGTTTCAGTTGCTTCATTGCAGGATTACGCCTTTAGGCTCGTCCACGGGTATTGAGACACAGATTTGTTTTCTCTCTTATATTATTATATATGCTCACTGTTTAATCTCTGCCCAGTTTCTGGGAATCTCAAGGAGACGTAACGAAATGACGGTTCTCATTGTCTGTCTTAACAACTTGGTCTGCTGGCTAATATGAAACCAAATCCAGCTGCACGAGCTTGTTTTCTTCATCATGCTCAATTTCCCAAGGACAAGTGGACAAAGTTTTAGTCTTTCTTTCTTGTTGGGCTGTTATGTGTTCTATAAAACCATTTATTAAACGAGGAAAAATGTTCTTCTGGCTGTTTACGATCTATATTCCTGAGAAGTTTGAGGTCAAATTATTGCATTTCTCTTTTCACAAATCCGGTCTCATTTTGGTCAAAAAGATGTACTTGATTTGTTTTGATTATGAATTCTTGGACTGTTTATGCCTTTTCTGGAGATAACGCTTTGTTTAACCTCAACTCTACTTGCGGCTGCCGATTAAAACCCAATTATTGTTGCCCACTGGCTATGACCTTGCCATATAGTCTGTTAATATATTGAGCGTTTTCTTGCTAGAAATTTGCAAGGTTGGATGTGAGTTTCACTCTCAAGCCCGGTGGTGGGATGTAAGAAAACCTTAATGGTTTAATTTGAGGGACTTTGTTTTTGTTTATGGTTATTTCTTTTTCTTGTATTCAGCAAGCTTAATTTTAAAAATTTTTTCCTACACATTTCATTCTATCCCTTTTGTGCATGCGTTTCATTCAATCCTTGTAAGCCTATGTCTGTTGACTTTTGTTTTGAGATTCACAAAATGTGAGGTCCCCCCCACCCCCCCCCCCCCCAAAAAAAAAAAATCTACAATTTTACGCTTTACTTAGGCACAAAATTGCATTCTTAATTTTCAAGTTTTAACCTGCAGATATTTGACATCAACAAAATGGCATCGGATCTGAATTCAGGACTGTCCAAGAAAACATTTGTTTTTGGTTTGAAATTGTGGGTATTGATGGGGATAACCGTTGGTTTGTTCATTGTGATAATTCTTGTGGTGTTAATATGTCTTACTTCACGAAAGAGATCCAAAAGTGCCAATGACGAGGCTCCCTTTAGCCATATGTCATCAATTTTGGAAGATATCAAAGAGATTAGAGTTGATCAAGTTTCAGCTAATGACCATTTGCAGAATGGTGCTTTTATGAGTCTGAATGACAAATTTAGTGACAGGGATTCTGAGAAGGTTTTGATCCAAACAAAAAATGGGGATACTAGCAGTCAATCAGGTTCATTTAATCATATGGAGAAAGATGCTGCCAGTTCTCAATCTGGTGGAGAAAACGGTGCTATGACCATTTCTGCATACAAGTCATCTTTACATCCTATAACTGCGCCGTCACCATTGTCTGGTCTGCCTGAATTCTCTCACCTTGGCTGGGGCTACTGGTTTACATTAAGGGACTTAGAACTTGCAACAAACAGGTTTTCAAGAGACAATGTTATTGGTGAAGGTGGGTATGGAGTTGTTTATCGTGGTCAGCTACTTAATGGGACTCCAGTGGCTGTTAAGAAGCTACTCAATAATTTGTAAGTTTTGGCAGGAACCTGCAGAACCACCTTTATTTTTAAAATTTCAAACTCTTTTGAGTATTTTCTTTACCATTTTAACTTTGTGAAGACGATCTGCAGATTCAGCAAGTTTGCCTGATAAATGTTAATGTCCATCTTGCAGAGGACAAGCTGAAAAGGAATTTAGAGTGGAGGTTGAGGCTATTGGTCATGTGCGCCATAAAAACTTGGTTCGACTTTTGGGTTATTGCATTGAAGGGACTCACAGGTACCACATATTTTGTTCTGCAGTTTGTTTGGGATACAAGCTTCATTTTTTTCGTATTCAAGGCTACAAGCTACATTACGTGATGTCTTTGCTTTTATCTTCATTTAATGGTTTGATTGACGTACCCAACATGCTCACAGTATTTTCAATGTCTCCATCAGAAATATCTGATAAATTTGAACTGTCACAAAGTTGTATTTGAAAATTTTAGTTATTCTTGATAAATCCATTATATAATTTCAGGTTGCTGGTTTATGAATACGTTAACAATGGCAATTTAGAGCAATGGCTTCATGGAGCCATGCGGCAATATGGGTATCTAACTTGGGATGCACGAATGAAAGTTCTGCTTGGCACTGCTAAAGCGTATGGTTATTGTTGCCTAAATAAATTAATTTACAGCATGACCTAAGTTTATCTTCATTGATCTTAGATTTTATGTTGCAGGCTGGCTTACTTGCATGAGGCAATTGAACCTAAAGTGGTCCATCGGGACATTAAGTCGAGCAATATTCTAATTGATGATGACTTCAATGCCAAAATATCTGATTTTGGGCTCGCTAAGTTGCTTGGCGCTGGGAAAAGTCATGTTACAACTAGGGTAATGGGTACTTTTGGGTAAGATGTTTTCTGTCTGATAAAATCCTGGTAGAAACTCTTTACAAATTCAAACTCTCATTTCAGCAGTAATTTTCCTTTTACATATTCACTTGGGTAGCCACGGTGATGATGAATGCTTGCTTTGTATTTTAAATCTAATATTTCATCTAACGTTTTAGGTTAACTTACCTCTTCATGGTCATCTCTTGCTCATAATTTGCTTCAAAAATTGACAGTGTCTTCGGTTTTGTTGATTAGAGTGGTGATATTGTACTTTGAGAAATTGTATCTTGTCCTTGTCGGTTAATTACATTCTCTTTTTACATATACTTTGCATTTTTCAGATATGTGGCTCCGGAATATGCCATTTCTGGCTTGCTAAATGAGAAGAGTGATGTTTATAGCTTTGGGGTATTGCTTCTGGAAACAATTACTGGTAGGGACCCAGTGGATTATGGTCGACCAGCAGTTGAGGTGTGTCATCAGTAGGATACTGACATGCATTTACCCCTTTTAAGTAAATTCATTGTTGGTTTCTGTAATTCTCTCATCTTATACCATTTTTTTCCGTGAAGACTTTTCTTAATATGATTTGAATGGTTGTTTCAGGTAAAGTTGGTAGATTGGCTAAAGATGATGGTAGGGAGTAGGCGTTCAGAAGAGGTAGTGGACCCCAACATGGAGACTAGGCCATCAACAACTGCCCTTAAACGAGCCCTTTTGACTGCTTTGAGGTGTGTTGATTCCGATGCTAAGAAAAGACCAAAGATGAGTCAAGTTGCCCGTTTGCTTGAATCGGAGGAATATCCCATACCAAGAGAGGTTTGGTTTCTGATTCTCTTATTGTCTGTTTGAAGTTTCCTACGCGGTGTGGCAGTTTCTGAAAATAAACCTGATTCCTTGTAATGTATGTATATCATTGATGCCTGGTGAAGTTCTTGAAACTAAATGGGTGCAAATATTGTGGCTGAAATTCAGGATCGAAGACGCCGCCGAAAAATTCAGGCAGGAAACTCAGAGTGGCAGGGCCAGAGGGAGACTTCTGACACACAAAAAGTGTGACAATCCAGACGATAGGTCCAATGGCAGAATGAAGCAAGTGAGTTAGAGGCAGAGGATGTGTTGTTCAAATTTGGGGATTGAAGGGCAATTTTTGCATTCTTTGAGCTTCTATGAGTGAGCTGTGATGCCAGCCACATTTGACAACAGGGACAGCAGAAATTAGTTGGTCTGTAGATGGTTAAAATATCTGTGTTATAGCGTAGCTGTGGATGTTAGGAGCCAGGAGTTTGTGCATGAATATGGCATTAAACAACTCTCCTGCACTTGTGGTGAATACTGTCTTACATGATTTCATTTGTTTCCACTGCATATGAGACAATTTATGAAGCAAAAAGGACGAAGTATGCGGTGACTTTGGGAATGTTTTAAAAGGAAGGGATGTATTTTTGGTAAAGTCATACTCTTATAAATTTAAGAGATTTATTTGAAGAGTTGTTTAAGAAGTTATAACATTAAAAGTTATTAAGGTTGTGTCTTTTTAGTTCTTAAAGACTCGTGTGGTAACCATTACTTGATGAAATGTTGTGTTTATAAAAAAACTCTATATAATATAAAGATACAATTTTTCATATATTTGTTCATAAATTAACATATGAGATTCGTGGATTTAACAAATTGTTGAATTTTAATTGATGGGGTGTTTTTTCAAGAGACATTACTTGAAGACACTATTTCATAGCTTATAAATACCTATCACCATCGGTCATTTCACACATTAGAAATCACAAAAGTTATCAAATTCATAGCATTTGTCTTTGAGTGCATACAAAGATAGAGTTAAATTATTATTTTATAAAAACTATTGTTGTCTTGATTTAAATGTTGGAGTGCAATCCATTCTTAAAGATCTTTATTGTATTATATAGGAAAGTCAATCCAAGCTGCATCTTATTAGATGAGAATAGGTTGAAGCGAATTAAATCTAAAAGGAAAGTGCTGCTTACATCTTAAAGACAATAGTGCACTACTTTCTTCTTCATTTTTTTTTTTTCTCCTCTTCTACTCCTCGGAGAACTAGACCCACCAACAGTGACGGTCTTTTACTTTACTGCAGTGAAGGAGAAATGTTCTCGAGAAGCTTGGCCAGCCTTATTTTAGATTGCCATGGAGTGAGATAGCAAGGCATTCCCCACCGTCGCTCATTGTTCTCTTATGGGTGACAGCAGTAGCTTTTTTAAGTTGGAATGCCAACCCCAAAATCAAGGGGAAGTGGAAAAAATTCCAGATTGACAAGAGTAAATTGTCATCCTTAAAAGTTTTCAACTTCAAACAGAGGAACCTAGGTATAAATTAAAAACAAACAGCAGAGAGCAGTGACGAAGGGGGAAAAATCACGGAGATATCAATGTGGCTGGCTTAGGGGGCCCACTAAGCAAATATTTTATATTACCCTTCCATCTAGACTCCTTATAAAACTTGAAAGTCGTGGATACTGATAGTGATATGCGCCTGTGTAGGAAGATATTACAATTACAAGCATACGTGGGGCAGAAGAACCCGATAGCCATTTTTCCTATTGTTATTTATAATCTATTGTTTTCATTTCAGCTGCCACGCCCTTCCACTATTTCCATTGAAAATTGTCACTCTAATTAATATCTTCACAGTATTATTCTTTGAAAATTCTGGATAATTAATTACTGCTATCAGTTTCCAATAATACATGGAGCTTGTTGCTCGGATTTTATGAACCAAAGCAAACAACATTCCTACTAAATGGCTTCAACATCTCTCTTCAAACTTTCTCAGCTCTTTAGAGAAATTAATATTAATAATGCAACAAAAACGTTAAGTTATATATTCTTTTTCAAATACACGCATTACTCATAAGATATTATTAATATTACCTGTAATGGTTGCCATTTTTGAATAAAGTTGTTATGTATGAATTTAAATTTTAAATCCTACTTGAAATGAATTAGCAGCTGGTAAGATAGATTGAAATTTTGCAGCTCCAAAAGTTAAAAAAAAATAAAAAAATTATGAGTTACAATGCAAAAAACAGCCTCCAAAAGCTATTAAAAATTAGCTTATATATATATATATTTGTTGGAGGAAGTAGCAGAGAATAGCAGAGTTTCATGAAGCATTTAAAACCAGTAGCTCAACTATGATTGCATCTTTAGCAACTTCCTACCTACAACAGCTCAATCTATAGAATGCTCAACATGAGTGCTTTGAGGCCACTTGTTGCCAGGCAATTCAGAGGATTATATTTGGGGATTTACAAGTCGGGAGGTTGCCTTGCGTTAAAGGAAGGGCGAGGATTAAGCAAAGGCTGTAGAGCTTTCACTACAATGCTCATATTTGGCCGACACTCAGCTTCATATTGCGCACACAGTGCAGCTACAGCAGCCATCTTTCACAAACACATAATACCATAGTCATCACTATGTGTTGATCTGAAACGTACTTAATTAATCTCCACAAATATAACATAGCTTACCTTTGCAACTGCCTTTGGAGGGTATTCTCCCTTTAATTTCACATCCACGCACTGTCTCACCTTGTCTTCACTCAGTTTTGGCGTTGCCTAATTCACACCAATGATGTTAAAATATATAATATCTTGTCTCAAGTATGAGTTTTGGAAATCACAAAGACATGATGTCATCATGCTGTTTCAAAAAGTATGGATGTTTTATAATTATACCCAGGTGACAAGGCTCTGCTGCCCCCGCGGCAGCGTATGATCAACAGGTTTGCGTCCTGTTAAGAGTTCTAGAAGTACTACTCCAAAACTGTAGACATCACTCTTCGAGGTGAGCTGACCCGTCATAGCATATCTGTCATTCATTAAAACCTTAAAGAGGAAGAAAATGTTGTCATTTATTGCTGTTCAAAATACTCATCAGCTTACTCAGGAGCATGATAACCGAAGGTTCCGAGAACACGGGTGGAATGGAGACGAGCACAAGTATCAGGGGCTTGATTTGACAAATCAAAATCAGAAATCTTTGCCACATCATCTTCGAAAAGTAGTATGTTGCAAGACTTGATATAACGGTGGACTATACGAGTCTCTGCTTTTTCGTGCAGATATTCAATCCCTCTAGCTGCCCCCACCGCAATTTTGACTCTTTGCGCCCATGACAATGTTGGACCTGCTTGTGCACCCTTCACACCTTTTCGTCCTATATTTCAAACACATTTATAAGTTGCAAGTTTTGATAACTTTATTACTATAAACTTCAGTTTTCACAACCGTTGTATGCCCGAATGCTTCACTTATCTGCATCAACTAAGAAAGAGAAAATACATTCAATTCTTGAAAGGTTTCTTATTTCCCACTTACTAGTCAAAAACAGGACAAATGTACGTGCCTTAAGGGCTAAGGAATACCAAATCACAGATTTGTAAGGACTAAAACAGTTTAGCCTAAGATTCAAAGGCCAAAAGAAAAAATGCATTTGCTCAATGAGAAATGAATGGTATAACCGACCGTGTAGAATATCATGGAGAGTTCCTTTAGAAGCATACTCATAGGCCAGGGCTCGGAAAGCACCGTCAACACAATAACCAAGAAGCTCGACAACATTTTCATGCTTCAGCCTTGATACTATTGAGACCTGTGAAGTGATAAATCAAAGGTAAATGGGGACAAATGATCCTTAGAATTCTACTGCAAAGGTTATAACACGAACAGGACACATTTAAAGCTAACCTGAGCAAGGAATTCATGTTCTGGTTGCCTGCTGGAATCTAACTTCTTAATCGCCATGTTACGCCCATTTTTCAATACACCATGATACACCTTACCGTAAGCCCCCTCACCAATGAAAGATTTTGTGCCAAAATTATCAGTCAGAGACTTCATTTCATCAACTGAAATGGGAGGGACGGCAATGGGCTGAATATCAACAGTTTGAGAAGTGGTAATTGAAAACTGTCTACCAGTATAACCACTGATCCCTGTGTCGCGTCATAGAATTAAAACAACAAGAAGCACATGGATTTTGAGCAGATACGTGAGAGGATAAATTCTTTTAGAAAGAAAGGATCTGGCCGTTGTGGATGATTACCAGTGGGATAGCTTGGCTTTAGCACGAAGGGTCCAGTATCAGGAGCCTGGTGATCATCACCTTTTTTGCAACAGCTGAAGAAGCCCATGATCCTCCAATCTGGAGAAAAGTCCACCACATCAGTATAAAAAAATTATGGCGATTATTTTCAACGGAACTAGGCACTTATTTTGGATACGAGACATCCTCACCTTCCCTAACAGGATAAACAATACTAGATGATAGAAGTAACAACCGAGAGTTCCATATCAGTCCTAGAACTAATACAAGTAGCGAAATCAACTCCAGAAGAAACTCAGATAAGAAATGCTCTCAGTTATGGCGTCCCCTTGACTTGATTGAAGGTATTAAAAAACATGCTTTTGATTGCTTAAAACCCAGGAATAACTGACCAGTAACTAGCTAGTCCAAAAAAAAAAAAAAAACACCGAAACCACCAAACAGAGGAGTCAAAACCGAGAAAAAAGATTGGGTTTTAGGGGGGGGGGGGAGTCACCTTAACGAAGACTCAGTGATTGATTGAGGTTGTGGTGGATAGACGAGAACAGAGGCGACCGACTAAAGTGGGCAGAAATGAAGGGAGGGGTGAGAGTGAGAATAAAGGGAAAAGCAAAAGGAATCGTTTGAATTCAGAAGAGAAGGTTGGATTGGTGCATTGTCTGCTCGGTTTGTTGTGAGACTCAGAGTGATGAAATAGGAAACGTTATTTTAGGCAACGCCCGAATTCGTTGCTTCTTTGATTGTCAGAAAAGCGGGATACGCCATTATAAATTGTTGTCATTTTCCCTGCGTTTACTTTTTCTTTTCAATTATGAGTGTGAGTGTGAGTGTGAAAAGGACCTGCCCCAGCTTCGTTATTAACAAGGATTATCTTCAGCTAATATCTTTATATAACTCTTTAATTCTTCTTCTTTATTTATTCCTCTTTGTCAGCCCCTACCGCTATCGATACTATCCATACCATAAACAGCAATCTTCACGCTTCGTTTCAAAGCTATCCTTATTTATTTATTTTTGGCAACGTGACGTGTTTCCAATGAATTTCAAGAAACATACATCACCTCCAAATTGCAATTCTTTAATTGGTTAGAAATGAAAAAACTCGGACAATAACAACTGTATAGTTTTGCCAAAAATCTGCATGACAGATAATTAAAGTTATGCTTTAGTCAAAAACAAAATAAAAAATTATGCTTTATTTTTATTTTTATAATACGGAAAATTTAGCCTTCACAAACGGGGAATATTTTCTTTTCGCTTATTAAAAAGACAACTCCTAAGCTACACGCCAACAATTAATTAATTTGACACACCCTAAATATACTCGACCCAAAGGAATACAACAGCTCTAAAAAATCGATTTTTTTTTAATTTATTTGTCAAGACATCGTGAAGTTAATTATTATTGATACATACATACATATATATATATATATATATATATATATACATACATACTCTTCATTCTAAACCTAATCCATCTTATCAATGCTTAGTTGTTCGACTTAGCTAGCACACAATTAGATTAGTTTATCCACGTAATCTGTTAAAGGCAAACTACCCATATTAAAAGTGAATTTTCATATGAATCGCGCAACTTGAAAAATTTGGCCTCTATATATAATTTCAAGTATAGAAAAATCTGGCCTCAACTATCCATGAATTAGAGTTCTGTGCATCCCATCTTCATCAATTTTAACTAAATACGAGTCCTTTCATAAATAAACCAAACTATTTATAGCTCATAATGAATAGTTGAATACGGTTTGTTAGAAATTTTTTATATCTCATATTAATAAAGTTAAATTACTTTAATCAATGATACAATAGTCTCAAATAGTATTTGTTTGAGTTAGTGTAATAAAAGCACATTTACATAAATTGAAGTAAAAATTCACTCACATACTTACTTCATATATCATAAATAGATGCAATTTTTTTAACTCAATTTGAAATTTAGGCAAACTGAAACTGAATATTGCACATTTTGGTACATGCTAATTGAAAATAGAGTCTATAGTTTTTATTGGGTAAATAATTTACATGCATTAGGTGAAAAAATAACATAATATTTCATATGCGTATCGTTTAATTAAACATTTTTTTTTTGGTACATCGCTATCATAGGGATATTCATGTATAACAGGTTCGATTTTCAAAATTGGCGGCATGTTGAGAGAAGCTCAAATATTGGAGATGATGTAGCGATGATATAAAGCGGCCAAAAATGGGGGTGGCGTGGGGGGCACGTAGCCACGTGATGTCGTTAGTTAGTGGCGAATTAGTTAATCAGTAAAAACACAAATGAAAAAAAGATGAAATAATTAAAGCAATATATGAACCCTTGCAATTGTTTAGAATAGTAATTAAAGTCTTTAAAAATAGTTTTTCAATCGTGATTTACGGTATATAAGATAAATATATGAGAATAATGTTGTTTCGACTTACATGCATAAGCATTTTTAGGATCACCAATCGTGATTCTAAACATGCCATAACACCCATGTTTTTGGAACCCGGCCTAAGAACCGGCTACTAAATCAGGTCGGGAAGGTCAGTACCTTTTTTTATTTACTTTTTTAAAAAAATCATTTTTTTTATTTTTCTTTAGAATTTCATATTAATAAGCTTAAAATATTCAATTTCTCAGCGGTTTAGCCTCTATTTGACTTTAATCTGATCCATTAACCTTTGACTCAATATCCCGATCGATTCAATGACCAATGGATGAATGGGTTCAGAACTTTTTGTGGGCGGATGTAGGAGTTTCTTAAAGAGTAGGCCCATTACGTTATCACATTGCATTCCTACGTAGTTGAATGATGGCTCCATTTTTTAATTTTCATTTGCCTCTTCCTCAGCTGACTATATTGTGATTTTACTGCATATGCCCAAAGCAAACGGGCACTGAACCAGTAAAATTATATTTAATCGGATGCGTTTTAGGTTTGATCTTTAGAACGGTGTGTATAGAAAAAATTTATTTGGGAGAGTCGCCTCAATCTTAGGCCCAACAGGACCTAAAAGATTAATGATTGAACTTGTTTCAATGGATACCCTACTATAGAAAAAAATATTTAATCTGGTCAAATTGATGAATTTTAACAGTAAAAAGTGTTTTATATCGGTGGAAAGGGATATGAATGAGCTAGAATTTCACTTGTACAATAACCCCACCCACACCATTAAGTGCAGCCTAAAAACTGCCCTCGAGTTTATTTAGTTATTAGGATGTTCAGAATACTGAATTTGAAGGAAGTTACAGTAAATTAAATTAAACGTCCAGAGGACAATCTTGCGATGGGCGCTTCGCGTTTATTTTTCTTCAGTTAATTATACTCCGTATTTTGTTAGCCTTGAGTTAGTGAATCTAGAAATGAAATGGGAACGTTCAAAAGAAAAGGCATATAAAATCGTATACCTTCTTCAACTTGAGAAGATTATTGCATATATTGAGCATATGATTAATGACTGTGAAAAAGAATACGCTGTGGACGAACACAATACAAGAACTCTGAGGGAGAAAAAAATCCCAAAAGCAAAAGGCGAGGGGGCGAGGGAAAATGAAGGTGACAAATCAAATCAGCCACCATGGAGGCAAGGCACGCAAGGAAATAATTCAAGCCGTGGGCTTGTCCCATTTAAGGGGCTTGACCACCTCCCATTTGAAGTCAGGGTCATCTCTGCCAAAATGTCCATAGGCGGCAGTCTTCAAGAACCTGCCATTGCCACCCCTCTTGAGATCAAGGTTAATAGAGATCATGCCTGGCCTGAAATCGAAGTTCTCCTTTACAATCTTGAGGATCTCCTTGTCAGGAATCTTTCCGGTACCATATGTGTCCACAAACACGGACAGAGGTTCGGGCACACCAATGGCGTACGACACTTGCACAATGCACCTCCTGGCAAGTCCATTGGCAACAATGCTCTTAGCAGCTTGCCTCACGATGTAGGCTCCACTCCTGTCAACCTTGGTTGGGTCCTTCCCAGAGAAGGCACCACCACCATGGGCCCCCCATCCACCATAAGTGTCAATGATGATCTTACGCCCAGTGAGACCAGCATCACCATGAGGGCCACCGATCACAAAACGACCTGAAGGGTTGAGGTGGAAAATTGTCTTCTCATCAAGGTACTTCTCAGGAATCACAGGCTTGATGACGTGCTCTTTGAGATCAGCTGCTATCTCATCATTAGTCACAGTCTCATCGTGCTGGGTAGAGATAAGAACAGTGTGGACACGAAGGGGAACCATGGCACCCTTGTCATTGTAATACTCAACGGTGACTTGGGTCTTGCCATCAGGTCTCAACCAGGGGCACGTTCCATTCTTGCGCACCTCTGTTAGGCGAGCACCGAGCTTGGTCGCAAGAACATGGCTCAAGGGCATCAATTCAGGGGTCTCATCAGTAGCATAGCCGAACATGTGACCCTGATCACCAGCACCAATTTCCTCGGGTCTTTTGCTCAGATGGCCATGCACACCCTGAGCAATGTCGGGGCTCTGCTGCTCAATGTTGACGAGAACCTTGCAGTTGTCAGCATCAAGACCAACATCGTCCGAAACAAACCCAATGTTCCTGCAGGTGTCACGAACAATTTTCTCATAGTCTACATTGGCTTTAGTTGAGATCTCTCCAAAGACCATAACCATGTTGGTCTTGGTGCAAGTTTCACATGCAACTTTGCTGTCTGGGTCCTGTTCCAGGCAGGCATCAAGAACGGCATCAGAGATCTGGTCACAGAGTTTGTCTGGGTGTCCCTCGTTCACTGATTCGGAGGTGAATAGAAAAGTCTCCATCCTTGTAGCTGCAGAAATACGTCAAATGGGAAAGGAAACAAATATTAGCGCAATCATTCACAAAAGACACATAGGCATCATGCATAAACATTGGAAAACAGAACACTACGGCTGCGCATTTTCAAATTATGGCTTTGATTTCCACCCAAAAAGAAAAAAAAGAAATTCTAATCGCAACATGCTAATTGAGTCCAAGGTCACCATCCATTTGCCAAGTCTACCAGGACTCGAGCACAAAAGCTACTCTAATCATGAATTAGCCAAAAGGCCATCTCACTCTTCGTGACAGAAGACGCTAGACGCTAAATCAAATTCACAAGAATAATCCACAATTTGGCCCAAATCTTAAATTGCTATTAAGAGTAACATCAATTAACATACATGTTTGAGCAGATCTGCGAGCATACAGTAAATCTCTCCACAAAGGCAGAGTAACCGTCTTTGTATAATAACAAGTCCACGAAATGGAGTCCAGATTTCAATTAAAATAGCGAAAGACGACAAATACAACTTAATTAGCATGGAATAGGTTCGAATAACTAAGATCTGCCACGCTGAAGAAAAACAGTAATGAAACAAACCATAATTACAAAATCCCAAAGGGAATCGCAAGATCCATGATAAGGTAAGAATTTACTTAAAATATTCATATCAAGCTTCACATTACAAACTAAGAACTCTTCGAAGCAGGGAAGGACGAGAGCTCGCCCACTAAAATGAGAGAAAAGGCAAACTACCTTGGGAGGAAGAAGCAGCAGAAGAGAGGCAGGAAGAATGAGGTCCTGGAAGAGATACGAGTAGGACGCCTGACCAGAAGTATTCTATGGGGACTGCTCAAGCGGTGCGAGTCTAAACGAGGCATTGAGCATGCATTTTATAGGCTAAGCATGGAGTGTTCTCAGACGCGCAAAATCCCCCCAGCTGTATTCCCTCACTTCCACGCGCGCGATCTGCATCGACGGCTGAGATTGGTTTCTCAGATTGATCTGATCCGTCTGTGGATTAGGAGGAGTCGGTGAGAGGGGATATTTTTGCGTACACCGCGGGTAAGATACAGTTCTGCTGCACCCACACGGATTTCAATTGATCTATTTATTTGCTTCATATTTTCATTGGGTGGAAGATGAGCTTGGAGAAAATTGTGTCGATAAAAACTGTCATAAAATGAAAATGTAAACTTGCTATAGTATTCTGGCTTTAAAAAATGTTATATTATCATATGGTTCGCCCAAAAAAAAACGTGTTATATATTATAATATTCTTCATGACGGGGAGGGAGGTGGACCTGAGCTTCTCTTAATTTTTTACCTGATGAATACTTTATGCACAATGGCCACCCTCTAATGGCCTTCCAGTTTGACTCTATTCTATTTGGCTAAGTGAATAGATTATATTTGATAAAAGGGGAGTATGTGTGTTTTTTTAGTTTTGGTCTTTTGGAGAAACGAGAATGATGATAAAAGGTAGAGATGTGGTGGGAACACGCCGGATTTGAGATTTCACGCTTATTTATTAGGCATGACTGCACTTTGTTAAAATCTGGTAGGAAGCCAGATTTCGCAGCTACAGATTAGGCTGAGATGTGGTATTTAATGTATTTTTACTTGAATTAGGATTACCATATTCAATTTTGTTATTTTAACAGTCTGTGTGGTTTAAAATTTCAGTGAGAGAGTGCGGGTGGAAAATGTAAATCCCCAAATTGAAGCCTTGTGAGGGAAAAGCAACAAAGGGACAAGCGTGGAGAAAGTGTTAGAGGACAGCAAACACAAATAGGTAACGAAAGTCATGAACACGCAGAACTGAAATTTGGGGTGGCAATTGGCATGACAGGCATATGAGCTGACCAACTTAAGATAGTGACTGGGGCCTGTGGGGGTAGGTGAATTATGGTGCTATATCATGATCGGCAACCAACCACGCCCATGAAATGAAACCCACACATAACACATTGCTTTTTTTTTAAAAATGATGGCTTAAATTCAGCATCAAAGGCAATATCAGCTGACACCACTCCTCTCCTCCCCCACTAAAATGGTTTGTCGAGTAAAGTAGTAAATGGTCAAACACGTTTTTCCAACTTTTCCAAGTAACTTCCTTCTGCCTCTTTAATTCCATTGAATATTTTATAGTAAGGCGTCACTGCGTCGGAGTCACTCTGAACCTCACCAGTCACAACCACGCCCACCATATTGGAACCACACCATCATCATATCATATGCTTGCTTCGTCTCCTATTTCCCTGTTTGGCATCATCTTCACACACGATTTCCTCCCCTAAAAACATTCCCTCAACTCCACATGTCACTCATTACGTATCATCCATATAATAGAACTTACTCCCTACATGGGCCGACCCATGACAGACCCACAAAAGACACGACCATTTACGCGAGCCCTTCCTTTTCACATTCCGTGCCACTGTTGCTGCATAAATCAGCTAAATCTAACCAAAAACTTTGCACCAAACACAATGTTAAGAACCTTCTTCACAAAAAGGGGCATGACACTTTCTTCTCCGGGGTTCACTCATTTTTCAAATTTATGATAGGTAAAGATGGAAATCGGAATAATTTTTATATAATTTTGATGACCTGACTCATAAATGGGACCCAAAAAAAAAAAGTCTCATGTGTAAATAGAACAAGAGTATATACATGTGAATTGATAAAATGATGGAAATTTAGTTGAGAGAAAAATATAATTTCTATTTGGTTGCAGATTATTGATCAAACATTTATTATATATGTATGTGTTATATAAATTGGGCTAGATTTGGGAATATATTGGGTTAGATTTATAAATACTTTGCTAAAATATACGTTTAGTCCTTAGTATTTACATCAAGTTTCATTTTAAACCTTTAAGTTTAAAAAGTGTATTTTAAATCCTTCAACTTTAACATCATTAATATCATCTAACAAAAAATGATGACTCATTAAATCATATTATTTTAATTCTAAATGGTTGTCACATCCGCTCAACTTATAATAATTTTAAGGCTAAATTATACCAAACATCCCTGAATTTTAGGTCAGTTGCATATAATCCCTGACATTTTAAAGTTTAAATTTAACCCTCATAACCTTTCATTTTTTAACCATTAACTCCATGCAGTTAAGTGACCATTATCTTTTTAATGAAAATTGTCACATCAAGTTATGAGGTGACACGTGGCATCCTGTGTAAATTACTAATTTTATAAAACCCCCTGAACTTTGAACAGTTGCATATAACCCTCTAAACTTTGATTATTTACAAATAACCCCTGAAATTTCAAAATTTAAATTTAATTCTTTTAAAATTTTGATTTATAATATTAAACAACATACCTTTACTTTTTATCATTTTAATAAATTTATTAAAGTTTTTACTATCATTTATTAATTAAAATAGTTCTTTTGTATGGCAAAAACTAGAAAAAAAATACTTAAAAAAATATAAAATAAACGTTGAACCTCTAATTAAAAAAAATGCATTACTAATAAAAAAAATTAATGAGGGCAAGAACTATCTTCTAACAAAAATGTAATCTTTAAATTATCAATGCTCAATCATCCCAATAATATATTTAACACAAATGATGACACTTTTATACTATCAATACTCAATTAACACAAGAAAATAAGTAAATGGTATACAAAATGATGACATTTTTATTTTTATATTTTTTAAATATTATTCTTCTAGTTTTTAAAGTCACATAATGTGATTTTTTTATTATAAATCAAAATTTTAAGGGAGTTAAAATTTAAATTTTGAAATGTCAAGGGGGTTATTTGTAAATAATCAAAGTTTATGGGGTTATCTGTAACTGTTCAAAGTTAAAAGAGGTTTTATGAAATTAATAAGTTACACAAGATTAAGATGCCACGTATCATCTCATAATCTGATATAAAAATTACTGTTAGAAAAATAACGGTCACTTAATGACTGGAGGTTAATAGTTAAGAAATGAAAGATCAGGTGGTTAAATTTAAACTTTGAAATGTCATGGGGTTATATGCAACTAATCTAAAGTTCAGGTAGTTTTGTATAATTTAAGCTAAATTTTATTATGTTAAATTTCAAAAAAAAATTATCCACTTTTATTTTTCTAAGATAGAAAAACAACATATTCTTTGCTGGGCACATTTCTTGATTTTTAAATATAGTAACATGAAAATACATTTAAAAAAAATCTATAACAACTGGTAGGATTAACTATTAAACATAAATAGTGCCAAGGGATTGAGGGAATGAATTGTATGGGAAAGTGTTGTTATTATTATTATTATTATTATGCTTGGCGATTGCAGTTAAATGTTTTCCCAAGTTGCCTTGAAAATTACCGAATTTTCTGTTGTGATTGTAAGAAAATTGTGTCACGACGATAGGAATCACATTCAACCGAGAAAATGGGTTGGGTTGAAAATTGTGTCACGACGATGGGAATCACGTTCAACCGAGAAAATGGGTTGGGTTGAGTTGGTGTTCGGTCTATTTAGATTCTGAATTTATAAAGGTCAAGTTTAAGATTTTTATCTTAAAAGTAAAAGCAGGTCTAAAAAGGTCGGCCCTATAGGGCCGAGGGTCAGCCCTTTTAAGTCCGTATATATATTTTTATTTTTTAAAATTATTTATATGATAATAATATTATTTATTTTTTATACTTTGTTAATGATATTACAAATATTTAGTTGTTATTATCTTTTTTGGAATTAAGTTTCATAAAAATATCTTATATTAAGAATCCTAAAAATTAAAAACTTATAAAAGATATTTCTTATTTCATAAATATTCTTACCGATTTTTTATTTTTTGACTTATTTTCTTGTTATTGTTTTGTTTATATCTTATATTGTTTATTTTGTTGACTACTTACATTTTTCAAAACATATTTATAAGAAATATTTTTAATTTTGTTAAGTCTTCTCATTAATTATTTATAATTGTGTTATGTGGACAATAGTTTATCTTTGATTATGATTTAATCATTGTGTTTGTTTGTTGCATGATGTATACCGTTTACACCCTAATTTTTGACAATATTTATGTTTTAAATTAGGACTTTTATTGTTATAATTTTTTTTTTAAAAAATAAAAAACTAATAAAAATTATTAAAATACCTTCGACCTTAATCTTTATGCTCATAGGTCATGCTAAAAAATAAGTATTTTTCCTTAACCGAATCTAAAAAGACCGATCTTTTTAGATCCTAACCCATAAAAGGCATAACTGTTTTTCCAACTAGAACCACGGCGCCGTTAATACCAATATATGTATTTGTGTCCTCTTGTCATATAGAGTCGGAAGAAAACATTTAGCTAAGCTTCTTCTTTTTTTTAATATAAATAGCAATTATCATTGAAAATAAAATAATCATACATCAAAATTCTATAATCATGTTGGGGCATGATTATAGAGAATGAAATAAAGTTCGGTTAATATTATATATCTTACAGACTCTATCAAAAGCAAATAAATAAAAATAACTTTCGATATCTCTAAAAAGAATATTAGCCGAGTGAGAATTTGTCCCCAGTGATGGCAAAATTTGTTTTCGAATGCAGAAGACTTGCAACCCTCTGTTAGATTCTGATTGAAAGAATGGAGAGTTTTTTTTTTTGGCCAAAGAAAGAACGGAGAGTTGAAAATGCATAAAAAGAACTAGCATGAACTAAGTGTTGAATTACCATGCAGTCGAGGAAACAATTTCACTTACTCATTTGTTTGCTTCAATGAATTAAGTGTGTATGGAAGAAGATTTGCCATTTTCTATATCTGTTGGACTTCCTTCTGTTCCATTGCATGTAGGTGGAGTTGAAGAACTCATGATGCTTCATTTGATTTAGCAGAGCCTCAGGTCATCCAAAGTATACAAAGAAAACAACAGGTTTTGAAGGATGTAAACTCAAAAGATTCCAGGTTTTTAAGAAAACGCCTCTTAAATTCAAACCAACAGTGTTAACTTCAAAAACTCATAACATGCATTCTTTTTCAATCACAGGGTTAGCTACATAGTATTGGAAGGACCACCTGCATGATGAAGTATTGAAAATGATATAATTAAAGCTAAGGTGTACAGTAATGGTAGGGCATGGAAAAAAATTTCATGTTAGCACAAGCAAATCACAAAACGTGTTTGACAATATTCAGAGGCTCATTCATGGTTCATACCTCAGAATGACAATGACAAGACACAATTGGGACTGCTTTTTTGTAGCTTAAAGAATTTTGTCTTATCATGGAAGTATTAGGTCATCACCTGCTGACACTGTAATTTTTTTTTGGATGATGTAATCAAATCGTTGACTCTTGTTCTTAATTAATTTATGGAGTATAATGTAGTTTTAAGGATTGAATTGAAGTTGACAATACAAATACCAGGAAAGAAAGTGTAAAAGCTTTCACAGCTATAAACTTGAGTGACTAATAGTACAACATGGGAATAGTATGAATGTCATGGATCAGAATCAATGAAAAATGAGACAGCTTTGTAAGATAAAAAAGACAAAATAACAAAGCTATAGACGGCTAAAATTCTTTAAAAAGCCACCCATTTTTTTTTTCAAAATACACACTACATAGATGATGTTTTTAAAAAATTTAACATTTATTTTATCAGCAACATTAGTATAATGTTGCAGCCAAATTAATTTAATAGATGGCTTTCAAGTGTTAGGTTCTCAAAAAAGATGGAACATAATCTATAATTCTATAATTGACATGATTACCACTGTAAGCAATTAAAAAAAAAATTACCCATGACCTTGAAAAGTGATGAAGTGATGACATGAAAACTTTGATACGTTGAAATGAATTAGCATCTCTATACATGTCATACTTTAATATATCAAGAGGAATTTCACATGTATTTAGGTAATAAATGAAAAATTAGAGATACAGTTTTCTTGATGAGTTAACAAATATTAACTAAAAATTAATATCTTCCAGCACCTTAAATTTCATATTACAAAAATGTTTGATAGTAAACAGATCCAACACTTTTTTCATATGTGAAAAGTTTGCCCATATAACTTCCTGATGATGAAAAATATATCATAATCTCTGTGTTTAATAGTAAGCATATGAGAAATATAAATTATCATCATTGACGATGTGACACCTTGAACTTCCCAAGATTTATGTAGAGAGACTATCAATATACATTTTTATCTGACTATATGTGTAAGGCGCTGATTCAAATCTTGCAGAATGACTGGCTAGATTCTAAATAGATGATGAGAAATCAACAAAGCAGCAAATATCAAAGCCTACACAATTTTGACATATATTTCTGTGAACTATATTAATATCATCACAGCAGTAAATATCAACACATTAGCAAATATTAAAGCCTACACAAATCCTCCAGAATGACTGCCCATATTCCAAATAGTATGAATATGTATCTTTATTCTTTTGTTATAAATATGAATAAGTATTATGTTTATAGGACTTATTACACAAACTTTTCCGCCTACCACTATATAGTGCAAATTCTTACTAATTAAATTGAAGCTGATAGGGAAACCTGAAAAGACAAGTATGCTACTGTTAATTAGTCATTAATTGAAGCATACGCCCCTACAAAAGCATTGGTTCATAGATTACATGTCTATTCCTTGACGTTAACATGTGGCAAGTTTTTTTTTTCACCAAATTTTGTTCTTATTTCATAAACTCATGACTGATAGTGGAAATTTTAAGAAGAAGGTGCAAGGAATTATAGTACTAGGTGCTGCTGATTTTTTTTGGATTCAGAAAGCTAGACTAATGTTATTATATTGGAGGGGACATTAATAGAATGAGAAAATTTAGATTTGGCTTTACATTCAAATAGTTTGAAACCGATTCATAAGATTATTGTAATGGTTGAACTGATTTCTTAGCCTTCATTACATCATATTTGAAAGATTATTCCTTTGGAATTTATTTTAGGATGCTTTAGATGATGCCATTTTTTCAGCTATGAAGGTTGTTGTATATATTTTGGTTTCCATCTTTCAACTTTGGTCATTCTTGCTTCAGAATTGCATTATCGTTTTTTCCCTAGCTGCGTTATCATATTAACATTTATGTTATCCAGATTTGCACATTGATTTCTGCAAATCTTTCTGAGAACCTCAACTACAAATGAAACTACAATTCATTAAGACTAAAATAAGTAGAAAGCAAGTAAACATAGCAAAAACCACAAATCCTACAACTGGAATAAAAGCCTAAGAAACAGAAAAGTAATACAAGGTTGAATCAGCAGTAAAATGATATTTGTCTCAAGGTATTAATTAATAAATTTTTCAAGCTTTTATTATTTGTTTCAGATGGTTTTAGGCTTATACTCAGCATCAATGAGAAGCATTCTCAGCTTGTTCTTTGTTTCATTATCTCTTATGAATTCTTCTAGTGATCCAATTAATCTGAGAAAGGCTACAACATCTGCATCAAGGAAATCTGGATTAGTAAGCATCAAGGTTGTTTTGTTGAACTTGCAAAACTTATAGACCATTACAAGCAAGTACCAATTAGATTATCAGCAAAATTACTCGGTTGGCTCTTGATAATGTCAGATATTAGAAAAAAGTTGTATGCATTGAGAGGTAAATATGCATCTTATTCATTCAGAAAGGTTTGCTTACTCAAATTTATCTTGAATTGGTGCTTGATGGCTCTGTATTGACTTGAATTTTGAGAAACCACAAAGTTGGCAATGAAGTAAGACTGTCCTTCAGTTATGACTTCTCTGAATTTCTCATGTAGATTCTTTGGAATCACACTGGCCTGGATTTTATTACCCTGTAAAATGAAATGAGAGTTTAAGGTTTATTAGAACTATGATTCTGATGTAGTGACTTCATAAATATTCAACTAAGAAGCTTCTTGGAACATGAGGTTTGACAGCTTTAGTGGTATATATAGAAATAGGATCTGAAACTATTAATTGCCTATTATACCATTTAAATGTTGACATTTATAAAGCATTCCTGATGTATTAATTCTAGAGGAAGGGATATGAGGTGATTAGACTCAGGACTAATATAAAGCAACTAAGTTAGTAACCATTTTGTAATTTTTCAGTTACTTTTGATGATGAGTTGTCATGCTAATGGTGAGACTATTATGAAATAACTACTGCAATGCAGAATAAAAAAGGATTGCACAATCAGGTACCAAAAACGTGAAACACCTTGGATGCTGATAATCTTTGCTTGCTGCTATGGTTCTGCTTTGACCCTCATAAATGCTGATAATATTTGCTTACTATAGCTACCTATTTATAGTGTCTTTTTTCACATTAGAAGAAGCAGGTTCCTTAAGAATGAAAAAACTAAGATGACAGTTCATAAACCATATTGGTGTATATGGGCAACTGCATTTAAACACTTCGATTTTTGTTATGGCCTTAGAATAACAATATGCAATATCATATTAAAGTTTTGACAACTAATATAATATTCACCTTTGAGAATTAGTTCTGTGTATGCCAGAAAATCTGTAGGGAAGTACATACATACGTTGATCAGATTTGAGGACCTGCACCTGATAGGGATGAAAAATAGAAAAATGCTTTCTTCATCAGCATTTAAGGAAAAATCTCTGATAAATAAACCAAGCACGAGTATGGAATGAAATGACAGCACATGTCCCTAGTATCTTCTAACATTTACTGCATGAAAGGGATGTCTCATCTTACCTTTACTGCATGATTCCAAGCTGAAAACGACAATGTTATGACTAAGGTAGTTCCTAAACCAAAAAGGGCATGAAGCAGATATTGCAAGGATCATTATCATATAAAGCAAAAAGGTTTTTGGCATGTATTTATAAAAGGGTCATTAACCAATAGATAAAACAATAACACACATAACAGATCCAGCTACCTAGGTGAAAGAAAGAAGTTTTTCACATATAAGGAACTATATCTGATATAAGGTCATTAACCAGTAACCAATAAATAAAACCATAGCACACTACATGGTCCCAGCAACCCAATGCTACCATTTTAGGAAACTGCCAACTCATTTAATTAAAAGGTCACCACCAATTTGACTTATTGGTTTTTAACATATAAGGAAAAACATATGGTATAAGGTCATTAACCCAATACAACCCGACGCATGAGTACTTGAGAGATTATTGTATTTTTGTTGCTTGAAATTGGTAGGACAAAGTGAACTTGGAAGCAGTGAACTACATAGGTACTTCTGCCAAGCACATTTTTCCTTTCATATCCTTTTATTTTTCTGCAATCCTTGAATTTTTAAATAGTTTTAGTAATTACATGTATCAGGTTGGCTAGATCAATTCATCTACCCTTGTCATAATAAAGTTTGTTTAATTTAGGGTAGACTTCATGCTTGACGACATAAGACCAAAAAACTGACTTGTCATTAACAAAAAAAATTTAGGTACGCTTTGAACAACACATAAGCCAGATTCCAGCTACTGCAACTACACTCGGGATGCAACTGGGGTTCATGACTGACGATGTAGAAGACTCTAACTAAGTCACAATTTGACCTTAGACCTCATTTTAACTTTGAATTATTCAAGAGTGTTTTTATGTTTACGTAGGCAATATCAAGGTCTTGTTGTTTATATCATATTTTATAATCTTAGTTGCTTCCATGTGAGTCTTCATAGATGTCATTTGTCGTGTATGACATTACTTCCAGTGTGTTGGTGATGTTTTACTTTGTCTATTGGTGTGCTACTTAGTTTACTTTAAAGGGAAATGTTTGCTTCAGTTTCAAATTCGTTCTTCCTTTCAAATTCATCTTTATCAAAAGTAAGAACACTAAGGAAAAATGATATTCCATTCCACTGAAACAAACATTAATTACAACACATGATAAATCCACAAAAGCAGTTACACTCCAACAAAGGTTCACGGGATAGCGTGAACCAAACCACTGAATTACACTAAGACAGTAACAACATAACACAATAAACACTACAAGCTCAATAACAACACTTAGGCATTTTCTTTCCCATATTGGACCAGTCAGACACTACAAACTCAGTTGGATGAGACATTATGAAGATTCGTCAAATGCATTCTGCTCATGGCCATGCAACACCTGAAGAAAACAAAAATACCATTATGTTATTATACAGTCAAGCTCAGGAAAAGGTAGTATACTCAAATGAATTGGAAACATGCAATCAATATTAATATACCAACTCATTCCCAGGTCTTGCATTCGCATCAAATGAACTGTATAAGTCATGGTATATTATAAGGTCAAGCTTCAGAAGGAGGTTACTTTTGAGTACCCCACAATGAAGATCCTCTAAGGAAGGTCCGAACTCTACAGCATTCATTGATATTTTCAGTAGACATGCATCACATTCACACGCATGTTTCAAACCACTGGTACTAGAACTTAATGGCATGCCTACAAGTAACCATCACACCCATGAGTATGATGACTCAGAAAACAAAGCAATGTTATTTACCATGCTGTAACAACATATACATATTAAGTGGTATGACTAACCTTTCATGTGAAGCTTAAACAACATATAAACATCGTCAGGCCTTCGACTATGCATAATTTGACACCGTCCAGATCGAAGGCATGCCATACAGTCAAGGTACCTTTGAAGCAAACTCTTTATTACTTACAGGAACAACCTGCAGGGGAGGGAGATGAACACGCAGGACGATAGAAGAGCTACAACCTGCAGGGGAGAGAGATGAACACGTAGGATGATAGAAGCAGAATTCAGAAACCATGCATGAGAAAGGTAGAGACCCATGTTCTAAAAAAATGATCTCATACTTACAAGAACAGCCTATAACGAACAGAGATGAACACAGAAGCCGAATGAGTTAGAAATCAGAAACTAGGCAAGTTAAAGACTTATGGTGACAGTTAAAGCTAATGGCACAATATAAAAAGAAACCATGGTGGCGGGAAAATTGAAATGAGGGAACTGTCTTATGAAATTCAAACTCCAACCAAGCCGACTGCCCTTTTTAGGAGATCTCAGCTTGACAAAGAGCCTATGACGTTTTTTTAAAGGAAGCCGTTAACCTCTTGTGAACAGTGTTTTAGGTCAAGAGCTGAAAGGAGCTGACATAGAGCAATCGACTTGAGTGGAGTAGTATTAGTAGATATATAGATGCTTGGAAGCAACGGAGGGAAAGGAAATTTGGTGATTAACACCAAATTTATACTCTACTATATATCTGTGTCCTCACGATGGGAACCACATTGCCTTTAGTACCTCTGACCTTTAATTTTACTGTATACGCTACTATATATTTGTTTGTATTGTGTATAATTTACCTCACGCGTTCCTCAAAATTTAGCGGGTCTCAATAAGAAATACTTATATATATAACATCACCAACTTATCTATATTCTAATTAATTAAAACACAATAACTCATTTTATTTTAACCCTAAATGATAGGTGAGTCATATGTAAATATTCAAATGTTATGATTTAAAAAACAACTCATGGGAGGGAATTGCGTCTTTTGTTTTTCTACATTATGAAATTTATTTTTTTTAAAATTATAAAATTTAAATTTCTCTAAATGACTCATTTGTTATATAGAATCAAAATAAGATAATTTGTTATATTTTCATTAGTTAGAGTACAGATGAAGTGACGTTCTTAGAGTATGTAAATATTTTTCCGTCCCAATGCACATGTGGGAGCCCATTATATCGACACATCATTACGTGACCCAAGGTTCATTTTTAACTAAAAGAAAGAGAAATACTTACATACTTCAAGAGTGGAATTGGCTTACGTCCTCTGCGCCAATGTTCGCTGCGCGTCCTTTTATTCGAAACGACGTCGTTTTACGTCCTCTGCGCCAATGTGATCATGGTTGCAGAAGAAAGAGCAAGGAGGAGAGCAGGTGACCTGGAATAAAACTTGAATTTGAACTTTCAATAAGCAAAAGGCTGCAATGAAACTACAATAAATCAGCACACAAAGAACAACAGCATCTCTTGTAACATGGATATTGATCATTATGCAAGATCAGCGCAGTTCAAAACTCAAAAGCCATATTATGAAGAGATCAAACATATGCTACAAACTTACTGTAACCAAACATTGTTCCTCTCTCACAAATCATCACATTTGGATTTCCAGCCAATCTAACTTTTTCAGCTGAATTTGTCATGACCTGCATATTTAAATTGGCTTTGTTATCCTTCCCTCTATGTTTTGGCTATAATCCTCCAAACTTGTGAGTTAAATTGGCTTGCGATTTCTTACTGTTAAGTTCATGATATATTATTACTTTAATTTACTGAATTTATGCTTTTGATGAGTTCTTGTTAGAGGTGCATTTTAATGAAGTTTAGACTCCTGATTTCTATACTAACTGTTACACATTATCTTCTATTTTGCTAGTGCGAATCAGTTGGCAGGGTTGCAGATATTATTCAGATTCCAGCATTCTTATGTCGCCATATTTTTTTCCCATTTCAATTATCAGTACGAATAACTGACGAGCTTTTTAATTTAACTTTTATTTACCCTCTTATGACAGACAGATCTTCTGGTGGCAGCAGCCAAAATGGGAAAAAAATGTCAACATCAAGAAAGGTCAGTTATGTGCTTCTTCTGTAAGTATATTGTCCAATCTGATGTGTTGAAATTCTAATTGTTAACTGTCTATATATATATATATATATCTATGTTTCATAAATATTAAATATGCAGGTCATGATAAATTCACTTAAAAAGTTAGATTGGCTGGAAATCCAAATGTGATGGTTTGTGAGAGAGGAACTATGTTTTGGTTACAGTAAGTTTGTAGCATCTGTTTGAGCTCTTCAAAATATGGCTTTTGAGTTTTGAACTGCTCTGATCTTACATAATGATCATTATCCATGTTACATGAGATGCTATTGTTCTTTATGTGATGATTTATTGTAGTTTCATTGTAGCCTTTTGCTTATTGAAAGTTCAAATTCAAGTTTTATTCCAAGTCACCTTCTCTCATCCCTGCTCTTTCTTCTGCAACCGTGATCACATTGGTGCAGAGGACGTAAAATGACGTCGTTTCGAATAAAAGGACGCGCAGCGAACATTGACGCAGAGGATGTAAGCCAATTCCTTCAAGAGTACTACGTTATCTAAACTCTTCCCAATTAAAATATAACAACTAAGATAATTTTAATTTTAGTTGGCTGCTGACTTATCCGATAAAATTCATATTTTAATTAAATCATATATTATTTAACAAAATTAAAATGTGATTTTTATCGGATGAGTCAGTTGTCAATTAAGATTAAAATAATTTAAATTATTATATTTTAATTAGATAAAATTTAAATTAGAGGATGCTGCTAGAATATATAAGTATTTATTTAAAAGAAGACCAAAACAAAAACGATGACAGCGCCACGCCGGACAAAAGCCATGCAAGTATGAACGCAGACTTTTACGATTAACTTGGACATCACCTCTCTCTCTCTCTCTGCAATCTTTTACGATTAATTTTCACGCGCCTTGGCATTTCTTTCCTTTCTTGCTGGAAGCTCTGCTCTTCCCCTCCCTCTTCCTCCTCCCTAAAAGTGGAACATTTTTTTTTGAAAAAATAAATAAACCCACATAATTTGCTCTCAGGGCTCTGCCTCTATATTCATTTATCGTACGGGTTTTTGGATCCTTCCTCTGTTAGTAGTTGCCGTCACACTCATTGCTTAGTTGTTTGGATTCGACGCAAATTTCTGTAATAAAATTCAGACTGGTTTTTCTTGTGCGATTATTGCAGGCTCATGGCCGAAAGCAGGAAGCTCATTCTACACAAACAATTAGGTCAGTGGGTGTCTCTTCCGCACAAAGAATTGTGCCACAATAATGACTCTGTTTTTTCCCTCTTTTTTCCTTTTTGCCTGAACGCTGTTCACCAGTGCTCGTTAATTCAAGCTTTTTAGTGTTTACTGGATTTCTCTTCGGAGATTGCTTTTCGAAATGCATTTTCTTATCGATATCATTTCATATTTTGGTTCTCTCTGCATGGCCTTAATTGCCTAAAATCCTTGATATTTGTGCATACCCGCAATTGCCATATTTTCCCCCTTTTTCCATGCATGTTAACAATCATTTTGTGCGAATGACATGGGTCAGCGATCATTTTATATGGTGAGGAATCAAAGGTTGGTGCAATCTCATTGGCAAAGTGAATATGTCAGTTGTGTGTCATGCTCTTGTTTAGTTTGATTGTGTCCTGTATATGTTTAGTTTCGCCCACTATGCTGATTTATTAATTGACGTGTTATGCCCTCTCTTATGATTCTATAGACCTTGACGAGATACTCCCAGAAGCAGAGCACCGTTGGTTTCGACCTCCGGAAGTCTGCGAAATACTTCGCAATTATCAGAAGTTTGACTTAACACCAATTCCGCCTATTAGACCTCCAGGTACTTCTTGCCATTTTTAAATATGGCTTTCTTTTCCCTGTATCTTAGCCCACTTTGGTTTGTTTTGTTTTTGGTTGCTCTTTGGGAGGGCTACATTTTTGCCTAGATCAAGGTTCGATCCCTCAATTTTGGGTACTTGCACCTTGTTGGTATGGTGGTTGATTTCAGGTGTCAAACCCTGGGTCCTTAATTTATTTTACCTGACTGGGTTGTGATTATAGCATGACATATTTGTGGTCCGTACTCTCATCTTAAGTTCTTATGTGATTTAATGGAAAAATTCAAGCATAATCTAAGGGGGATTCAATAACTTTTATATATATTACATCACCAATTCCCGGTATAAAGATGTAGCATTAACATGGAGTCATCATATGCTCCCCCTCAGCTGGATCACTGTTATTGTTTGATCGAAAAGTTGTTCGCTGCTTTCGCAAAGATGGTCACCAATGGAGGAAGAGAAAAGATGGGAATACTGTGAGGGAAGCTCATGAAAGGTTAAAGGTGTGCTGTTATTTTTTTATTGTCAAGTTTCACTTTTTAAATCATTTTTTTAATATTTTCATTGAACCTATAAGATGCGTCATAGTATTGTGTTGGAAATTACAATGGCCACATGTGATTGTCCAATGGAATTTAATTAGGAAGCACATTTGTGTCTCTGTAATTATGCAGCTTCATGGATGGTTGTAGCTTGTTCAATTTCTTTGCAGATGTCATTCATTAACTGGTTAGCACATGATGATAATCTCATCCCTCAACAGCACGAACTGATGAAAGACTTGTACAATTAATTAGGAGGCATTATTCTGAATCCAAGACCTAAGAAGTTCATATAACTTTTATTGAGTTCTAAAATAATGGGATATGAATAATATTGCTTAATTGTCTAGCATTTGTCTATCTTACTTCTTTGAGACATTTTCCTTGCGCTTATTTTTTGGCTTGAGCATATCTGTATTTAAGAAATCTCTAAGGATTTGGTAAACAATAAACTATTTTCTTTTTACAAGCAAGTGATAGTCATGCGGCTCTTCCTTTTCATCGACATGCAATAATATGTTTATAATACTCTGATTAATTTAAGAAAGAATTATAATAAGTTTCTGGATATATTTTATGAAAAAAAAGATAGCAATTATTGAGACAAAGGGCTTCCTAAAAGGTTTTGGCTTCCTCTATGGAAAGCTGACATTTTTTTTTGTCAAGTAGACACTCTTATGAAATTCTAAGCAGTTGAAATTTCTTAATGATTTTCCCATATTTGTGTAATATCTCACCCTAACTTTAGCTTCTTTTCCTGGCCCCATGAGCTGCCTAATTGGCTGACTCTATTCATTTGGTTAGGCTGGTAGAGTGGATGTTCTAAAATGTTACTATGCTCATGGAGAAGATAATGAGAACTTTCAACGGCGATGTTATTGGATGCTTGATGAGTGAGTTTCCTTCTTTGTTAAAGTTAAGCAATAATATAGAGTCTTAACTTTTAATTCTAGGAACCATTGAAATAGTCTCTTGGTGATTGTTTTATTTTGTATAAGAATCCATTGAAACAGGTCAAATTAGCTTCTAGCTGGTATATAATGTTATATCTTGTAACTTTGACATTGTTTTTGTCTGCAGAAAGTTTGAGCACATTGTCCTTGTTCATTACCGAGAAGTTAAAGAGGTATATGCTTGTTTCACATGCTAGCATTTTGCCCGGTATCATTTCCTTTTATATGGATAAGATGCTCTTATATTGAATAAATGACCTAGTTAATCAAGGCTTGTTGATTTTTTCAACAATATTGTTTTTCACACTCTTTATTTTTCTGATAAACTTTGTTCATTACCAGTTCTGCCATAATATATGATCAATTATGAATATTTATTTTAAAAGTATCTATAACTTTTTTTAAAAAAAAAAATTGCCTGTTTTGCATAGGTTAAGTAATCTTTTGTCATATGCTTTACAGGGGTACAAGGCTGCCATTTCACATTTCCCTGCAGGTCCAGTGCCTTTGGTTGGTAGCCCTTTGAGTAGTTCTGCACAAGATAGGGCATCTCTTTCTTTAGTTCAAGAACCTTATTCATCAAGTGCAAATAGAGTTGATTGCTATGGAATAGCATTATCTTCTGAGTATGACGATATGGACTCTGCGAGTGGTCATCAAACCGCGTTGCACACTGAACCTC
The DNA here is from genome assembly GCA_037074505.1 of Albizia julibrissin. Taxonomy (NCBI): domain Eukaryota; kingdom Viridiplantae; phylum Streptophyta; class Magnoliopsida; order Fabales; family Fabaceae; genus Albizia; species Albizia julibrissin. The sequence goes on along the minus strand of CM073489.1, from coordinate 38,256,300 downwards.
TCAGCAGTCAAAGTTGGCCTTGGTTTACACATGAAACTACTGGTACATTACATGAGATTTAGATGAAATTCATTCTATGTATGATGAATAGTTTTGCTAGAATAGTAATATGCTTGTGTTGTTGATTTTAGGATTGAATTCAGTGCAAGTACCTCAGTGTCATAATTGTTATGGATCTAAAATGAATCTATAATGGATTCCCCCACCCTCACAAAGGTTTAGTCTAATATAAATAATATTTTATAATGCTCTTAAGTCTTATGCATGCTTGTCTTCATCACTATTCTATACGTGCTATGCCTGTATTAACATCTTTTCCCTTCAATTTTCTAAAGTATAGGTCAATAGCAATGCTGTTTCTTTTTATAACTTTTTCGGGGAAGATAGTCAACTTTGATTTTAGTTCACATATAGTTAAATCTTCTTGACTATAGTCTTCTGTTTTCTTCTGGGGCATGGGCGAAGGGAAGAGGTGAGCACCTTTCCTTATTGCAAGTTATAACTGATTCCATCTATTATGGTAACTTCCTTTGGATTTTGGGAGGTGTAATTTTTTTTTTTTTTTTAATGATTCAGGTTTTTCTCAGTTGTCAAGGAGTCCATGTAATTCATGGTCATCATCTCTTCCTAGCTTTTATCCTGCATCTTTGGCACCTTCATGGCCATTAAATCAAAACTCTAGCAGAGACACAATTAGTATACATGATAGAAATCTTCATGTTGAAGGATCTGACGAAGGCTCCCAAGCTGATTTCTTTGACCATAAGCTAAGCAATGCAAGGTTTGATCCAGATAGTGCTATGCGAAATGCTGTGACTTGTGGAAATAGGCTGATTAATGAAATGCACATCCAATCAGTTATAGGAGTTTCCAAGTCAGTAAATCAGGTATGGTAATTGCGCTCAACAGTACTGTCTAAAGTTTGGCAGCCTCTGCTTTCTTTCATGCCAAGTCCTTGTTATTTCTGTAGCCTTATATTTGGTTATATCTAGGGATGTGAGCATAAAACGTGCTCTATGAAAGTTTTTGGTCTTTACTTCCAAACGCATATCTTAATTCTGTTTAGGATTTTGATGCAAATGTTGAGAATCTTTATATATTGAAAAGTTGAGTTTCTGATGACTTTGTTCTCTTTGGATCTGCAAGTTGAAACATGTTATTTTATTCTTTATATAATTACTCTTCTTATGGGAGTTCTTCCATGGCTTTTTCTAAATTTTGGCAGGTACAAAAAGAGGATGATTTAAATTCAGATTGTATCCAATTTAATGGTCCTTCTGATCATCCAGTTCTTGAAGCTTCAACTGTTATAGTAGACCAGCAACATAACAATGGAAGTACATATAGTTGTGAATTAGAACAATTTGAATCTGGGGAGCTGAAGAAACTTGACAGTTTTGGAAGGTGGATGGCTAAGGAAATTGGTGGAGACTGTGATGACTGTTTGATGGCTTCAGACTCTGGCAACTATTGGGATACACTTGATCCTCATAATAGCGATAAGGTAGTGTCCAATTTACATATGCAATTGGATGTGGATTCATTGGGTCCTTCCCTTTCTCAAGAACAACTATTTAGCATCCTTGACTTTTCTCCAGATTGGGTATTTTCTGGGTCTGAAACAAAGGTGCGTACATTTCTTTCATATTACAATACATTCTTATGCTCATGACTTCATTCTCATTGTGGTTATATCCTCAATAATTCTAATGTTCAAATCTGATCTTTAATTTGTTTCTTCCTTTAAAAGGTTTTAATTGTGGGCACATTCCTGGGGAGCAAGAAAGTTGCTACCGAGACAAAGTGGGGATGTATGTTTGGTGAAATTGAGGTTTCTGCTAAAGTGTCGACAGACAATGTCATATATTGTCAGGCTCCTTTTCATTCACCTGGTCGAGTTCCATTCTACGTTACCTGTAGTAATAGGTTAGCTTGCAGTGAGGTGAGAGAATTTGAATATCGTGAAAACCCTATTATAGGTGCTAGAATGATGCCAGAAGATGAGGTATGCCTTCAATTGCGATTACTTAAGTTAGTAGATCTGGAACCTGACAAAATCTGGCTGAACTGCTCTATTTCTCAATGTGAGAAATGTAAGCTTAAAGAAACGATCTACTTGACAAGAGAAGGAAGTGGCATATGTCAAGATGCTTTGAAGATCAATGTAAGTGATCATGTGAACCATAGAGATGTCCTAGTTCAGAAACTCTTGAGAGACAAGCTTTTGCAGTGGTTAGTGGTAAAGATCCATGAAGAAGGTAAAGGACCGAATGTGTTGGATAATGAAGGCCAAGGAGTGATACATTTGGCAGCTTCTCTTGGCTATGCATGGGCTATGGGTCCCATAGTTGCTGCTGGTGTCAATCCTAACTTTAGAGATGCCCGTGGAAGAACAGGACTTCACTGGGCATCTTATTTTGGAAGGTGAGACCCTATTGCAGACTCTCCATTTACAGGTCTTGTTATCTCTGCCTGTGGGGTTATGAGGATTTTGCATTTTGTTTAAACACGTCTCTTATTGGGTTTATTTTTGCCCATATCTCTTTGTGGTGGTGATAATAATTCATGTATTCACTTTGCACCTGTATCTTATTATTTCTTTCTTTGTGTCCAGAGAGGAAACTTTGATTGCACTAGTCAAACTAGGTGGAGCCCCAGGTGCTGTTGAGGATCCAACATCAGCATTTCCTCAAGGACGAACTGCTGCAGATTTAGCTTCAAGTAGAGGGCATAAGGGCATTGCAGCATATTTGGCTGAGGCCGATCTGACAAGCCACTTATGGACTGTCAATGAGAATGAGATAGACATCATTGCCGCAAACAAAGCAGCTGACAGAGCTTTTGAGACTGCTCTAGCTGACTCGTCGAATATCACAATGCATGAGCAACACTTTCTAAAAGAGTCACTTGCAGTTTTGCGAAAATCAGCTCATGCAGCTGCATTAATTCAAGCTGCATTCAAAGCAAGATCATTCCGTCGGAGACATTTAATTAATTATACTAGTGGTATACCTGAAATAGCACTAAACCTAGTTGCAGTTGGTTCCTTGAACAAGGTTCAGAAAATGAGTCACTTTGAAGTTCATCTGCACTCTGCCGCTTTAAAGATCCAAAAGAGATATCGGGGGTGGAAGGGAAGGAAAGAATTTTTGAAGATACGCACCCGTATTGTAAAAATTCAGGTGCTTTACGTGCGTACATTATATTATATTATATTATATTTGCATCATGGAATGTTCACTTAAGCTTTGACTATTCCATATAGGCCCATGTTAGAGGACACCAAGCTCGTAATAAGTACAAACAGGTTGTTTGGTCAGTTAGCATTGTGGAGAAAGCAATACTGCGATGGAGGCGGAAAAGACCTGGTCTGCGAGGATTCCGAGTTAAGCAGACATTTGGAATTATGGCTTCAAGTGTTGATAAAAGTGATGAATATGAATTTCTGAGCATTGGACGGAAACAGAAATATGATGATGTTAGTAAGGCTCTGGCTAGAGTCAAGTCCATGGTGTATCACCCTGAGGCACGTGATCAGTATATGAGGCTGGTCATGAAATTTGAGGATCTCAAGGTACTCTTTTGTTAGGGTAGATATAAATGAGGATTATCAATTTTTTGGTAATCATTATTACTATAGTAAACCCTATTACCATGCTAAAGAGCAACCAAATATTTTTTTCTTGATAATACAATCATGATTACCATTGCAGGCATACAATAGGGTTGAACTAAACAAACTCTTAATATTTTAGAAAATCACTAATTTAACATTTTGAAATCCAAATAGTATTTAAATGTATTTTTACTAAAATATTTTTCAAAGTCATTCTCCCCTAACGTATTGAGGTTTATTATCTTGACTCTTGAGTTCTCTTTGCATATGTAGCTGCCTTTTTTATTTTTTATTTAAAAATAAATGATGATAATCATGATGAACTTAAATTCATCCAAGGGCCTGTTATATTAAATCTAATGGATTTTCAGGATAATCACAAGTACTTAAAATACCTAATTGAATTGATTGGAAGTTGTGATATCCTCTTCATCATTTGTAAGTAGTCAGGTTATCAATAATAGGAATTAGCTTTTCATTTTCTTTCTTTTTTCTACATTTTCCTCCATTGTCGTTTATTATTACAATCGCAAATTTTATCACTTTTTGTTGATCTTTACAAAAATTGAAACTTGAAAAAAAAATAGAGACCAAGGGAGTGGGGATCTTTCCAAAATCCAAACAGTGAAAAATGTGGGGAAAATGTAAATACAAGCAGGAGGGTGGCAAGCACAGCCAATACTCGGAACCATTGTGAGAATGTCTTTAGGTCCTTCTAATGAACGTGCTCTTATACATCCTCATAGTAGAACTCTGCAAAGAAAACGAATGGAGGAGTCAACCTGCAAAGCCATAGGCATGTATACATTAAAAACTCTTGGGATCGAATTAGAATGTGTACCTTTTTTTATTGATTCCATGAATTGCCCCATCACTCTTGAGAGTTGGAACCCATATTAGTAAACGAGAGAATAATATGTTCAAGATCAACTGCTTTACATAATGGTGCTTGCATCAACGAGTGAGAGTAACCAATATTTGTTAAACCAACAATCACGATTTACGTGCAACATACAGCAACGTAGGTGTCGGTTCTGCTTCTACGTTCTAAGTCGGTGGTCTAGCCGTGTGGTTATTGGCAAAAGATTTGCAGTACTTAGCAAGCTTGTCATTCTCACGAGAAAGAAGCCGTTCATATTGTGACAGTCTCCTAGTGATCTCAGGACTGCCCAATTTTTCAGAGCTCCTATCCTGTAAACGAGCAAACGGAGGGCACATGAGCTGCGATCTGCGAAGTAACAGTTGCAGCATAAAATAATGAGTAAGCATGCCTTAATCTTTGATGTCTGTTGAACAGGTTGGTTTTCTCTTGTTGCAGAAAGAGTTTTCACCATGTCATCCAGTTCTGCAACCTTCTTCATGAGACTGGTCTTATCCTTCTACAAGAAAAGACAGCGAGAAGTCATAAACGTTGTTTCATAACAACAACAACAACAACAACAACAACAAAGCCTTTATCCCACTAAGTGGGGTCGGCTATATGGATCGTATGACGCCATTGTGCTCTATCATAAACGTTGCTTCACAGTATGAAATAAATTACTAAAATTTATTTGTGCGCATATATTACTATTGAGGATGTGATATTTCCGCTGTTAAAAAAAAAGAGTATGTGATATTTCCTACCTTCAACATTTCCCTCTGTGCTGAAAGCAACTGATCTCGCTCTTGGAGTCTCTGTACGGCTATTTGGGAAGCAATTATATCGGAATCTTTACTTCTCAACACCAATTTGCAGCTGAGTGACATGATGAACTAATTTACAAATATGGAGAAGAAAGTCTGGAGCCATTATGACCTCCACTTGTGCTCTTAACTCAGGTAACAGAATGAACGCATGGTTCGAACAGAAGGCAGCTTCTCTATTAGTGATTTTTTTGGCCAAACTCTATTACTTAGTGATATTGAATCGCAATTTGGAAGCATCTCTCAAGTGACTAATAAATGTCAAAGCTCCCTTTAGATAATAAGAGGAAACTCTTCCAAATGCCCCCATACCCGCCTGATAGTAGCTAAATTATTTGACAAAGATACTCGTACAATCATAACTATTCCAGATAAAAGGATCAGACCGCATCACATAGGAGAAACGTATTATTAAAACATAATTTTATTATACTAACCTCTCTCTTTCTTCAATCAGTTCATTAATCAGCAGACTTTGGCTGTGAACTTCTTTTTCCTAATGAAAGAAACGATAGTTAAAATAACACATGATAAAATAGACAGACGTCATGGTTTTCGCATCAAGTACCTTAGCAAATAGCTCCTCTCTTAAATTATGAGCCTCTTCCACTAATTTCAGAATCTGGTTTTGGTCTACCAAAGTCTAATATGCAAGAAACAAAAGGATATGGAATAAGAGACTGAAAACCAAAAACTCTTGTTTATAAAAGATGAAGCCGAAACTTACTGCGTAGTTCGTGATGTCCATTTTGACACCTAGGAGGTCGCGAATGACATCATGAGTCATGCTTTCGGTAGCAGCCAGCCTTGTTTGCAACAGGCATACCTGACAGATATTAAATATAATCAACACATAATGAGAGTTTTTCTTATAACTCATTCGAAGATTCTATTTGAATTCAAATTATATGCAAGACGTCCAAATTTAGAGTATTATAGAATCTGACTACATAACTACTAAACTACATGCCACGAAAATTTAACTACGCATGATTCAAGTGACCCTCAAGAGACCTTCAATGGAATTATTAAACTTTTGTATCAAAACTTCATTTTTCCTTTTTCTTCTCTGTTAAATAATATATAATTATAATTCTTATCATCTCCGTATGAACATTATATTGAAATTTGGTCTTCAAGAATCAATGCAGTGATAATGACCGGAGGGAGAAAAGATCAGACCTCCTTCTGCCGTCTAGCTGCTAGTGCTTCTAGTTCCTCCACTCGTAGCTTTACCGCAGACAATTCTTGATCTTTCTCCTGATTCATCTGATGAACAAGATTTGAAATGCATCTGAATGGTGAGCTTGAACCCCTTGCCCTCATTGAGCTTTTCTCGACCTTCTCCGATGGTGCAGTTGATGTTAGATTTGACATTTCTTTTTTCACTTCGCGAAACATGGACTCCAGGCTTTTGTACTATTAAGGATGCGGAGGCAAAAGACAGGGTTGGGCAAGCATACGGATTAGATGAAATTTACTGCTTGGATTAGAGAAAATACTGGTATTCTCAACAAAAATCAAAGTTTTTGGAAGAATGCTGTCTTAATGTGCTTGTACCTTCTGTTGGTACCGCGAGGCCTGAGCTTCCGCATGCAATACGACTTCAGATATGTACTCTTTGCATTGTTTGATCTTTCAAAATATGAACAATGTCGAAATTCAAAACTCAAGCTAATGATTCAACTGCTTTTTATTTTCAGGGAAAAACTACTGTGCTGAAGATACCTGTTTATCTTGTTCGGTCTTTTCCTCTTCAAGAATTCTTATCCGATTAAGTGCCTCATGAAGTTTCGTTATTCTACGGAATGGTTGTCTGCATCAGAAATTTTTTGTTGGACATTCAGAAATTTAAAGCCAACAAGCAATAATACTATTGGAGATCATGTTACCTGAACGTCTTTAATTTTTTAACTAATTATTAAATTATGAATTTCTACAAAAATAAATCAAGAAAAGAACAATGCTAACCTAGAGATTTGCTCTTCATGTTGAACATTGGTGATATCTGAATCTGCATTTTGGGGTATGCTGTCAACTGCTTGCAGTCTCTCTTCCAAATCTAGGAGTTTCTTTTCTAGTGAATCCTTAATTAAATGATGTCTTCCCACCTCTTCATCCATTTCATACACCTAGAACGATAACGGATTTTACTTGTTAGAAAGATTATCTGAACCGGAATAAGTGCATCAGTAAAACACTCAAGTATATTTATTTTGCCACTATAACAAGCTATTGATCATTGTCCTAAGACTTTCCGTACACAGTAATAATACATGCAACTGACCTTCTTCTCCAAAACATTTATGGTACCCTCAAGCTCCTCAACGGAATGTTCAAGAATCTTGACTTCCTCTTCCTTCTGTTCAGCATACAGCTTACAAGCCTCTGACTCCTAAAAATGAGAATTAAGATTCACAAAAGGAAATTCTATATATTAATTTCATTCGGCAGGAGAAGAACCCAAAAAAACAAAGCAAAAGAAAACAAAAGGGGCAAAAAGACAGCTACCTGACGGGCTTCTATAGCAATGGCTTCCTTTTCGTCAGCCAATGAATTAGCCATCTCAAGTTTGTCATTCAAGATAGAAATTTCCTCATGAAGTTGGTCTCTCTCTATGATCGCCTTTCTTAATTCATCCTCAATGCCTTCCAACAAGGAAAGTGAGCTATTTTCCAGTGAAGAGGTCAAATTAACAATTTCTTTCTCCAAACCTTTGATCACATCTTTCTGTTCATTCAGCTGCTCCTCGGCTTCAGCCTTTTTAGAATAGAGTTCTTTCATAATCTCCCTTAACTCGGCATTATGATCTGAAAGTTTGCCGATCAATTCTTGAGCAAGCTTAAGTTCATGATTTGAAGTGGATAAGGCCCTTTCAGTTTCAGCAAGAGAACCTTCAAGTTTTCTATTTTGAACCAGAGTGTCTTCAAGATGATTTGTTTTAATGTCTAGCTCATATCGAACTTGGCTCAAAGATGTTATTAACTTTTCAGTCTCCTCCTTGATGTCTTTTCCGTTGGAAGCTAATTCCTGCAACAGCCTTAAGTCAAAAAACAAACCCTCCAGTAATTCTTCTTTCCTCTCTAATTCCTTCCTAAGAGCCATATGTTCATACATTAAATTACTATTGGGCAAGTCCTGCTCCTCTTGCAAAATTTGGGCTTCTACCAGTTGATCTCTTTTCCCTGAGCCTTCATTACTTGTAGGCAAGACAGACACTGCATTTGAGCAAACTTTCGAAAACTTGCACAATTCCTCTTGTTTGGTTGATGTGAAATTATGGTTTACCCTAAAGAAGAGGAATTTGCTGACAAGCTCTGTTACATAGCAATTGTTTAGTACGAAAGATGCAAATCTTTCCCCCATAGCCCAAGAAAATATATCTTCTAGAGATGTTCTCAGGCCTTTTGTAAAGCATATCATCTCCTTCTGAATCAGCAAGACATAAGAAAAAATTGACATGAATTTCTTCTCCACATCTGTTTGCGCTTGCAAGAAACACTCTTCAAGTATAGAAACTGAGTTTTCCATCTCTATCAAACTGTAATTGATGTGATCCTTCAGTAATTGGTTTTCTTCTTCTTTATGGCATATTGAAGATTTAAGTTTCTGAATCTCGTCTGCCAAGCTTGCTCTCTCTATCATCAGGTTTTCATTAGTCTGCTTCCTTGTAACACTCAACAGTTTCGCATCTTCATATGCCTTTGTCAAAGCATGTAGCATAAAATCTGCTTCCTTAACGGTTGCATGAGCTTCCTCAAATTTGGTCAAGCTATCATCAAGTCTGGTTGTCATATCACCGAATACCTGAAATATAGTTAGATAGCCAAAGAATATAAAAGTCAGGTGCCTTTATTCCATATTGGTTAAAATACTAATGTCGCCGAAAGTAATTAAGAATTAATAATTATTAGATTGTATTACTGTTCTTCAGTCATTTTAGGAGAGTCCAGCTATTAAAAGGAAAGTTGGATACCTTTGGGTCATTTTGGTTGCCTGCTTCAAATTTTTGAATCATCAGCTCACAAAGAGCCTCCTTTCTTTTTTCTGTCATTCATCATAACATACTTATTAATTAAGACCTCGTAATTTCAGATGACTGGATGCAAAAGGAAGTTTCTTAGTCAACAACATTTATAAAGGGAAAAGCAGAGTGAATTGATACCTTTCAGGCATGAACAGCTTCCATTATCCAATTCTTTAAGAAGTTCAGAGAAATGAGCATTCTGCTTATTGAAAGCTTCGTATGTGGCGTATAATTCATTTTTGAGAAAGGATGCTGCAGCTTCCCGTTGAATTGAATTCCTTTCATGATAATCTGTATTTTCTGATTCTTGATTATCAGCTTGAATGGCAAAGCCTCCTTCAGATTTTGGATTCGCTATCTGTTCGGTTATTTTTCCAGGAAACTTAACTCTGCTTGTACTTCTGGATCCATGCAATATGTTTCCAGAAACAATGCTCTCAGTTTCAGTTGTTGAATCAGAAACTGAAGAACTATCAGCACTCGATGCATCAAAATCCATGAGATCGTTATCTATTAAAGAGCAATTAGAGAGATCCATTTCCGTGTTAATATAATTCTCTATAATGCTCAGTTTTATATTCATATCAACTAGTTCCTTTTGTATCTGATGCAGTATGTGATTCCATTCTTCCAACTTCAGACATTTTTCTGTATCTGCTATCAGGGAGTCAGCAGCAAAACACGCAGAACTCTTATTGTGCATCTTTAAATCCTCTATTATTATCCTCGGGTCCTGATTTTGTTTGTCAGGGTTCAGAACCAAGTCCATATCAGCAGGAGAAAGGCTGGACGCACTTGTTTGGAATTGGGCCATATGAATTTCTCTATCTTCATAAAAGGCATCAGCAGCGGCATCCATCTCCAGGACCTCTGGTATGGTCAACTCAACTTGAACCATGAGTTCATTTGATATGAGATGAGTCCTATCACCTTGATCCTCAAAAATGGTCCGACTGTCCAGCTTACTGTGCACATCCTGTCCAGGGATGGAAATATCTCCCGCTACATCATTTGCATGAACAACATTTTGGCTATCAGAAAGCCATCTCACTACCAAAAACGCAGCGTCAGCTCGTTTTTCTGCTTTTCTAAGCTGGTCGTCTTTATATTTCACTTCATTTTCTAAAATCTTTAACATATTGGTCTTCTCATCCAACAACATTCTTAACTGAACGGAGTCTTCATTGTGTTCATTGTGTCCTTGTTGAAATGCAGTTAAGGTTGCAGTTGCTTCCTTTAAGGAACCTACCTTCAAAACCATGTCCCATACCATCTTCTGTGCATCTTCCAAGCTACTTTCCAGCTTCTGAATTGTTTCCTCCTTCTCCATATAACTTTTGACAGCCATGCCAATGTGTTCAGCAATCCAAGTGTTTCCTTCAGGCAATGAACCAGTGATGCTTTCTACTTGGCCACAGGCATCTCTGAGAGATCTAGAGCCATCTAGAAGAAAGGTTGTTAGCTCAAAGATTGCCCTTTCCCACTCCATACACAGTGTCCTAATTTCCTCCTCTTTTGTTGCTACCATATTCCTTAGCTCTGTATTTTCCTGAGCAATGGAACATAACCTTCCTTCTAAGTCTGACTGAAGACCTGCAATCTCTTCCTGCAAATGCAAAATTGTTCTTGTTGTTTCCATCTCAACCTCGTCACATACTGATTCAATCTGGTGTTTTTGGGATAACTGACGTGCCCATTTTTCTTGGTATTGGTCGTTAAGCAACTTAACCTCCTCAAGATCCTTGCTCATTTTTTCCAGTTTGGCTTCCAACATTTTCTGCCTGTTGTCTTCATTCTCTTTAGTGAGCATGTCTGAGGCACCTAAAGCATGTCCTTCAAGATCATCAACTGTCCAAGTATTGAATGGCATTTCATCCCCAGAATCACTTTTCAGACATATTGCATCAACCTGTAAAATCTAATAGATTATGGACTTGATTATTAAAGAAAAAGGGCGAATCTGTGTATTGTTTGGCAAGTTTCACCAATTCCTAAATATAAGTACTTGCTTTTGATTTAGTGAATAATAAATAATCTGAAACAATGACTTTATTAAATATCCTCCAGTGGTAATTTCGTCAACAAATAACTTTATATGCAAGATATTTCAGTGGTTGCTCTATGCTTAAAACAAAATTGTTAGGGATGAGAGTAAGGACCAGCCCCCCCCCCTTTTTTTTGCTTCTCAAATTTAAAATCCGGAAATATCTATCACATTCATCTTGAAAATACAACACATTCAGAAATATATAGAAGCGAACATGATGTGTGAAATATATTTCTGCAAAAAACTCCAACAAAACCCTAACTGCTTTGAAAAATATGTTGAGCTGAAAATCATTTTATATTTATTCTCACCAGGGAACATTTATCAGTCTTCATCAGTTCATTTGGAAGCTCAAATGGAGAATTTAGAACCTACAAGGATGAAAAATGATTATATATGAAGAATTCAGCCACATGCTGACAGAACTTTAGATATCTTAAGCAATGCTTACAGAATCAGACTTTGCTCGATCGCAGCTAATATACTTTACAAGTTCTGTTTGTAATCTCTCTACATCGCTGCAAAATAAATAATAATTAAGAAGAAGGTAGAGATTAGATAATGTCAGCACGTTCAGTTAGACTTATCTGGGCTCGATTTATTTAAACGTGTCAGTACTATTAAGAAAACAAAACCATGGCATAAATGACCGAAACAGCCGCTTGGAGTATAAAAGTAACGTATCAAGATTTCTAGAGGCTCACTGCCTACCGAAGCAACTTAGAATTCATAATCTGGCAATCTTCCAACTCCTGTTTAGTATCATTATCCTGAAATCATGGAGAAACCCGAGTAAAAATAGGACGTTTCGAAAAGCTAAACTAGAACTGTATAATTATTAACTAAAAGATTATTTGACCTGGTTTTCATTTCGCATGGGGAATGCGAACTTTTCTTGAAGACTGACAACTAGCTGCACATGAAGCACTGATTTCAAATATCCATAATATTGATCATTGAGCAAGGTGAAATTTACCACTCAGAAGAGAATGGGGGAAATGTTAAGATCTGTTTAACCTGATCACGTAATTGAGAAAGTTCAGTCAGCAATCTTTCCCGCTCTCCATGCTCATAAAAGTTTTGGAACCTGGTCAATAATGCAAATTGATAATTGGCTTCCAGCAAGCGGATAAGAGCACAAATTCTCCATTTAACTTACTGTTGCAGTTCATGTAAAATTCTATCATTCTCCAAAGCAAGCCTGGTTGTTTCTGGGTTGTTCTCAATCCTCGCTTGAAGCTCCTTAATCTCGTTTTTCAAAGCCCTGTTTTCCTTCAAGAGATACTCCTCAGGTGACAAGGCACCGTCTACTAATACTTCAAATTGATTAATTTTCTCCTCACAAAGCCTCAACTTAAATGCAGTATGCTGAGCATCCTCTTCCCTTTGTCGAGCCTGCGCATGACAAATGTATTTTAAGCTCATGAGATAAATCATCTTAGGTGTTTAATCCCATGACAAACCTTTGGGCAGCTACATCTCTAATATTATAAAGTTTTTTTTCGTGCGGCTAGAAGGAGGAAATCTGAAAGCTAAATTTATTAACCAAAACCGGACATACCAAGCAGTTTAGGCGTTCAATTTCAGCATGCGATTCCTGAATTTTGATCTCAGCCAGTTTTTCTCTCCTCAATGCACCTAACAAAGCAGCTTTCATGCATTTCATCTGCCAGGTATAAAATAACTCTGACATTATCGGGATAAAATCCTTGAAAAATAATAAAGCTCTTAACACAAAGAGACGACTAACTTAAGAATTTGACAAGAAAATTACCTCTTTGGTTTGAAGACATAGCTTTTGACCCATTGTTGCCTTCTCCATGAAAGAGTTACATCCTTCTGACGATTCACTCAACCTACAAAGCTCGGGATATGGCTCCAAATTTGACACAAGAGTCGGAAAATTGTTGTGCTTTATCAGGAAGGATAATTGACTCTGTTCAATTTCAGTTAACAACACAGTTGAGTGGGCTATGTGAAGTGACATTCCTGCGGGAAACTTCCCACAACATGGCGATTAAAATCAATACCTTCAACTGTTGAATTTGCCACTGCAGTGCATTTATGTCACCTGAAGTGCCTTCATTCACTTTTACCTTTTCGGAGCAAGAGGAAGAAAATCAAGGCATCTCTTATCAATAGAAAAGAAACTTCATAATAATACGCAAGTATGTAAAATTACTGTGTAGAATGAGTAAATTGTTTGGCTAAGAAGAATAAGAATGAGTACATTGTTTTGAATCAGCTTGGCTCGCTGGGCAAACTTTAAAGTGCTTAGCGTTTCATTTGAGGAGCTGCATGAGAATCAAAATATATATTAAGGATTCAAGGAAACAAAATAAATGGCAAAAGACCATCACTGCATTTCAATAAACAAGCTTATACAAACCAAATGGATGGGCTGACATTTGAAATTATCATTGTTTTTGAGTTGCCCCCAAGAGAATCCTGCATATAAAGTTTCCAAAATAGAACAGACGCACCCCATAAATCAGTCATCAGTGTGTAAAGTTGTAGAATGTAGTTTCCGAGAAAAAACAATCCTGACTTTCAAAGCTCTATGAATAACCTGAAGAAGAAATGTAAGCCGTGAATCTCGATAGGGGACATGTCGTGGTTTTCCGTGCGTCAGATCCACCAAATTCATTATAACCAAGCTATTTAGAAAAAGTAAATGAATAATAAAGATCGATCAATTGAGTTTAGCGATTATTGTATTTGTATTCTTAACACTTCACTGCTGTATATCAACAACAAATAAAATGATAAGCAGGTCCTTGGTAAAATTACCCAAGTGTTGACAAGGATTTATTTATATTTGCTGCTTCTTTCAATCGTTCGCTATCTGTACCAGAGCTCTTCTGCCTATATAAACGCGGAAGTTAGAACAGCTTCTGTACAGAGGATACTGACAGCATGCATTGAATTAAACACCCTAATGATAAATCAGTGCTTACCTTTCAGAACCAGCTAGATCTACTAAATTTAACCTTGCGAACCTAAAGTGAGTCATAGAATTTTTCTCCCAATGGCTTTCAATAATACAAGTGAAAACGCTGTGAGACCGACTGCTGTTACTATTCATATGAGTTGCAGCCACCTTTCTATTTGCGGCGCCCTGTATTACCAATTATGGGGGATGATGAGAGCATGCCATACATGGTCAAGCACTAATCTATGCTAATTAAGCTAGGCTGTAATTGTACACGTTTGAACAGACCCACCTGTAACAAAAGCTTGAGAACATCACTCACAGTTCCCACACTATGTTCAGAAAGGTTTTCAACGTATACCCCCTTCTTTGTATCTTCTCTGAGCTACAGAGAGAATAGGAAGTCATAGACTCAGTTATATAGAACGTTAACTGAATCTTAAACAAATCTAAAGTACAAAATTTTGGATTACTTGCAGATTAGTGGATGAAGGCTCTAAAAGATCTGTTATTTGCTCATTGTATATCTCTAAAAAGGAACATCTGCAACTGTATCTCAGTTTATCATCCCTTCTGCTCTCTTCTTCCTACATAATGGAACGCCTTGGATAAATTCAATCTCAAACCAAAAATAATCCAGGAAACCACATTAAACCGGTATAAAGAACCATTCATGCAGAAACGTGTGCATTCTAAACATCTCACCAGTTTAATTCTCATAAATAAATAATCAAATACTCTCGGTGTTATCCCACTGTCTTCAGTTAGGTGTCCTGCTTCCTCTTTTATCTCACCCATCATGGAATACGTCTTGCCACTGCCCGTCTGCAGAAGAAGCCTAAAGTTCAACAGCAAAACAAATAACAACTGGAAAAAAACACTGCCCAAAATGCACGTCCCTCGCTTATACCTGACCATAAGCAAATATACAGCTATTATAACCAGACAAGCAATTCTCGACCATGGGTACTCCAGCAACTCTAAACAGATTTTCCTGCACCAATTTATGAAGTAAACATGTATATGAAATAAACACTCAATATGCTCCTTTATTTTTTGGTTTTACAGGGCTCTTGAGCCCCAGTCGTGATATATCCCTTTGGACTGATTAAGATATACTATCCACTTCGAAAACTCAAAGAAGGCATCTCTGCCATGTTGAACAAAACAAAATTCCTGTTGATTAAGAATTTTTTCAATATATTTCACCTGAGATAATGTCTCACACGCTATATGATCAAAGGTGAATCTGGTTTCAGGATGACCAACCCAAACCAGAGTCTGCGCAGATTCCTGTCTCAGGCACCGGTCATGTCCTTGTGAAAATTTCTCAATATTATTTAAGGGTCGAATTCTTATCAGTACCTGAAGGCATCAACCACAACTCACACTCAAGAAACTTGATGAAATAAGATATTAGGCACTAATGATGACAAGAAAATCAATCAACAAAACCTGCACATTATGATCCATCCAGAAAGAAGGGTCTTCTTTGAGCTCGAAATGATGAACTTCCTCGGAAAATTCTGAGTTTGCAACTGAACTGCCCTTAAAAAATGTACCGGAACTCCCTGTCTTTCCTCCGCCTGAGTATTGAACTCTGGTTCCAGGACAAATTCCCCCTGCTCCGCCCAGTGAAATTCTAGAAGCACTTCTTGCCGGGGTGCTTTGCGCTGAGTTTGGCTCCGAACTTGCCTTACCATTACGACCCAAACCTCTCGGAGTCCCATTGTTCAAGCTGAGATTTACAAACCTATCGGATGATCGACCCGACCGAATAGCTTCGATTTTGTAATGAGAATTAGCATCAGATTCTTGAGGTTCCTTTTGATACTGACACGGGTCTGGTATAGTGTTCAAAGGGGTTCTCGGAGGTGGGTAGTTGTGTATGTTCTGTGAGGCTTCAAACACATTCTCGTTTGCTTCAAATTGAGGATTCCTCGATGAATTCCGACCTAGAGTCCGAGTAGAGCTTTCTTTAAACATTCCGATACTCGAATTTTGCTTGTAGATAATGGACTTGTAGTTTTCAGATGACCATCAGAACCTCCGAAGCTCGGAAACCAGATTCAATGCTGAGGGTGACGAATAAATAAAACAGAAGGCCCGCCTGTTTTCAAATCAAGCTGTTAATTTACGGAGATACCCTCCAATAAATGTGTGTGTGTGTGTGTGTTTTTTTTTTTTTGGGGTGCAGGTCTATAAATGTAATTATTGATATGACCCCAAGTCCCCAACGGCCTGACCAGATTTGAAATTTTAAATCTTACAAGTACTTTATAAGCAAAGCAGCAGCTCCACCAGCAAGAGCCGAAGAGGAGCCTGCTGAATAGCGATGGTATAATTTCATTGATGTCATTATTGGAAGATGTTTGTCAGTTCCCTATATTTGTGTGCAATAACTTTTAAATAATAATAAAATTATATGTGTTCCAATATAAATTTGTAAATACTGAGTAAGATAATTAAGCTAGTTATTTATAAAAAGTGTGTTATTTCCTAGAGCACTCATTTTAATTATTTTTATACTGGGAACTACATTATTGGAAAATCTCCTTAATAGTGCAGTTAATAAAAAAATTTAAGGAAAAAAATATAACTTTAACAAATAAACTGAATTGAAATCATATATTTATAATTAAAGGAATGACATCTATTAATTCTTTTTTTTTTTTTTGACCTGGTCATCTATTAATTCTTACATTTAGAGTTTAGAGCTCATAGGACTACTTAATTTGTGTGGCTTGTTTTGACTTTTATATTTTCTTTCTCTCCACTCCGTTTTGCATTCCTTTCGTTCTAAGCTAATAGCTGTTCTAGTTTTTAAATTTAAATATTATTATCCCTTGTTAACAAATAAATGGCAGATTATAAACTACTACCTTCTCTTTTCTTTTTGTTTGTTTTATCAACTGGCAAGAGAAACTAGAGGGAGCAAAAAGAGTCACATCATGGGATCTAATTTTAGTGCTCATCGTCCCTTATGAAAATTGAAATATGGAGCATCCAAAATTAATCCCAAGGTCCAAATTATTATTATTATTTTTTTCTTTTTAAGTTTTTTAAAATTTATTTTAGCATGTATATCATCTAACAAAGACAGTCTATTAACTGTTATTTTAAAAAAATGATTTTTTATTTAAAAATAATTAATTGTAAAGTTTAAGGGTCTGTTTGGTTCGACGGAGGGGAGGGGAGTGAAAATATTTTAATTTAGATAATTTTACCCTTTTATTTAATTTTTTTTAAATTATGTATCATGTTTAATAAAATATATTATAAATATAAAATTATAATTTAATAATTATAAAAATTAAATAAATATAACTATAATTATACTAATAAATATTCAAAATTATATTAGATAATTTTATTTATTATATATATATAATAGCTAAGGGCATTTTTAACAAATCAAACAAAAAAATTAACATTTCCTCCAAATCCCCCCAATTTAGAGGGGATGGTTTAAAGGGAAGGTGAGGGAAAATTTCAAAAAACTTTCCCTCCCATCCCTTCAACATTTTTAATATCAATTAAGGGGAGGGGAGCTCAAACTAAACATACTTTAAATATAAATTGATAAAATTGTATTTAAATGGTGCAAATCTTATTATAGCGATAGATAATGTGCTCATGAAACTAGTTCATCAAATTGTGAGAGTATTGATTAAGGGTTGCTTGATTTTATGTAGGTTAAATCTAGGTTCTGTTTTTTTTTTTTTTTTTTAATTCATAGGTTGTGCTTGAGATTATTTATGTTTTCTTTTGGTATTTAGATGGACTCGTGGGTGTAATATTTTTTGAAGTCATGCATAATTGACTCCTTTTTAGTTTTTATAAAAAAATGATTACCTAGGCATGGTCTAGAATTTTGGAGACTCGAAGAAAATGAAAAAGCACATCCCAAAGGAAAGACACTACTTTTATGTTTCATATGTTTGGTTGGGCTTATACTTATGTATAAACTTGATTCACGTAAATCAAGATAAAACTCATTTATATATTTACCTCGTAGACCGTAAAAGTTACCTCGTATACCGTAAATCACGAATGAAAATTCCAACCGTTATTCCAAACATTTGTCGATAATTTTCATAAGTGCTTTTCAATCGTGATTTACGGTATACAAAGTAGCTTTTACGGTCTACGAGGTACCTTTTACGATCTACGAAATAAATATGTGGATGATTTTTATCTCGATTTACATGAATCGAACTTATACATAAGCATAAGCCCAACAAAACAAACCTAATAAGAGTTATAAGGAAAAATTTCATGGCTGATGCATTTCTACCATAGAATGAGAAACATTTAACTTTAATGGGTCATACCTTTTTATCAAAACCTAAATTTTCAAAAGTTACATTATTAAAAGCATGTTTGTATTAACGGTAAAAAGTACTTTTACAATATGATTTATGGTGTATAAGATAAATGTATGAGAGGAGTTTTACCTCGTTTTATGTGAATATATTTCCTCAATACTAACTCAAACAAACCCTTAAAAATTCACTAATATTATCACTAATCCAAATACATGCATAATGTTGAAGACAAATATAAGTCAACAGTAGTTTAATTGGGACTGTTTCAATATAACTTTAAAAACTTCACAAAGTGACCATCAAACACTTGGATCAATTAGTTGTGGGTTATTTTAATTTAACTATTAGTCTCATGTTCAAGCCTTAAAAATATAGCTGTGATAATTATTTGGAGGTAGCATTTAGAGGTAGCGAGGTTCTTCCCCTTATAGATCTATATTCTGACCAACCAAACTAGTCAGTTACTGGTGACAACGGATACATGTGGATTATTAAAAAAAAATCAGGAAGTTAGGGAGTGACCTTAAGAACTAAGAAGTAGCTCCGGGCTGGCCTTGAAAGTGATATTTAAATTGTTAATAAAATCATTTTTATTAATGTTGTGCCTTTCAAGTTGCAACGCTTAGTTTTGCTCGGCTAGCCGTCATGTCATATCGAGAGGGAATTATGGCTTTCCTAGCTAATCAACTCTAAATATTATTGCTGCCATTAATAAAAATATGCCCATCAGTAGTGGTTGGTTAAATGGAAGGGACTCGATTCCTCTATCAAACAGTCATACAGAAGAATAATTCTTTTAATTTTTGCAGTCTACTTTTTAACATTGTTCTTATATTTTTTAAAGTGAGATAAATTATAATTATTGACGTTATTAATTCGTAAAATTATGAAGATAAAATATTCCTAAGTTGCATATCAGATCTGCATGCAATGCAATACACGAAATTGATATAGTTCATACTTCATTCATCCTTATAGTACTGCCTGGGCTAACATGACAAAAATAACACTATTTTTTCTCACCACCGATAGTCGCGGGGAGGTTGCCGTTCTTCTTTTCAAACAATTATAATTATGATGTGATTTGAAATTTCGAATATTGATCGCGGCCATTGCCTTTCAACTGCTCCTCGCTCAACAACCTTACAAGAAGTAATATACTTAATCTTGTGGATTTAAATTTGAATTCCAAGTTCGCCAAAACTTTGAAGGATGAAAAACTGATCTCGTAGCTGAAACAAGGTTTGGGAAGCTAATCAATTTGGATCCCAATAACAATGCTCTTGGTGATGCTTTCATAAAGGAGGGGGCTGAATCTCTTCAGCAAAAGGCGAAATCAATCAGTTATTAATCATTAATTAACGAAAGGACAGACTATATGCAACTAATTAGCTAGATAGTTGAAAACAAAAGCAATTAAGCATATAAAAATGCTCAAAAAATATTTGTCATATTTTGAAATCAATGTACTAATTCTTCCATTAAAAAAGCTAAGTTTCCTTGGGAGCAATAGCCTGTATCAACACACACATGCAAGCAGGTTACTCCCTTGGGATTCAATAGACTTGAGGGAGATGGCAAAAGCGGATGTGGTGGTCTCATTTGGGATCTTAATGGACACTGGTACTTGGGTTGCTGCTGCAAACTTACCAACGTGACTGGGATAATTCATGGTCTACGCATATGCTGGTCTAAAAGAATTAGGAAAGCTGATATTACTATTGACTAGTGTATCGAAGCTATCAACCTACTCACAAGAGGTTGTGATCAGTTCCATCCTTTTAGTGATGTTATTCAGGAAGCAAGGTTACTTTTGAATAGGAATTGACAGGTTCTTGTTAGTTATATACCAAGGGAAAATGACTCCCTTGCTGATCAGTACATAAACACGCACATAAGTCTTATAGGAAATTTTTATATCCTTTATCACTCTCCTCCTTTTTAATTTAGTGATGGAGGTGATGAAGGATTATTGTTTATTTTTGTTTTCTCTTTGTATCTCCTTTTGAGGTTATAAAATTCAGTTTATACTGAAAAAGAGTAGTTTCAATGGATAAAATCTAGTTTTCCTTTACAAAATTACTAATTGTCAGGGAATTTGACATATGCCACAGAGAGTTGGGTAAAAAGAAATTAAAGGAGCAAAGCTCTTGCTCATTGGCAGTCTATTTTTCCCTCTGCCACACAAGAACTTGCCAACTATCAATGTCATTTTGGGCTCTCAAAGAACCATATCACAAACCAATAAACACAGAAACCCTGCAAGCCTACTAACAAGAGCGAGAGACAACTAAAGCTCAAACTCTGAAATGAGCCTCATTACCATGTAAAGAAACGACCCAAGAATCATGGCTAATTGGTAAAATATCATCGGAGCATTGATCTGTCCACTTGCCATCATGCTCCCTGTACCTGCAGCTGATATGCAAAAACACACACTAAGCACCATACCATTCAAATCAAAGCACCCTAAAATCAAAGACTAACACCATGTGTGTTCACAGTTCACACATCTACTCACCACATTCCAAAGTAGAATTGGTGGCACTTGAGCAGAGGCAGAGCAAACCTTCAGTATCAGTATCAAACCCACACGCGCCACCAGATTTCCTGCATCTTTCGCAGCCAGTATCCGGGACGCTAAAAGACAGCTTGATCCCATAAATCCAGTCCAAAGGGCCAACACCCCTCAGACCATCTGTGTTAAACAACGAAGTGTAATGTGTACAGTCCAATATGTTCATGCTCATGAATTTCACTGTGTTATAACTTGTAAAACAACAAGGTGGTGAGCTATTTGTCAACAAATGGAACACCCGAAAGGCATTGCAGGACCCATAAAGCTCATCGCAGGAGTGACCTGAGAAGTTGAAGCAGAGGTACTTATAATGGTTGAGAACAGGGGAGTCAATAGAACAATTAAGGAGTGCGAAGACAGTGTCCTGTGATGGGGGAATTATGGCTGATTGAACATCCGTCATAACAAAGTCATGGTGAGGCTGAAGAATGGAGCAAGTAGACATTGCAGGATCATAGATTACCATGGATTTCTTGTCATAGTCAATGGACTGAACCTTGTAGGCACCTGAAGGCGTTTGAAAAAACAGGTCATTGGTGCAGTTAAACATGTGCCTAAACTGAGGTGCCCCACACCCATCGTCGAGGCCAAATGGGTAGTTTATGGGAATGCTACCACAGAAACTCCTGCAGGGGGAGAGAGTGACAATGGGAATTGCTTGTAGTTGCAGAGTGATTAGGATAACAAAATAATTGAATTTGGAGAGTGATTTTAGGAGTTGAGGCTGCTGCATCTTTATGCTCTCTAAAGGTTACGGAAGATAGCAGGCAGGAAGATACCAGCAGGGCTGAGGTAGAAGACGCGTGAATTTGTGTTCCCAATTTTATTTTATTTTATACTTTTACATGAAAAGGGACAGAAAGGTCCGTAATTTACTCGCTGAGCTTGAACAGCTTTTGAACATTGGATACAGCCATGTAGGCCAGTGCTTGCTAGGATCCACTTGTTGAAAAAATGATGAAAAGCGACTGAATATTGAATAACGAGGTCCTTATGCCAACAGTCATCCAGCGCGGTGTCGTTGGGATGCGTGGCCTTTTATAATTATACGTGCAACATCTTCAATTTGGATGCCTTACAAGACTCAACTCTCCATCAAAAATATTTATATACAAGTTAGTATGAGAACTCTCTTATATATTTATCTTAAATTATTGTTTTTAAAAAATAATTTTTATAATTTATAAGATAAATATATAAAAATAAATTTATCTTAATTTATGAAAAAAACTTTTAAAACCATGATTTTATGACTTCCTGGATACTCTTTGGACCTGTTTGGTATGTTAGAATTGATTTTGATGAAAATGGATATAGATATGGAAATGAAAATGAAATTTAAAAATACGTTTGATATGTTATGAAAATAAGACTTAATTTTTATATTAAAAGTCCAAAATACCCTTCTATTTTTTTAAAAAAAATTCCCAAAACATCACGTCATCCTCATTGTCTCCATGTCTCCACTTAGAACAACACATCAACCCATCTTCATTTTTATCTTCTCAAAATAACAGTCCACAGTCTCCACTCAAAGGAATCTCAAACTCAAGGTTGCATTCGTCAGCCCCCTCCATCTCCACCATGCCGTCACAAGTTGTGATTTGGATGCTATCAGGAACCCCATCAAACGCCGTCGCAGAGGTCGTTACTTGCTTATTTGTCACCCAATGAAGCTGAGTTACTCTTCCACGTCGCCATTGAGTTGGTTAACCCAGTCGAAGATTTTGAAGCTTACCGGCGAAGGGACTTAAAGAAGGAGTTCAGATCTGGCAGCCATTGCTGCCACTCACCTGGATCAGCAGAGGTATTGTTGTTGTCAGTAATGGGGTGAGACGATGTGAGCATGGTGAGTCCCAGGTGGTTGGCCGGTCGAGCATGATGGGTGGTGACATGGATGTAAGAAGGGAGAGAGGGTAATGTTGGAAATGGGGACATGGATTTAAATCTAAGCTTTTTTTGTGTGGATTCCATTTTGATAAAATTGGGCAATTTAGCTTCCACATGGAAATTGAATTGATACTCAATTCCATTATACCAAATATACCTCTTCATAGAATTGAGACTCAGTTTCATTTCCAACCTCCCCAATTCCATCATACCAAATACACCATCTATGTTCCTGCAAGTTGTTGCTGTTTGTACATGAAACTCAGCTTTATACACCAATTCATTTACCCATACCCCTTCTTTTTGCTAGAACATTTACCCATACCCAGAAAGCTGTCAGTTTATAATTTTTTCCCCATAAACATAGCAAATACCTTGTTTGTCAGTTCAATTAAATTTGGTTTTTACGCGTTCCCGTTACCAAAAGTTCCTAATTCATTACCAACATTTCTAAGGAGTAAATATCCAACTGTTAAAAAATAATAGCAAATAGATGAGAGGCATATTTGAATTGGCGTTAGAGAAATACGTTCAAGCAAGTAAAAATAAAAGTTATTTCACATACTTATCTTATATATTATAAATTATGTTATAACCACCAATTCAAGTACTTACTCGCTTGTACAGTGCTTGTTAGGTATTATTTTTAGACATTGTGATATCATGGAAATCAAAACAAATCTTTCCTCATACAAAGTTGCTTTTAAAGCGTTCACCCAAACACATTTTCTCAAAATTGAATCACCATACTCTTATCTGGACCCACAATATAAAGAACGCGAGAAGGGATGTGGCCACTGGCCATCACTAGAGGACCTCTCATCTGGGTCCACCATATGTTGAGCTACTTGATGGTCTCAAGCGCTTGGGATCTACCATGATTGGACAGTTCACCCTGACACCTCGCTGCATGTGATAAAGGGAACAAGCTTAGATCCTCAAAAGCCATGATTTACCCCCAAATTTGTTCCAAATATTTGTTGACTCCCGATGATATGCATGCATATGGCTGAAAAGTGAAAGCTCAGTGTGCATGCTTCAATGTCTTTGATCTACCCTGAGTGGGATTGCAGGTCATCACACTACTGACCAAATAGCTTTACTCCTCACCGATAAAATTCCTGAGAATATTGATCCACCTTACCTAGCTCTGTAGTATAGACCGGGTGAAATCACCTAATGTACAGAATCATAAAGAAAGAAGAACAAAAAATGGGATATCTGAAAACATGCATAAGAAAGGGTAGAAAACTGAAATGACACAGATAAAGGTTGGAACAAAGATCCAGTGACCCATCAATTGAAGCCCATATCAAGTTGGGTATGAGAAGATGATGGTCCAATAATCGGCGCAGAACTGGTAGAGCTTGAGGTGGTGGTCTCAACTTCATGGACGAAAATTGTGTTGCTGATGGTATGGCCTGACATTTCCGAAGTGGGCAGAAATGGACAGATTAGAGAAGCTCTGAATACATTATGAGTAGATGACCAAGGTATGTTTCAGGTTCCCAACTCTCTTGCGTTATACTCTGCCACCGAGATTATGGATAAAGAACAACAAATTCCTTTCATGAAGAGAACGCGGCATGCCCCTTGGCATGGCTAGTTGTTTGCATGGTATCGAGACTCCACACTTTTCAGGCTAGCTAGTTTCACTTGACTAACTAAATAAATTTAAATAATAACACGGGGATGTAGCTCAAATGGTAGAGCGCTCGCTTTGCATCTAGTGGTATGAGGTTCGATACCCCGCATCTCCATAAGATTTTGTCATTATCAATTTTTCTTTTTAACCCTTTAAAAGTAGCGGTGTTCAAAAATCAAGCTAGGAAACCGGGATTTCGTCATTATCAATTTTTCTTTTTTACCTCCTTTAAAAATAGCTGTGTTCAAAAATCAGGTCGGGATCGGGATCCCCCAATCACGATTCCCTGTCCCGATTTTTAGCTGTGATGCATATTGCATCCCTGTACCGGTCCCGATAATCTTGGGACGAGACCGGAAATTTTTGGCTTTTTTGTAATTTAATTTAAAAAATATTATTATATTAGTTAAATTTTTCATAATCTAATGTTTAAAGTAATCATTTAATGTCTAATAAGGCCATAATAACCATACCAATTGATTTAGAATTGAATAATAACATTTTATTATTATTATTATGATCACATCAATCATTTTCGTTATTATCTTTATACATTATAAATTATGATTAATATCATGATATATATGATTTAGCTCCAATTAAAGATGTGATACATATTTTATCAAATAATAATTTAATTTATAAAATAAAAAATATAAAATTAAAAAGATAACTTAATTTATAAAATAAAAAAAATTATAATAGACGGTAATCAAAGATGATCTCAGTCCAAATTTTCTTGATCATGATCTCAACTGGAACATAAAATTTTCAAAATTAAAATATCCGTGACCGATGTACTTTAACACCTCTGTTTAAAAAGTATGTCGGTGATCAACATCCTCCCGAAAGGTATCCAAATTTCCGAAGGGCTTCGTATGAATGTCTCCCGCGGGTTAATTAATTTTCCCGCCAACTGCATCTGAAGAAGACTTTATAAGGGTTTTCCAGCAATAGTTCCAGTGACAAATCCGAAAGCATGGACGAGGTTGCGCAGACCGCTCAGCTGCTTAAGCAGACACTCAGCTCAGACGACAACGCCATTCGTGTCGCCACCGATTCGCTCGATTGTCTCTCTGTTAACCCAAACTTTCCTTTCTATCTGCTCTCCATTGCCACAGGTTCTTTTTTCACATTTCCAAGTTCTGAACTCTTGTTAAAAGAAATTCAAAGTTCTGAACTGTGAAATTCGTAATTAATTTTGTTGCTCATTCAAACAACATGTCCCTTAAGTTCCATGTTTTAAAGAACTTTCCGTCCATAGTCACTGCTTTGAGCTACTGACCTTAACCGCAGGATGCAATGTTAATATCTATTTAGAAGGATCCCTTAATGTGATTCTTCTATTAGAGCCTATGTATTATCAACTCGGTCGTTCCCCATCTTAATCTGAAATGGTTTTTGTCGCATATTTATAGGAGGGGAAAGTCAAGGTCTGAATATTTCTGCTGCTGCGTACTTAAAGAACTTCACTCGGCGGAACATTGAGAGTGGCCGTGCGTCTTCCAAGGTGAGCAAGGAGTTTAAGGATAAGCTGATTCAAGCTTTGCTTCAAGTTGAATCCCCTATTCTGAAAATTTTAGTTGAAGTGGTATGTATACTTGATTTATATTGATCACTCGTGTTTGCTTGTTGCATCTTTTTATTAAGACTGCTTATATATCAGAGCTTTACTTCGGTGGCAGTTCCGGGTGATCTCTGTTGCTGAGTTTGTTAAGGAGAATTTGTGGCCAGATCTTGTACCTAATCTGCGTTCTGCTATTCAAAATAGTAATCTTGTAAACAGTTTTAACTCTAAGTGGTACACCATCAATGCCCTAATCATTCTTCATGCACTCCTTAGACCCTTCCAGGTACTCGATATATTTGCTTGTATGATTCTGGATCTTCTTTTTGCTTCCCCCATTTTATTATTATAACATTGCATCTATTGAAATAAAGTTGTTTAGGAAGAAAATTATCCTTCCTTGTGTAAAACCTAATTTTATGATCTTAAATATTTGAAGTTGTGAGTTTCTGCCAATTATATGATCTGAAATAGTATTTTGCTTTTAATTTATTTCAGTACATAAAAAATTCTTTTGCAGTTTTAATTCACATCATGTATTTGCATCTCATTAGTTGTCTGTGCTCTGATGCTAGTCTGTTTCTTGATGAGCAGTCGACCTTCCTAGACTTAATTTGAAAGCTTTTATGTTTTCAAGACCTGTGCAAAAAAATTGAAAAGTGTGAAATTGTGACAACAATTATAAATGATATTCTTTTCATCTTTTGGCCAAAATTAAAATTCCAATATTTTGATTCACAGTACTTTCTGAATCCTAAAGTTGCCAAGGAGCCAGTACCACCTCAGCTGGAACTTATAGCTGCCGAAATTCTTGTGCCTTTGCTTGAATTATTCCATCAATTTGTTAAAAAGGTATGCAGTGTTTCCTCTTTGCTCTGCTTTCATACCTTATGAGCTGTGCGTCTCTGATTTTATGATGCATGGATCAGGCTTTAGCAACCCACGACAAAGCAGATATAGAAACAGAGAAAATCCTTCTCACTGTCTGCAAATGCCTGCATTTTGCTGTAAGTAATGATTTGGTATCTGTATATGGGATGAACAAGAATCTATAAGTCAGTTAGTGTCTGCATGCATGTCGTAAATATTTAATCGGAGTGGACCCACATCCTACAAATTTTTTAATATTATATGACATGCTGCATTGGCCTTCTGCCTTCTGTATTACCTGCAATAATGCTATTTTGGAATAATCTATTTATGACAAGTCCTCTTTCCTGGATGTTACAGTTGGTTCCGGACACAACTAGTTTTTGGTCCTCACTAGTCCCATTTGAATTCTTCACTCATAGTCGTTATGACAACAGACAACATATGCTTCCATTTCTTGTATAGGCGAGTAGACTCATAAGCTGAGAGCAAATTCATTGTTTACCGATGAACATCAACTGTAGCTTCAGTCTTATATATATTTTACCCAGTTTATGTCATTGTTACGAGTTGCTGATGGGCCATTCATTTTCCCTGTGCAATAGGTTTTTATTAGCTCTTGTCATTCAGTTTTCTCTGTTGTTTCATGGTATTTGAACCTTGCTGTAGCCCATGTTCTTTCTTTTCTTTTGTTATTTTTTGGGGTTCATCCTCTTTATATATATTTTTTATAAATATTCTCTTGACTTCCTTTCCTCACTTCTATTGTAAATCATTTGAAACTCTTGTAGATAAGGTCGTATATGCCTTCTACTTTAGTCCCTCTACTGCCTTCATTCACTCGTGACCTGATTAGCATTTTGGGTTCTCTGAGATTTGGTTGTGTGGTTGCTTTAGAAGATGGATACTTGTCAAGACAGAAGACAGGAAAAAGAAGTCTACTTATTTTCTCTTCCCTTATCACCCGTCACCGGAAGCATTCTGATAAGTAATATAGTGCTTATCAACTTTTGTGTATTGAATGTAATTATTTTTGCTGCCTTGCATTGAATTAGAAATATATCGCTTCCATGTTCAGGTTGATGCCAGAAATCATTAACTGTGCTCTAGACATTGTCAAGTTTAGCAAGAATATCAGTGTAAGATAAGTTCTTTAATTCCCCCTCTTATTATTGTGGCAGTAGTTAGCTTGATACCTTGAACAATGGCAATGCTTATCTGTTTCCAGTTCTTTGGCTGCCTGTGTTCTGATATTATCACTCATGAAAAAACTTACTTGATATAATTCCAACTCACCATCATTTGATATGTCAACCACCAGTCTCCTGCTATATCTTAATGTTACTGCTTTGTGTGCTTTGACAATTTTTCTGTATGATTCTGGACTTGGGTTTTCCTTACTGTTTATTATTATGTTTCCTGCATTTTTGGGATGGCTAATTTATGCAGTTACGTTTCTTTTGCAGAAACTTGATTTCATGTCAGAGAGGATATTGTCCTTAGGATTTGATGTAATTTCACATGTACTGGAGACCGGGCCTGTAAGTTTCATCATAGTAGGTTTTATATTTGCAGGTTCTAATTAAAGATAAATTATAGTTATTTTAAAAAATAATTTCAATTGTTAGGACTGCCCTTTGGATGGTCTATATCGTCACTGAAATATTTAATTTCTATATGTTTCATTTACAGGGATGGCGGCTAGTTTCACCACATTTTATGTCTCTGTTGGACTCTGCTATCTTCCCAGCATTGGTGATGAATGAGAAGGTTAGAAATCTTTTTTTTTTCTTTTGGATCAAGAAAGGTTAGAAGGCTTTAAATGAAAGGGAAATTTGCAAACTGCATTGAGATTACTTTTTACTAGCCAGTAATATTGTGTTGCTTAATTAGAGTTTATGATGAAATTGTTCTGGATAGGATGTCTCCGAGTGGGAAGAAGATGCAGATGAGTATCTTCGAAAGAACCACCCATCAGAAATTGTATGAGAAGTAATGATCTTTTTGTCACCTTTTTACATTTTTCCTAGTTATTTCTGAACTTTTTCTTTAATTCAGGATGAAATTTCTGGATGGAGAGAGGATTTATTCACAGCCAGAAAAAGTGCTACGAACTTACTTGGGGTTATTTCAATGTCAAAGGTCACCACTTGATGAAAGTTCATTGGACTGTGCCATTTTGTTATTACTATAGCTCATATTGTCATTAATTTTTACAGGGGCCTCCATTAGCAGCTTCCAGCCAGAGTTTATCAGCTTCAACAAAACGTAAAAAAGGTGAAAAGAACAAGCGAAGCAATCATCTCCGCACCATGGGGGAATTATTGGTGCTTCCATTTTTGTCTAAATTTCCCATTCCTTCCAATTCCAATTGGCCTCAAGACAGCATCCTGAATGAGTGAGTTTCTGTAAATGGTTCATGTGTGTATATATTAGATGATTGATTTTGCTTTTTGTTTTTTTAATATACTTCCAATGGCTCAAGTATTGTTTTTATCAAATCTTATTATTGCTGTGACATGAACCATGGCAGTTACTTTGGCGTTCTGATGGCATATGGTGGCTTACAAGATGTAGGGACATCTTACCATTTTTTCTTCTACTGGACAGTTTCTGGAATTGGATTCACCATAGCAAATTGAATTTCTGCCTTTGCTTATACAGTTTCTGAGGGAGCAAGAACCTCATTACATAATAAGTCTGGTTCAAACACGGATTCTACCATTGTATACTTCTGCCGTGTGCCTGCCATATTTGGTTGCAAGTGCAAACTGGGTACTTGGAGAACTAGGTTCCTGTCTACCAGAAGTAAGAATTTCTTAATCATACTATCATAAGCTTTTACAAATATATTGTAGATGTATTGAAAAAAAGAACAAGTATATTGCAGCTTATGCTTTCTTGTGACTGTTATGTGATAATAATTTTCAATAAATTTTGGATAATCCCTAATTAGTTTCTATGTTATTTCAGGAGATGAGTGCTGATGTATATTCTCAATTGCTCAAGGCATTGGTCATGCCAGATAAACAGGATCTATCTTGCTATCCTGTGCGGGTTTCTGCTGCAGGGGCAATTATTACACTCATTGATGTGATTTTCTAGATCCCTGTTTCATTGTGGGCCATGAGCGTGTGATATTGTTCTTATTTGTCACACAACTATCTCTTCTTTTCAGAATGACTACATGCCACCTGATTGGCTGCCTCTTCTCCAAGTAGTAATTGGCAATATTGGAAGTGATGATAGTGAGAGCTCCATCTTATATCAACTTCTTAGTTCTGTGATTGAAGCTGGAGATGAGAAAATTGCAATTCATATCGCATTTCTTGTCTCATCTCTAGTTGGTGCAGTCTCAAAATGCATAATCCCCAATCTAGAGCCTTTTCCTCAGGTATTTAGTTGTCATCATTAATTTGTTGTTGGTTGATAATAACTTCTACTTGTTATTTATCGAGTAATTACTATATCAATTAATTGAAAGCTTATTAATATAAAATTTTTAAATCTGAAGATGCCAACAACAATTAGTGGTAATGATTACTGTGTTTACTCTGAGTATCTCTCTACAACAGGTGGTAGTACGTGCATTTGCAACACTGGCAGTGATGGCTCGGACTTGGGAAATCTTTGAGCCTGAAGAGTTAAAATCAGATTCCAACATGTCTCCTGAAAAATGGGCTTCTGGTCATGCTGCAATTTGTGGAGCCTTTGCTGAACTCTTGCAGCAGGCTTGGCTTGCACCTCTATGCACAGTGGTTAGTTTAGGTTTAGGTTCCTTCCAAAATTGGATTTGGCTTTTATTTTTCTAGGTTAATGCTCCAAACCTGAGATGACTGTTGATATCACTTAATGTTGCCAGGACTTCCTCAAATATCTTCATGCATGTCTTACGAGGTTCATTTGTGCTTTGCCAGATGCACTATCTCAAATATAGAGTTTTTATAATTTTTTATTTATGAATTGATAATTGTTTGAGGTCCGCTTTATTGATGCTGTCATCATTCATGTGTTTCTGATGGATGATCTTTTAATAGACACAGCATCTTAGCCAGCTGGTTTTTCTGTTGTCATATTTTTAGTGCTGACTTTTGTCGTAATAGTTTGATGGAAAGGTGAAGCATCAATATCCAGGTCTAATTGGATTGGCAAAAACATTGTGGCAATAATTTGGGGGAACCCTAGACGAACTCTTTAATGTGTCAGCATAACGTATGAGGGTTGTTGGGCCAGGGCCAGGCCCATAATGTCTCCATGTGTTTATATTATAGCAGATGAACTTTAGTTCAGTTCACTGACTTTACATTGAGCTCATGCGCACTATATTGGATTGAATAAGATTGATCGAGTTTCTCTAAGTCATTGTATTCACATTATGTAGCTAAAATGTTAAACTTTCAGGATATTGGTAACCTTGCTTCCTTATCTTCATCTCGACAGCTACTTGGAAGTCCGTGTTATGTATTCTTTCAGGCTGTTGATTATTATGAGCTGTTTTTTAAGGCTGTGCTATTCTGAATGAAAATTAGGCATATCATTTATTGTCGATCACTGTATATTATCATGAACCAATGCATTTTGACATTAACTAAGGTATGGAATGATGAATATCTTATTTTTCTCCCCTTTTCCTTAATATACCAATATTTCAACTCTTCATAACCATGATCCTTATCTAATCTGTGGCTATCTTTTTTGCTCCAGTAGTATTTGCTATGCATTAAATATATTTGTGCTAATTAGACTTCTCTATTGTTGTCTGATGATGGAAGCCTTTCTTTAATCCAATCTTTTGTATCATATTTTAACATTCTTTATCTTTCCTTAAAAAAATGTCTTATCATGTTTGAATCTAAAAAGGATCAACAAGGGCAGCGTTCTACCCCTTCATCATGCATAGAAGACCTGTCAACATTGCTCCGATTCATTATGCTATCTATTAATGGAGATCGTATGATTCAAGAGCTTAAAGTAATGGAGTTGCTGTCGGTTTGGGCTGATTTGGTTGCAGAATGGCATGCTTGGGAAGAATCAGAGGATTTATCAATTTTTGATTGCATTAAGGAAGTTATAAATCTAGATAGGAAGTATGGGCTGAAAAACTTTCTTGTGAAACAGATGCCACCCCCTCCAGCTCCTCCTGTACCTGAACGTTCAGTTATAGAGAGCATTTCTTCTTTCATTAGTGAGGCTATTTTGCAATATCCTTCTGCAACATGGAGAGCTTGCTCTTGTGTTCACTTATTAGTACATTGTCCAACCTACACACTTGAAACTGAAGGTATAAAGCAGTCATTGGCTGTTATTTTTAGTCAGGCAGCCTTCACTCGCTTTAGGGAAGTTCAAAGCAAGCCATGCTCACTGTGGAAACCTTTATTGCTTGCAATTTCCTCATGCTACTTGTGTTATCCTGATATTGTGGAGGGTATTCTGGAGAAGGGTGAAGAAGGAGGCGTTGCAATCTGGGCATCTGCTTTGTGTCATGTATCCAATGGCTCTTTTGAGGCTGGTCTGACTGCTGAATCTGATATGAAGTTAATTGGTAAGTAATTTGCTTTCAAACCTTATTTTGATCAATTTATTTGCTTTAACAGAGCGGTATCATAAATGTCCTACGACTCCATTGTATTGCTTCTGTTTGTAGTTTTTGCTCCTCATCCTGCCTAAATCGTTCTATATGAAAGTTTAGTTGGGAGCCAAAAATGTATAACTTGTTGGATAAGATATACTTGAAACAGAAGGCAATAACAGAACGGAGTAACTAAAACCTTAGAAGACTTGTGAATGTTAAAGAATTGTTCCATCTCTTTGCTTATCTTTTATTGTAAATCCACTAAAATATCATGCATAGAACACCAACAAGAAGCCATGCACCCAATTCTATCTCATAACTCACATAATTGATTAGTCTAATATATTTGCATCGAATTTGTGATTTTTCCTTTTGGGAATTCTGAGATGAGGATGCTGCTGAATTTTGTTTGACCTTTATATATGTTCTCTGTGAATGTTAGTGATGACGCTGGCCAAGTTGATTGAGCAACTTTTGAGACAAGGGAAGTCAGGCGCTGTTTCTTTGCAGGACTGCTTTATTTCACTGTTGGATGTGGCTGTGCGATTGAAAGAAGTGCAGGAAGGGAAAGGAGAGGAAGAAGAAGCTGAAGAATCTGAAAACGATGAGGATGATGAGGGCAGTGACAGTGACTTTGAAGATGATGATGATGAGGTTTGCATTTCTAGTTTCATCATTTATATATCTCATCTTTTAGAAGTATTGTGCACAGCACATCAGCATATTCTGAGGTTGGGGCCTCCTGTTTTTTCCCGTGTATGTGTGTGTGGCCAACTAGGGCCTTTACTTAGAAGTATATAATTCTGGTGAAACTTGAAAGCGTCACCTAGATCCTTGCATTAATGCAAAAATGTTGCGAATTGGGGTAGGTATCAGCTAGAAATGAAACTAGGAAAGCAATGAACAAGGTTTGGTGTCAAGCTTTTGAGGAGTTCTAATAAGATGTAGGGACAAAGAATGGTGAATAAGGAAATGAAACCAAGAGATTTGGGCCAGTAAGAAGTTTTGAAGAAGGAATAGTTTTTATTACAAATGAAGATATAGATGGGAGTGCTACTTTCATAAGCTTTTCAATGATGGATTGGGCCATGTGCAGTGTTTGCTTTTGTTTTCTTATTTACTCTTTCTTGCTTGATTTAGGACTCCGAGGCTGAGGAATATGAAGAAACAGAAGAAGAATTTCTCAATAGGTATGCTAAAGCTGCTGAGGCACTGGAAAATAGTTCAATCATTGAAGAGGGAGATGTGGAAGATCAAGAACCGGAGACAGAATTAGGTAAGGCTTAAATATGCTCAGAAATATGTTTTTATTTGGTTTTAGCATAATCGTAATTAACTTGAATTGATTTATTTGAATCAAAATATTCTGTCCAAAAAAAAAAAAAATAATAACAAATATGATGTATGCTTAACAGGTGCTTTCGGAAAGTGATTAAGTTGACAAAATGACTTGTTATGTAGTACTTATGTATGGGATTTTATGTTCATGATTTTAGATGAAAAATATGTTTTAAACCATCTGGCGCTGTGTTGGTGGACATACAGGTCGCTTGATAGACATTGACGAACAAAAAGTAGTGTTGTCCTTGATTGACAAATATTATCATGTGCTCATAAACGGACTAGTTCTACCCTCGCATCTCGTGGTTAAGTTTGTGAATGCTTTTCCTGAGCATGGTTCGTATTTCCAGCAATCCAGATAAGTATGTTGTGATTTCAAATCTTCAATGGTGCCTGTTCATCATGAATTCTGTATGGAAAACAGCTATTTCAAAATGTGTGCAAATCCAAAGAAAACATTTTTATTTTTTCAGAATTAAATTACAATTAGTTTCAGGCATTTTCATTTATTTGTATGATCTTAATATTTTGGGTTCCGGTGTTATTTATTGTTGATAGGGTTGAAACATCATGTTATGAGAAGTGTAAATATATGTATTTAGAACATTTTTTCCCTTCTACTCTGCCTTTTTATGATTATCTTTTAGGGCTTGTTTAATTTTGTTCCCATTTTTCATTTGTAATAACTATGTTGTTAACCAATTTTTAAATTTTTTTTCATAATGAAGCCAAAAAAAATACTAAATTAATGGGCTAAATGATCCATTTTTAACAATAAATCCTAAAAAGAAAATCAATTTTTCAAACCATCAGTTCAATCTCCTGAATTAATTGTAGCAAAGTAAATTACTAAATGGATTAAATGACCTAACTGACCCTACTTAATGGAATAAAGGTTTTTTTGTTGTTGGATTAGATAACCTAATCCACTGGATTAAATATATTTTACCAAACACTAATTAGAATAGATGTGTGAGAAGTGCATTTAAAAAGAAAAGATGTGAAAATATGCCAACTGAATGTCGACATTCAGAAAAGTTTCATAAACCGGGTCTTCTGGTTAGCGAAATTTCGAATAAAATGTCTTATGTTGGATCCATTTAGGGTATTTCGATGCTATCACAAAATTTCCCTCTAGCATCGCTTAATAGTTGTGTTAATCACCTTCTGAATGCAAGCATGCGTTTGTGTGAATTAAGTTCTAAATTACTAACGCATTTGGTCTCAGTGGTGAACCCTTCAAGGTGTAATCTTGAGGGTCTTGAGTTCAAAATGATTCTATAAAATGATGCACAAGAACTTCTGAATTATTCTCTCTCAAAAACATTTAATTGATGCCATCGGATCAGAAACAGAAACAGACCAGATAGTGCTGTTGAGCATATCATATAAATTTCACAATTTTGAAAATGACAGAATGATTTGCGATAATTCATTTTTTCTGCGTATTAATTAATTTTTAAAGTCATTCGTCCCAACATAATGGCAGTACAACATTTATCTACTATATAAGATGACACACATAATACATAAACTAAAACCCGACATTGTAACATTGTCAGCTAAAACCTACCTTTCTACAAGGACATGAGGACATTCTTGAAAAGAAGCATGTCAGGTCAAAACCCAACTAATTGGCCTTTTGATAACTCTACCAGCACACGATCCCGAATGCCACAAATTTCCTCCTGAAATGCAACTCTATATCATTGCAAGTTTGCAAAAAATTAACATATATTTGTAATAATAAAAAGAGGTGTACATATAACCAGAGTGAGTCCTATATATTTTATATGAAGCCCAGGATGATTTACATGTAGCTCAGTATGAGCGGGAATGTTTGCAGTTTGTGATTGTTGGAATCCCAATACACCAAGATACCACACTCGACATCTTGGCAAGATGACAGGATCTCACAAAAAACTTAGAATCTAGATTAGATAGTTTAGAAGTTCAAATATTTGTAAATATTTGTTGTGTTTTTGTACTCTAGATTCTCAGCCAAATATGCTCATCGAGAATACATTCCTTATGTATATATATTCCCATTGACAGAAATAAAAAATCATCAAGGAATCACGCAAAATCTGTCATTACTTTGCTCATGGTATCAAAGTAGTGAAGCAACGTAATGGCCTATTCCTCCCAACTTGAGAAGGAGTAGAGTCTTCGGCCATAATCGCACCAAACCGTGACCTCGGCGACTGAGGATTCCTCCACAAATGGTGCCGCACACCATTCAATGGTTGGACTGGAAGGTTCGGCTGTCACCATCATTGCTGAAAAACTCAACGACGCTAACTATCGTGAATGGGCTCAATATGCCTTCTTTGCACTCAAAGGCCGTAGGAAGCTCGACTATGTCACTGGTTGGTCAGTACCTCCTCCAGCCACCGACTTGAAAGCAACAGACACATGGCAAGCTGAAGACGCGTTAGTGTGCTCCTAGTTAGTCAATTCGATGGCACCCAATAAACGATACTTCATGTTCATGTCCTTGGCTCGTGAGATGTGAGACGTTGTTTAAGAAGTCTACAGTGGCGGTGGGAATGGATCTTGCATATTTGACTTAAAATCAAAGGTATGGGACCTCAAACAAGGTAATCTCTCTTTATGTGACTACTATCTTACCAAAAGTACTCTTTGGCAGAAGCTTGATCTTATTCATGAAGATACTCCTTGCTATGCTTTACATTTTGCCACTCATGTTAAAAGAATAGAGAGAGAGAACGTTTGTTTGAACTTTTAGCAGGATTAAATACCTCGTTTGATGATGCCCGTAGTAGGATTCCCGGTCAAGTTCCCCTTCCTTCTGTTTGGGAAGCCTTTGCAACGCTAAAAAATGAAGATTCACGAAAGAAAGTAATGTTGAAAGTAGCCACAGCACCTCTAGTAAATGCTCCTGAATTATCAGCTCTTGCTGTTCGATCATCTGACCCTCGTCCTACCAAGAATCGACCTACTTGTGACCATTGTAAGAAAGTAGATCAAAACAAAGATACTTGTTGGGATATTCACGGCAAACCACCTGATTGGAAGCCTAGAAAGCAATGTGGCTGTGGTTATATTGCTGAAACATCAAAAGAAGATGATGTTGATCCACCTTCTTCGTCCCCACAAGGTGACAAATTTGATAAAATACTAGAGTTGCTTGCTACCCAAAGGCAGCCCACTGCTTCAGTAGTTCAGCGAGATAATTTCTCTCAAGCTCTTTCCACTATCAAAGGTATAAGTACCAGGAGGTGTTGGATCATAGATTCTGGAGCCTCTTATCATATGTATGATGATGCCGCCTTGTTCATCTCCTATACTCCAACCAAAACAAAGATGACAATTACCATTGTTGATGCCTTTAACTCCATTGTTGCTAGTTTCAGAAGTGTTAAAATTTCTCCTACTCTTACACTTCAAAAAGTCCTACATATCCCAAATTTAAAATACAACTTATTATCTGTTAGTCAATAACCCATGATGAAAGATGACATGCTGATTTATTTACTACTCATTGTAATTTTCAGAACCTATTCACCGGGACGATGATTGGCGTTGCTAAAAAACTTGATGGGCTTTACTACTTGTATGAAGGCAGCCTTCCAAGTGTTAGTAATTTGGAGTTGTGGCACAAAAAGTTAGGACACCCTAATCTAGACTATATGTTTAAGTTGTTTCCATTCCTTTGTTCAAATAAACAGTTCTCAATTTGTGTGATACATGTGAACTTACAAAACATCATAGAACTTCTTTTTCAAGTATTCCATATCGTGCCTTTCAACCATTTACTACTATACACAGTGACGTCTGGGGGCCATCCCGTGTTTCAAATTGTACCAATTCTAAATGGTTTATTACATTTATAGATGATCACACTAGCGTAAGTTGGGTCTTTTTGTTAAAAGATAAGTCGGAGGTCCCTCAAACTTGCGTTGATTTCTATAATATAATCCACACTCAATTTCAAAGCAATATTCGCATTTTACATACCGATAACGGCACTAAGTAATTTAACAATTCCCTTTCCACATTCCTTAAAGATCATGGCATTGTTCATAAAAGTAGTTGCCCCTATAGTCCTCAACAAAATGGCATTGCTGAGAGAAAAAACCGCCATATCCTAGACACTATCAGATCACTTATGCTATGCTTTAACGTACCTAAGTATCATTGGGGGGATGCTATTCTTACTGCTGTGTTTCTTATTAACCGAATGCCTAGTAAACCCCTCTCCTTTAAAACACCTCTTCAAGTTTTACACCATCATTACCACCTACAATATATTGAAAATACCCTTTCGCTGAAAGTATTTGGTTGTGCCACCTATGTTCACCTTCACCATACCACCAAATTTGATCCCAAAGCTGTATGGTGTCTTTTCTTGGGATACTATGCATCCCAAAAAGGCTACAAGCACTATGATCCTCTTACCAAACGTCTCTTTGTCGCATGTGATGTTACATTTTATGAACATGTCCCTTTTTACTCTAAGTCTCCCATTCAAGGGGAGAATTGGAGCGAATTCCAGACTTTGAGCAATTCAACAAATCCAAACCCACCTGAACCTGAAAATGAGACCTTCATCCCTGAACCATACCATGAACCTGATCCATATCTTAAACCTAACCTGGACCTTGAACCATCTACGACACCTGTTAATGAGCCAATGCCCAACAATACCCAGGGGGAGACAAGATTGATGACAGATAAGGAAAAATTTACACAAGACAACTACAACCAAGTAAGGCCCCTCAGGTTCATGGCACACGTCAAGAGTTGGAACCAATAATAGGTCCAGAAGAAGAACATGGTAAAGCAAATGATCAACAAACAGAGGATGCAGATAACAATTCAGATTTACCAATTGCTGCAAGAAAACAGCCTAGAGCCTGTACAAGACATCCTATAGAAACTAGAAAGGTTCGACTCATATCAAGCACTCTCATCCAAATATTATGCTTTTATTTCTCAGCTTGATGGTATCCAAACACCAAACAACATAGATGAGGCATTAGCCATTCTAGAATGGAAACAGGTTGTTCTTGCTGAGATGGAAGCAATTGAGAAAAATGAAACCTGGGAGTTTGTAGACCTACCCAAAGGAAAAAAAAGGCAGTTGAATGTAAGTGGGTTTTCACCCCGAAATACAAAGCTGATGGGATCCTTGACAAATACAAGGCACGACTTGTAGCAAAAGGTTTCTCACAGATCTACGGAATGGATTATACTGAGACCTTTGCACTAGTGGCAAAGTTAAATACAATCAGAGCACTACTATCTTTAGCTGTGAATCTAGACTGGCGCTTGCACCAATTCGATATTAAGAATTCTTTTCTTAATGGAGAACTTAAGGAAGAAGTATACATGAAATCTCCTCCGGGTTTTCTAGGTAAGAAAACAAACCAAGTATGTAAACTCAAAAAATCACTTCACAGACTAAAACAATCCCCGTACGTGGTTTGAAAGGTTTGCTCAGGCTCTTAAAAAACAAGGATATACTCAGGGGCAGAGTGATCATACACTGTTACTCAAACACATTGATGGAAAAATAGTTGTTCTAACAGTCTATGTGGATGACATTATCCTAACTAGAGATGATAAAGATGAAATTGACAAAATTAAGCAAGCTCTAAACCAAGAATTCCAAGTCAAAGATCTTGGAGAAATGAAATACTTCCTTGGGATGGAAGTGGCCAAGTCAAAGATGGGCATCTACATCTCTCAAAGGAAGTGCATTATGGATCTCTTAAAGGAAACAAGGATATTGGGTTGCAAGCTAAGTAGTATTCCTATTCACATTGATAAACTTGGCAACGACGGCAATCTTGGAGAGGCTGTTGACATAGGAAGATATTAGCGCATGGTAGGAAAGTTAATTTACCTTTCACATACCAGACCAAACATAGCATATGCAGTCAATATAGTAAGCCAACACCCTCACAATCCCAAACAGAAGCACCTGGATGAAGTCTACATAAGACTAAGATACATAAAGGGCTTACCAAGACGTGAACTACTATTAAAAAATCTACTCATAGAAATGTGGAAATGTTCACTGATGCTAATTGGGCAGGTGATCAGGAGGACATAAAATCAACCTCAAGCTATTGCACTTTTGTCTGGGGAAACCTTATCACCTGGAGAAGCAAAAAACAAAGTGTGGTAGCAAGAAGTAGTGCTGAAGCAGAATTCAAAGCCATGGCACTAGGAATCTGTGAAGGTATATGGTTAAAACGAGTGCCTGAGGAACTAAGAATTAGTATAAATCTTCCTATTAGGCTCCATTCTAACAGCAAGGCAGCCATCAATATCTCACACAACCCATTACAACATGATCGGACTAAACATGTTGAAATAGATCAACATTTCATAAGAGAAAAAATCGGTAATGGAATCATCAGTCTGAAGTGTGTCCCATCTAAAGAACAAATTGTTAACATTCTAACAAAAGGATTGGCTAAAGATAAGTTCGATTATCTTGTACGCAAGTTGGACATGATTGATATCTATGATCCAACTTGAGGGGGAGTGTTGGAATCCCGATACAACAAGATACCAGACTCGGTATCTTGGCAAGATTACAGGATCTTACCGAAAACTTAGGATCTAGATTAGATAGTTTAGAAGTTCAAATATTTGTAAATATTCGTTCTTTTTTTTGTACTCCTAGATTCTCGGCCAAATATGCTTACCAGGAATACATTCCCTTTTGTATATATATTCCGATTGACAGCAATAATAAATCATTGAGGAATCACACAAAATCTGTCATTAGTTTGCTCAGTGATCAATGCAAATCCTTGAACTTTTTTTAATCAGCATGCAGCTTCTTATACTTTTTATGTTAATTGATTTATTAACAACGTTCAAGTTGGCTCACCGTAGAAAAAGGTACAATTGACCCGCACATAATAATGGAGGCCACATATGTCAGTACAAACACACCACAATCATGGCTGCAGCACACAGAGAGAGAATTTCATTAAAACATTATAAAGCAATAAATAACAAGACCAATAGTCAGCTAATAAATAAAGACAATAATATGAAACTTGCCCCAATCAATATTGCAGCCAGTGTGTGTGTGCGTGTGCGAAAAATCAAAACACGACAATACCCATTTACTTGCTGAGGAATATCCTTTGGATAAATAAAACCCCATGAGTGTGAATCCTCAAAACCAAGAACAGTGGCACAAATCCGTCGCAGCCAATTTCCCTGGGTACAAATTATTAAGATCCAATTCAACACATGATTTGGAAAGGTGTAAACCAAAAGGTATTATATCAAGTATACAGTAGTGTCTGTGAGAGTTCGTACCACTTTCACTGCATCTCTTTTGTGCCTTGCACTATTCATGGAATCATAAACAACCACTTTTTG
This sequence comes from Albizia julibrissin, assembly GCA_037074505.1. Taxonomy (NCBI): domain Eukaryota; kingdom Viridiplantae; phylum Streptophyta; class Magnoliopsida; order Fabales; family Fabaceae; genus Albizia; species Albizia julibrissin. The sequence goes on along the minus strand of CM073489.1, from coordinate 38,214,827 downwards.
CTCAAGACAATCAGCAACAGCCAATATGTAATGGCGGTTTATCACACACGGTAAAAATAACTGCCACACGAAATTCCACTAACTGAGATGTCAACACACACATGAATGTTGTCTATGAATAGAAAATTAAACAACATGATAGTAAAACCATGCACATTAAATGTCTTATTTACACGACAACCAATGACAAACCTACTCGATTGTGGTGACCCTTTATCAATTTTTTCACCCACCGGAGGTCATCTCTATCATTCAAAGCTATAACCTGTAATCCGTGGAACTATTTTGGTCACTATTTTCTAATATTATTCACATAGTAACAAGGGTTTAAGAACCAATACCCCAGCATAAGGAGAGATAATAAAATCAGTGTATTCCTTATCAGGGTAGCAGCGAGCCCATTTCATCAGTATTTCTCCATAACAATGAACAACCTGAGTAGAATGCTTAAAAAAGATTATGAAACTAGTTTGCCACCAAGTTAAACATTTTTTTGTCATGATAGCTGCTTTCCATAACGTGATAACCATACTTTTATGAATAAAGAACAAGTTACCACGAACATTATTGTTTAGCCATAATTTACACAAATCCCGATGACCTTTGTAAACAAGGCATTGAATATCCATGGCCAACAAATCAGAGTCTTGCATTGAAGTAGCACCAAATCTGCAATGTCATAAAATAAGAGAGGGATACGAATGATATCAAATAGATAAATGGTAACAGAAATTCATACATTATATTATCATCCTCAGTTGTACTAAATGAATGACATCTCCACCTTTCCACGACTTCAGACTCCTCTTGGTTTAATCTATATGTAATGTGTCTTCGCACATCCTTTCATTCAAAACCATAAAATGTTAGCATGTAAGTAACAAGTACTTTGGCAAAAAGTTGTCTTCAATATAAACCTTTGAAATAAACCTTAAAATTGTGATTACCTCAACATCCAACCGTGAAGTGAATGTTTGGGTCCGATCTGACTTTTCCTGTGCACGTTTTGACCTTAAATTGTACCCTGTTGAAGGTTGAAACGGAGATTTTTTAATATGCCTAGAACTGGAAGCATGTCTTCTTGACTTGTTCCTTCGAACATACATGCTTTTTGGTGCTTTCATCTTGTCTGACTCAGCCATAACAGCGGAATCAATAGATGTACTGGCCTTATCAACTCTCGGGCATCTAATTTCCCTATCTTTTGTTTTATTCCCTAATTGAGCTTTCATCTGTTCCAATCTACGGAATTTTTCTGTTCGTTCCACTATCCCATCATACTTCTCATTGCTTATCCTATCAAGATGAACAATGCCATAATTAACATTCTCAGCAGAAGTTCCCACTTGAGAATTGCCAACAAAATCAGTTTTGGTCAATCTAGTATCAGTTTTATAGCCAAGGACATTTTTGTAACCAGGCGCAATTTTATCATGTTTGGATATTAGAGAAATAGTAATACAGAATATAAGTAATGAGAATAAATAATGAATATAATGCAAAATTTAAAGAATCAACAAAACTTGACCAGGTCTTATGGTTGGGCTTAACATTTCAGTCCATCAGTCCAAATGTTAGGCCTGGACTTAGGTCCACCGAGTTGGGCCAACTTCAACTATACTAGTCCACAAAGGGCTCCAACAGTCAAACTTCAATATCCATCCGACTACGGTTAATCCTTGGAAATTCAACCTCCACACCACTTAAGAAACTTCATCGCAAATTCAGGGACAAATTCAATGGATTTAAAGGAATAACAATTAGAGAAAAATTTGCATCCACGTTTTTTACTATTGACTTGGCTCTATAATCAACTTGATTCCAAAACACTAAACTTACCCAGTAAAGTTCATTAGCAGATTGTTTGTGTTATATGCATAAAGCACAATCTTGTAAAATAGGAAGAATGGACGACAGGAAAGAAAAATAACGAGAGAAAATTTGGCAGCCTATGCTTTTGATGAGACGGATAAATTCAACATTAACCAGCGTTACTAATCAGTTGAGCAGCTTCAGAAAAAAAAAGTTTTTTTCTTTGTTTTTTTGGGGATGCATATGCTCCCTTCAACTTAGAGTCATTTGCCAATACCTTTTCAGCTATCACCCAGTTCAAAAGTATCTATTTTTCCATTTACGAAGTTACCAGGGATGTTTTCTGCTATTTCATGTTTCGCCATTTGTTGTTTCAAGAGTGCCCCGTGACAAAGAAGAAAGTCTAAGGGAGCATCTCTATTAGCAGGGAGCATTTGTTGTTTTAAAAGGTTACTAGATGTTTGCAAAGACTGGAGCTTGAGGCATTCTCTATTATTCCCAATGAAAAAAAATATTAGTTAACCACGATGAGTCGGCCACTACCACCAAGTCCAGACCTAACCATGCCGCTTCTCACTGACAGCTAAGCATAATCTGCCTAAATTTTTACCACGCACATGCTGAATTAAGCCATCGCATCAAGCAAAAGGACGGTGTAAAAAGAAAAAAAGAAGAAGAAGCACACTTCCCGAAACCAAGTATCAGGAAGCGCAAAGGGAAGTTGAATCAGAAGAAACAAAATGCCAAGGGAGGAGAAGATAGAATAGGTGTCTAGCGAAACAAACCTTTTAGGTCTCAGTGATAAAAGTGAAAAGAGAGTGTGAAATTTTGAAGAGGAAGAAAACCATTCCAAGGATCTTCGATTTGCAAGCTTGGAGACAAAGATCACCTCGACCAGCAAAGCAAAGAAGAATCAAACCCTGCCGTCGACGTGATTTCTTTCGTTTCGTAGCTACTAACACCGGGAGTAAATAGCAATGGTTGGAATTCGGGAATCGACCGGGCCTGGGATTTGAAACAGCCAACAGGACTTCACAGTCAAACCCCGCTACCTGCCACTCCCGGGCAGCGCCAAATGTCAATTGCTATTCTCCCCCGCGCCGGGGCCTGAAGAAGTGAACTAACGTCGTTTTCATTCAAATGTACGGCACAAGGACGTTTTCGGTAATTCACATGACCGAATGAAACTTCTCTTAATTTTAAATAAAATCTATAACAAAAAACAAAAGCATGTGGTATAGTATAAGCTATATCTTGTCGTATGTATACAGAGCATTTCTATTAACTGCACTCATATGCAGAGAGCTCGCCGACCGTGTCGGGCTCACCGTCTCTCAGGCAATTGACCGGAGGGATGGTCAAGGTCTCCTGGTTGCCATAAGCGTTCCAGCAATAAGGATCATCCACCAGTTCCCCTTCGTGAGGAAAAAGCTCAACTTCAGAGAGCGTTATGTTTGTGCAGGCTACAGTGTCACTGCAGGCAAAGTGTATGGGAGGGGTTCTCACATCGTAAGTGCCCTTTATGTTCCTGAACGTCACATCTCTTACGTGCACAGCTGAAGTTTGGTTCAGACATCCCTTCGACATGCAGTAATACTGGTCTATTATGATGCAGTTCCTCACGTTTTCCATTTGGATGTTCTCAAATTCTAAACCTGACACTGATCCCATCCCACCTTGCCATGTCTTGATCCTCACTCCGTTGTCTGATTCTTTTATGATCGCGTTCCGAACCGTTAAATTCGACACGCATGCCTGTGAATTGTGTACCCCAAGGCTTCCAATGCTGCTCAAAAATTAAACACATCAATCAGCTCACTGAGAACCTTTTGAAGTTTAAAAATTGAAACTTTTTACTATATCATTGCTTTTCCAAGCCCAACTTTTCCATCCAATAATTACTAATTAGGCCCCAGCTAGAAGTAAAGACCTCATTCTTTCCTTCCAAAACTGTTTTCTTCTATCATAGTATATGAAACAAGTACAAAAAAGCAGAGACTTGATACTGCAGTTAAGATGCATCAATTAATGCTTTCATGATTAATCGGTACTGGACAACGATGTTTAACTTAAATTTTGGAGGAGATATGTACCTAATGCCGTGGCTAGGACCACAAGTTACACCCTCTATGTCCACATTCGAGCATCCGGGTCCAATTGAAATGCAATCATCACCTGCTCAGATCAGATCATGGGCATGTTTGTTTGAAATTACACACCTTCTAAGTCTAACAGACATAATAAGTATAATAAATTAAACTTTCATACTGTTATAAGATGCCAAAGTCATTAACCTTTACCATTGCTTATGATCGAGTTGTATATACCAACGGACTTGGTGTTCCCGAGGTGAATTCCATCGGTATTTGGGCTGAGTTCCGGCGAAGAGATGGACAACTTGTCTACCAGTACTCCTTCGCAGCCATCGAACTTCATATGAAACTCAGGACTGTTTTGAATTCTGAGTCCACTCACCTCCAGTTTTGAGCTCATGTAGAATTGTATCATCTACAAACAGGAGTTGAGAATCAATAATTAACATACAAACATCTATAATATAACCTTGAGTTGAATTCTAACTTGTTTACTTACTGTGGGGCTATTACATGGTCCTCGCACCTGGTCTCCATCGGGACTCTGAAAATGAAATGCCATTTCACTCAATAAGAATTAGTTCATTCAAAATCAAATATAATTCAGCAAGAAACGATTGATGAGGAAGAGTTTATAATAATGGGTCAAATCAGAGAATTTATGAATGGTTAAAACGGTTACCCTGTGAGGTTTGCAGGGGAGATCCCACCATTGCTCCCCATTGCCTTCTATAGTTCCAGTCCCATTCAAAGTCATTTGGTCAAGTCTGTAAAACACAAGCCAGTGATTGCGGCTATCTGCTTCTGGCCACGAGTCTGGTCCATCTGGTGCCATCAGAGTACCATCCACCTGTTAACAATCAATCCTTTTGGTTAGTGAAATACATGGAAGGATAGAATCTAATTCCACAAGTTCTTAAATAGAAACTCATGTCATGTGAAAGTAAGCAATAATTCAACAGCATAATTACTTGAAATGCTAGCCCTGGTTTGCAGGGGCCAGAAAAGATAGTTGAAGTGATTTTAAAACAATAATCAGCGGGAGCTAAGATAACTCCTGACTCCACTGCACAAGCTGCTTTCCATGCTGCTCTAAATGCCTGTGTGTCATCAGCTGAACCATCTCCAACTGCCCCAAAGGATCTTACATCAAAAATACCGTCTGAAGTGGAATCTCCAGGATCATTTGGGTATGGATCAGAAGGAACAGTAGGAGAATTTGAAGGAGGTGGAGGCTTATCTTCTGGCTCTGAAACATGAGAAACTACTTCCTTCTGCTTCCTGTGATGGTGGCTTCTTCCTTCAACATATCCCAAATTATGGAAGGAAAGCATCACAGTAATGCACATGAATAAAAAACCACGAATGAGATCCATAAGGAGCCAAGTCTGTGAATTTGTCACTGAACCAACGTCTGTTTGTCAATATGGAACCACAAAAATGCTCCTAACAAGGTTGTCTTTAATTTGTATAGGAACAGAAACTCCAGCTTCAGAAGGTTTTGTGTCAAATACAAATGATGGAGTTCAACTAAGAGAGGAGAATGACAAAGCTAGGTGTAACTCCCGAAGGCTTTAAAAGAAATAAGCACGGCAAGGACCTTACCAATCAGACAATCTTATTTATATTCAGAGCATAAATTAAATAGATGGCTCAGAATCATTTCTCAAGCACAAGGTTGACACGTGTCAAGTCCTAGTAAATAGTTTTTGTGCCTTGTCAGAAAATCCTCAGATACATGTGAAACTACTATTATATTCCTAACAATACTATCCGATGTCTTTATATAAGAGTTAGTTGGCTAATTTGGGTAGATTAAAAAAATTAATTATATTAGTTATTTGTAACATTTTGATTGTTTTCTGAAAATACTTTCTTCCATTATATTTACTCTTAGATAAAAAGCCCTTAATGTGTACATTCAATAGGATAATTTAGAAAAAAAATTAAAATTTTGAAAGACAAAATTAATTAGATTTTATATTTAGGATTAAATTCAAATCTCAGGAGCTCTTATGTTAATGACAGGATGATAAACATATAATCCCTAGCTAAACTCCATGCAACAGAGGATTGTCAATTAATTGATACATGTGCATTAATCAATTTATATTTATAATTACGTGATAAGAATAAAATATTTTTTGGCGCTCAAGAAAACGATTGAAAGGTTTTAAAGGTCCCTGTTGGACATTAATGTTTTGAAGCTGACTGTGGGAGAGTTTCTTTGTTCTTCAAGTGCATTTTCCTGATAAGCTTATTTCTTCAATCTAACTATTTAATAGACTGTCGTCCACCATGTTTCATCGCTATATGTCATACCTCTCCTCTAATCAGACGTCAATTAGCGCAAGTCATATTCACGCCCTCTCAAAAATATTTTCTCTTGTGTGTTTGTGAACATTCAGAAAGTGCTCTCTGAGCAGTTTTCAGCTGTTCAGCTTGTGTGAGGCTCCGGTTTCCAAGAATACCACGCTGAAACCTCGGTACCTGCTTTCATTTGTGGTCATTTTCTTTATCTTTTGGGGCCAAATTGTCACTTTCTTTTCTTTTCTTTTTTCCAGTTAATTTCTATATTCTAAAATCATGCCGTTGCCGAAAGAAATTATTGTGGACATCGAGTAACTATGAACATTATGGCACTTCGGTGAGCTTGCACCCCATGAATTAGTTGAAGATGACTAATCGCTTAGTTACGTAATGGTTCATGTGTCTTGTGACTAACTACTGAAAAGATCAGTTGGTTCCTATGGATTTAAAAATTGACGACTGTCTTGAACTGAGACGAATTATATGTATTAGCGAGTTGGCGTAGACATTAAGCAGCGCAGCCACATAGATATGTCAATAGTTTTCCAATAATGAAGAAAACGAACGGTTGAAAATGATCGGTGTTTATGGAATCTTTTTGCCCAGTTAAGCGCCATCTAACTCGGTGGTTTCACCTGAGAAAGACTTGCCGACAAATGAAGCTTCTGAAAAATCATTATAAGATACTACATGTGTGCCGTTACAGACAGAAAAAGATCAACTTTTTAATGAGATGGATCGCAACCAACTTCCATATACATATATATATATTAATTTGTTCATAGCTTACATATGGTGATTGGGGAATATTCTATGATTGAAGGCAATTCATGAATCACACATATCATATACTCCCACTAATTTATTATTTTTTGGGATTGATTTCCGATCTCTGGCTCATGGCAAGTCATCACAAGTACAGAGACAGAGGAAGGGAGAGAGTGAGAATTCATCAAATAGTTTGGCAAATGTGGGGCTGATGATGGAGATGAATATGTATAAATAAATAAATAAATAAAAAAAGGTGTGAATATAGGTGAATAATGTGGTTGTGATGCAAAAGCAAAGGGATCTCGTGACTCTTTCTTGTTGTTTAGCTCTGTGTGGCCATCAAAGCAGGGGGCGCATATTAAGAGGCAGACAACAGAAAAATAACACACATTCACGGGCGGAATCTAAACTGTTCCATTAATTGCAAACATCAACTAAATACTTGAGAGAGACCCTCATGCACTGCATGTCGTACATGATATTATTTAATTCGATCTCCCCCTACCACTAAACTAACCCCATCATTTCTGCATTATTCTACGTCACCATTCAAAGCAAATAAAGAAATTCAGAAGCCCTCATCTATCAGCATCTACTTCTGTAAAACAGGGCTGTGAGAAGGCTTTGGTAGAGGGTATGCCCTTGTGACATAGAAAACTGAAATTGTTGGGAAGGCATGCAAGTGTTCTCTCTGGTCTCTGCCTGTCACGTGTGCATTCTCACGTACGGTCGAGAGTTTTAAGAAATCGCAATCGTAATTTTAACACAAGTTGATGATGACTTTTGGAAGGATCCTGGGGATCAGTTAAAAGGAGAGATAGTAAGTTGTTGTTTTAATCTTAATTAGCACCCATCATATGCATGCCAGGCCTAATTCTTCATTTTCAAAACTGGTTCCTCTAAAATTTAGAAAACTCAGTGATCTTAAGCAAATGTGCAATGGCTGCGCTGTGTTAACTTGCATTTGGGATTTCATTCTTACAGCGGAACATCAGTCAGCGGCCTTATTGGATGGTCTGCTCTCCAAAACAATATTATTGGATGCATAAAAATAAAAGTTTTATTTCCTCTAGACTTTGTCGTTTAGGACTCTTTGGCCTTTTCTTCCCCCTTACGAGAGAGAATAGAGAGATCCTGTTGGATGCGATGGCAGCATTTGTGGTTTTCAATCATGACACGTGGCATGTGCTTACTTGCACGTCTCTCACGCGCCAACTTACTAGTTTATGATTTATCTTTTATCACTTTATGCCATCACGATCCATCGATTGTGTGGATTATTTTTAGAATCTTAAAAAAAAAATTTATTTATATTAATTAAGATAAAATTTTTTCTAATACTTATTTCATATATCATAAATTATTATTAAAAACTTATTTTTAAAAGATTAAATCATTATTCTAAACCAACATCGTTTGCATTCAAAAACTTGGTTGCGTCGCAGTTCCAAGACACTATTGTCATGATTTTATCAACAGAGGAAAAGACAATATTATTTATCACATGCAGCCCTAAGCTGATTTTGCTGCAGCCCAAGGTAGCTCCTTTTTCTCCGTCTGAGCTCATAAGAAGCAGAAAAAGGAAGAGGAAGGGACACGTGGAAGCAGGGGTTTCACGGGCTGGAGTTTCTTACGTGTCACGGGGCATGAAAATAAGGATTAAATAGTAGTTAATTGGATTATTAAGTATGGATTGTTATGTTTTGAATAACTTATGTTTATACATAATACATAAGTTTGATTCACATAAATCGAGTTAAAATTTATTTATATATTTATCTTTTAGACCGTAAAACTATTTCATACACCGTAAAAGCTACATCGTATACCATAAAAACTACCTCGTATATCATAAATCAAGATTGAAAAGTTGATTGAAAGTTGAAATCAATATTCCAAACATATGTAGGCTTGTAGCTTTGTTTTAGTGTTCTAGTGGTAGTTTCTATAATATATAGATGTGGACAGTATATGAAGTTGCGTTAGTGCCTGTATGGACTAGTGGTGGAGAAGTAAATTTTTCTTTTCAATCTGACTTTTATAAAAGTGAGATTGAAAAAAAGTCATGTTGTAAATGTGATTTGTGTTTGGATTGGCGGTGGCAGAAGTGACTTTTTTTTTTAACCTTGAACATGTTTGGATTAGCATTTGAAAAGCAGTTTAGATGAAAAATGACGGAAAATGATATGAACCTTGTTGAATACATATATACATACATATATATATATTTTGTATATATTTTGTATATATTGTTATAATTGATGTGAAAAAATATAAATAAAATTTTATGAAATAAAAAAAATCAATTATTATTGAAAAAGAAGAAAAATACATTAAAGTACTTAATTAAAAAATGATAAATATACATTTCAGTCAGAATGCCACAGCCTGTGAAGTTATATATGTATTACTAAAAAATTGATGGGCAATACTCTCTCTTGTCTTATTTATACCTAATTTGATTAGATTAAGAAATTAGTTAAGTTAGTTAATATAAAGTCTATTTTATAAAACACTCGAATTATCTTCTTTTATTTTCTCATTTTCTCACCTCTTTAATTATTGTTGAGGGGCATTCATATAGATAAATTAATAAAATATTAATAAACATAAAAATCATGTATTATATTTAGATTAAGATTAATAGTGAAAAAGAAAGAACAAAGTATGAATAGAGTAGAGAGAAGTGAAGAGTGAAACATGGGCCTGATAATTCTTGAAGAAGAATGGAACATCATGAACCTCTCCTCTAAGATGAGATGAGACAGGGAATAATCTTGAAAATTCCAAATAACACCCAATCATAAGTCCACATCTTCCTATTTTTCTCTCTTCCCTTTCCCTCCTTCTCTCTTTGTCCCTTCTGACTTTTTTTTTCCCATAAGCTTCTCCTTCTTCTCCATCCTCTCGTGCACTCTATCTCTCTTTAAGCTTCTCCAATGGCCTCAGCTGACGCTCTCACTACCCTCTCTCTCCTCCCTTCCACAAATTCATCTTCCACCAATTCCTCCGCCGTTCACGCACCGCTTCACATCTCGCCTCCTCGCCGGTAGTCTTCACCGCCTTAGATTCTCCACCGTCGATCCGCCGTCAGAGCTACAGCCTGTGAAGACCACCGACAGCAACAACATGGGATAAAAGAGCTGTAGAATATGGAAAATGCTCTAATGGTCTTGACCGTGACACACCGCACGTGGGAAGAAAAAGTAACCTCGCCCAGCTTCTATAATAAGCCACGATCAAACCAAAAGCTTAGGGGCTGTTTGTGATAGCTTTTTTGAATCGGGTTTATCATATAAGCCCGATTCACGTAAATCGAGATAAATCTCCTCCACATATTTATCTCGTAGACCGTAAAAGCACCTCGTAGACCGTAACAGCTACCTCGTAGACCGTAAAAGTTACCTCGTAGACCGTAAATTACAATTCATAAGCACTTATAAAATTTTCATAAATTATTCCAAACAGCCTCTTAGTGAATTATATTGTAAACCTAAACATAACCCAAACCCCCCACCGTGCTTTTTCTTTTCAGCCGTGCATTCTCGTTGCTGCACCGTGAACCCAAACAGACCCTTAGTATTCTTGGTGGCAGATTTCAAGATATTGTCAAAAACCCATTAGTTTAAGCAAAATGTTATTTGTCTTTGTCTTGTAATCTATCAGTATAATTAATTACTCCCTCTTTCTCCTTATATATAAAAGTCTTTCAACCAAATCGTAAGATTCTAAAAAACAGTTAAAAATATTTAAATGTAATAATTATATAGGAAATTTAACTTTTTTTTTTAAAAAATGCTCCTATTTATGAATGGGTAAGAGAGAAAGTAATAATAAAAAAATGATGAAAGAAAATGTTTAGTATAATAATTAATTGAAGGTAAAATAGAAAAAAAATGTATTTATTATTGAAACAAGCTAAAAAATGATTTTATATTTAGGGACAAACCCATTAAAAAAAAAAAATACTCTTATACACATAAACAGAAGAAGTATATATAATTAGACGGAAGCACCAGGAGGAAAAAACTGTGTAAATATTTCCGATGGACCATTTTGATGAGGAAATGCTGCTGCCTGTTGGATGTTTCAAGTTCACTATGTACAGACTATGTCATATTCCAAAGCATATGATTGTTTAGGATTATATTTGAGACTCTTAAAAGTATTTATTTACATAAATTGAAATAATTTTTTTTAGATATTTATCTTATATATCATAAATTATAATTAAAAATTTATTTTTAAATATTTTAATCACTATTTCAAATAAACAATTACCTTACAAGATTTAGAATGTGTTTACATTGATAGTAACTGCAGATAAGCTAAGTTTAGGTAAATTGGATTTAAAAATTTGATAACATTTTAATATGCATGCCCCTTTAGTTTATAGTATAAGCTCAGGTACAAGACTTGATGTGTTTCTATTTGTCCGTATCTGGTAGGATGGAAGTCAATCTTCTTCATGATTCCAGTTGTTTGCCACATTATTAATTTTTAGCCTAAAAAGGGAAGTTCAAGCCCAACTCGAATAAAGAAGCTTTAAATGAAAGCTCATTTCATCCTAGCTAGCATATTTGTGTATTGATTGATTTAAAAGTGAATTCAAGTCTGAAACGTACACCAAGCAAGGCAAAAACACCTGCTTGATTCTTCCTCTGAAGGAGAAAAAGAGCGCCACATTTTCAAATGGCAATGAAGATCGAAAAAGGAAATAGGTTTAGTTGGTAAATTAGTAAAATAAATATGATTGGTAGTTCTAAAAATGTTTATGTATATAAGTCGAGATAACACTGCTCTTACATATTTACTTCGTATATCATAAATTATAATTGAAAAACTATTTTTAAAGAGTTCAATTTTTATTGTAAATGAACACTAAATAAATAAATCAAAGGTTAGGATAAAAGCAAAGAGATGAACGGCTAAGATTCTTCCCCTCATTATTGGAATGATGGTGCTCATGATCAGTGATGAGTGTGGACCGGAACCAAGAACCAGAAGGCTTGCATGTGCATTCCAAGTGAGCAGTGCGTTGCCCATCAGCAAATTATAACCGTTTTTGTCCTTGGAGACGAAAATCTAAACGATACACATTTTGAAGTCAGGGATTAACATCAATAACTGATAACTAATTCTTGCTTCTAATATTAAATATAAGATATAGTTTATCTTTTTAGAGAGATTAAGAATTATAAATAAGTTATTTAATCACATCATATATTGTATATCCTTAGATTATATATCAGTTTATAAGTTAGATAAAATAGTTAAGATAAAAAATGATAAATATAAATAATCTAAAATAATTTAAGTAATTTTTTTAATATCTTAAAAAAAATATATTAACTTTATCTTGTATTTGTATCCAAGTGAGGGAGCAGTCACTTTGTCATACCGATGGATTTAAAATTTAGTATTTACTGACATTGATGTTTCATAACGGAAAATAAAGAGCGCTGTTTCGCCGTGGGCTTCTCTTGTTCTTCCAGTATTCGCGCGTAAATGGAACCTGAAAATTCCCACAGAAATTCCACTTGAGTTCTCTATGTACGTAATCCTCTACTCCTACCTGGATCGTCGGAAATCTGTGGACCGCTTGGACATTAAACTTTGTTCGGATTGTTCCCTGTACAAGTTTGATCTGGTTCTTCGCCATGTTCGAAAACCATGTAAGGCTTCATCGAATTTCCGTTGTTATGGACCGGTTGGTAGAATTTATGATTACTTAATCGGCACCTTAATTAGGACTGTTTTCCCCCTTGTGTTGTTCTGACAACTAATTAAACCTTGTTTGGTCCGGCCATGCCTCTATTTTTCCTTTTATTCTCATTATTGGTTCTAAGTCCATAGTTGCCACAAAATTCTACGTTTCATTTATAAACTTACGTATGCATGGGGTGACCGATGAATTTGTGATAGATCCTATTTGATAAAGAAGCATGCAAATAAAGATGTTATTACTGTTGCTTTCCTGACAGGTGTTGCATTTGCTTCGAAGATATCTGGGCGAATACGTACACGGGCTATCCACAGAGGCCTTAAGTTTAAGTGTCTGGAAGGGTTTGTCATCAGTCGTCTTCTCAGCTTTAATTCACATTTTGCTCATCGCATGCGCTCATGTTCTGAGTTTGAGCAACGAATTTGTTTTCTATTCTTTTTGCATGAGTTTTCTCTTCATGTCTTTATAATGTGGTTCCTTGTTCTCATTTTCTATATTTTTCTTATTAGATTCTAGCAAGTGGCTTCTACTTATCGATCATTGAGATGCCTTTATTGGTCATTACTGAAAATCAAGTCTCTTGCTATTTATATAGATAGTATTGATATCACTACCAGTCTCCATACTCTGCCCTACGTACATCGTGTACTGGTGTTTAACTTTACAAGTTTGATAACATCTATTATATATATATATATATATATATATTGGGTTTTCCAACTATAGGTGATGTTGTCCTCAAAGATTTGAAGTTGAAGGCAGAGGCACTAAATGCACTAAAATTACCAGTTACTGTCAAAGCTGGCTTTGTTGGCACCATTACTCTGAAGGTAGTGTTTGTTATTATTGGTTGTCTGCCTCTGGTTATCGGGTCATTGCTACAGAATCGTGGGTAATATGCATGAATAAATACATCTCTTTGTTCGTCATAATTGAAATTATTTGAAAGGGCATACATTCATGATTAGTAGCGTGCATACAAATAAACTTTAGCTAGATCTACTGCATGCACGTAAGATTATATACCAAGCATCATTTTAACGGCATATATGTACCTTTTATGTGCAATCTTCTATTTTATCTTTAGATTTATCTTTTCCAGTTCCATCTGGATTTGTATCATGTGCTTTGTGGCAGAATTTTTGTTACTTCTTCAATTGAATTCATTTCGTGATATGATGAAGGTTCCTTGGAAAAGTTTGGGCAAAGCACCTGTGGTTGTTTTGATTGATCGTCTGTTTATTCTTGCTAATCCTGTTCTTGATGAACGGACAATAAAGGTGATGCTAATATTTTATGTTTTATTCGTTAACTATTGTATATTTGCGTCTTTTTTACTTAGTTGAGCTTTCTTTGTTACAGGAGGAGGATTTGGAAAAACTTTTCCAAGCCAAGCTCCAGCAGATTAAGGTGAGATTCATGCAAATTTGTCTTGTATATCTTATTTACTTTTGTTTTTATTCATTTCGAGGTGGTATGTATATGGATATTTATTATTGTTTAGTTGGTTGTTTTACTTATGATATATATATATATATATATATATATATATATATATATATATATTTCCACAGGAAGCAGAGTCAGCTACGCTTGATGCAATATCCAAGTCAAAGATCAGAAATGTATGTGTTGCCTTCTTCTGTTTGATATCGGTGTTTAGGAGAGGATTTGATCTAATGGGACCATTTTTTTAACATATGTAATGTACTGCACAGAATCCAACTTACTAGATTTCAAACAAGAGAACAACACGAATTTAGGACAGGAGTGGTCTGGTTGTATTAATCTACTAATAGTTCTGTTTGTTCCATTTGATTAGAGTTGGAATACCAAATGAAAGTTCCTATCTTTGTACTTGTATGGTGCAGTTATGTCAGCAAGAAAGATTTATTAAGAAGTAATTCTAGAGAAAGAAATCAAGTTGGTATTGGACCATTAGCTGATTAGTGTTAAATGAAAGAATAAATGAATGATCTGGTGCGATATTTGGATGGTGCAAATGGGGGCCAGAATTTGGATATAGTATAATGTATTTTGCTTATGTTGAATTGCAGAATTAAATACTGAGTCTTATCTTTGTAATAAAATTTCTTTTTTTTTCTTAAGTAATAAAGCAGATAATGAGCTACATTTTTGTTGGTGTTATATTCCTGAATGCAAATGATTTGAGTTCAGTTCTTTTCTTTCTTTTTTATAATAAAGTGATTGCTATGCATGACCTATAGTACATGTTGTTTTGAACATTTGAAATAGTATGACTAACTCCTGAGTGTTTCACAGTCACCTTCTGGAAATTCGTGGCTGAGCTCTCTCATTGCTACTATTATTGGGAATCTTAAGATAACTATTAGCAATGTACATATCAGATATGAAGATTCAATAAGGTTAGGAGAAAAGTACAATTGAAAATTTTACTTGGAGAGTAAATTTATTTTGAACATCGTTTTTCTAATTGCATTGGATTGCCTTTTAACTTGCAGCATTTTGTCTTCTTATGTGTATAAGTGTTGGTTGCAGTAATCCTGGCCATCCATTTTGTTCGGGTGTAACTTTGGCTAAACTCGCTGCTGTTACAATGGATGAGCAGGGAAACGAAACCTTTGATACTAGTGGTGCTTTGGATAGATTGCGAAAGGTGAGCTTAACTTCTGAGGGAAGCAGTCCAATTTTGATGTAGTACGTGAACCAACTTGAAAAATGCTAGGTTTCTTTCTAATGAAATAAAGGTTTCCTATTATTGTTCATGTTCAGTAGTTTGCACTTTACCTTTGTGTTGGAATTATTGATATAGTGTACATTAGAATTATGTTTCTAGCCATATAACCAATATTAATATTTCATTATATTTCAGCAAGGAACATGAGACAGTATATGTAAGATATTGGCCTGATAATATTTTTCTCTCATTGCAGTCATTTCAACTTGAGAGGCTAGCTCTTTATCATGATTCTGATTGCCCTTCTTGGGAGATTGACAAGAGATGGGAGGATGTCACTCCACATGAATGGATTGAGGTTTACTCTCATTTGGGAAAAAAAAAAACAATATTCTTTTAGTTTTTGGTTCCTTGTGTTTCACTCCTGAGTGAATTTTTCTCTACCATGGTATGTAAATATTACTCTCCTTTAACCTGTTCTTCACCATTCTTGTTTATTAGATGTTTGAAGATGGCATAAATGAGCCTTCGGATGACTGCAGATCGGTGTCTAAGTGGGCCATGAAACGTACATATTTGGTTTTCCCTATTAATGCAGTTCTACAGTATCACCGTCTTGGGAAGCAAGAACAGCATAATCCAGAAATTCCATTTGAGAAAGCTTCCCTTGTCCTCAGTGATGTCTGCATCACTCTTACTGAGGTATTTTATTTTCATGGTTTATTTTTGGGAACTCCTTTTTTTTAATGTTAAAATAAGAGTATATGAATCAGAAAAAAAGTCAAGAGAGTATCAATCCCATGCAAAATAAAAAATTATGACATTTATGTAGTGTAAAATTTGGAGCTTTGGGAAGCATTGCTCTTGCTCAACTAAGTATCTTGAAACACTTCCCTGAATTCTCACGTTTGTGGCTTTGGGAGGCGAAAATGAAAGTTTACTTCGTATGTTGGGGCTTCGGGCTAAAGTGAACTACTATGAATTGCTCCTACATATGAATATTTTCCCCACAATATTCTTGAACTTCATTTCATCTGTGATGGAGCCCTTTATATATTACTTGAATTAAGAAAAATCACGATTGTGATTTTTATAACTAACGTTAATTAAAAAGTAAAATCACGACTGAGTTATGTAATCTTAACATTTATTTTATTGTATTTTTCTATCAATTTGCAGGCTCAATATTATGATTGGATTAAACTTTTGGAAGCTGTTTCAAGATACAAGACATATGTGGAAGTTTCTCATTTAAGACCTGTTGTTCCAGTTTCAGAGGCTCCTCATTTGTGGTGGAAGTATGCTGTTCAAGCTGGAAAGCAACAGAGGATGATGTGGTAACTTGAATGTTATTATGTATATAAAGTTATAAACTCATTAACCAAAAGTACAATGTGCATCAGAATATAAAAAAGTGCTCAATAATATGGATTCTCCGCTAAACACATGCATTCCTAGTTTAATCTCATTCTATACTTGCTGTGCTAAATCAGCTATCGCTTATCATGGGATCAAATTCGGAATCTTTGTCAACGTCGTCGACAGTACATTCAGTTGTACATGGCTTCTCTTCAACGAACATCACTTGTTAACCATGCAGAAATCAGAGAAATAGAAAAAGATCTCGATCCTAAAGTGATTCTTCTATGGAGGTCTGTAAATCACTTTCCCTGTCCATTGTACTGATGGTGATAGAAATTGACCATGATTGTTATTAAGGATATTCATGCTATACTGCTGCTACACCTTGATGAATATTCTTAAAGGATTAAGAGTTTTTACCATATAACTGTCAAAGAATTTATCATTGTCCGGGAGTTTTATTATAATCCTTGGACATTTATTTTGTATTTAATTTCTATTTTCAATGTACAAAAAATAAAAGAGTCATGGGGGCTACCATAACTTGTGACGGTTCTAGGTGTGCAAGCACTCCCCACACATCATATTTCGACTTCTATCCAGAGTTTTACTGTTACATTAATAGACCTTCCTTTTAAGAGGAAAATCATATTTATGTGACGATTTTTGCATGATTCATGTTGTTAGGTTACTAGCTCATGCAAAGGTTACATCTGCAAAATCAAAAATAGCAGCTGAACAAAGGAGGCTTAGGAATAAAAGCTGGCTTTCATTTACATGGTATTTGACTACTTTATTTCTTTATTTGAAAAATGGTTTAAATTTGAGCAAAACCTTTGAATGTTACCGAACTTCTTCCGTAGATTTTGTTTGTATGAAAATTTACTGCATTTTTTTTTTATAAAGGAGTGCTGACACAGAAGAAGCCTCCTTGAAGAATACTTCTGGCTCAACTGATGAAAGGCTAACCAAAGAAGAATGGCAGGCAATCAACAAATTGCTAAGTTACCAGCCTGACGAGGAGCTTAAGCTACCTTCACCAAAGGACATGTCAAATATGATCCAGTTTCTAGTATCCATATCTGTTAATCAGGCTGCTGCCCGGATTATCAATGTGAATCAGATGGAAATTGTTTGTGGTCGATTTGATCAGCTTCATGTGTCAACAAAGTTCAAGCATCGCAGTATTTACTGTGACGTGCTACTAAAGTTTTGTGGTTTATCTGCTCCTGAAGGTTCACTTGCGCAGGTTTTTTCCCCCCTCGGAACTATCATTTAGACCGAACTTTTAATTCAGTAGTTTACTTCCTTTATTCATTTATTAATCCTAGCCTTATCGCTGTAAGTTTTAAAAAAATCCTAGTGTCCCAGTTGATAGTTTAAGAATTCAGGTTCAGATTAGATTGTTGGCTAGCTCATACTTCTTGGCAAATTGAAATGCAGAGTGTCTGCAGTGGGCAAAAGGCGAATGCATTAGCTGCTAGTTTTGTGCACTTACCGATCGGGGAGAACATTGACTGGAGGCTGTCAGCTACAATCTCTCCTTGCCATGTTACGGTGATCTCTCAGTCTCCGTGAGAGTTAAAGAGGAGTGATAATTGTGTATGTGTGTGTGTATATATATGGACACGAAACACACAAATGGATTTCTTGCGCTCCTTTTTTTTCTATTCCTTTCAAATCCAATTGTTTTCGCTTAAATAATAATCGGACCATGCAGAAGAAAGAAATTTAGTATAAAGGTTAAGGATAATTATGTATTTTTAAAAAAATCTTATGGTTTCTTTTGGAATTTTACGATTCTTGTCAAGAATCATGTGCAGATATTAGTGGACTGAAGTCAAATACCTTTGTTCCCTTTTTTCTGGGCCCGCAAACACCTTTGTTTCCTTGTTTGCTTGCTGTTTAAGAGGCCCAAATTTTCAGTTGTGTGGCATGCTTATTTCCTTTTTCTTGTGGTTGATTGGCTAAATTCCATTTACCTTCTTCCTCCTCTGTATGAAGGGCTACTCCTTTGGTTATATTCATGTCCACTAAGTCAATTTCGTGGACATGCATCAGAGCCATCTGCCTTTAGCTAGACAACAAGCCATTATGAGCATTAGGCGTGATCTTTGGGATTTAGTCTTTTTGAGGCATGATTATTATGCAGGATGTCTTTTTCCCCATAAAAAGACAAAATCATGCTAAAGCAACTAAAACTTACAATTTAGTAAAAATTAAAATGTTAAAGTGAGATCTTGAGTAATTTAAACAGTCCAGATTTTAAAAGGATGTAACGTTATTACAAAAGATGATGATCAAGTCTTTACGAAGCATAACTTTTTGGATTGAATTATTATAAGATGTGATATTTGGGATCCAAGTTTGTTTCAATTTGATTCTCTATCAATCAACAAGATTACAAAGGACTCTCCCATTGTGGTTTAGAAAAGCTTTAGACCAAGCAATGCTTCAGTCCTAGCTAAACGTTGCCTTGTGTTACATTGCGAAACATAAGCACTTGCATCTCACAGCAAAGCCTTGGTCATTCATCCCGTGTAAGAGTACTAAGAGTTGGCCGTGGAATGGATTTGTTTTTAAATATTAGGCCTCAATTTACTTTGTCTCCTAAATTTATAATTTTTTTAAAAATATTATTGATGGTACATATTAGAAGGTTGCCATCAAAGGATAGTCATAATAAGATATGATATTTAAAAAACTAACATATATTCATTACAAATAACTATCATAACTAATTTTATCTACTTAAATCGTCTTGATTGTGTAGCGCTTCACCCGGCTTGATTGTGGACTTATTAACCTCTTGCTAAGTGGTTCTTCACATAGCTTTTTTTACTATTAAATTCTCAAAAGCAGGAATGGAGCAAACCCACATTCATAACAAGTTGTAAAAAAGCTTACAACACTTAATTGCTCGAAAGGGAGAAATAAAAAATTTCAAATTTTCAGCATCCTTACCTTTACAATCTTTCTGACTCTAAAGGCCTTTACAATTTTTCTGACTCTGTAGATTTTGATGGAAAGTATCGATCGCATCGTTGAATTTTTCAAAAGAAGCAATTCAGTCAGTCCCACTGTTGCATCTGAGACAGCTACTGCCTTGCAGGTACTGATGTATGTTAAGCTGAGGCCTCAAGATTGTTGGTTATATGAATTGACCATTAAATATTAGTACTACGTAGTTATAAAAAAATTGCTATGGTGGTAGAGGAAGAGATTGGAAAATGATGTTTAATTTATAGAAATTATGGGAATGTGTCTTGAATTTTATGCTCTGTAAAATAGTTGTTTTTTAGATGATTTTATTTAAAAAAAAAAGAATTAAAAATGTGTTGGCTAGTTTGTTGTATGAACAAGTTTTAAATTTAAAGATGTTAAATTTATCTATTCATTTGTGCCTTTGGATTTTACCTTAATTCCATAGCACGAAATCTCTGTGTGTATGGAGATGTTAGTGATGGCTTTAAAAGCTTGATTCTCACGCACACTGCTTTGGTATTGCAAATGTCCTAACGATGGGTCAGCCGCCAGTTGACCTCTTTAATTTCAAACAATGGTGTATACTCGGCCTAGATCACACTGCAATTGTGTTGTGACCTGGTTTTGAGCCGTTAAAAATATATCCAAATCTTAATCTCAATTTTGAGAAAAAGTGGTATTCTTGCTTTGATTTCTTATTTCTTTTTCCTGGCAATGATAGAATGGGACCTGTTTTGGCTTTTCAGCCTTTATGAACTGATGTATTCTCATCTATTGAATGCAAGGGCAGATGAAGTTTGAGAAAGTAAGTCGTAGAGCCCAGGAGCAATTTCAAATGGTTTTAGAGGAACAAAGCAGGTTATCACCTAATTTCATTTAAACACATATCCTCTCTCTTTTGATATGTTTGGTTTCTATGTGTTTTTACGTATTATTGTTTTGGACCTCTTCGCTTCCTGCTTTCATATGTTTGGAAGGGGCTATAGATGTCATCGATCCTCTAAACCATTTTTATAGAAGTTTCAGGCATGCTGGTGATATGTTGCTAGGTTAAACTTGTTGAAAGATAGTATAATAGTTTTCCTAAATGGGCACTACTCTCAGTTGAATAGACTCACGGGGATTTACTTTTGTTTTTAGATACATCTGGAATACTATATGCATTAATTTTTAGTTGTGGTGTCTTCTTGGTAGACATGCGCAAGGGTTGCAAAACTCTTCTGTGATTATATATTTGTCTTTTTTTGATTATTCTTATGAAATCTGTGTTAATGATTCTGCAGATTTGCGTTTGACATTGATCTTGATGCTCCCAAAGTTAGAGTTCCTCTCAGAACTAGTGGTTCAACCAGATGCCAAGGCCATTTTCTTCTAGATTTTGGTCATTTTACACTGCATACTGTGGTATGCTTCTTGAAATATTAGGCTGTGTTGTAATTGTCTAGCTTGGTCTTGTCATAAATGATTGAGTATTTTGACAGGCCAGTCAGTTAAATGAGCAGAGTCAGAATCTTTATTCTCGATTTTACATCTCCGGGCGAGATATAGCTGCTTTTTTTACAGATTGTGGCTCTGACTTGGACAGTTGCAATTTGGTGAAATTAAATAGCAGCGGCCAACTAATGATGTCACTTACTGCAGAAAAAGTTGAAAATTTCTATTCTCTCATTGATAGGTGTGGAATTACAGTTACTTTTGATCTGGTATGTTTGTCTGATACTATGCATGCTTTTTAACAGCGGTTTACGGCTTTTGTATGATTGTCTTGTGGTCATGATTTGTTCTAATCATGGTTATGCTTCTGTTTACTTAAGATTAAAGTGCCTCATCCGACTTATCCATCAACTCGTATATTGGTTCAAGTACCAAATGTTGGCATTCACTTTTCACCAACAAGATATTTGAAAATTGCGGAATTTCTAAACATTATTTACGGGGCATTCGAAACCTGTAGTGAGCCTACTGCCCGTAATTTCCAAGAGAAACTTGGGCCTTGGAGCCCGGGAGCTCTGGCCACTGATTGTAGAATCCTTGTTTGGAAGGTACATGCTCAAATCTGTGCAAACTATTCTTGCTGAGTCGCTCTAAACTATCCTTAAATAGATTTCATTTTACAGGGAATTGGCCATTCTGTAGCTTCATGGCAACCTTGTTTTCTGGTTCTTTCTGGCTTGTATCTCTATGCATATGAATCTGCAAACTCTCACAGTTACCAGCAATGCCTAAGGTCTTGTACCGTATATTTTTATATCTAATTTCACTTTTGTTGATAATTTTCTGAGTCATACATTCTTCTATTTTTTTTAAAAAAAAATTAACAAAAGGCACATTTGTTAAGAGAAGAGGTACAAAGAAGTTTGGGAAATCCTGCTGAAACAACTAATGAACTAACAAAAACCAAATGAGTGTATTGGTTTCATGTTGATAACCATGAAAACCATAGTTAACCCACTTCTACCAAAACCATGATTTTGATGGATTCCAACCCGAAACCAAGCACACACTGGCTCAGCTGTGGTTGGAGAGGAATTATGCTGCTAGATTAAATCACCAATACGTAGGCTGAAAAATTGTCACATTGTTCATTTTGGTTAGCACTTGGAGGGTGCAAAGACTGAGTGATTTATGAAGGGTAATGTTCTTCAGGTTGAAAACGGGAAGATTGCATTTTTTATGATACAATATGAACCAAAAATGTTTTTAGGCCCAAATATATATTTATGTGAAACTTATTTTTCGAGTTCTGCAGCATGGCTGGGAAGCAAGTCCTTGAAGTTCCTCCTACAAGTGTAGATGGCTCGCCATTTTGTATTGCTGTTTGTCTAAGGGGAACAGACATTCAGAAGGTGAGCTAAATTAATGTATTTGGCATTTCATTTCCAGAGTAGTCCAATTTTAAGAGGGATGAAAGGGGATGAAATGTTGTAGTAATGGCCTGACCTCATCACCTAGATCCTATGTGAAGGGTCTGTTGGCTGCGGTTTTATGCCTCCCTAGCAAAGACGCTTTAGAGGGATAGGAATTTCCAACATATTTTTGTTTATTTTTACTACTGTTTTAGGGAGATCTTTATCCTCTGTTTTGTACCTTCCTATTTTATTCTTTCTTTTTATTAATATATTTTGAGTTATACGTTAGGAATGGCCCATTTTGTTGATTATTAGCTTTCCTTTGATTCTGAAAATGTGAATTACCTTGCAGGCCTTAGAATCTTCAAGCTCTTGGATCATACATTTTCGAGAGGAAGAGAAGGTTATCTGGCTTAAAGGACTCGTACAAGCTACATATCAAGCTTCAGTATGGAATCCATAATATGCCATTGTCTTCTCCTCATAAATATGTTGTTAAATTTTGATTTGCTTGATCATTATTGGTGAAGATACTTTTGTTTATTACATTTAGGCTCCTCCATCAGTTGATGTGCTTGGTGAATCTAAAGATGACACAGCTTCATACAGTATTCTCAGTACCACAAATCCTAAAAGAGCTGACCTTGTGATTAATGGGGTATTGGCGGAATCAAAGTTGTTTATTTATGGAAAGGTTTGATTAATTACTTACTTTAAGGCATTGTTTGGAATTAGCCTAGGAGTTAACAATGTGCCATGTTATGAAATTGTATATGTTGTCCTTATTCATATTCTCATATTTTCAGTCCGCTCATCTAATATTCTGTCTTCCCAACCGGTGTACAATGACACCTTGCAATGCTTTTCATAGATTTGAGAGCAGACATATCCATTGCCTAGAGTCTTTGAACACAAGTTGTGTTTTAAGCTATTAGGTTAAGGGCATGTCTATATCTAGGGACCATATTTTGGGTTGGATGGAAGGAGTTACTTTTACCCTATTTTTGGATGGAGAGAAAATTAGGGTGGAAAGGATACTAGGAGGGAAAACTCCCAAAAATAATAAATCTTTTTACCATTTTTAGAAGTTTTTCATCCTAGCATCCCTTCCCCCTATTTTCCCCTCACTTTTCTCTCCAGCTTTTCAGTTACATTTTTGGAAGGAACCATTACTTTTACTATTTCTAACAGTTCTAAAGTTTGCACAGGCTGGAGATAGTGTTAACGAAAAGCTGGATGAGTCACTAATTATTCAGATTCTTGCTGGTACTGGAAAGGTTTGTATATCATGTTTGTTTAATTTTATTATTTTTCAATAACAATCATGAATTGGGTTGTTGCCTTGCATGATAATTTATTTATTTTGCCTGGAAAAAACCTCAAGTCATTGATTCTTGGCCAAAAAATAAAAAACCCTTAAGTCATTGATTGCCCCCCCCCCCCGTTTTTTTTTGTGCGCGTGTATTTCTTTGGATAGGGATTATGGGTCTAGAAAAAATTGAAGGAAAATAGAGGAATATTTTGCCCTCCGACTCTCTTGATACTTTAGCGTTTTGGTTTCTTAGGTGCATGTCATTCAAGCAGATGGTGAGCTGACGGTCAAGATGAAGCTGCATTCTTTGAGAATCAACGATGAACTTCAGGGTTGCCTATCTGTGGTTCCTTATTATCTTGCTGTTTCTGTGCTAAAAGATGAAATGTTCTCTATTTCCTCTGGATTATGTGATTCTTATGGGAAGGATGTGTCTGCAAGATATGCTGAGGATGATCATAGTTTTGAAGATGCATTGTCTGACTTCATCTATCAGACAGATGCAGAGAATTATTTGCAAAATATGAATTATGATCTGGGAGGATTGAAGGAGATTACATCTGATTTGGAGTCTCTTAAAACCATGATTCTTGAAAAGGAAACTGAAAAGGGAAAGGGTACTCCCCTGGAGGTGTGTTATGAGGCAGAAGGAAGTGATCATTCAGATTTTATATCTGTCACTTTCTTGACTAGGAGTTCACTTTCACCTAATTATGACGGTATAGACACACAGGTAATCAACTTGAGGGTTAACATGGAATTAGACTGGTCAACTCTTATAATCAAGTCTTTGTATTTTAATTTCTAAGTGATATTCTTCAGATGAGTGTTCACATGTCCAAATTGGAGTTCTACTGCAACAGGCCCACTATTGTGGCATTAATCAATTTTGGCTTGGATATGAGCTCTTTGAGTAATGTCACAAGTCATAATGACAAGGCACCAGCATCTGAGGAGAATAATTTTATGAAAAAGGAGAAGGCTGATAAAAAAGGGCGTGTTACAGAATTGTCGGGCTTTGGTAAGGAACGTGCAACATTTCATTTAAATTTGGATGTAGACAGTGTAGCAATGTTTCTTAACAAGGAGGATGGATCTCAGCTTGCTATGCTGGTACAAGAAAGTTTCGAATTGGATCTAAAGGTAACGGTATTCTTTTCAATAGGTTTTCTAGAGCCATACTCCCTCTCTGCTTCATGGTTTTATCTATGTTATGTTTCTTCAATAATACAGAATTGGACCTTTTCATTTTCTTTTATTGTCAAGATGCTTATGTTTTAATTATTTCTATTATGTAGGTTCACTTAAGTTTTCTATCCATCGAAAGCACGTTAGGAAATTTCAGACTTTGTGATAGATCCTTTGGAGCAGATCACTACTGGGCTTGGCTTTGTGATATACGTCATCCAGGCAGTGACTCCCTTATAAAGGTGCGTTATCTTTTTCTACCAGCCAACCTCTTTTTTTTTTTTTTAATTTTATAATGATTTGTATACTGTTATTATGATTTTTTTATTGCTATTAGTTCTTTTATGAATAATGTTACTCTCTTATATCCTTTTTCAGTTAAAATTTAATTCTTATAGTGCTGAAGATGATGACTATGAAGGATATGACTACAGTTTGCAAGGCCAACTTTCTGCTGTTCGCATTGTTTTCCTCTATAGATTTGTGCAGGAGGTATTTTGGAAACTCAGTATGCTTGGTATTTCTTGCTTGTAAAATAATCCAATTAATCATCTGAGATTCAATTTATCATTTTATCTTCTTTATTGCAAATGGTCTCTATGAGTCCATATATCATTTGATTGGCTATCAGTTTTTCTTCCTTAGTACTGGTGTTTGAACTGATTGATGATTCTTTTTCGCAAAATTTGATGGGGTCATGTGTGTTCAGATAACAGTATACTTCATGGAAATTGCCTCCCCACATACAGAAGAAGCAATCAAACTTGTTGATAAAGTTGGAGGGTTTGAATGGCTAGTTCAAAAATATGAAATTGATGGTGCTACTGCACTCAAGCTGGATCTGACACTCGACACTCCCATTATCATTGTTCCAAAAAATTCAACAAGCAAAGAGTTAGTACACGCACTTCGTTCTCGTTGGTCTATATGGACTTTCAGGGTGAATAAATGTTATTCTTTTTAATATACTTCTTCTTACTGGACTATCATCAATGTATATCAGTGATATGAAGCTGCCTTGTCATAATCCTAGAACAGTATAACTCTTCTCAAACTCCATGCAAATGCATGGGACCCTCTTTTGTTATGATTAGTTTGAGGTAGATTGATTAAACCAGTATCTCATAATTACTTTCACTTTTTTCATATATTTTATGAGATATGATAGTGTTTAATGCCCAACTTTGGTGCTTGGGTTATGGATTTCCTATCTACGTAACTGCCTTGATATAGTGCTTGTTTGGGATCAGGTTTAGTGTCCTCGAAAGTGCTTATTCATGTAAATTAATACAAAACTTCTCTCACATACTTACCTCATATATCATAAATCACGATTAAAAAGCTGCTTTTGAAGGCTCTAATCGATATTCTAAACAAGCACATAAGGAGAGATTGGTAAGCTTTGTCGTCTTCTTTAGCCTCTTGGGCATTTTTGGTTCTTTCTTTTTGTGTTGAAGGGTAATCTTATCCTCAGCCTATGTTGTTTTCTTCCTCCCCTTTTTGCCATAATACTATTTCTTCTTTGAACCAAAAAAAAAAAAAAAAAAAAAAAATTGGGCTAAGGTTCAATTTTACCTATACATTTTTCAAAAGAGTTACTAACACCGTAAACATTTTTGGGTGCAAAAATACCCATGAACTTTAAAAAATAGACCGATAATGCCAATTCTGTTAACTTTGCTTGATGACGTTAGTTTTTTGTTTATGTGGACTCCACCTATTTTTTAACGGAAAACTAAGGCCGTCAAACAAAGTTAACGGAATTAACATTATCAGTCCACTTTTTAAAATTCATGGGTATTTTTGCACTTAAAAAATGTTTGCGGTGCTGGTAGTTCTTTTGAGAAATGTTTATGGGTATAATTGTACCTTCGCCTAAAAAAAATTATATCTTAAAGTGGGAAAAGAATAAAACAATACATATGCCAAGTATGGCTCTACTAAGCTTTATGCTATGAAATGGGAGGGAGGCATCTGGTTAATCTTTATTTAAGTCCCCCTCATCCTTAGTTCATTTATGATCTTACTTTCCCTTACTTAGGTCCCCTTTCTTACTCTTCCTTTTCCCTTCCCCATGATTTGAAGTGTCTTATGATATAAAGTGTCTAACTGTATTTATGGGATTATGAATAAAATCTATATCTTATTGATATTCTTCATCTGCAGTTTCCTTCAACTTGATTTGGGGAGGCTACAGATTACAAATGAGTTGAGTTGGCATGGCTCTCAAGAGAAAGATCCTTCTGCTGTCCATATTGATCTTCTTCATGCTCAGGTACACACATGTTGTATTAATTGGGCTGGCACAAACAATATCTCTGAAACATTGCTGACGCTATTTCACTTATAGATTCTAGGCATCAATATGTCAGTTGGAACTGATGGTATTCTTGGAAAACCCATGATAAGGGAAGGTCAAGGGATTGATATATTTGTTCGCCGAAGCTTGAGGGATGTTTTCAGGATAGTTCCAACATTTTCGCTTGAAGTGAAGGTAATTCAAATAATTAGGATTTTCTTCTATTTCCTTCAAATTGCATTTTCACTTTATGTGAACCAATTTCATTGCTTAAGGATTCCAAATGAAACTTTGATCCAAATCTACTATATGGCCTGCCATATGTGCTAATTAATAGAAGATGCAATACAATGGCTTGTAGCAGATGACTTTAACCTGGCTAGAACAGGTTGATATGGTGGGGACAATGTAATTTGGATTGACTGGTGGTGGAACAAAGCTCTTGCACACCCTATGCACCAGGATGCGGGGTGTGGCAGAAAATTACAGACACGTGTCACCGTGTGCGTGGGTTGTCAAATGGATCTCCAGTCACCAAGGGTTGGCTGATCTGACATTTTTTTAGGCTGGTGGTAAGGTGTTGGGTGGCTGAAAAATGACATTCAGCTGGGAAAAGTGCCACTTACAGAAGGAAATAGGGCTTGGAAATAGAGAAAGCAATGACGGCAAAAATAAAGGCCATGATGAGGAACAAAAGAGGGCAATATGCTCCGATACCATGACAAGATTTGAGGGAAAATATTTTAGGATGTTCGCATGAGAAAGGGTGTGCACTATTCATATACTAGGAGGGGAGAACTTTCCTAGGAAAGAAGAGAAATAATAGGGAACAAATATCAAAACTTATGGGATTGATATCCCTAGATTCTATTCTGGGGTGAAGTTATAAATATAATGACCATGAATGATCCATAATAATTACAAATAAAGACGTAGTCTGTCACAATTGACTTACTTAAATCCTTGCTTGATAACTCTAGGTTGAGTGTTTCTTTACTATTTTGTTGCCAACAAATATCTGTATTGTATTTTTTGTGAACCTAGGACACTAAATTCTCTTGTTAACATAATGATCTCTTGAGCAGGTGGATTTATTGCATGGCATAGTGTATGATAAAGAATATAAAGTGATTTTGGATTGTACGTACATGAATTTTTCTGAGGAGCCAAGGCTTCCTCCAAGCTTTCGTGGTGGAAATTCTGCTTCAAAAGATACTATTCGGCTTCTAGTTGATAAGGTCAACACGAACAGTCAGCTTTTTCTGTCACAGACTGTTACAGTTATGGCTGTTTTTGTCAACCATACATTGCTAGAGTTGTGCAGGGGCATTGATGAAGCGTCGCCATTGGCTCATATTGTTGTGAGTATTTATGTTATAAACTTGCAATAGAGATGTCTTCATGTCTACTTGAATTTGTGAGCCTAATATTTCAACTCTATGTTTATTGATTCTTTTTTTTCCTGACTACATTGTGGAACCCTTTTATTTCCTCTTGATGTTAGGCATCTAAGGATTCTTTTTTATTGTTCATTTTGATTTCTGATGTTGTGGTGCTTTGGCAGCTGGAAGGCCTTTGGGTTTCATATCGTATGACTTCTTTGTCAGAAGCAGATCTTTACGTGACAATTCCCAAATTTGTTGTGTTAGATCTTCGCCCGGACACAAATTCTGAAATGCGTTTGATGCTTGGATCATCAACTGATGCTTCAAAGCAAGCAGTTAGTGGAAACTTCCCCTTTAATAGAAGCAGCTCTAGGAGGACAAGCAGCGAAGCTGGAATTGGCATTGATTTGCCCATTTTAACAATGTTCTTGATGGATTACAGATGGCGGAGGTCATCCCAATCAATTGTGATTCGTATACAGCAACCCCGGGCTCTTGTGGTGCTAGATTTTCTTCTTGCTCTGGCTGAGTTTTTTGCACCTACTTTGGGTACATTAATTGGAAGAGAGGAAAGTATGGATCCAAATAATGATCCTATCAGCAATAACAACATAGTGCTGATGGAGCCTATTTACAAGCAGACAGAAGATGTGGTTCACCTCTCTCCATGCAAACAGTTAGTCGCTGACTGTGTTGGCATCAATGAATATACATATGATGGCTGTGGTAAGCTTATATGTTTAAGTCTTGAGACAGATGATAAGGAACTTCGCAACAGAAGGTTTCAACCAGTTGTACTCATTGGACGTGGGAAGAGATTGCGATTTGTTAATGTAAAGATTGAGGTAGTATGATTATCATTAAACTATTCTTAAGTAAATATTATCTTGGTTTCTAAAACATTTAAGAGCTTGATTTTTTTTTCAAGAAAATGTAGAAATGAGGGGAGAATAGTACAATGAAAAATAGTTTGTGTTTGAATAATGAGTACGTGATGTCTAGATTAAAACAAGTGTGTTAATCACTAAGAACCTGCCTTTAATTTATGTCCTGCCATTTATACTTGAGCTAATTTTCCATTTGAAATATACACACAAAATAAGTTGAGGATTCTTCTTCTCACTATATGGAGACTTCTTTTAGAGTAGCACATGGAAGCTAATTTTAGAATCTTAAGGTATTTAAAAGTGATGATTGGAGACGGGTGTTTCATCTAGAAAGGGACACGTAGAGGAGTTATAGTATTTCAGATGTAGAGTAGGCATGAAATATCTTCGTTCTGTTTAGCTGTCAATCTCTAATGGAAATAGGAATGTTATAGGATGCCTAGTCTTTATCAAGCAGTATAGTTTACTCTGGGATATTTAACTGATTTGGTTTTCATACTGTGATAGTTAGCCTTTGGAAGAGTTTTCTTCATCCCACTTGAGTGACTATCAGTCTCTCTTCCATGACACAATAATTCAGAGTTAAGAAATATGAAAACCTTCATGACCTCTTAATCAATAGCCTATCACAAGTGAAATTTAAAGCAGTAATCAGCACATGTTGGATAACTTCTCAGCTTAAGGAGTTTTGATCTTGGAGAACCTTGGCCTTATCTTGGGATTATAATTCCCTGATTTCCTGCTGAACAAAAAGCCTTATCATATATCAAATGAAGCCAAACCTTATCTCATTAGATGAGATCAACTACATGGATCGCACGAAGCCATTGTATCCTATCAACAACCAAATGTTAGAATAAATTATCAACCAAAAACTCTCATTTAATAACTTCATCAAGTGTTCTCTACAATCTTCTTTTACCCCCTTTTAATAGGAGGTACAAGTTTAATGTGTGATTGATTTGAACATCCTATGTGTTTACTTGTGCAATTTATCAAACTTATTCTTTAGTCAAGGAGAGGAAATATTAATGTGTATATGCATAATTTTTGCTATGGGACCAAAAATATTGTGCTGGTAGGGAGTATGGGTATCAGTTTATGTGAGAAGGAATAAGATGGTACAAATGTAATAATGTGGGAAATGGGGCATAGAAGAAATTTTATACCCCTAGCTAGTTGGTTAAATGAAGCATGTGCTGGAGACATTAGGGTGAATATATGGGGGAGGTTGAGAGCCAGAGAAGGCAAGATTTCACTCGGGACTGGGAGATTCTCTAGCCTCTTGTTGGATTTGAAGGCTCATATTGAAACATAGGGAAACTACAGGAAACTATTCTGGAATATTATCGATCCTTAAAAAATAAAAAAGAATACATAGAGGTGTTTATATAAATAAACTAATAGACTAATCCTAATCCTAGCATTGAAATCAAATCATAATGATAAAAAATTTATATCTAATCCTAATAAATACTAAATAATAAACATTTACTCTAATAATATCAATTAATTATTTTAATTCTAAACTTACTATTCTTAACATTCCCTCTCCAACTAGAAGTAACTTGGATGTGAGCAGTGACTGATCATCGAGGAAATAATGGTTGTCACATCCATATCCTTTACCAATAATCTTCTTCCTAGCAAAATCCTGAAAAAGCAGTAAGTTTAGTCACATCCAAGAAAGCCTGACCAAATGTCACACTGGAGACATTCAAACAAAGATATACTCAACACGCCAAGAGCTTAATGATAGAGGACACCATATCAGAATCGAAATCTCTGATCAACAAAGTCTGATGTCTCACTAAGGACCAACGGGAATAATCCAAGAGCTTTCACAAGAGCTGAACAACAAAGTACCAAATCAGAGTAAAGGCAGCACCAAAAGGTCTCACGAGGGACTAAAATAACCACCAAAGGTCTAACAAGAGACCAAAGCAACAACCAAAGGTCCCACTAAAGACCACCAAAACACCAGAACATATCTGAATCGAACACGAACACAGATCTTGAAACACAAAGGTGAATCCAGACTAGGAAAACTCGAAACCAGTACACCAACCCACCAAGAAGGACAGAGTCGCAACCTGAGAGGAGTGTTCACTCGCCATCACACGCTGTGGCACGTGAATTTGTGTTGCAACTGAGATGGCATATGAATGCCACGCGCAGGCCAGACGGAGATTGGAGTTGCTGGGTTCCGCCGATCGGAGGTTATTGAATCGGATGAGGAGGCGTGTTTCGAGATTCACTAGAGGAAAGGATCCTAGTTCTCACTCCTTCACTATATATCGCTACAACACACCCTCACCAGAAAACACTCAGAAATTCTCACAGAAAATTCTAGTGCTCTTATACCATGTGACATTGAAACATAGGAAAAATGCTCTAAAATATTATTGATTTTTTTTTAAAAAAAATATATAAAAAATTTATATAGACAAACTAATAAACTAACCCTGTTGGAAGAATCAAATTTAATCTAATCTAATCATAATGATAAAATATTTATATCTAATCATAATAAATACTAAATAATAAACATCAACCCTAATAATATTAATTAATTATTTTAATTCTAAACTTGCTATTCTCAACAACCCCAAATGTTAGGAGGTTTGACTTCTCAGCTCTTATTTTGTTACTTTATATTACATTAGGGTTGCTTTCCTTTGCTGCCATAGTTTTTATTTGTTTATGCTAGCGTTAAGGATCCTTTTATGCTTCTATGAATGGATAAAGGAGAAATCATTTTGTTCTTGTTATGAAATGATATATAGAATTTATTTTCAGTATTTATGAGTTTCATCATTTTGTTTCATGAAAAGGACAAGTTGCTTTCTATCATTTTCCTCTCAGATTAGCTGCATATTTGAAACTTACAACTTTGATATTGATTCATCCATCAGAACGGTTTTCTTCTAAGGAAGTATACATACCTTAGTAATGATAGCAGCTACTCAGTCTCTATAGATGATGGTGTTGAAATAGTACAGCTGGACAAGACCTCATTTAGTGGCAAGAAGAACCTCGACCGCATGGGTAAATCATTTGACACTTCAAGTTCTGTATATTCCCAAAGTGACTTAAGTGGATTTCAAAGCTTCACCTTTGACGCCCAGGTAGATGATCTTTGATATTTCCAACAGTTATATGCATAAAGTTGAAACTTGAAATAGACATTACTAGGGTGTTTGGTTTCACATTAGCAACCATCAAAACCATGGTTTTGATAGTTTTCAGCATGAAACCAAGCACGCACTACATTACATGCGTCCTGATTATTATGTTCATCTAAACCAGCTTCTGTATATAGGTTAAGCACTGGGAAGTAGTAGCTGTTTGGAGAAGCTAGTAGTTGTTAATAACAAATGAGAGGAATGAAAGGAAATTTTATTGAAAGCAATAATTTATTAGGAAAGTATGAGCAGGGATATCACTCAAAAACTTCTTAATAACCAAGGAGTATCTCCCAATTAACATGAACTCCTACCAGCTACTGTCCTATTCATTCAATCATTTGAGATAGTATCCCAGGTTTGACGCAGAGAGGCCTGGAAAATATACTCTAATTGTTTATATTAAACAGGTTACATGGGTATATATACATATATGAGGGAGGGATCCTAGGTCCTATTTTAGGAAGGAAATAAATAAAAAATATCTGCAATGAATGTGGGGATTGTTATCCCTTAATCCTAGGAATATAACAGATGCAGATAACACTTCCTAATTAATTATCATAATTGCAATATATATTCTATCAAAAATTGTCTTACTTTTTATATTAGTTCTTTGCAAGAAATTTGCTCCCCCTTGAAAAGGGTGGATCTTTTATGGTCTATGTAGATTATTTCTGATGACCATTTAACTTTGGTGTAAAGGTTATTTCTTCAGAGTTCACCTTCTATTATGATACCAAGTCATATTTGGATGATTCATCCTATGGAGAAAAGCTTATTCGTGCAAAGTTGGACCTAAGCTGCATGTGAGTGTTTCCCTTTTCTTGTGTTATTCTATGCATATAGTTGAAGCCTTCATTTTTTTTTGGGGGGCAAGGTCAAGTAGTGTTTTATGCATTTATTTTATATTCTCAACATATCTATTTCATACTTTATTTTAAAAGGTAAAATAAGAAATCGTATTATAGAAAAAGATATGAGAGAAGGATATGATGTCCTCCTTTAGAGATAAGACCAAAATGAATAGAGAAAAATAAAATAGAATTTTAAACATGAGGGAGTGATCCCAATAAAAAAACAACCAATTGAGGCTTTTGTAAAGGTAAACTCTTTTGGTTGGACGACAATTCTTGATAGAATCAATACAAATTAATTTATCTAGAATCTGAAGTTCCGAAATGGTTGTATCTCCTAATGTTTGTTGGGGATTTTCACTAGCAAGGGTTTGTCATCTAATCTTTAGGTTTTCTAGCCTTTAGGCTTGTCAGAATATTATAAATTTGTGATATATTAAAAACATGTGGGTCAGAATATTATAAACTTTATTCTCTCAATATGAGCAGGTATGCCACCAAGGAAGAAGACACTTGGATTAGAGGCTTGGTAAAAGATTTTAATGTTGAGGCTGGTTCTGGTCTTGTCATCCTGGATCCTGTGGATATTTCTGGGGGATATACATCTGTAAAGAACAAGAGAAATATTTCTGTACTATTAACAGACATATGTATCCGTCTTTCACTTAGTGTTGTTTCTCTTATACTCAATCTGCAAAGTCGGGCATCTGCTGCATTGAATTTTGGAAATATAGCACCCCTGGTTCCATGCACCAACTTTGACCGCATTTGGGTATCTCAAAAAGGTTTCTGTCTTTGTTTTGATTTAGTTAGCCTAAAGTTATGGGATTCCAGGCTTCTGTATTTAGGTTATTTCATTCACTTTGTGAGTCACTGTTTTGCATTAATAAGAACAGAGGTCAAAGAACAGGATACTTCTATCATTATACCTAAATCTATATCAAAGAACATGAGACTCTTATTAAAGAACAGAGATAAAAAGATCTATACCTATTTTTCCTTTTTTGGTTCACGGTTATCGTGTGCTGTGTGTCATATATCCAAGAGAACAGAATATTTTATTCTTAATTATCTTTTTGGTCACTTGTACTTCGCAGAGGTTGATTCTCAAAACAATATCACCTTTTGGAGGGCTAGACCGCCAGCAAATTACGTTGTGTTAGGTGATTGTGTGACATCAAGGTATTTTCTATTATTTATCCATGTAGCACTAGGAGTGACAATTGAAGTGCTAGTTCCTTGTACTTTTCTATGAGAATGTGTAGTATTTAATTTGTGGAAAAAATTATTGATGAGAAGAAAGAATAATTCAAAAAGGCACAAAATATAGAAATGCAGCGGAAAAACAACCTTGATTCCTTAACTAAAAGAGCCATCCCATCCCTTTCAAGATCATCAAAGAAAACTGAATAAGCATCCCCGGGAATAATGGGTGCAGCGCTATTTATAGCTTCCCCAATAGCCAATAATGACGCTATATACAAAAATTCCAAAAATAATGAAAAAAGTGGAAAATTCTGGAATTCCAGTGAAAATACCTTAAAGCTATTGCTAAAACCCGCAGTATAATCCTCCACCAAGGACGTGGCAGATGAAATATCTTATAAAGAACCAATACCAATGTATTAAGAACTGATAGAACCAGCCAATCATATTAGAAAACTGATGAACTGATCACTGATCTAGTGTGGAGAGTAGTATGGTAAACTGCACTAAAAGAAAATAGGTCAAAATCAATCAAAACTAAGGAAACTAATGAGTTAAACCAATCAACTTTTTTCCTAATTTTTTAAATTTAAATCATGTTTCTACGTTATGATTTATGCATGCATATGCCTAATAAGCATTAGGAATGTAGTCAATAAATATAATGTGAGCGCTACATAACTATGATTATAAAATAAGTATACACATTGTAGATATCTTACAACTCATAATTATTTCATTGTTTTAAAAAATATCCAACATTTATTAATTTCTTAAAATTATATTTTTATTTCTTATCCACACTTGCTTCTCACCCCAAATTTTATATTATTATTATTACTATACAACATATGTTATTATTAAGTAATTTATTTAGCTTCCTTGATCTACATAAAAGTCAACCGAGGGCATATATTATTAATCACGATTGGTCCAACTGTGGTCTAACCAATAAATTGCAAACCAATGCTTCAACCAGTTCAATTGCTAATCTGGCTTTTTAATGCCTTATTAAAAGCTCTTGCATTCTATTCTAACAAGAGGCAACACAAACCAGCAAAAGCTGCATGCTGAAGAGAACTTTATGCTCCTTTTGACGTTTGAAACCCGCATACCTAGTAGCCAAAAAAGATCAGTTAGAGGAACCCTTCTCTCATTAAGTATCTTATTGTTGAGATTGAGGCATAATTTGTTTTGTTGGAGGAAATATGTCTTTTTTTAAGCCTATGTTTTGTATCTTGCATTTCTCTTTTTGTTTTTGATAGAATGGGTTATCAATCACTTTAGATGCTTTGCTTGTCAGGACAATTCCTCCTTCGCAGGCTGTAATGGCAGTGACCAACATCTATGGTCGTGTAAGGAAGCCTATTGGTTTCCACCTTATTGGATCATTTATGAGTGTTCAGGGGCTCCACCCTGTTTCTGGCAGTGATTGCTTTCTCTGGATGCCTATTGCACCCACAGGCTACATAGCATTAGGTTGTGTGGCTCATGTAGGGAAACACCCACCACCAGCTCATGTTGTTCATTGCTTACGTTCAGATCTTGTAACATCAACATTAGTTTCAGATTGCATACTTAATATTCCTCCAAATATTCACTTTACTTCTGGATTTAGCATATGGCGTCTTGATAATGTTATTGGCTCATTTTTCGCACACTCTTCAATTGAATGCCCCCGTGAAGATAGATGTTACAACCTTAATCATCTGCTTCTCTGGAACTCAAATCGAATGCCATCTTATCAAGTAGATCCAGTTGCAGATTTTAATCCTGATCATGATAATGAATATCAGGAGTTAGACCAAAGTCTGAACACCTCTGGATGGGATACTCCCAGCCCCATTTCAAGAGGAGCTGACTTCTTTATGTCGATACCTAACTTTGAGAGAATTTGGTGGGACAAAGGAACTGATCTTCATCATTCAGTCTCCATTTGGCGACCTATTGCTCAACTTGGTTATGCTGTCTTGGCTGATTGCATCAATGAAGGGTTAGACCTGGTCATTTTTATACTTTCTTTTCCATTTTTGGCCATTATTTATGTCTTGGTTGACCTACATTGAACTTTTGTTGGGTCTAATATCTTGTCTCTTTTGCGGTCTTTCAGCCTGGAACCTCCTACACTTGGAGTAATCTTTAAGAATGACAATCCTGATATTTCAGCAAAACCTGTTCAATTTACCAAAGTCGCCCATATTGTGGGGAAAGGAATTGATGAAGTTTTCTTCTGGTATCCTATAGCTCCTCCTGGTTATGTTTCTCTAGGATGTATTGGCTCCAGAACAGATGAACCACCAAGTGCAGATTTGTTTTGCTGCCCAAGGATTGATCTTGTTAGCCAAGCAGATATTCATGGGGTGCCACTTTCGATATCTTCAATAGCACCTCAATGCTGGAGTATATGGAAAGTCAAAAATCAGGTTACTCTTAACTTTCAGTGCCCGTTGTCCCTCAAAAAGTTTTCCATGTGTAGCATATAAAGTTCAATTTTATAGAATGGCTTGCATGCCGAATGACTCTGGAAAGGCTTATGAGTGTTATATTTTTGATGTAATACACTCACATATGCATTAAAATAATTTCAGATAGGGGTGGCTTAGGGAGAAATCATACAGAAACAGTGAGGAATAGGGGAGTGACAGAACTAAGACTGAGAGAGGGAAGGGAAAACTGAACGTGAAACAGAATAGGAAAGGAGGGGGAAAGTGAGGCTGAACAATGGAGAAAGCAAATAACTCAGCAAATATTCATTCATCTAGTTGTCCCTTACATAAACTTCCAATAGCTATTTATAGAGCTAGAATACTTCTTCATGAAGAAAGCAAAATATAAAAATACTCAGCAACAAGTTGGTAAGTGGCTGCCTGCTTGCAAAGACATGTTGCTGCCAACCTATTGTTGCCTACTTGCAAAGAAAAGATATTTTAAAATAATACATGTTGCTGCTAACATCTTGCAAAAAGATATATTAGAATAAGCTACTTCTTTCTTCTATGATAGGTTTTCAGATATTTTCTATCAATTCCCTCTTGCTTTGAAGAACTCTCCTTTGGAGAGATAAAAAACTCGTATGCGTCTAGCAAGGCAGGGTTTAGACTTCGTAGCTCATCCTCTGTGATCCAAGTGGCGTCTAAATCTGAATGGTCTTTCCAACGAACCAAATAGCGATGAATTGGACCATCCGATGTGAAAACAGTCTGGTCATCCATAATGGTCTCAACTTCTTCATCCTTCCCTGTGTTAGTTGGCAATGATGGCACTGGTGTATGACATGGCTGGGTACCTGCAGAATCATCAGGAAGCAATGGGGGAGGCTCAAAAGTTCCCCGATAAGGCATAAGATCCTCCACATTAAAAATTGGGCTTATGGTCAAGTCAGGAGGTAGTTCTAATAAATAGGCGTTCGGCCCTAATTTCTTAGAAATGCGAAAAGGTCCAGAAGAGCGAGCATGCAACTTTTTAAAAGCATGTTTTGGATAACATTCTGGACGAATACGTGCCATAACGTAATCACCTGCATTAAAACATTGAAAACAACGATGTGCATTAGCAGTTAATTTATACTGTTCATTGGTCATTGCTAATTTGCGCCTGATGTCAGCATGTAGTTCATGTAGGCGGTGGGCAAAGGATTCGGCAGATTCAGAAGTATTTAAAGATAAAGGGATGGGCATAAGGTCAATAGGCTGTTTAGGATTGAAACCTTGAACAATTTGAAAAGGGCTCATGCCAGTGGACCTGTTTACTGAGTTGTTGTAGGCAAACTCGGCAATCGGTAAAACCAAATCCCAGTTCTTTGGCTTATCCCCAACCAAACACCTTAATAAATTTCCCAAGCTACGATTGGTCACTTCAGTTTGAGGATGAAAAGCAGAAGAAAATTTTAATTGAGTGCCAAATTGCTTCCAAAGGATCTTCCAAAAGTAGCTCACAAACTTAACGTCCCTGTCCGATACTATGGTAGTAGGTAATCCATGTAAGCGCACAATCTCCTTAAAGAATATCTTTGCCAAGTGTGAAGCATCAGTAGTTTTACTACAGGGGATGAAATGAGCCATTTTAGAGAACCTATCAACCACAACCAAGATGGAGTCATGCCCTCGAATTGTGCGTGGTAATCCCAATACAAAATCCATACTTAAATCCTTCCAAGGTGCTTCAGGGATTGGCAAAGGAGTGTAAAGTCCTGTATTTTGCCTCTTTGCCTTAGCCATTTGACAAGTCTGACACTGGGATACAATTCTAGCAACATCACGCTTGAGAGATGGCCAATTGAATCGATCTTCGATCAAAGCTATGGTCTTGTTGACCCCAAAATGGCCAGCTAAACCCCCAGCATGTAACTCCCAGATAAGAAAATCTCTCATGGATGTACGCGGAATGCATAGCTTGGTTCCTTGAAAGAGATAATCATCGTCAATGATGAAATTACGATGATTATGACGGTTTCCATCATTAATTTCCCGGTATATGATACCAAAATCAGGACAAGAAGTGTACTCATCCTTCAACCTTTCGAAACCCGTGATACTAACACTCATGGTGTTTAGCAAATGACTTCTACGGCTTAAGGCATCTGCCACTTTGTTTTCTACCCCATATCGGTGCTTGACAACAAAGGTAAATCCTTGAATGAACTCAATCCATTTAGCATGCTTGGAGCTTAGATGCCGTTGAGAGTTGATGAATCTGAGTGCTTGATGGTCTGAGTATAGGACAAATTGTTGAGGAAGAAGGTAATATTTCCAATACTCCAGGGACCGAATAATAGCATAAAACTCCTTGTCATACGTGGAATACTTCTGTTTTGCGTCATTCAACTTCTCGCTAAAGAAAGCCACTGGATGACCTTCTTGACTTAGTACACCTCCAATTCCCACTCCTGAGGCATCACAAGCAACTTCAAAGCATTTAGAGAAATCAGGTAAGGACAACACCGGAGCTTCTGAAAGTTTCTTCTTTATATCTTGAAGTGCTAGTGATGCAGCCGAAGTCTAATTAAACTTATCTAGCTTCAAACAATTAGTTATGGGAGCCATGATAGTACTGAAGTTTCTAATAAAGCGTCGATAAAAAGATGCTAGACCATGGAAACTTCGAACTTCAGAAATAGAGCTAGGTTCAGGCCACTCTCGAATGGCTTTAACCTTTTCAGGATCAACTGCTAATCCTTTCTCTGAGACTATGAATCCAAGGAAAACAACTTGGTTTTGAAGGAATGAACATTTGGGCAAGTTGACATAAAACTTCTCTTGTCGTAGGATGAGAAAAACTAACCTCAGGTGTTCCAAATGCTCAGTTCGAGACTTGCTGAAAATCAGAATATCGTCAAAATACACCACTAAGAATTTTCCCAAGTAAGAGCGAAGGACCTGGGTCATGACCCTCATGAATGTACTTGGGGCGTTTGATAACCCAAATGGCATGACAAGCCATTCAAACAACCCCTCTTGCGTTTTGAATGCTGTTTTCCATTCATCCCCCGGTTTGATCCTGATCTGGTGATATCCGCTACGAAGATCAATCTTTGAAAACCAACTTGACCCGGAAACCAAATCAAGCATGTCTTCAAGTCTTGGAATAGGAAACCTATATTTGATGGTAATCTTGTTAATAGCTCGGCTATCAACACACATCCTCCAAGAGCCATCCTTCTTAGGAGTTAAGAGAGCTGGAACTGCACATGGACTCAGACTGTGTTGGATGTAACCCTTCTCCAACAGCCCATTAACTTGCCGGTTGAGTTCTTCCCTGTCTTTAGGATTCATCCTATAATGCGGAAGGTTAGGAAGCGGTGAACCGGGAATGAAGTCAATTGTATGTTGGATGTCTCTCGTTGGTGGTAGCTCTGATGGAAGTTCACTTGGAGTAATGTCTTGGAAGTCCTTTAAGAGCTGTTGCACTTCTTTTGGCCTTTCTGGTGTCACCGTAGAAGCAAGGCAATGTAAAAACTTTGGAATTATGGCTAGTATAACCGTACTTTCCTTGCTTTCTCGAACGAATTGCCTTTCTGTTAGCAGATGTAAACTTTGGCTTTTAGACTTCTCGTTCACCGGCTTTCTTGCTTGCTTGTATTCAACATCGGGTTTAGCGGGACGCAACAGGATAGTCTTACCATTGTGCTTAAATGAATAGGTGTTCTCCCGACCAAAATTTGTGACATTGTGGTCATAAAGCCAAGGTCGGCCTAAGAGGATGTGAGCAACGTCCATGGGGATAACATCACAGAGAATCTCTTCCTTATAATCACCAAGTTGAAGAGGAACACGACATGTTAGGGTGACTGGTAGAGAGGTTTTGTCAACCCATGCAACTCTGAATGGTTCAAGGTGTGGTTCCATCTTTAGGCCAAGCCTCGCTACTCCTTGGCAGGAGATTACATTACTAGAGCTTCCTCCGTCAATAACCAGCTTGCATGACTTGTTACCACACTTTACAAAAGTGTGGAAGATGCTTTTCCTTTTCCAAGAATCATTGGGTAATGGTACAGAGAGAATGCATCTCATGACTCCAAGGTGACGAGTCTCGTTGCCTTGCTCATCAATAAAAATTTCTTCATCTACATCTGATGGGCATTCAGCAGGATCTACCACTATGTCAGCATTAGCTCCATCTTCGTCCTCTGGATGTGACTCAAGAACTAGAGCTCGTTGAGGGCACCTCGATGCAATATGACCCTTTGAATGACAATGGAAACATTCAATGAAAGAGTTGTTTGGATGAAAGCTCGATCCAGTAGACTCATTGGGTTTGCCAGAGTTACCCTTTAAGCTTGTTGATTGCGAAGAGTTAAGCTTAGAGGGAGTAAATTGCTCATTGGAGTTGAACCCGCGGGTTTGCCGAAATGAAGTACCTTGTGTGTTAGATCGCCTAACAGCCGGGTACTGCAACAGAGATTCCACTTCCACAACCTTCTGGAAAGCCTCTTCGAGAGATTCAGGAAAGTTGAGCTTGAGCTCCTTTTTTATATGGTTTAAGCCCATTTACGAATCTTGCAATTATTCGCCATTCTTCTTCGTCGACATCACATCGAACCATAAGATCATCAAATTGAGATACATAGTCAGTGGCGTTTGAGTCTTGCTTCAAATTGAGAAACTTGTTGTATAATTGAGTCCTGTAATGAAGTGGAACATATTTCTCCTTCAATTTGGCCCTCATTTCTTGCCACCTTTCAATGGGAGGCAAGCCTTGCCGTTCAACAATCTTTTGAACATTCTGCCAGTATTTTCTAGCTGACCCCATGAGCTTCATCTTTGCGAACCGAACTTTCTGAAAATCGTTCATGTCATACCATTCAAAGTAGTCCTCCATACCAGCTAACCAGTCTAGGAAAAAGGCTAGGATCCAATCGTCCATCGAACTCTGGAGCTTCTACTTTGACTTTCTTGGTAATATCGTCAGGGGGCATTCTTCTAAAGTCGTCTCGACCTCGCCGATGATTTGCTCTGTAATGATGCTCCTCCTCATCAAACTCATTCTCAATGTCTCTTGCAATCTCGTACTGATTATGAAAAGCAAACTCAGGCTGAAGTGATCGTCTAGGCCTGTCACCTTGTTGACCTGAGGGTTGACCAGTCTGAAGAGAAGTAGGTCTAGTTTGATTAAGGGCGTGGGATTGTTCATTTCGATTAATCGAATCAATTTTATCCCGCGGCCTTTCTAGAACTCCTTCTGCCACCTTTCCAGCTTGCTGCCTGTTTATCAACTGTATTGCATTCATGAGTTCTTCAAACTGACTCTTCATATTCATTTCCAAAGTAGCAAGTTGCCTGTTCACCTCAGTAACTTGTTGGTCCACATAGGCTTTTTGGGTTACACTGAACTCTTCAAGATTTTTTAAGGTGATGTAAGAGTTATTGGCCATGGGTGCTTGAAGAACTACTTCTAGTTCTAATTGTTCCTGCCTAGCGGATGACTCACGGATGGTCATACAAGATAGGTATGGGTAATCAAGGAGGGTGATGACAATTCAGCGTTTTAGCAATGAGTAGAATAGTATAATCAACTGAGAATTCTTTTTTTTTTTAATAACAAAAAAACTTAAATTTCAAAGCACAATGAAGTTGCAATACTCAAAAATTTGGACACATAAGCAAACTAAGAATTTAAAGCAAGAACTTACTAGAATAGCCTCCTATTAATAACCAAACAAGCCACAATTTAAATGAGAGGGTCGGCGTCCTTACCAGCGAAGCTTTAAAGTCCTAAAAGTTGAAACTTTACCCCCAAAATAGGCTTTAAGTTGATGAATATTGCATCCGGAATAAGTTGGGGTTGGGAGACCCTGCCCAAACCTTCAAGAACGTTGAAAATAGGTTCTGGAAAAATTCCGACACAGCGGTGCGTGAACAGTACGCCGGCGCTTGGGGCGCGTGAATCCCACGCGCAGCAGCTTCCTACGGCGCGTGGAGGCGCGTGCGGAGGCGGAAGGCTACCGGATTTTGGGTTCCGGCCGGTTTCTTCCTGCTATACACGATGGTGGTACTGGGTTTGAGATTGGATGTCAGGAACTAGGTCGGTTGGCTATGGCAGATGCGAAAACAGAGTTAATGGAGTTTTCCGGTGGGTTTTCTGCAATTTTTCTGGTGACGGAGGCAACCTAGGAGTGTAGGAACCTATGCTCTGATACCAAATTGATGTAATACACTCACATATGCATTAAAATAATTTCAGATAGGGGTGGCTTAGGGAGAAATCATACAGAAACAGTGAGGAATAGGGGAGTGACAGAACTAAGACTGAGAGAGGGAAGGGAAAACTGAACGTGAAACAGAATAGGAAAGGAGGGGGAAAGTGAGGCTGAACAATGGAGAAAGCAAA
This sequence comes from Albizia julibrissin, assembly GCA_037074505.1. Taxonomy (NCBI): domain Eukaryota; kingdom Viridiplantae; phylum Streptophyta; class Magnoliopsida; order Fabales; family Fabaceae; genus Albizia; species Albizia julibrissin. Next base: position 38,171,116 of record CM073489.1, on the reverse strand, counting down.
TAACTCAGCAAATATTCATTCATCTAGTTGTCCCTTACATAAACTTCCAATAGCTATTTATAGAGCTAGAATACTTCTTCATGAAGAAAGCAAAATATAAAAATACTCAGCAACAAGTTGGTAAGTGGCTGCCTGCTTGCAAAGACATGCTGCTGCCAACCTATTGTTGCCTACTTGCAAAGAAAATATATTTTAAAATAATACATGTTGTTGCTAACATCTTGCAAAAAGATATATTAGAATAAGCTACTTCTTTCTTCTATGATAGGTTTTCAGATATTTTCTATCAATTTTACTTACATATAGTCAAACTTAAAATAAAAAAAATAAAAAAAAAAAGTTAAATATGATATCCTCTCTGTCCAGGCCTGCAGTTTTCTGGCTCGTTCTGATCTTAGAAAGCCATCCAACCGATTGGCCTACACAATTGGTGATTCAGTGAAGCCCAAGACTCTTGATGACACAACTGCTGAGTTGAAACTAAAACGCCTTTCTTTGGCAATTTTGGACAGCTTCTGTGGAATGGTATCTTTTATATACCTACTATGGAAACATTGTTCAACCAGTATATCTTTTTTACTTGTTGGGAGCCACCTTTTTCTTGTAAATTTCAATTATAATTTCCACTACCCTTCCAGATGACACCCCTATTTGACACGACCATTACCAACATCAAACTTGCAACACATGGTGGACTAGAAGGATTGAATGCAGTGCTGATTTCTTCAATAGCCGCATCAACCTTTAATGCACAATTAGAGGCATGGGAGCCACTTGTGGAGCCATTTGACGGAATTTTTAAGTAATATATTAATTTTAACAATTTTTAAAAAGAATTAAATTGTGAAGTTTTCAAATCTTCTGACATTCTCATAATCATGAGCAAGTCCTAGTGGGAATATGCTATCAATTAAATTTTTCATGTTCATCTTGTTTAGGTTTGAAATTTATGATACCGATGCACACTCACCATCAGGACTTGGAAAGAAAGTTCGTGTTGCTGCTACCAGTATCCTGAATGTGAATATTAGTGCAGCAAATCTTGAAACCTTTGTGGAAGGCATTCTTTCGTGGAGAAGACAATTAGATCTTGAACAGAAAGCAATGAAGCTAAATGAGGTCAAATTTATAAACACTCATACATACATCACTTTGAATGAAATTTCGTATATAAGCTTTACTAGTTCATCAGCCTTACAGGAGATTGGTTGTCAACAAAGAAGTGAAGGGGACACAACTTTTTCTGCGCTGGATGTGGATGACTTGCAGACCGTGGTTGTAGAAAATAAACTTGGATGCAATATCTTTGTCAAAAAGTCTGAGCAGGATATGGATACTGTTGACAAGCTACATCATGGTGACTGTGCTTTAGTGTGGATTTCACCTCCAAGATTTTCAAATAGGTTAAATGTTGCAGACAAATTTTTGGTACCACGTTACTATACTGCTGTACAGATTCTTGGAGCCAAGGTGATTCTATATGAAAATGGTTTATCTAGAAATTCAATCACAATTCCCTTTACATGAAGTATTGAATTGGTTTATTATAATATTTGTAGGGTTTACCTATCATTGATGATGGAAACAGCCACAGCTTCTTCTGTGCTTTGCGTCTAGTCATTGACAGTCAATCTACTGAACAGCAAAAGCATTTTCCCCAGACTGCAAGGACTAAATGTGTGAAGCCTGTAATTTCAAGCAGTGATGGGGATGAAGGCATGGTAAAATGGAATGAACTCTTCATTTTTGAACTTTATCATAAGGTATTTCATTGGCTAGTTCTATACTTCTGCTCTAGTGATCTGGCCTTATGCATTCAATAGCCTAATTAAGACTTTTAAATAGACCTTGAGCAAAGTTATGTTCTCTTCGTATGAATTTTATGGTATATGAGCAAACCCACATTGGGTTTTCCTTATTCCATTCACATAGATAAATTACAGAGAGAGATATATACCGAAGGTCAATGCCCATCCCTCAAATCAAGGAAAGAAACCATGGCAAATAGAATATAATACACCAAAAAGCCTTACCCCACTAGGTGTAAGGTCTCGCTCAATAATTTCATTAAATGTTCTCCTTGGTTATCCTCTACCCCTTTTTAGAAGACTTCATAATGCTTTATCTGCCTCCTCACTGATGTGTCCTATGGCCTTCTTTGAATATGTCTAAACCACCTCAAATAATTTTTTACCATTTTCTCTTTAATAGCTGCTGCTCCAACTCTCCCGCATATATATATTCATTATGAATCTCAACTTTTTTGTATGACAACACATCCATTTCAATATCCTTATCTCTTAGGTGTAAACTAGTTTCATAGTCCTTAAAAAGACAGACTTTAATAGTAAGGTCTATTATAGAGGCTGAGTACAGGTCCTTAACCAATTGCGTTGAAGAAATTTATTAGTTTTAATCACTTATATGAATTTCCTAGTTTCAAATTTCTGGAGTGATTTTCAATTTGTTGTCTTTTCTTGGAATTTTGCTTTTCATTCTTCTGTAATCATAGAATCTGTCTCTAAATTCTTACATTGAATCAAAGGAATTTCCAACATTTTAAGTTTAAATAATACATGGTTGTAAGTTCCATAGTTGTTAGTAATTAATGGGTATGGATCAGGCTATTGTATGGTTTTGTTACCATGTTGAAATGCTGAAATATTATTTTCATTGATGTTGAAGTAGTGATTAAAGAACATGCATACATATAAAGGGAAAATATGGGAGTAATCCTCCCATTCAATTCCAATAAATCAGAAAGCTTTAAGAAAGGAAATAATTTCCAAAAGGGTTAAGGTGAAAATTAGCCCCGGAAGTTTTCGCTGAAAAGCAATGTTGCTCTAGAAGCTTTTTCAGGTTTAATGTTGTCCCGAAATTATTAATATTGTTCCATTTTAACAATTTCGGGACAACATTGAACCTAAAAAAGCTTCTAGGGTAACATTGCTCCTCAACGAAAACATCCGGGGAAGATTTGCACCCTAATTCTTTCTAAAAAACAATAAAAATTCAGAATCAAAAGTTTTGTCATTATTAGAGTAGGGCTATTATTATATATATTATAGGTTATATATGTAGTATGAGAAAGGAAATAAAATTCTTCAATGGTAGGATGTATGGGTACACTATATTGGTAGGCTCTCAATATGCCATAATTACCTAAGATTATCCTTTGTGTGTGTATAAACTCTTAGATGAAATAAAGAATCCATTTGAATCATTTCTTTCTACAGACGTAAGAAAAAAGTCAGCAGAAGCAATGAAGACCTGACAAAGGAAAAGATCCATTAGAGATGAGAAAATTTCAATCTCCATCTCTATGATAATATCCAATTTCCTTAATAGCTCTGCTTGGTCTTTGTAGGCTTCCCTTTATTTCACTTGTCTTTTTTATTTTTAGGTCAGAAGTTTCTCTGACAATTCTATTATGGATTTCAATCAGATTTCTATCTGCAATTATCACACTTATAAACTTCTGATTCTTGACATACTAATGGATTTTGTTGTATTTACTATGCCATTGAGAAACTTGTTACAGACCCCTGCGAAGTTGGAAATAGAGGTTACAAATCTTGCTGCAAAAGCTGGAAAAGGTATCTCTATGCTTCCCTCTTGAGCGGGATAGTTTCAAAGCGAAGTTTACAAGATCCATGGACTCTTTCTCTGATCAATAATTCACTTCATTTTGAATGATATTTTAGTGAAAATGACAAAAAAAACAAAAGCGTTCTTTTGCTTTTCCCTTTAAATCTGTTTATTCATTGTGCAGGTGATGTTGTGGGTGCAATTTCTTTTTCCATCGGAAATTATGCACATACTTTAAGGAAGGTTGCTTCTGTGAGAATGTTTCATCAAGCACATGATGTCCAGAATATTATATCATATCCACTTAAGAGAATGGTGATTTTACTATATTTTGCATTTCTACGTCTTGTGTCCATTATGTAGATATCAATTTTCAGTTGCTTCTTGTTCACCTTTTCAGGCTCAACAGAACAATGAGGAAGATATTAACGAGGGGTGCCTCTTAGTTTCAACTTCTAATTTTGAAAAGAATTCAATTGCAAACCTTGAAAAAGATACAGAAAATAAGAATGTTATCGATAGAGATGTAGGTTTTTGGGTAGGGCTTGACCCTAGGGGTGAATGGGAGAGTGTCCGATCTGTGCTTCCACTTTTAATGGTTCCAAAATTATTACAAAATGAATTTATTGCAATGGAAGTTGTCATGAAAAATGGCAAGAAGCATGTAATTTTCAGGGGTCTTGTCACAATTGTGAATGACTCGGATATTCCAATGAATATTTCTACATGTGAGGCATCTATAAGTTATGCTGATCACTCACTTGGAGCAAGCGGTGCTGAGATTTTAGTGGAAGAGGTCTTTCAAAATCAGTATTATCATCCAACATCTTGTTGGGTTAATGAATCACTAGGTGTGAACCATGAAAATATCTACCACTGGAGCACAAGGGACTTCTCATACTCATCAAAGGTTAGTATGTTTAAGGTATGTTCTTGTGAATTAACTTCAATATCTACCATCAGTACAGTTAATCCATCGCTCAAACATGCTGAAGGATTTCTTTGAACCTTCACTTCCTCGCGGCTGGAAATGGACATCTGGGTGGATGATAGACAAATGTCAATTTTCTGACAGTGATGGCTGGGTATATGGGCCTGATCTTAAAAGCTTGAGATGGCCTCTTACCTCTTCAAAGTTTTCAGCAAAATCAGCCTGTGATGTTTTCCGACGTAGGCGTTGGATTAGACAAAAGTTTTCTGAGGAAGATAGAGAATGTATGGAGGGTGGAACATCTGTTGTATATCCTGGCTCTTCAACTATTTTATCTTGGAGAAGTACCTCCAAGGACTCTGATAAATGTTTGCAGGTTCAACCGATTTTTGATAATCCTCAGCTCTTCTATTCATCGGGTCTTGCAGTTGCTGTTGGTAGAAGTTATATGTATGGTAGTAAAGATCAGCTCCTATTAGATCAAGGTTCTAGACAGAATTTACTAATGCCCAATTGTTCGTTGAAGTTAAATCAGCTTCAGAAGAAGGATATACTTCTGTGCTGTAATCCTAGCTGTGGTAGTAAACTATTTTGGTTAAGTGTTGGAATTGATGCCATGGTTCTTAATACTGAACTACATGCACCTGTGTACGATTGGAGAATATCGATTAACTCTCCTATAAAATTGGAGAACTGGCTTCCTTGCCCTGCTGAATTCACAATTTGGGAGAAAACAAAGGAAGGAAATCGAGTTGAGCAGCATCATGGTACCATATTGTCCCGTCAGAGTGTACATATATATTCAGTGGATATTCAGAAACCCGTGTATCTAACTTTATTTCTGCATGAAGGCTGGGTTATGGAAAAGGTATTGGCAAAGTTAGGTCTTCCTGGACATAATCTTTTCTATATTCAAGAAATATCTTAGTTGAATTGGTTGCATTTAAAGTTAAGTGTATTCTTATAAAATTGACTCTTTTTTGGCCAAAAAAAAAAAGTTAAGTGTATTCTTCATATTATTTTATTGCTTTCTTTGTTCAGGATGCTATTTTGGTACTGAATTCTTCTTTTTCTGGTCATGTCTCATCATTCCGAATGGTTCACCAGCAAAGTAGAAGGTTAGTGACCACAATTTTAAAACATGATAGTTACTTTCTTAAATTAACTTGTATCCACACCATATGGCACATCTTCCCAAATCAAATACAGATATTCTATTTCAAAATGGTTACATATTTCTGCTAGCCTTTTGAGGATTATTTCTGTTGTCATACTATTCATTCTAAGCAGGCCCTTTTTCGTATCTCCATCTGTGATACTAACACTAAAACTTGTAGCAAAGTATATGCTGCTGCACATTTTATCATTTCTTTTATAATTCAGTGAAATCTTTATTTTAGCATCAGCCATAACCATATCATTCTTGCAGGAAATTACGAGTGAGTATTGAACACGACATGGGTGGGACAACTGCTGCACCAAAAACATTGAGATTTTTTGTTCCATATTGGATTGTCAACGAGTCATCACTTGCTTTAGCATACCGAGTGGTGGGAGTGGAATGTTCAGAAAGTGCAGATATGGATTCTCTTCCACTCTATAGAGCCATCAAGTCTGCCAAAATATTGGATAAAAAAAGTTCTGGTTCAAGGAGAAATCTTCAAGTGTTTGAAGCAATTGAAGCCATTAGTCAATATCCTAGCATGCTCTCACCACAGGACTATGCTAGTCGTAGTGGAGTTACATTCTTCCAATCTCATAAAGGCACGTACCAGTCACCACAAGTGGGCATTGCCATCGCTATGTGCCATTCTGAAGTATACAGCTCTGGCATTTCTCTGCTTGAATTAGAAAACAAGGTTATACTAAAAAAAAGGCATAAAATTACCTGCTTCACATTGCTGTTTCAGATATATGCAAATTTCATATTACTTTTTTGTGCTGATGCGTCAGTATTTTTCAGGTTTCTCTTGAAGTATATAATGTTCATTTAGAATTCATTTGTCTTTTAGGAACGGATTGATGTCAAGGTTCTAAGTTTAAATGGATCTTGCTACAATCTTTCAGCATTATTAACCATGACCTCAGACAGAACAAAGGTTAGAGAACCTATATTGTACTTACATTTCGGTTGTGAAGTATTATTTGCAATGTTATCTCATGTTCCCTCAGATAATATCTATGACACATTCTCAGGATGCCCATCCCCCACATGTCTAGCTAGAGTATGATAGAGCCCAAGCCAAATGATGAAAAATATAATGCTGAATTTATATTAAATATCTAAAATAGATAAGAAATAGATTTACATCATAAGTATAGCTTAAATAAACTGCTGGAAATGATAAAACAATAATTTGTCAGAAATAAACTTTCCAGAAGAACCATTAATTCTGGTCAGTCCATCTTTTCTGTCACTATATCCCACATGTCCAACACAATGAACGAGCAATGACATTATATTAATATGATTGATTGCCAAGAATGCTCCAAACTCGGCACTAGCTCCTATTAGCAGCTCAAAAACAGCAGAATTAGCTGGTATGTTATGCAGAATAAATGCAAACTTCTCACCTTCATCAACTTGTACCTGATAGTGATTTCTAATATCATCAGTTATAATAAAAAATTTGTGTAATGCCCAAATATACTCAGCATCCATATCTTGTGAAGATCCCAACTTTTGAACAGTGTGGTCATTACCAACTTTCATTTCATAAGATGGTATTTTCAACTTGAGAACTCCATTGTCATGCAAAATTAATGTAACCATATCAAACATAGACTCACCTTCAACGACTCGGACCTTAAAGGTCATTATTAGTGTCCCTTGACTTGAACTTATGATAACCCATATGCTGATCTCCGGCCCAAAGACACTTCTACTCTTCAACATAATTATTCCTAACTGAAGATGTATGGTCATTGTCCTTTGGGTTGTCCATAATTCCCAAACAATGCCTCCAACATTGACCCACATAGCAGTGTTTTCAGCACCCTGCCCTTCATCTTTACCAGCTTTGGCATATACGACTTGATTTTTCTTGCTCAACCAGAATATTTTTTTTAAGCAGAACAAAGCACACCTGGTACCTCTTTGATGGTTCAAATTTCCCGAATGAAAAAAGCTCCAAAATCTGTCTCTAACATCATCTTGCAATCAGACAGTGTAGAAAAGGCTTCTGGCTTGTTCAATGCTTCTTTTGCCCCAAGAGAAATTCGCATGGGTCTGGGCTCTCTCTTAGGAGGCAAGGCCCCTCTAAGCCCAAACTGCTTAGGTCGCTTCTCAAATCGTGGGTTGACAGGCTTGTCCGGCTTCCTCTTAGCAACAGCAACGGGAGCGTTTCCACTTCTTTCAGGAGCCATAGTTGCTGATTCACTGTTGACATCTTCAAATTTACAAAGAATGAGAACCCTTTCCTCTTGAGGCTTCCTTTGTCGAACTCGCCCTAGACGTACAAGCGGGTCTCGCCAGTAACAGCCCCTTCGTCGCCTTCATGGACGCCTCTCTATCTCGCTTGGTGTAGCAAAGGAGGACGAATACTCCCTCTCCGTCAATGAACTTTAGACATTGGGTAGGGTTAGAAAATGCTGGATTAACTGTTGGGCCCAAATACTTCTATCACTAGGGTCTAATAAAAGAGGCCAACATATTTTTCCCCCCACCAGCATTTAGGTCTTCACCCCCATCGGATTTGCTTGACCCGCTTCAAGACCCACTTACAATCCTTCTTTTTCACCTCTTCTGTCGTTGAGAAAATTCCTCCTCGGTGATGTCGTCTACGTTTTGGCTGAAGGTTCTTGTCATCATAGCTGTGCTTCCTCTTCCTTTCTTTTCCAGCAATAGATTCCGATAGGTTATTTTTTAGTCTGTTCGGCGCTGGCTTGATAACTTCTGGGGCTTAGAGTTGTCTGAATTTCATCTTGGTATCATCTGCCTTGCTGTTCGGAAATTTCATCTCTGTATCTATTGAAATCTCTGCTACATAATTTTTAGCAGCAGACCCGCCTCCTAAACTTTGTTCTTCAGTCTCACCTTTCTGCAACTTTAGTTCTACCCTAGCTTCCTTCTCTAAGTAAGCTTCAGTAGGTTCTTCCTTTTCTTCCTGCTCATTTGGTTGCTTCCCGTCTTCTTCCTCATCATCCTTCTCTTGCATTCTCGCCTCAAATGCTTCTGCAGACTTATTCTCTTGTATTAACTCTTGTTTGGCAGAGAACATCTCGTGAAACCATTTCATGACCTCCCTTTTGAACTCACTCCAACTTTCTATGGGTGCTTTGGTTTCAAACCAAATGCACCAGTTCATAACTTTTCCCACCAGACATGCCATGGCAACATCCAGCTTCTCATCCTCTGCTATGGAGTTGTCAAGAGAAGACTTTTCTATACGAAAGAGCCACCTAAGAGGATCTTCTCCATCAAACTTGGGTAGTGCTCTGTACCACCTTTCATCCTTCTCCATCATTCTTGCGCCCCTAGGATCTTGACTGCTTTGATACCAAATTGATAAAGCCCAAGCCAAATGACGAAAAATATAATGCTGAATTTATATTAAATATCTCAAATAGATGGAAGAAAGCGATTTACAGCATAAATATAGCCTAAATAAGCTGCTGGAAATGATAAAACAACCCTCTAAGCTTAACTGACATAATGGATAAATGATGAAGCAGGATGCCCCAACCTGGTATTCGAGAGACCCGGGTCTCTCCCTTACTAAACTCACTGTGGTCGCTATTTGGGATAGCGGTTGGAAGCTTTATAAGTGCTTTTCAATCGTGATTTACGGAATACGAAATAAGTTATGTTAGAGGGTTGTCTCGATTTATGTGTCCAAACCCATAAGTGTTTTTTAATCGTGATCATAAGTGATCACAAACAAGCTAAGTCTGGTTAAAAACACAACCAATTTCCTCTGCCTAAATACCCAATACATTACACAGCCCCCCTTTCTCTCTCATGCGCACATGCTCACACCACACACTCGTCACTGAGGCTTGGCTCATTAATTGTAGGTCAATCGGCCACAGGCCCATTAGAGTGTCAAAGACATGAGGTGTTGCGAGAGCCGTATCAGACCGCTTAGTGCTTTGAAATCCATTCTTGTAAGGATGCAGAACAAAGGATAATGGCAATGGTTGGGGGTGGGAAATTTTTATATATAGTATCCCCTTAATAATTAATATCAAATTTTGTATATGATAAATTAACTAGAAGCTAATATGGCTAATTTAGAAAATGATAAATGTGTAATTTTAACAATAAAGTTATGAGCATATAGTACAGTTAAGTTTTGAAGGTGCAAACATAGACATAATCTTTTAAAATGAGGCAATTTTAACAATTCCGTTAAATTAATATAAATGTCCGTTACTTTTTTATATGGGACCTACTAGTTCACCCTTTAACTTTATAATATAAGTTTGGGTTAATTTAACAAAATTGTTAAAATTGCACCATTTTAAAATATTATGTCTACTTTAGCATCCTTCAAAATTTATTTGGACTAAACGCTTATAGAGAAAAACTTTATTACTGAAATTACATCTTCACCCTTTTGAAAAATGTTTTACAATGAGTTTTCTTTTTACACTTTAATGTTAACAAACAAATATATCAAGAGTAAATATCATCATTTTCTCGTGCTCTTTTTTTATAATTTTATTTTTATTCCTAACTTTCATTTATTTGATTTCCACTCTTTCTATTTTGCTTTTTGTTATGCTGTCCTTTATTTGGATTCATGCCATTTCCATTTATTTTATCCAGCGCTCTAGTTCTTCGTACGTATATGTTTGATAAACTTCCACGCTTATTAATCTTGTCAAATTATCAATTGTCCTCTCTCTCTCTCTCTCTCTCTCTCTCACACACACACACACACGTGTGTGTGTGTGTGTGTGTTTTGTGCAGTTATTATTTTTCTCTCAGCAAATATTATATATTACTTACAATCGCAGTACACCTAAGAAATTTTCTTCCTCCACCTTTGGAGGTCAGGACTGCAATCCAAATTAAGGAAAACTGCTGGATTTCAAATTTTCTTTTCAAGTGTGGTGATAATGAGATTGTATCACCACTTTATTATTTTGACCGCTGGTTGAAAGATTAATATTTGATTCAGATCTTTGTGGATATATAATTCTTGTATATCCCATGTATAACACTAACATATTTTTGTTTGGCCTCATGTTATCTTTCAAATTAAAAATCAGTAGATGCTTACTTTTATTTAGAAGCAATCTTTTTATCTTTAGAATGGATCTATATAAGTAATTAAAAGCTCTCAATCTATCGATATCCAGGCAATTCATATCCAGCCACACACAACATTCAGTAATAGAGCGGGATGCAGTATCTGCCTGAAGCAAAGTGACTCTACAGAAGCTGTATGGATTCATCCCACTGATCCTCCAAAACTCTTTGAGTGGCAATTATCTGCCAAGATTGAACTTTTGAAGGTGACCAATCTTAATTCAGTTTTTCTTTTTCTTTTTTAGCAAGTTAATGTTTTAGCATATTTTCTAAAGCAATCTATATGCATTCAGCTGCGCATTGAAGGCTACAAATGGAGCACTCCATTTAGTGTTTGCAATGAAGGCACAATGCGCATTAGCTTGAAAAAAGAAATCGGAGATGATCAAATGCAATTAAGGGTGGCAGTAAGAAGTGGTGCCAAAAGATCCCGTTTTGAAGTTATTTTTCGTCCAAATTCACTGTCAAGTTCTTACAGGTTTTTTTTCTTTTTACATCTCACTTTTTTTGGAACGTGCATCCAACTCTGAAATCATTAATGATTTGTAAATTTTCATTTTACAATCCTAACCTGGGGTAACAAACAGAAATATGGCCAATAAATAAACTCCTTTAGTATTACCGCCTGCATATATTTCCTACTTTCTTGTGGTTTAATTAATTTAATTTATGTTGACAGGATTGAGAATCGTTCCATGTCCTTGCCTATTCACTACTGTCAAGTTGATGGCATTGGTGATTATTGGCAGATACTTCCTCCTAACTCAGCTGCTTCATTGCTGTGGGAAGATCTTGGTAGAAGACGGTTATTGGAACTATTAGTCGATGGAGCTGACCCGATGGAATCACTAAAGTATGAAATAGATGAGATGTCTGACCTCCAGCCTATCCATGTAAAGGATGGATCAATCAGATATTTGCATGTTACCATTGTAAAAGAGGAGAAAATCAAAGTTGTAAAAATTAGCGATTATATGCCAAAAGCTGAACCTACAGGAGACCTGAGCACAAAATATCTTTCATCTATGCCCCAGATCTTAATAAATGACTCTCAAAAACAACAACCCATATCAGAAATGGATTGTGAATTTCACGTCACATTTGAGCTTGCTGAACTTGGGATATCTTTTATCGATCATATACCTGAAGAGATATTGTACCTGTCTGTTCAAAATCTAGTTCTAGCATATTCAACTGGTTTGGGATCAGGAATTAGTAGGTGGGTTTTCCACCAACAATCACATCTTTGAATGCCGGGCAACATAGCTAGTCATACTATTCACAATTTATGAATGATGCAACTTCCTTTAAATTTTTGTTGGAGATGCACATACTCATTGGCATCTTAGCATCAGCATTAGTTGTTGTGGAAGCTGCCTTATTTGTTTTGATAATTTCAGCTATTTTCAATTGTTTTTTCTCTTATTTTTGTTACATTTAGACTTCATTTTTACCTTCTTTTTGGTTAGGATAAATCTTTCCTATTTTAAATATGGTTTAGTAGCTTCCATTGTAAACTGGGACACTTCCTCTGGAATGACTCTTTCCTTTATATCTGTATCCTCTCTTCAGGATAATAAGAGGAGATTTATCAATTCTCCCTGTTCTGTTTCAATTTTTATCAGGTGATCAAGATTCATTTAATTTTGATAGTACAATATATATTTTGTTTCAGAATGAAACTTAGGATGAGTGGGCTGCAGGTTGACAACCAATTGCCATTAACTCCAATGCCTGTTCTCTTGAGGCCACAGAGAATACTGTCTGAAACTGATTATATCCTGAAAATGTCCATAACTCTGCAATCAAATGGTTCATATGATCTTTGTGTCTATCCATATATTGGTCTCCATGTGAGTTTCTCCAATTTGTTATTCTTCCACAAAAATGATGTCAGTATTGAAGTTATTTATGTGTTATGATTAATGAAATTCCGATTTTTTTTAATGATTATGTTGTCAAATGTTACCCGTTTCTTGTGAACAGGGACCCGAAAGTTCTTCTGCCTTCTTAATAAATATTCATGAACCTTTTGTTTGGCGCCTTCATGAAATGTTCCAGCAGGTGAAACTCAGTAGGTTGTATAATTCTCCAACGACTGCTGCTTCAGTTGATCCAATTATTCAAATTGGGTATGCTAGAACCTACTTTTAGAATGGATTCGTTTTCTATGTTGAGTTCTTTATGTTTTCTATATAACAGCCTTGAATTACAGTGTCCTTAATGTCTCGGAAGTTCGACTCAAAGTGTCAATGGCCATGTCACCTAGTCAAAGGCCAAGAGGTGTGCTTGGGTTCTGGGCATCCTTAATGACTGCATTGGGGAACATGGAAAATATGCCTGTAAGCATTTTAGTTTCAAGTGTTTTTATGAGTTCCCTTTTTTGAAGAATTATTATTCTTTTAGTCTTTTTTTTCCCTATCAAAAGTTCAGTCAAAAATGAAATTAGCCAACAAAAATCATCTACCCTAGCTCCTGTTTGGTTTCTAACTAGAGGATCATGACAAAAACCTCACAAAACCGTGGAATTTTTAAAACAAAATTGCAATCAATTCTTAGGCTTTTAAAATATTATAACTATTTCAAATATATGCCCTTCGAAGTAGTCGAAGTACTCTGTTTCTTCCCTCATTCATTGGGCTGTTGTGTTATGTGCTTTAGGGAATTTTGCTGTGGTGAAGTGTTGACATAGGAATAGTCTCATACTATTAGATTCTGAAATTTCTTAGGACTGAACAGAAAAAGGAGTTTATGGTGATTTGCTACCTTTGTTGCTTTATTTTGCACTTGCTTGCTGCAGGATGCTTGTATTTTCAAGAATTCTTTTCGCTCTTTAGATTTATTACTGGATATGATTGTACTTATTTCTTTTTTCCGGTGCTTTGTCAATGATTTCTCAAATGGAACCTTTCAGCAGAAATGGAGAGATTGAAGGTCTTAATTGAAGTATTGAGCTATTCTGCCTTTGTTAATAAGGACATGTTGTCCTTTTCTGAAAATGTGCTTCCATCTTCAAACCATTTCTTTGCTACACAAAATAACACAACGAATGTAATATGATCCATGGAAATTTACCTTCGGCATATTTTTTTTGACTAACTTAAATTTTCTCTTTACAAAAAATTTATGGTGAGGGTAGAAAATAGTGAAAGAGGAGATATACTACACAGGAAACCCCACACATAAAGATAGAGAATAAATTCTAAGACTCAAGATTATAAACGCAAACTCTATAAGAAGATTGACATGACTTCATAGATTTGAGAATAAAAAAAGAGAGGAGATGAGGAATTAGAGCAATGACTTGAAGATTGAATAACTTCAGGTATGATATTGTCATATAGTTACATGCATCACTTCTTTTAGCAAACCTGTAGCTAACTTAGCTAAATAACTTTGTAACTGTCTTAACTAACTAAACTGTCCAACAGCTTACTATGTCCCTTGACAAAATAAATACCTAATACACCTGTTATGAACTGAGTGTTTGTGTTAGGACCACTTTTCAATACCTAGTAAGATACATGATAATGGAAAGGGGCACCTTTTGTTGGTCAGGACTATGATTTGCTAATTAGGAGAAAGAAATAGAGAAGTAGGGTGGCTATTGGGTTGCTATGGTCTAAGCCTATGAGAAGAGGGCTTTGCAAGTCACTTTTGGGGTCTTTAAATTCTCATACTGATCCAGAGAAAGGGGCAGACAAGAATTTTGAATTGCGGCTTGCCCTTTGGGGTGGAGAGTGCCATTCCTCTCGAAAGATTGGCAGCCTATGTGTTTATGTTAAGATTTTATGTGTATTTGTGTTTATTGTTGTCTAGGTGTCTTGTAATCTTTATTCCATTGTGTTTTGTAATCATTATTCTCCCTGTGTTAGTTCCATTGGTGTGTCTGTGTGTGCAGCAGAATAGTGTTGCATCTCTGAATGTAATCTGTTGTTCTATATAACTATATTATCAGTCAAAAGTTGTTCCCCTCCCTCTTGTTTATTTCTATTTTCAGTTTTATTATTTTCTGGTTTAGAGGAGGATCCTAACAGTGTGAATTTTTCCGCATGATAATAGTAAAACAGGTGCAGATAATAATAAATGTTTACTCCTTAATCAGGTCAAGATAAATCATAGATTTCACGAGAATGTGTGCATGAGGCAGAGTTCTATGATTAGTATGGCTATTTCAAATATCCAGAAGGATCTTCTAAGCCAGCCATTTCAGCTACTCTCAGGTGTTGATATATTGGGCAATGCAAGTAGTGCACTTGGGCATATGAGTAAAAGTATGGCTGCATTATCAATGGATGAGAAGTTTATTCAAAGTCGGCAGAGACAGGTTTGTCTTATGTTATAAATTAGATAGGCTTATTATGATCTAGCATTATCACATCCATTGATAAAGATAAAAAACTAAAAGATTTTGAGATCTTTTTTCACTGATTGCAAGAGGAATGTACTCATTTTATCTTATAATCAGCTGGCTGTTGGTGATTATAAGATAATCATATGATGTCTGTACAATGTAGATAATAGATTTAAGGCTGTACATTCAGCAGTCTAAAGGGTGTAAGACACTACTAGTACACCAAATAAACCATTAAACTAGACTAAGCTATTATCCACATTTGATTCTAACTATTAAACAGAAGGAAAAGCATATGTGTAGTTCCTTAAAAAGGATTTCACTCTGAAATTCCTCATTTTATTTTGAACACAATGGTTGCAAGTTTATGGGAGAATGTAGGGAGGTTTAGCCAACCACCCTCTAGAGGAAACAAAAATGAACATGAATAAAAATAAAGATTGATATAGTAGGAAACTATTTAAGCAAAAAAAGGAAGAAGAAGAAGATCAACCTATTAAACAATAAAATCCATGTGATTCTTGTTGGAATATTCTACACAATGTAATCTAGATTCATTATAGTGTCTCTAAGTTCGTTCTACTTGGATATATGTAACCCTTCTTTTACATCTATATTCGCCTAATAAGACACCATATAAGGGGTTAGAAACACCTCACGACTTATATTCTTCTCTCTCTAATTTATAAATTCTTATGAAGAATTTACCCACTAATACCCAACAATGATGACCTATTAACCTACACCGTAAGGAAACAAATAAAGGTGCTAAAGTCTCTGAATAAGGAAACAAATGAAGACATTAAAGCCAGAGAATAGTCTGATGAAGTGGCAAATTATTTGAGGAAAAGACAGCATTTAATACATCCCTCGCATTAAAGGACAATGGGCCGTTCATTTGTGGCCAAAGCAGGAATTCTACACTCATAATAGATTTTTAATAGATTTGAGCCATATTACGTTGCTTTCATGGATAAAGTTTTCCCTATGATGTAAAACGCTCACACACACACTGATTTAATGCAAAACAGAGAGTTTAGGCAGAAATAATGACAGAGGTAGTCAAGAAAAGGAGGGAAAAACTGAACAGAAACAGGCTATATGGAGGGAGATGAGAACAGAAATTTGAGAGGGAAGGAAACAGCACGTAGGGAGAGGGAGAGAACTACTAAACCATCTCAGTTTTCATTCATTCAAGTTGTAGCTTACATAAGTTTCCAACAGCTATTTATAGAGTTAGGACTCTTCATCATGAAGAAAGCAAAAAAAAAAAAAAATCAGCAGCAACTTGCAAACCCATGCTGCTGCCAATCTGTTACAGCCTAATTGCAAAAGAGATATATTATAATAGGACTGCAAACCCATGCTGCTGTCAATCTGTTACAGCCTACTTGCACAGAGATATATTAGAATAAGTCACTTCCTTCTTCTATGGTATGTTTTCATGTATTTCTTATCACCCTATTTTTGTTAATATTTTCAATTGGAATTTAAATTATCCTACCATGTGTAGTGGTCTAGTAGGATACTGATCCACATGCTTAATATATATTGGCACAATAGGTAAACAAAGGCATTGAGGACCTTGGTGATGTTATAAGAGAGGGAGGTGGAGCATTAGCTAAAGGTTTATTCCGAGGAGTAACTGGCATTTTGACAAAGCCTCTTGAAGGAGCAAAGACTTCTGGTGTAGAGGGTTTCGTTCACGGCTTTGGAAAGGGAATCATCGGTGTGGCAGCACAACCAGTGAGTGGAGTTCTGGATCTATTGTCAAAAACTACTGAAGGTGCTAATGCTATGCGAATGAAAATTGCATCAGCTATAACATCTGATGAACAACTTCTCAGGAGGAGATTGCCTCGGGTGATTAGTAGTGATAATCTGCTTACACTATATGATGAGTACAAAGCTCAAGGGCAGGTATATTTATTCAAATCGCAGCTGATTACTCTTCCAAAGTGTCTTTTTAATATCTAAATTTTAAAATTGAATAAAGCAAGCTCTTCTCAGAAAATCCCTAGGCACTGGATAACTTCAATCAAATTCATTTGACGAGAACAGTGTTCTAATTCTTAAAGTTCACTTCTAACATTTCTGATAGGTGCTATGTGAATGGACAGAAAATTAAGGTTGTACTGTATTAAATAAATGTGGTTAGAGTAGAGATCCCCTTGAGCCAATACTTGTTATAGTTACACACTTATTGTACACGTGTGAATATAAACAGATTCAGTTATAGAGAAACAGAATTGGCTAATTAGCATAAAAGCCCTGTACGCACTTCACTTTGGGTGTGGAATAACAAGTATTTTCTCTCTCTCTCTATCTTTCTATCTCTCTCTACTGCGCCTCTGTACCAAGGGGAAATAGTGAAGACTATTTTTTTTTTTTTGGTGGTACAGTAGTGAAGACTATTTAATCATGAAGATTATAGGATTCACAAAATATTTCAACCTTAAAGCCCAATTTGTTGGGGAAAGGCCCAAGAATATCTTTATTTTATTTTTTATTATTAAGAACTAACCGCCATTGCCATACTTCTGTATTGAAGGTCATATTGCAGCTGGCAGAATCAGGTTCATTTTTTAGCCAGATTGATCTGTTTAAAATTGGTAGGAACTTGGCCTCATCAGATGCTTACGTAGATCACTTTCTTCTACCAAAGGGCAAAATCGTCATGGTCACTCATCGGAGAGTCATACTAATGCAGGTACAAATGCGTGGTTGAGAATGATTAAGACAAACTGTAGCCATATTCTATATTCCGCTGTTACCTGACAGTTGTTTTGCCAATGTCAGCAACCATCCCATATTATTGCTCAGAAGAAGTTCAGCCCTGCCAAGGATCCTTGTTCGGTAATCTGGGATACAGCGTGGAATGACCTCAGGACTATGGAGCTGACGAACGGAAAGAAAGATAAACCAAAAGCTCCTCCTTCGCGGCTCATGTTGCGTTTATGGTCTAGATCATTGAATTCAAAAGAATATGCTTGTGTTATTAAATGTAGCCCTGAATCCCATCAAGCTCTTGAAATTTACTCATCAATTGAACATGCAATGAACACTTACAGCCAAAATGAATCAAAGGTACTTTTCCTTTCCTTGTGTTTCAGTGACCATTGATGTATAGAGGCTCTACTCTGTAGCTCTTATTCTCAGTATCCAGCAATTCATTAACACTGAACAATGTCACCCTTCTTAAATTGATGCTTAATATTTTTCTTCATACCTCTGCAGAAAGCATAAATTTTGCTAATGTCTTCATTGTTCCTAGCAAGCTATCAGTCTTTCGAGTAAAGAATGTGTACTTCTGAACTTTATTTTGAACATTCTTTCGTTACTTTCCCCCTATATTTCATTGTTGAAACACTGGGTTTTGCTGAGTAGCTTTATTTGGTTTTGGACTAAGCAGATTATCTGACCCAGTTGGGATCTTCCTGTACAGGAAACACTGAAGAATATAGTGGCAAAGCCATATTCCCCACTCGGCGATAGCCCTGGTGTGGACTTAACACAGAAAGAAGGAATATAGCCCTGGAATGCCTCGATCAATTCTGGAAACTGAGTTTTAGATTTCCTTCACCCAACACAAGGTTTCACGATAGTTATTCTACATATATTTTGGTGAAATTCATTTTATTTACAAGTTTAGAAGGTTTCAGTTTAATCATCTTTGTCTTTCCTCCCATCTTGGAGCACAAGCATTTCCAACAATGAGGGGTATTGTTAACAACCACATGTTTTTCTTTTTAAAAAAAAAAAGAAAAAAATCCTGTGCTTGTTAAATTAGAAGATGTTGTCTAGGAATTAATGGTAAGAAAAAGGCACGTTATGTAAATGCTAAGAGGTCTTGTGCTATGTGAAGGAATGTGCTGGGGAAGAAACAATGCTCTGAAGCTGAAGTATCCATACCGATCGTGTTAGTATTTTGTGCTTGGCTTCACCAAACTTACTCTAGCTTTCAAACGATTCCAACCCCGGTGGTATGTAGCTATTGAAGCATGTTCCAAAAACCTCGGCCAACATGCCCCGTTGTCAAAGGCTCAATGTCTCCGAGAAATGATGCCTAGGCAATCACTATTAATAGCATCAAGAGTGTGGGTCATAAAAGTCAACGGAAACTATTATTATTCGGTTATGATTAGTGTAACTTCATAGGTTCTATGTTACATATAGATTTGTCAGTTAGATTTGAAAGTTGAGATAATAATAGACTGCTAGTTGATTGTTTTGTTAGGACTCTCGCAGGGAAAATTCTGAACGAGAGCAATGTAATATCGGGGTGCATCAATTCAATAGAATTAACAATAGCAAAATTTTTATTACAAAATGAACTAGAAAATAAACCCCGCAGATAATTTTTTTTTGGGGGGGGGGGGACAGAGAGAGAGCCCAGTAGCTTGGATTTTACCCTTCCCTCCGGGGATTATCTTGATGGCTCCAAGTCTCGTATCAATCGAGATCTGATTTATGTCTAGATGAGGTGATGGATCAGCTTTATTGGGCGTTCATGTGCAGAGTGTTCATCCTTGGGGCAACGCTTACTTGACAGGCTCGATGCAGCTCAGGTTGTTAGTGCGACGAGAGGTTCACAAGTTCATTGTTTGAGCAATTTGGGCTGAGCTTCACGACTGTTGAGGTTTTGGGTACCCATTTGAAGGTTGGGTTCTTAATTCCCTCTTAAATTTCGAGAATCTCATGAAAGTTGGCCCTAATTAATGATCTTGCTCCTGAAACAAGATTATAACCTCGAGGATTGAAGCTGATGAGATGATCAAGTTTGCATACTCAGCTGAGGAACAAAAATTGGTCAAGTCGTCGCTTCCAAGAGTGCAAATTAGCATGGTGATGATGGCATTTATTCCAAATTAGTATACCGACTAGAGATTTGGGGTGGACATTTGATAGATTACCCAACATTTATGGCAAATTTAGATCATTTCAAAACAATTACAAAGCCAAAAACACAAGTCATCTTAAGACCCAAATCCAAGCCCTTCCAGATCATTGCAATATTTATAAAAGCATTAAATCAACATTCGCCCTGAACTGAATTGGATTGATGATAATAAACCTAATAACTCAACTGAAACCAGTATTGGTTCAAATTATGCAAAAGACTCGTTAACAATTGGTCAATTCATCTGTAACTAACATGCAAATGTCTGCTCCAATAATTCAGCAATAACCCCAAGAAGCAAACAAACCCACTCATACCATGCAAGATAACCACCATTAAACATTGAGTCATAAAAAGATTGACCAGTCCAAGAAAGTGTACAAGGCAATATTTAACAATACTTGTACTCAATATCCACAATACAAGAATCTAGCATGAAATTCACACTCTTGACATAATTTTTGAAAGTACCAATAAGATGACTTATATCATGTCCCCATCAAGATATCAAAATATCACGTCCCAAACTTACATTAATTTATGCATCACGCACTATTTTTAAAAACTATTGTCAATATATCAAAATATCAACCACCAAATTCTTACCAAAAAAAAAGAGAATCACATTTTTCAATTGTTTTTCCTTATTAGTGTTAAAGCTTTTTTCCTAAATACGTTAAGGCGTAAGGGCGAGTAATAATCCCATTAAGTATAAGCATATTTCTAACCAAAACAATATTATATGTGTGTAATGCTATGCAATGACAGTTATAGTATGACATAGCAAACACAGCCACGAACTTGCTCAATTCTTTTGTAGCTAATTTCCTAATTCCTACTGGTAATTTAGTGAAATATCCAAATCTCACTCAATCTTTTATAGATAGCAAGTAGTATTGTATCCCTTATTCCACAAATTTATACTTATCCAGAAACTTCACCAGTTCCATTAATGCTTTAGGGATGTTTGAGGGTTCCAAGCAACTATTATCTCCTATTTTTAATGTAAGATATATTTTCTAGTATAATTTTTACTATAAAGTAGATATTATATTAAGAAACGAGTATAGCACAAACAACTTCCTACTGCATTCCGCTTTAAAATCTCAAACCAAATATGGTTCATGGTTTTATTTGGCATTTTTTAGATGCCTAAATATAAATTATAAACATCTATATCTCACGTATGAAAAAAAAAGTCGAATATAATTTGCTGTATTCTAAATTTACTATAAATAATTAACATTTTTCTCTATTTACTTGGTGCATGTTTGGTAGTAGTGGGAGATCAAATAAGCCTTATTAAAACAAAAAAGGTACTTATAAATCCTATTTGTCTTGTTTGAGTAATTTTAAAAAAATTTCAATCAACTATAACGAATTGTGATTTCACCTTCAAACTACACGTTGAATATTAAGTGACAAGGAGATGCTTATGCAAAACAAAAATTTCTTCCATTTACCCTTTGATTCCTTCTCCAAAATTCTCTCTACATATTCTCTAAACATATCTTGCCTATATTTTTCAACATAGTTCAAATAATATTATTTAAATATTGTTTTGTATATTACTTAACATGAGTTCTTAAATTATTTTAAATAATTACAATTATATAATAAAAATAAATATTTAAATATTCATGTCATTTATCAAATCATATTTAATAATAATTATTAAATATTTTATTATCATTATTATTAAATATAATCATGAAAATGTAAACAACTTTATTGAAGGAATAAACTTGATTATATAATCTAGTGCAATCTTAACAAACTAATTAACTATCATATTTATCAATTTATTTTTCATTTAGATATTAAATCCCATGATAATGATAGATCCTGTAATGTGGTCTCTAAAAATATACTCTAACATGTATAATTTTTCTTTAGGTTGATACCTTGTCATGAAGTTTTATGCCCTTTTTACTTCTAGTTTCATTTATTTCCTTTATTGAATGTAACTTTATAAATTTTATATCCTTTTTGGTAATTATATGTTCATAAATGCTTTTAATAAATAGAACCCAAACATAATCACGATTCTTATAGTTACCTGTAAAAAAAATATCCAAATAAAAATAAGATTGATCAATGGCATTTTAAGAGGATGTTTGGAATAGCGGTTGGAACTTCCAATCGTGCTTTTCGGTATATGAGGTAGCTTTTATGGTCTACGAGGTAAATATGTGGAGGAGTTTTATCTCGATTTATGTGAATCGGGCTTATGCTCCAACCAAACATCAATGGGTGTGTTTGGATTGGCGGTGAAAAAAGTGACTTATTTAAAAAGTGACTTATGGATAAGTCCAATTGGGTAAAAGTCTAATTGGTGTAAATTGTTTATGTTTGGATTAGCGATTGAATAAGTGTTTTTATAAAAGTGAATGTGTTTGGTTTGGCTTTTCCATAAGTGACTTTTGAGATATTTAAAATAAAAAATTGTAAAATATATTAAAAGTGGAAAAATGTATTAGAAATAATTTAGATAATTAAATTGCAATGAAAATGTAAATAAATTAGAAATAATACAAAGTTAAAGTTTCTGATATAGTCAAATATAACAGAACAAATCATATCAAATGTTCGCAACAATTAGATTCCTGATGGCGTCACGAACATGATTTATTTGGGTTGCAGATGTCCGAGAATCATTTGTTGATGATGACTCTTGATCTTGACTATCATCCACCAAAATTGTGGCCTCATTTGCTGCATCCCTAAAGTGCTCATCAGTTTGAGAATTTCTTCTAATAAAATTATGTATAGACATTGTTGCACAGACCATGCGCACTTGAGTGTGGAAGCTATACTTGGGCATGTTTTGTAAGATCTTGAACCTATTTTTCCACACTCCAAACGTCATTTCTATTGTGCATCTCAAGCTTGAATGATAAAAATTGAAGGCCTCATTAGGATTCTGAAACCCCCGTTGTTTCATGAATTCAGGGAGGTGGTAACGTTCACCTCTGTACGGACCAAGAAATCCAAGTGATGATGGGTAGCCAGAATCAACCAAATAATATTTGCCTAACATAAGTTAAAATAATTGCAAACTTTAGATTATTGGCATTCAATTGGGCTTAAAGGGGAAGAAAAGCTAGTGAGGGGAACTTAAAGGAAAAGTCACTTATTTTCCTTTA
Source organism: Albizia julibrissin (assembly GCA_037074505.1). Taxonomy (NCBI): domain Eukaryota; kingdom Viridiplantae; phylum Streptophyta; class Magnoliopsida; order Fabales; family Fabaceae; genus Albizia; species Albizia julibrissin. The sequence goes on along the minus strand of CM073489.1, from coordinate 38,147,941 downwards.
AGAGCTTAATTATTAAGCTTTTTCCAAACACTCAATTAAGTTTCAATTGAGCTTATTGGCATTCAATTGGGCTTAAAGGAGAAGAAAAGCTCAATCAAACACATCCAATGTCATTTATGTAAACCATGATCACGATTATCCACCACTAATTCAAACGATCACTTATTAATTTCTAAAATAATCGATTAATAGCAATTATGAGAATTTGTTAAAAAAAAGCATCTAATGATAGATGAGTGATTTATATTTATAACCTTATGAATTTTTTTTAAGAAAAAACTTATACTCTCTCTAGTCTTTAATATAAGATATTTTTAAGAAATTGATCTTGATCTTAAATATAAAATAAATTTTTTATATTTGTCAATTTTTTTTTATTTATCCTTAGTAATGTTTCATCAACAATAATTAAGAAAGAGAGATGAGGAATAAATTAAGAAAAATGATTATCGTATTTTAAAAAATACATGTGATATTAATTAGTTTAACAAACTTTTTTAATCTAATTAAATTAGATTAATATATCTTATATTAAAAAAACACCTACAACATGTGGTGTCTAATTATTTTAACATGTGGTTCTTAGTGCATATGCTTAACCCTCTATGTCACTTTTTTTTTGGCCAACCATGTCACTTATCATTCTCTATGATTGGGATGCAAATGATTTGAAAGTATGCCAAATAGTAATACAGCCATTTGAAAGCACACGAAGGGATCTGCAAACTTGAGTCATGGGAACCCAATTGAAAAATGAAATAAATTACTAGCACATAGCATTGCAGCTTGATTCCCCCCCCCCCCAAAAAAAAAAGTTCTGCTTCCGCCATGTAACGCCGAATGTTTCGACGACGACGGAACGCGAGTACACGAACTCTGTTGCAGAGCTGAGGTATTAAGGAATAAATATATAATTGGCAAAAAAATAAAAAGCACGAATATAAACTCACACATATATATAGTGCTGTTGATTGCCACTGTTGTGTTTCCCCGTCAAGTCGTCTTCCTCCTCCCCAACACAGGCTTTCTGAGAAAGTGAGAGAAAGATCGGAAAACTTCTCTGTGAACCATATTAACACACTACATAATTCTCAATTTCCCCTAAAGAGATTATTTTTCCCTAATCATATTCATATATTGTATTCCAAATCTTCTTTCCACCTACTTCGCATAGAAGCTGCCTCACAGCTCCTTCGATTCTAGGGCGACTTGTTTCTCCAAACGTTTTCCTTTTTATTTCAGTCAGCTGTCATTGAAAATTAAACAGCGCTGCGTGCTGCGATGTTTATTATTATGTGAATTAGGGCGCAAGTTGGCCAAGCGCACATAGAAGAAAAATGTTCTTCTCTGGCGATCCATCCACTAGGAAGCGTGTTGATTTGGGAGGCCGCAGTTCGAAGGAAAGGGATAGGCAAAAGCTCCTAGAGCAGACGAGATTAGAGCGGAACCGGCGCTTATGGTTGCGCCAGCAAAACTCTTCTGCAGTGAAAATTCAGGTTTTGTCTTGAATGCGTTTAAATGGTTTCAATCTGGCAATCGGTGCACTTCACGTTTCCTGTAGTTGTTTATTGAAATACTCAATTTTATGTCAAGTTTGGTAGCTAATGTAAGTTACTGCATTCTTCACATTGCTGGTGCTAAGTGCCAGACAATGGTGCCTACACCGCAAATAATTCTACATTGTCTGTGCTATTCAATGTAACCTGTTTTCAATTGAAGCCCTCAGCACAATTAAGTTGGTCAGTTGCTTGCAATATGCACTCGGGGAAGGAACACAATATATAGGCATCATAAAAGTGATTGATTTTACTCTCTAATTGATTTATCATGCTTCAGTAGTGTAAAATTGTAACTTCGTGATAGTTGGTTATAGCAATTTAGACCGCTGTGGTCCATACTCCCTTAAAGTGTCTTTTGTAGTTGTTTTGTCTTTCATTCTATTGATTGGTGAAAGTTCGGTGATATAAAATTGTAATTGTAATCCCTAATTCCTAAATTGTGATCCCTAATTCTATGTGTTTAGGTAAGTTACTTAAGGGAAGAACAATGTAGTGAGAGTGGCATTAGCTATTTTTAGAATAACGCTAGTCAAACACACCCTGACTGTATCCCTTAGCTTATTAGGATAGGATTAGATATTATAATAACATTAGGACAGTTCTGCCCTTGACCCCTTAGCTCTCTATATAAGAGCTATTCCCCTCTCATTGTGAACTAGTTGTTGACTGCCAATGAATGAGTGAACATTCAGATTCAGCAACTCTTGTGTTTCTCCCCCCCTCTCGGATCTCTCTCTACTCTCTCTGTCTAAACCCTCTTCTTTCTTTCTACATATTCTTTCAATCCAATTCTGTCAAGAAATTACAGAATTGCATCAGTGGTATCAGAGCAATAATCCTCGCCCACATGTTCTTTTAGCTGCTACATGGTTGTAACAAGGCTGCAAGAAAGATTAAGAATGGCAGAAGACAGGTTTCAGGCTATTGAGCAGCGACTACAGACCATGGACAATACATTGCAGGGGCTGTTGCCAGGGTTCAATACTGGGTTGGCGAATTTGCAGCAAGAAATGCAAGAAATCCGTGCAGTTGGCCAGAATGGTGCAAGAACTCATGATCGCCACCAAGAAAGATATCTAGAACAACGGCCAGGACATCCCCAATACCATAAACCGACTCAATTTACAAAATTAGAGTTTCCTAGATACACTGGAGACGACATACTGACTTGGCTCCTTAAGTGTGAGTGGTTCTTTGAGCTAGATGACACACCAGAGGAAAGTAAGGTAAAGATGGCTTCACTTAATCTTGATGACAAGACTTTTCAATGGCACCATGCGCTTGAGAGGAGGTTGTGTGGGCGGCTGCCTTCATGGGATTAATATGCAGTGATATTACAAGATAATTTTGGTCTTGCATTTGAAAACCCCATGAGCAATCTCACCCACTTGTGGCAAATGGGATCTTTGGTCAATTACAATGCAGAATTTGATTATATTGCAGCCAAATTAGATATTGCTGAAGATTATTTGGTTGGTGCATATGTTTCAGCCCTTAAACCATAGTTAGCAGGCCCGGTCCAAATGTTTAAACCTAGGACACTAATGGAGGCGCGATGGTTTGCAAAGATGCAGGAGATAATAACAGAAAATTTAAATTCCAAGATTGCAGCAGAAAAATCTAGGCGGAATGTATCAGTGGAGACCTCAGGATCTTCATCAAACCGTTTCACAACTCTGCCTCCTTCTACTGCATATCGCATGGCGTTATTAACAAATAAGCCCCCTCAGCCCAATAAAAATTCTGGTAACACTTTAAGACTCTATCTTTAATGCTCAAGAATCCAAATAAGACCTACAAGCCTCTTACTCCTGAAGAAGAACTAGAACAAAGAATGAAAAATCCACCTCAACATCAGCACTTATCAGTTTGAGAAAGAACTTGTGGTTGTGGTTTTGGCGGTGCTTCATTGGCATCAATACTAGGAGAGGCAGCGTTTTATTATACGTACTGATCAGCGGAGCCTTAAATACCTCCTTGGACAGCAGCTAAAGACATCATTTCAGATGCTTTAGGTGGCTAAGCTAGCTGGGTTTGACTATGAAATTCAATATAAAAAGGGTCAAGACAATTTGGTGGCTGATGCACTCTCTAGAATGCCTAAATTGCAGCTGATGCAAATTGTCCTAGACACTTCCTCCCCTGAATTGTTGCAGCACATTAGGCAAAGTTGGGAGCAAGATGAGTATTTGCAGCAATTGCTCCCTAAGGTTCAAACTACCGAGGGACCCCTTTTTCATTTTACTTAGAGTGATGGATTGTTGAGGAGAAAGGGTAAACTTGTGGTAGGCAATGACTCTACTCTAAAGAAGAAAATTCTAGATTGGTTGCACTCAAGTCCCCAAGGAGGGCACTCAAGTATTCAAGCTATATTACCAAAGAATTAAATCCCTCTTTTGGTGGCGCAAGTTATTTGATGATGTTACTACTTATGTGAAGGCTTGTGACACAGGTGCCGATGTAAGTATGAAACTATTGCATCCCCTGGGCTTTTACAACCCCTTCCTATTCCTAGCCGTATATGGGAATTAATCACTGTGGATTTTATTGAAGGGCTCCTTAAATCTAATGGGAAAGAGGTCATTTGGGTCATGGTTGATCGAATGAGTAAATACGCTCATTTTGTGGCCCTCTCTCATCCATATTCAGCGGCATCCTTTGCTCAAATATTCTTAGATCAAGTCTATAAGCTACATGGAGCACTTACGAAGATCATTAGTGACAGAAATCCCCTCTTTATATGTAACTTTTGGAAAGAATTTTTACATGTTTTAGGGATCCAACAGAAGTTGTCTTCTGCTTATCACCCTCAAACGGATGGGCAAACATAAGTGCTTAATAGGTGTCTAGAAACATATCTAAGGTGTATGTGTTGGGAAAAGCCCAAGGAATGGAGCAAGTGGTTGTCACATGCTGAATGGTGGTATAACACGTCTTTTCATACCTCTACTAAAGCATCACTTTTGTATGGCCAAAAGCCTCCTCTTCATTGTCCTTACTTGCCTCACAATTCAATATTAGAGGTAGTGGACCGCACATTTGAAGCAAGGGAACAAGTTTTGGCAATGCTTAAGCCTCATTTGCACCGTGCAGCCAACAGAATGAAGCGGAAGGCTGATTCACACAGATCTTATCGTGAATTTGTTGGTCAGTGGATCTTTTTGAAGTTGTAGCTGTATAGGCAGATTTCTACCGCTGTTAGGAGCTCACAAAAGCTTGCTCTAAGGTATTTTGGGTCATATCAAGTGCTGGAAAGAATTGGACCTGTTTCCTATAGATTGGAGTTACCTCCGGAGTTGAGGTTCATCCTACTTTTCATGTTTTTATGCTGAAATTATGTCCTAATCCGGCTGTGAAACCTCAACATCCTCCACCAGACTTTCTAAAGCCTTCACCCTCTTTAGTTTCTGAGAAAATTCTCAATCAGAGGTCTGTGAAGCGAAGAAGGAAGTTCATTACCGAAGTACTTGTTCAGTGGAAAGGCTTGTTAGAAGAAGCTTCTTGGATACCACTTCTACGATTCCAAGAACAATTTCCAGATTTTCCAGCTACACTTCCTTGAGGGCAAGGATGTTAAAAAAAGGGGGTATTGATATAAAATTGTAATCCCTAATTCCTAAATTGTGATCCCTGACTCTCTGTGTTAGGTAAGTTAGTTAAGGGAAGAGCAATGTAGTGAGAGTGGTGTTAGCTATTTTTAGAATAGCACTAGCCAAACACACATTAATTGTATCCCTTAGCTGATTAGGATAGGATTAGTGATTATAATAACATTAGGACAGTTCTGCCCCTGACCCCTTAGCTCTCTATATAAGAGCTATTCCCCTCTCATTGTGAACTAGTTGTTGACTGCCAATGAGTGAGTGAACATTCAGATTCAGCAACTCTTGTGTTTCTCTCTCCCCCCCCCCTCTCTTGGATCTCTCTCTATATAAACTCTCTTCTCTCTTTCTACCTATTCTTTCAATCCAATTCTGTCAAGAAATTACAGAATTGCATCATTTGGAAACCCAAAATAGCATTTACACTGATGTTATATTAGGTGTCCCTTATATCAGAAATTATATAAAAATGATTATCGTTTTTTTCCCATGAAGCAGACCAAGTTCAAGAATTATATTCAGTTTACTTGACAATTTCAGCTAGAAAGATGTTCCTGGGAAAATTACTATTACCACCTTACTTCCCCCACGTTTTCATCTGCAATCAGCTTGTAGCATTACAATTCATGCTGTGGCAAAAGTCACTTGAAACCCCCCCCCCTAACAAAAACCAAAAAAAAAAAAAATCACTTCAATCCCGCTATGCTTTTGCCGTGAGCTGATGCCAGTTTCTGTTTCTCTTATAAATGAGTTCACTTAATTGTTTAAGATGCTTTTGATATTCATTGGCACTGTTCATTTTTAATGTTTAGCCATGTTAAATTAAGACAGTATGCTTTATTACTTTAGAGTTTAGCTACCTAGATTCTGGTTTGATATGTATTGTAGTTGATGTATGCTTGCTGCTGGTAAGGTGCTTAAATCTGGATTGGTGATGACTATTACTTGATGAATATCTTGCAAAGATTAACTGGTTCTTGTTACAGAAATGCTTCAGAGGGCGAAAAGCTGTCTTAGCTGAACAGTCTAAGGTGCGAGAGCAGTTCCATAAAACCTATGGCAAGCACTGCCAAAATGTAGAAAGGTGATGTTTGATTATAATTTTGAATTGTTGTTTCAAAAAAAAAAATGAAAATTCTTCATTACTTTCTCTCCTGAAGCTTCTTTAAATATTGATAAGTCGGTTAATTCTAATAGTATCTTACTTTACCATTGCTCCATGACTACTCTGATTGGATTCTATATTGACCTTATTAGATTTTGTAGATTAATACTATCTATTGTGCATTCAGGAATGCTTTTGGTCCAGATTCTGATTTCCTTCGCCAGTTGCTGTACTTCTTTAATGCAGAAAATCTGGATGACTTCTTAATTCTTGTGAAAACATGCCAACTGCTTCAACAGTTTGCCCAAGATAGTGGTAATTGTTAATTGATATTTTCATTTTCCCCATTTTTTTAGTCTGGGTGATTTGTAGTAGAAAAGCAATCTGATTTTTTTTAAATACCTTCCTTCATGCTTAAGTATTTTCATGAAACTTGTTGGGTGGACTATATGCAACAGGGGATGTTATTAAACTTCTTGCTGGTTCAGATTACTCATCCAAATGTGCTTTAGTGAACTACCGGGTGAAGAGATTGATATATATGTGTATCCGTGCCATGCACCACCATAGGTTGGCTTTTTTGCCTTATTTTGGTTTTTTTATGTTCTGGCCCATTGAATCTCTTATCCTTTTATTCCTGTCATATTCTTTTGAAAATGTTAATGAATATCGTGTGGGGATAAGACTGCTATGCTCCTGAGTGGTGTTTTTGATTCTGTGCCATGACATGAGACCTAATCAATCACATGCTATAGCTATTTTGTTCTGTCTTGGTTTCACTTATGTTGTGACTTTGAATGATAAACTACTGCTTCATTAATATCCTGACCCTGTCATAGGTTTTGATGATACTTTTTTATTACTTGTTAATATGTGAAGAATACTTTTGAAGATCCTTTTGTTTTTATGTTTTTGGTTTCAATTGCTTTCTTGCTTAACTAGTGTTTGATTGGACAGGTATCAGTTGAAAGATCAGCTTTTGTTGACTTCCAAGGAATCTAATGCCTCAGCTATCCAGTTGTTGGAAGTTTTAGTTTTGTTGGTCGATCCGAAACTCCCATGGAGCTGTAACATGGTAGGATATCTCTTTCAAAACAATGCATTTGCCCTACTCAGAGAGATTATTCTCACTGTGAAGGTAACGTTCTATCTATTACAGCCCAATTTTTCTTTATTATTTTTTGAGATATTGGGTAAAATTAGTTGTCCTCTTGATATGTACACTTGGCGGGAGTTTGTTGTTCCCGGTATAAGCCTCATCTTGTTCTCTTGAGGGCAAAACATTACATCTTTCAGATGTCAATATTTTATCTGGAGATTGAATATATTTCACTTTAGTTGTAAATTATATTTTTATTGTGCCAATGTTCATTTTGTTAAACTAACCTAAGGCTTTATATGTAAGAAAAAAATTTAAACAATTATGTTGATTATTTTGTGTATCCGAAATTCAGAAGACATTTATTTGTTTTGTTTGTTATATGTTTGAGAAATATGGCAATCATTGAGCGCTATAAGATTTGGCTTAACTATTATTTCAGTCCTGATTATTTCTGTTGAGCATCATTTGTCAAAGTATATTTATCTTGAGATGAAAGCCACTAAATTATTGCTGGCATCGTTCCTCTATTTCTTCTCTTTTTTGTAAATAAATTAATGATGTGAGGATGCAATTCATTTCAAGATATGTGCTTTCTGAGAGAAAGCAAATATTTTTGCTTTCGAGTTCCCTGAAACTCATACATTCTTACTATACCTTACATTGGTAGTAAAAATTTCTCAACATCTTTCTATCCCCCAAAACAATATCTTCTTAAAGTAATATTTATTGCCAATTGCTTAAAAGCCATTATGGAGTTTGGAGAAAATTACATTCAGAATATGCCAGTATGCCATTGAAGTTACTTACTCCATCATTGTCACTAACACACCGGACAAAAATCCTTGTTATATTGTTTATTTGATGATTCCTGGTTATTTTATTTATTTATTCTTTTTTTCTGAAAAGACTTGTTTAATCTATAATAAAAGTCATCACACAGAATTACTTAAATCGTATGTAGGATAATGTGGAAGATTATTTCCCCAATGGAAAAGGATCATCATTGGAGCGTGTACTCACTGTTTTAATTTCTCACATCGGTCAGAAGCCATGTATCTGCACAAACTTTGAGCCAAGATTTAGCTTCTCATCTCAGATTCTTACGATTCCTTTCTTGTGGCATCTTTTCCCATCCTTAAGACAGGTACTCCTACTAATTCTACTTGATGGGGCTTCTTTTTTGGCTTTTAATGAGTGAAAATGAAGGAGTTTCAAACAGATTTTAATTATCAAGGATGTGTTTCTGCTTTATAAAGTAAGATTGGTTTGGTCATGTGAAAAGAACTCAATACCCATCAAGCAAGGTTGAGTTTTTGAACATTGTGGTAGAAAATTATGTTGGGAGAGCCACCCCTTGTTTGGATCAAATAGTGCTCAAATTTGAATTAGTTGGTAGTACTGGAAATCAGATATTTAAACAAATAAAAGAAAGAAAAAGAAACAATGTTATGGAATTCACATTTTTTGAAAACCAAAGATAAACTTCTTAATGGTTAAAAATATACAAGTCATGGAAGAAACAACAATTAAAAAGAGTCTTTATGTACTGTCTCTGCAATTCACTTTGTGAGTTTTGAGCCTTTTGAATTTCTTTGTATCCTTTACGTTCAAATGCATGATATAATTTGGTGCATGCGCTTATATTGTCCAATCTCTCTTCACGCTAAATGTTAGCACTCCAATGGGCAATAACAAATCCCAATTGGAAAAAAATATATATATGCATAACTCATTAGTAAGTGGATGCTGCAAAAAAGATGTATTACGTTGTCACTAGATGTGCTTAGGCACCATTGCAGGAACTACTACATAAGCTTCATGTTGGATGGACTTGCAACTGATCAAGAGTTACTGATTATTTTTGCTCCTTGTATTGCTTATGTTTGCCATAAGTAGTAGGTCTTCTTTGTATCCTTATCCTTCTTGCTAGTGAATCCTTTGTATGTTTTAGTTTGCTACCAATGTTTCAGAACTATCTTTTCTTTCAATATTTGTAAGGTTTATTTGTTTTTTTTTATTTAGGTTTTTGCAACACAGGGCCCAAGCCAGCATTATATTCATCAAATGGCAAAATGTGTGCAAGACCAGATCAATTTACTTCCTAAGGATATATCAGATGAATTCCCTAGCTATGCTTGCCTGCTGGGGAATATACTAGAAACTGCTGGAACTGCTTTGTCTCAGCCTGACTGTTCATTTGATATGGTAACTAGGGAGCTTTTTGGAAAAAATATGCAATCCATTCTTTTATATTTCCCCTTGATCTAAAATCCCTACGGCAGTTTGGGTGAAACCTTTAGGAATGTTTGATACTTACTCTTAGCTCTGCATGATTTTGTAGTTAATTTCTGTGTGTCCATATTCAGGCCGTAGATCTTGCTGCTGTTACCACGAATTTACTGGAGGCACTCCCATCTGTAAAAACTTCAAATAAAGAGACTAAAGAAAGTAGGGTATTCAATCTTATGCTCTATTTTTTTCAGTTTGATTATTGTAAAATCTGTCTGTTGAAAAATTTAGTCGTCCTTCAATTTTCAATTTGAGTATTGTAAAATATGTATGTTGAAGAATTTAGTCTTCTATTACTTAATGAAAAATCAGTTTGTTCTTGTAGCATTTTATATTTCTGTTTTTATTCAAAGCCAAATGGTTTTCCTACTTTATGATTTTCTCCTAAGCTGATGGAGCATACAAGTCAGGTTCTATGATTGCTGAGGATGATATGACTGGAAACGATGAAGCTGTGGAAGTAGCCATGGATAGGAAATTGGAACAGCAAATTTGCAATGCCATAGATCCGCGCTTTCTTCTGCAACTGGTATGCCATCATGGCAAATGATATTCATATCTAGAGCATCATTTGAATGAAAACATACTTTAGCATATGATTTGAAAGTTTTGATGAAATTGTGACTTCTGGTGCAGACAAATATTCTATTTAGAGAGATTCCTTTTGTCAATGGTCTAGATCATGGACCAGATGATAGGGAAGTGAAAGCTGTTGGTGCAGTTTGTGGATTTCTTCATGTTACTTTCAGCACGCTGCCACTTGAACGGATTATGACTGTACTCGCCTATAGAACTGAAGTTGTTCCTATGCTTTGGAGCTTTATGAAGCGGTGCCATGAGAATAAAAATTGGTCATCTTTGTCTGAGCAGCTAGCATACCTCTCTGGAGACGCCCCTGGTTGGCTTTTACCTCTGGCTGTATTCTGCCCGGTCTATAAGTAAGACTTTATGTTCCGTTTATTTTTTATGTAGTTTCCAAATTGAATGAACAAACTTCTATGTGTTGCAGGACCTTTTTTCCCTTAAAATTCTAAATAAATTCCACTTTGAGCTTTCTGATGCTAGTGTGCCCTAACGGTGTACTTTTTGTTAGGCACATGCTTATGATAGTTGATAATGAAGAATTTTATGAGCAGGAGAAACCATTATCACTGAAGGATATCAGAAGTCTTATCATTATATTGAGACAGGTACATCCTATCTTTTTATTTGTATAAGAATAAGTAAGAAAATTGATTTTGAACCTATTAAGGGGGAAGTCAATTGATGGATCTTTGCAAGATAGTTTACTTTTTCAAAATGCGTTAGTCTTAACTGCAACTGTTGCAAGGCTGCCAAGAATTTTTGCAAAAATGCTTAAGTACTATGTTGCCTGCTTGACACACGCTGTTAATTACATGCAAGTTTGCTGTTTCTGCAGGCTCTGTGGCAGCTTCTGTGGGTAAACCATACCACATCTGCTCACTCAGTGAAATCTGTCCCACTCCGCGCTGCTAATAAGAGGCAGTCTGTTGAAGTCATTCAACAGAGGGTTAGCATCGTAATATCTGAGCTCCTCTCTCAGGTAGGAGCAACCATATTATCATAAATCTAATCTCGTTTTCCTTTTGTTGCTTCTAATTTGTTTTGAATTTGTTTTGATAGCTGCAAGATTGGAACAATCGGCGACAGTTTACATCCCCCAGTGACTTCCATGCTGATGGGGTGAACGACTTCTTCATCTCTCAGGTACTTTCTCTGTAGAAATTCAGGGTTTAATTTTATTCTGAATTTATTCCATTGAATAGCGTGGAATTACTTTTATAGGAGATAAGATAGAGAGGCTCAAGTTCTCTTAAGTAACAATAATAAAGCCTATCTAAACAAAAGAAAATAAATGGGTAAACATATGAGATAAACGCAAGCTAATCCTATCCAAACAACACGAACAGACCTTTGAAACTTTTCAGAAGATAACTAATCCTATCATGGCTATAAAACAAATAATAAAACTGAATGAAATCAAACTACACAAAATAAATAAATAAATGAAAATATCATATCTACTTCGACATCTAATGGTGTTTCCCAACAATCCTCAACTTGGAATGGCTTGTAGAGATGGTTTTACCAGCGACTTTAGTTCCTGGCATTCTTGATATGTTATTTTTTGACGTTATATAAATGAGGACTTAATCTAAATGGACGATCCTTTATCAACAGGCTGTTACAGAGAATACACGAGCAAATGAAATATTGAAGCAGGCCCCTTTCTTGATACCATTTACAAGCAGGGTCAAAATATTCACTGTAAGTATACCACTCTGTATGCCTTAGCTTTACTCCTGAATAATCTTTGTATTACAGGTCTTCAATTGATTGTAGCATTAATAACAGAGCTGATTGTCTGCAATTTACTTTGAATCACTGGTGATTTTCATGTATTAGTTAAAGTTAATGGTGATTATCATCCCCCTCTCCTTTTTTTTCTTTTTTAATTAGTCTCAACTAGCTGCGGTCAGGCAAAGACATGGTTCGCAGGCTGTGTTTACTAGAAACCGGTTCAAAATAAGACGAGATCGTATTTTGGAAGATGCTTATAATCAAATGAGCCAGTTGCCAGAAGACGACCTTCGAGGACTGGTAATGTCTCTGTTTTTTAGGCCTGTCATTACATTGACTAGTCATTTCCTGCTTTCTGATCTTATGGGCAACTAAAGATTACTTCTTTTTTTTTTTTTTTTACACAAAGTGATTCATTTTGCTGGTTGGCAGATTCGTGTGTCCTTTGTCAATGAATTTGGGGTGGAGGAGGCTGGAATCGATGGTGGTGGAATTTTCAAAGATTTCATGGAGAACATCACACGAGCTGCCTTTGATGTGCAGTATGGGTTGTTTAAGGTTCTGTGAATATTTTGATATCATTTATGTTTCATGTAAAGAGTTGTCATCACTTTAGCCAAGCACCATATATAATAAGCTAATTTACTAACAAACTTATGGTTGAAAGAAGCTTTTTTATATTGGCTTGCTGCATGAATTCAAAGTTCATTGAAGCATCAGGGAAAATGTGGTTGCCATTAGGTGTTTTGAAGTAAGAGAAAAAGCTTCACTGAGATTATTCTAGTCGATAGCTAAGAACATCTGTAGACAACCATTTAAAGTGATCGTGATGGAAGATTGTAAACAAAATAAATAAGCATTTGAATTCAAAGTTTATTGAAGCATCAGGGAAAATGTGGTTGCCATTAGGTGTTTTAAAGTAAGAGAAAAAGCTTCACTGAGATTATTCTAGTCGATAGCTAAGAACATCTGTTGACAACCATTTAAAGTGATCGTGATGGAAGATTGTTAACAAAATAGATAAGCATTTGAAAATATCTACCCAGAAGCTCCTTCAGCATATGCTCCTACTTTTGCTTTACTTGCATCTGCAGCTTATGATTTTTGGATTTCTAGTTTGCTGATTATCAATGTATCCAGGAAACAGCAGATCACTTGCTTTACCCAAATCCTGGATCAGGAATGATTCATGAACAACATCTCCAATTTTTCCACTTTCTTGGAACTCTCCTTGCAAAGGTATGGCTTTATTTCATTATTTATTTATTTTGTTTTGTGAAGTAAAGCTTTGCATCCTGTAATTGAATACATACAAGTTTTTCCTGTTATGATTTTTTTGGGGGGGTATACCCTTGTACAGTATTTTAAGTGTGTGATTGTGACTTTACTTGGTGGTTAAATTTGCAGGCTATGTTTGAAGGGATTCTTGTTGATATTCCATTTGCCACCTTCTTCTTGAGCAAATTGAAACAAAAGTAAGATTTAAGGAATCTTTAACCTGTATTTAGTAGTTTGTTAACTGACAAATTTGTCTAATGCTCAATTCTTGGATTGCAACCATTTTGTGGCTGCTTTTTACTAATACTGAAAGATTAGTCTTGTCACTTCTCCATCAAATGCTCCAAATAGCTGCAGTCACATCACTATCATAATCTGTTTTCTTAGAATTAAAAGAAAAGGGTAGAGAAGACAGTTAATATGACTCCAGATTATTTTGTACATGAAAAACTAATAAGAGAACATACTTCAGATAGTGAATTTATTTATGAACGGGCAAAGGAGTGAACACAAATACGGAGAAAATATAAAAGCAGAAAAATCTGAAAGTGAATTGCTGCTGCATATATGGGTGTTAGCTTTCCTATACCTAAAAGTAGATGAAGAGAAATAAATAGACTAGGGACCCTTAAATTAAGTGTAGAAATGACAGCCAAAAAGTCAATGAGACTATCGAAAAGCTATAAAAAAAAATTTGACTGGCTTTGACTTTATCATGGGATATGTACTCTGGTAAATTAATTATTGTATCATGGTTTGGAATAGCTGGATTATATTGCTTGTGCTTTCCTAAACTTCCCCCCTTATGCCAGGTACAACTATTTAAATGACTTGCCTTCCTTGGATCCAGAGTTGTATCGCCACCTTATCTTTTTGAAGGTAATGTCACTTTGGTTATATCTCTCTTGCATCTTCCTTTCTTATTCTTTTCAGTGTCAATGGTATAATGAAAATAAGAAACTGGTAATTTAAAACTAGGCCGAATATCTAGGGATCAATTTACTCCTACTACTTTCTGGCAAGAAATCAACTGGATGGCGTAGCTGGAGAGGTCTCAATCCAACGAAACGTGCACAAAATTTCTACTTTGTTATCTGCTATGTTTTTTTTTTAAACTTTCTGGTTAGCATATATGCTATTACCCCATCTTGAACATTTTAATGCATTTAAAATAAATAGAGTTTTTGCATTGTAAATCAGCTTCCCATGTGTGTATAGACTTCAGGTTTTGGTTAGGGTGAGATGTGGTAACAGGTGTTGAGGGAACAGGAAGGAGTGTGATAGAACCTAAACCACAAAGCAATATAAAACTACGCTGCACTTTCAAATTAATTCAAAATACCTACCCCTAATGAATAGAAGGGAGTCACAGTAAATCAAGTTCACGCACACAGCTAACACTTGAACAAAAGACACAAACGAAAGAGAAAAATTATGAAAGATGATCTTCCTCCATCCGTAACCTGGCATTCAGGAGGCCAGCACTCTCCTATCCAAACTCTCATCACAAAATAATCCCTCCCTTCCCTTGGAGAAACCAAAAACTATTATAAGTCCAAAAAGTGATTCTCGCAAAACCCCCAATACACCCTTTCTGGGTTCAGGCCTATGGCAACCCTAAAGTAACTCTAATGCCTAGTTTCTTTCTCCAAAAGAGTATGAATCTTTAGGTCAATGCCCTGATCATCTGTAGTTCTCCTCTTTCTTGAATCTTCCTGGTTTTACCTTTGTAGTTTTGACCAGTAAAAGCAACTCTATCAGAGTTCAATTAATTTCTAGGGCTTCCTCTATTTTCCAAATGACTCAAATTTTAACTTTTTATCTGAAGCTGACTTCTTTTTGGGGTGTGATTTGACATTTGGCTCACAGCACTATGACGGTGACATTTCGGGTTTGGAACTATACTTTGTCATTGTAAATAATGAATATGGAGAGCAAACAGAAGAGGAGTTGCTTCCTGGAGGAAGGAACCTGCGTGTCACTAATGAGACTGTCATCACATTTATCCATCTTGTAGCCAATCACCGCTTAAATTTTCAGGTGAAGTGGCAATCCTAATTTGTATCATGCTTGGACAGCCAATGAATTAATGTTCTAATTGCAACACACAATTAATTATATCAGATACGTCAACAAAGTTCCCATTTCTTGAGGGGATTTCAACAACTTATACAGAAGGATTGGATTGACATGTTTAATGAGCATGAACTTCAGGTAATCTGGCCATTTGGGTCATATAGAGGGCAAGTTTTTTCCACCTCATACTTTATAATATTTGCTATTCCATGATTGTGTTGAGCAATGAGGATTCTTATAACAAAAGGAATGTTTGTCATTTTCTTCCACCTCTTATACCCCTCATTGTCAAAAGGGTATAGAGTTGTCTGGTGCTGTGGTCTGTATTCTAATGATTCTCATTGTGCTTTGACTAAGAACTTCACCTTGCCCTTGTTATCATGGCTGCTGTACCCTTTATGACCTTTGTTTTTAGCATCCACTTCAGCTTCCCTTTTTTCATCTGCTTTCTTCTTTTTTATTTGTTTGGTACACATTTAAGTTTAAAAGCCATTGCAGTTACTGTTTATTGCTTTGGTTCCTTTTGCGGCAATGGCATTGGTAATTCATTACTAATTTAGTATCACTATTTTCAAACTATTGTAGCATCATATCACTTTTCAAACTATGGCCTGTTCCCATGCATGAAGATTTGGCAGATCTGATTCCTCTCAGCAGAAATGCATGATTTGCTAATATCAGCATTATATTTTGCTGAAACTTTTTTAGCTGTCTTTTGTACTCATTTTTGCCCTTTGGACCAGAATTGCTTTTACATATGTAACTATTTGGTATTGTGATTTAATATCCCACTTGACATGGTTGCTTTCCACAGCTTCTGATATCAGGTTCACTTGACAGCTTGGATGTTGATGATCTGCGGCTGCACACCAATTATGTGGGTGGCTATCACAGCGTAAGTGCCTCGGCATGTATAAATGAGAGCAAAGAATCTCAGGACAAATTAAGCATGTTGCTTGCTTCATGTAAAATCAATCAACAGGAACTACGCGAGTACTTGCAGATCTTTTAGCAATGTGTATTTTCTTTTGTTATCCATTCTCAATATTGGCGAGCTCTTACTTTCATGTCATAATGACAGCAGCATTGTAGCTTGTCTTCCTTAAACAGTGTATCACCATTACCTACTAATTTTCTAATGTTTGATTTCTTCTGATAGGAACACTATGTGATTGAGATGTTTTGGGAAGTTCTCAAAGGCTTTTCGTTGGAAAACAAGAAGAAGTTTTTGAAGTAAGATATGCATAGATCTGGGACTTTGTTGTCCTTTTTATGTGGCGAATATCAGTATGAATTGTTAATGTATTATACTCTCAGATTTGTGACAGGTTGTTCTCGTGGACCATTGCTTGGATTCCGATATCTTGAACCCTTGTTTTGCATACAAAGGTGAATTCTGCTGCAGCATTATGTGCTGATAACTAATTCTAACAATTGATTTCACAAAATGGACCCTCACATATCATTGTGTCTGGTGCCCTTTTTGGTAGGGCTGGCGGTAGTGCTTCTGAGGAAGCTCTTGATAGGTTGCCAACGTCAGCTACTTGTATGAATCTTCTCAAGCTTCCTCCTTACAAAAGGTTCGTCTTTGCACTTATCTTTTCAATGCAGAAATAGTTTTTTTTTTTTAAGCTCTTACTTTTAACTCATGATGAGCTAGAGATGGATACTAAAGGTTTATGGATGCATTCTGAAACATTATTTGAGGAAGTTGACGACAGTGACATTGGGTGAGGCGGGAGTAAAATTTATGCTTAGCATATTAAATATCATATTTGAATTAATCGATGGCAGTTTCGCTGAAGAGAAAAGCTGTCTCATCATGGCAGGACTTTTAACATTTTTAGCATCTTAATCAACGTTCATTATTTTATGTCATTTTGTGCTGATTTATGAAAAAATATTGTATGTTATATATGTGCTTTATCAGCCGACGTGTACTAATATACTCTACTTGAATATATGGTTAACGTACGTTGTGCGCCTTCTTGTTCGTTTTCTTTTTCACATCAATTATCGCTCGTGCATTGTCGAGGCCATAGTAGTTCTCTGCTTTTTTACCACAAAAGGAAGGACATGTATTGTGTTTTAATATTTGGTAACCGATTTTCACTCCTTCAAGGCCCATCGAAGACCCTCTAGTCTTTTCACACATCATTTTGAATGACCTTTCTTCTGGACTGAGGATTCTGTTTATCTGATCTCCTTTCGGCTGCCATCTTTCATCCCGGTTTATTAGTTTAATAATTTTCTCCGGATTTACATCTATTAGTTATTTTGCCTGACAAGTTCGATTACGTTTTGTGACGGTGCAGCAAGGAGCAGTTGGAAACAAAATTACTATATGCCATAAATGCTGATGCTGGGTTTGATTTAAGCTAAAGGGAGACGGCTTTCTACAGTTTTTTTAAGGTTCGGTACTGCCAGACGACGGCCCACTGGTGGGCATGCGGTCAGCGGCATAGGAAACTACAGGAGACAACAAATTATCAGTTGCCATAGTGAGAATAGCAATGCCTTGTGTATGTATATATATGCATATTTCTTAATTCTATCGGATGTCCTCGGAGGGACGGACATATGCATATTTTAATAATTTCTGTTTAAATGTACATATCTCTATATTGATTCTTGAAGAAGTAACGCTTCTTCGACAGGACTTTTCCTGCCGTTTTGTACGATTATAGTTTGAGTCAGATATACGTTCGGATGTTTTTGTCTGAAGTAGAAGTTTACGTCAGAATTGCGAAAAAGAACAAATATATAATTTGTGCCAAACCTAATGCTCAAAACAAAAACAATAAAAGTACCACCAACAATAACCATAGGAAGGCCGGCCCTGTTTGGTAGGTGAGAATGAGGGGTTGGGGTTTGGGTGGGTGGGGATTTAGCAATGTCAAGCTTTCATGATGGGTATGAGATAATGGGGGGTCCAATCCGATCGTTTTTTTTCTCTTTTTTGGGGTACAACAATCCCATCTATTCTAACATGGGATTACCCAATACCATCAAGCCCTATTGAAAAATCAGTCCTGTGATTGTCAACAACAAAAAAAAAAACAGTCCTTTATTATAATTGCCGTACAGAAAGGAAAGGGAGCATAATAATATTCCTGTTTATCTAGATAGCTGCTTGTTTCCTTACGTTTTAGATAGCTGATAACTATTGGATTGGCTATATTTATAACTTAATTAATAGTTCTGTTTATATACACCCTCTCGCGTGCCAGGATATGGTACTTTATCAGAAACTACTATTGCTTAATTATTGTCTTGAAAGAAAATCTAATAATCAATAACGTATTTAAGCATACATTGTTAACTAAGTATAATAGTATGATTTTGTAACGAACAAAATGTTCTGATCAGTCTCATGACACAATTAAAATATAGACAGTTTGCTATCTTTAGTTTAATAGATAATGTTATATTTATATCGGGAGAAGGCCTCTCCATTTCTCTTAACATCCACTTCTCTTCACTTCTTTATTTACACTTTTAAATCAATTCTAACAGTTGAGATTTAATATCATATAAAATTATAAAAAGTAAAAAAGAATATATAGAATACTTTAACAAAAATATAGAAATATGAACTATTTAGATTAAATTTTAATGATTTAAATTTATTTATTTACATTTTTTTTTATTTAATATTATAATAATATTTTTATAAAATATTAAATATCAACCATCAAAGATTATCTAACAGTATAAATAAATAAGTGGAAGCAATTGGACGGTAAAAAAAATGAAAAGGCTATTTTCCCATTTATATCTAGTATAAGTGGAGGATGGATGCTACACAACAACAATAACCAAAAAAAAAAAAAAAAGCAATGAGGAGGAGGAAAAAAAGTTTTAAAAAAAACACCGCCAAGAAGAAAAAAATGGTAGGGGTGTAATTTGATCATGTAAAGGCTTTTTTAATTAATTGAGAAATTATGCATTTGAGTTTCTAAGTAAGATTTTGTTGTCTTATGACAATTATCATTCTTTTTTTTTTTACCGGAATTATCATTGCTTAGAATTATGGATTTCCATATTATGAATAACGCAAATACAACATATTAATTATATATACTCATAACTCATATCTAAATCTACTCTGCTACATTGCTACTACTTATTAGATACACCTGAAAAAATATTTTAGGGTGCTGGATACACTTTAACCCTATAAAAATGCTTATAACATACTCATCCGGTCCTTAATGTGAGATATATTTATCTAATTTGATTATATTAAAGAAGTTAGTTAACTTAGTTCATATAATATGTATTTTATAAAACATCCTAACTCATCTTCTTTAATTTCCTCATTTCCTCTCCTTCTTAATTATTGTTGAGGGAACATCAATAGGGGTAAATTAAAAAAAATTAACAAATATGAAAACTATGTCTTATATTTAGAATCAAGGTTAATTTCTCAAATATGTCTTATATTAAGGACCGGAGGAGTATTATTTATAGGAGAATAAGGCTATCAAACTCATGAGTTTAAATAAATTCATGATAGGAATGTAAACACAAACCATGGACTTGTAAGAATTTACTTTCATCAATAGGTTACTATTAAAAATATATAATTAAAATATTAAAAGCATAAAAATTGTTTTAGATATATTTTAAATCTAAACAATTGAAATTAAATCTATCCACATTCATAATTTATCACACTTGATAAAAAAATATGTGAAGTTCATATATGAATTAATGCATATTTGGAATAGCAATTGAAGTCTTCAAAAATATTTTTTTAATTATAATTTATAGTATACGAGGTAAATATGTGAAAAGAGATTTATCTCGATTTACGTAAATAAACACTTTTAGGATGTCTAGAAGTGATCCAAAACAAGCACTTAAGCCGTTAAACATAATCAAATCTAAAAAGTTAGTAGTTAGCACGAGTTTAAGAGTGAGTTTACATAATTTTATAAGTTATATACAAAAACAACTAACTTGTGTTTGAATTTAGAAGATCAATTGAATTTACAATTAATATAAATTTAGAGGTGAGATGACACGATTTTGTAAGTTAAAAAAAATAAAAATAGTAGTAAACTGACGACAAATTAAAGTTGGAGAGAATATATGCATGGAGGATGTATTGGTTATAAATGTCAATCCGAAAACCTTTAATGTGAATTTAAGGCTATTTAATAAGAAAGTTGACCCAAATTTAAGACTATTTAATGAGAAAGTTGACCGCCGTAAAATTGAGTGAGGCCATGCTTGTTGTTATTATTATTTATTATCATTATTATTAAATTTATGAATTGACTCTTCATATTTTTTTGCTTACTAAAATATGTCGAGTTGCCTTTAAACTCTTAAACTCTTGTTAGTTATAAATTTGAGAGCTCATACATTAAGTTTGTTATTTTTATATTTCTAACTTATAAAATAATATTAAATCACTCTTAAATTTATACTAAATTTTTTTATTTGATCATACTTAGTGATTTTATATATAAATTTTATAAAAAAAATTTTGTTAACTATGATAAATTATGAATTTTAACCAATTTAATTTCAATTATTTAAATTTAAAATATATTTAAATTAAAGTATTAATATTTTTATATTTAAATTATACATTATTAATACATATTTATTAATAAAAGTAAACTCATACACAATACTACAAGCTTATTACATTATCTCTCCTGACATGGGCAAAATAAAATTTTACATTTGCCTGATGCGTTAATGAGCTTTATTTCGCATGAAAAAAAAAAAGAACTTTATTTCAAAATACCCTTTATGATTTAAGGGAAAGAGAGTTATGGATTAGTACGGGACGAATAACATTCTGAAAAGCTTATTTCTTAGATTTTGCCTTTTTTTCTAATTATTAATTTGTTAATGTGACTAGAGTCCATATATTCAAGCTCAAGCATATTTCATTAGATGTCAAAATATGCGACAATATCAGATCATAAGCCATATCAATATGTCATATCTTTATGCAATACATATATGTCCAATGTGGCTTCACTCTTTCAATAGTTTACAAGAAAATTCAGATTCACTTCACAAAGCAAGTCTCAAGCCAACTTTCTTTTTTTCTAAAAGAAAAATCACAATTAACTTCATCAAATGTTACCATAACACAATCATTTCCAGATATTTATCTATATACATATGTAAAATTATTCATGAACAATAATCAATACAGCGCGTATTTTAGGCTCTTTACAATGTCATGTGTATTCATTGGGTTAGCCTAAGGAAAACTATCACATTAATTCACCATGGGTAGATAGTCAAGTTTTAAAAACATGTTCATGATTGACTATAATAAAATACAATGAATCACTCACAAACAGGAAAAAAATGAGGCAATTATTACGGATACATGTTTGGGTCATAAATGAACAGTATATTCAATGTGGGGGGGGATTTAAGGTTAGGGAGATTTTTTTCCAATATAAAATAGGTATAAAAATACATATTGATAGTTAACCGTTTGTTTAGATTTTTTTTTAAGGATTAAGATGCAAAAATACATATAAGATTTTTTTAAAAGTGCATCCAGCATAAATGTTTTTTTAGAAAAAAATATAACTATAAATTTTTAAAATAGGCATAAAAATACATTGACAATTTATTGACTAGTTGTTTGAATTTTTTAGTTAAAAAATTCATTGATTACATGCCCGTCATTGATTAGTTATAAAGTTTGCAACCATTGTTTATAGTCTTTTAAGCATGTTTGAAATAACTTATGAAAATTTCATAAGTGCTTATGAATTGTAATTTACGGTCTATGAGGTAACTTTTATGGTCTACGAGGTAGCTTTTACGGTCTACGAGGTGCTTTTACGGTCTACAAAGTGCTTTCACGATCTACAGGATAAATATGTGGATGAGATTTATCTCGACTTACGTGAATCGGACTTATAAAATAAACCCGATTCAGATAAGTGATAACAAACAAGCTTATACTGCTAGCAAAGTTGTAAGAAAGTAAACTCCCATCGTAAATTTAAATTATAAATTTGTAAGAATTTAATTTTATCAATAAATATATATTAAGATTGTATAATTAAATAATTAAAATATAAAAATGATAATTTTTTGATTTAAATATATTTTAAATATAAATAATTAAAATTAAATCCATTAAAATTCATAATTTATCATACTTAATAAATAATTTTTTTTAAAATTAATAAATAAAGTCACTAAATATGATGAAATTAGAAAATTTAGTATCATTTTAAAAGTGAGTTAATACGATTTTGTAAGCTAGAAACTTAAAAACAATAAGCTCATTGTTTGAACTCGTAAGTTTAACCAAATTTACAATTAACATAGATTTAAAAGTAACTCGAAATGATTTTGTAAGGTAGAAATAAAAAAAAAAAAAAAGTAAACTCAGAGAGTTTGACAACAATGACAGTTAGTCCTTGTGCATTAACAGTGTTAACTTTCCCTATTTATTTTTTTACTAATTTTATAGATATTTTAGGATTTTTATAATTCAAATAACATTTTTCTATCATTTTCCCTGTGTGTGTAACTTTTGCTATTTATTAATAGTATATTTTTAAATACGACTTTTATAAAACAATTTGTGTAATTAAATATAAATATTTAGGTATATTTTATTTAAATTATATTTTTTAATCGTTATCAGATTCACTCTGAGTCAATCGAGTCAATCCCAGGGTGATCCACTAACCCTTGATTGACAATCACACTCGGGCGGGTTAATGAGGAGTCCGATTTTTCATCCCAGTTAATGCGTATATTTAATCAGAAGGGGGAATTTCCATGAAGCCGAGTACAGCAGATCATAGGACCCGCGAAATTCAAATCCGCCTCAATACTTTTTCTGTCAACACTTTCCAAAACCCGCCGTTTTCCCCTTCCTTATACTGACACTCCCTCAGTATAAGAACCAGTCGACCCCCGTTATTTCTGTGTCTCCTTCGCTCTACGCTCTCTTCACTCTCCGTTTCTCTGTCTTGCTTCTCTGCTTTTAACAATGGCTGACGTTACCCAACTTCCCTGCGTTTGTGACGGTGTCTGTATGATCTGCAAGGTGCCGCCGGCAGACGAGGAGAAGTTGACGTGCAAAACCTGCGCGACCCAATGGCATGTTACCTGTCTCTCCAATCCTCTGGCCACCATGGCCGAGACGGTTCAGTGGGAATGCCCCGATTGCTGTACTCCGCCATCCGATTTTCCGCCGGTAGCTATTGGCAAAGCCGTACTCGATGGGGCTGGTGACTTGATGGCTGCAATCCGAGCCATCGAAGCTGACGCTTCTTTCTCGGATTTGGACAAGGCGAATAAACGTCAGATGCTTATGAGTGGAACGGCTGCGCCGGAGGCAGACGAAGGTGGCTTGGAGAATAAGGTAGAAGGCGGAGCGAAGGGTGTCTTGGATATCCTCAGCGGGGCTTTGAACTGCTCCTTCTGCATGAAGTTGCCCGAGAGGCCCGTCACGATAACTTTGTGATTCAGACCATTCTTTGTTCTCTTTTACATTTTCCGTTGTCAACATTGCTTTTGTTAACTTATTTTTATTCGCCAATTCTTTCTCCCTTGTCCCATTCGACTTGAATCAAAAATTTTATTTCTGGGGCGTCGGGTATTTTCGTTTTCTTTCCTCCTTCTTGATTTGAACGATATGTTTTTGTTGGCCAAATCTTCATTCGAACGATATGATTGTGAATATATACTGAGCATTCAAGTTCAAAACAACCCTTCAATTCTTTCCTTCGTTGCCTCATATTGTCAGCAGATTCTGGTCTTTGAGCCCGTTCTCTAATTTTATCTGAGAAATTAATCACATGGATGCAAGCTTATTTTGATTCCACCAACGCCTGACATACCGATGTTAGGCTTCTTTTGCGTGCGTATTTGTCATAGTCATCTGTTTACTAGTCTTCAGGATTTTTTTGGCAAAGAAAGCAAATTTTCCCTAGGCTCTTGTGGTCTGCCTAGTTTCTTCAAATTCATTTATGCTTACCATTCTGGAAAGGAATGGTAATAATTAGCATATTATAATATTACAATACAATAAGGGTTCTGATTTAATGTCCTTCTTCAGACTCCTTGCGGGGCATAATTTCTGTCTGAAATGCTTCCAGAAATGGATTGGGCAAGGAAAACTAACATGTGCAAAATGTCGACGCAGTATCCCCTCCAAAATGGCAAGCGAGCCTCGTATAAATTCTGTATTAGTTATTGCTATTCGCATGGCTAAAATATCCAAAAACACTGGTTCTGGAGAAGCTTCTAAAGCTTTTCATTTTGTGCACAACCAAGATAGGCCAGAGAAGGCATATACAACAGAGCGGGCCCAGAGGAAGGGCAACGCAAATGCGGCTAGTGGAAAGATTTTTGTAACTGTGCCTCAGGATCATGTTGGTCCAATCCCTGCTTAGAATGATCCAGTGAGGAATCAAGGTGTGCTGGTTGGCGAATGTTGGGAACTTCGGCTTGAATGCCGACAGTGGGGTGTTCATCTCCCTCCTGTTAGCGGCATCGCTGGAAAGTCAAACTATGGTGCACAATCAGTAGTTCTTTCTGGCGGTTATGTTGATGAATGATGATGAGGATCATGGAGAATATTTTCTTTACACAGGAAGGTTTGTGAAATGTTCATGAATTGTTGTATTGTCATTTTGATCTCGACGTGCTTGTCTATTGAAACTGTATGCACATTTATTTAGCTTTCCTATTTTATCAATGCGTTTCGGGCGACTCTGCTCACTGGTGTTGGGTTTAGCTGCTATAGGATTGTTGTCATCCTGCCGATGCATGGCCACTAACCTCTCTTTCTGCACATTTGTTGATCCAAAATTTTGGAAACATTTCAGTCAGCCCTTGCTTCGTTATGCTTTTTTTTTTTTTTTTTTTGTGCTTTTGATTCACATTTCCTCATTTTCCGTTGGTTGTTGAATTCACTGACATGTCATTGCAGTGGCGGTAAAGACCTGAGTGGTAATAAAAGAACGAACAAAGAACATTCTTTTGATCAAAAGTTTGAGAAGTCTAATTTCGCTCTCAAAGTTAGTTGTTTGAAAGGTTATCCGGTTCGCGTGGTGAGGTAAGCATCAACATCCAAAATGGCACTTTTTATTTATGAATTTTTTTAATATTATAACTGACTAGGTGCTCTCGACCTGGTGTGTACCTTTTGGTTTCCTTGATCTCAACTTCGTTGTTCTTCATGTATGTGCTAAGCTATTCTTCTTTAGCAAATTAATCTCTCGAGTATTTGATTTTTCTCTTGAACTTTTTTTATTGGATTGTAGTGTTAAATTCATTGTATGATTGGCTTGCATGACTAAATTGTGCTTCCCCTTTGGAGTTTCAATGTTATAAATTATTGAGCATTGTGTGATATTTTTTGGTGAAACCTAATAAATTTCAATGGCTAGATCCCATAAAGAGATACGCTCTTCCTATGCCCCCGAGAAAGGGTGTCCGTATGATGGGGTATACAGAATCGAGAAATGCTGGCAGACACTGGGAATGCAGGTGAACATACGATATCTCCTTGTTCTCTTATGGACTCTCTTGGTTCTTGATTATATTTCATGCAACTTCTCTGATAAAATATTCTTATTCAGGGATTCGAAGTTTGCCGGTATTTATTTGTTAGATGTGACAATGAACCTGCTTCATGGACGAGGCATGTGTTATGTAGCTCACTTAATTTGCTTGTGCTAACTGAAACTATTTTTACTAAATGATCTTAAATGAAACATAGTGATGATCATGGTGATCGCCAAAGACCCTTGCCAGCAATTTCGGAGTTGGAAAAGGCTATATGCATAATTGAACGAACGGAGAGTCCATCATGGGGTTTCGATGTAACATTTTGGGATCTTCTTGTCTTTTTAAAACAGCTTGTTTCTTTCCTTAAATTGCCTATTAATTGATATTAAGTGGGAGATTTATCGTGTTATTAAAATTAGATTTTTGAGAATATATGATGAATCTATGGCTTCTTTAGGAGGAAGAATCTTGCTGGAAGTGGATGAAACCACCGCCACGCAGTCGAATCCCCGTACAAGGGTCAAGGAGAGGGATAAGAAAAACCCAGAATATGTCAATCAGGGAAAGATTACTGAAAGGTATGATATGACTATGACTGGCTTTTATTATGTCAGCCAACTTGTTCTTTCGCTGCTCCGATTTGTCGCATCTAGTTAAATGCTTTGTTTGCTCTGTGTGTAAGCTTTCGGCGAATGTTATATTTTTACTCTCTTGAGCTTCTGCATACAGAATTCGGTTGCCTTATTTGCAAGCAAGTTATGGCTTCTCCAGTTACGACGCCCTGTGCTCATAATTTCTGCGAGTCATGTGTGAAAGGGGCATTTGCGGGTCGGTCTTTTGTATGGGACAGAAACAGGGGTGGAAGATGGCTTCGGTCTAAAAAAAAAAAGTGATGAAATGTCCTGCTTGCCCCACTGACATCGCGGATTTTCTTCAGAACCTTCAGGTGGTTATGGCAATAATTTGCACTTAAAAACATCTGGTTGATATTTTTCTGATTGTCTAATCGTAAAATTCCTACAAACTGGTTGCTAAGCTTCTCTGGTGGCATGCTCGTGTGCGTGATAGGTTAATACAGAGTTGAAGGGTGTAATTGAATAGCTGAAAGCTAAAGCTGAAGAAAATGGAGATTCGGCGGATGGAGATGAAGATGAGGAAGTAGATGGGGAATCCGATGGCCAGGAAACAGAGCCAAGAGAACTTGAAGTGACCAATGAGGAGGCAGATGCTGGAGCCAATGACAATGGTAAAAGAAAGAGAGATGATGCTGAACAAGTTTCCGTGAAAAGGAATAGAAGAAGCCCCAAAGCTGAGGATGAAAAATATTCGCCATCAAGTCCGCTCCATTTCCCAGCAGACGGTTAATGAGCTCACTATGGAGCCAGCTTCCATGCGATGCTAGCAAATGTTTAATAGCTGTATATATCATCCTCAAATCAGCAAATATATTTTCCCTATGATGGGCTGATAATAGCAGAGTTCTTTTGTTTTCTTTTTTTTCTGGACCTGTGCCGTGATAATAGCAGAGTTTAATTGCTGTCTTTTTTTTTCTTTTTGAGAAGGAAGAAAGAAAAGTTCTGTTGTTATAGATGGGCCAACTTTATTTTGATACTATATATTGTGTTGTCCGAAGATTTATTTATTTAATAGACATTAATGGAATGTCCTCTCTATGTCAATGAATTGCAGCAAATGTCGTGGGCTTTATAAATGTCGATGAAACTTTTTTTATTTATTTATTAGGTAGAGCATCCATCGGAGCGAGTTTAATGACTAATTCTTCGGGTATTGTCGGATCCAAGATGAAGGTGACATTCCCAAGCGAATTTTCTCTATGCACGTCGCTCCAATGATCAAATCCGATACTAGAATGTTTGAGGGAACATAGCCCCTTACCACTTACGCCAAATGTGTTGGTATGTGGATTAAACTTTTTTTTGGTAGCTCACCCGATATCCAGAGCTTCATCCTGACTAATCCGGATCTGACCCTTGTCGCGCACCTGGCATTGTGGGTGAGTCTCCCAGTAACGATTTTCTGCATACACAAAGCTCGAACTCGAGACCTTACTTAAACGGAACCGAACCGCTTACCATTCGGACCAATCCCCGTTGGTTATGTGGATTAAACTTTAAATGAACTGGTTTTAATCTAATTACAGAAGCCGAAACTTGATGAAGTTTGCCCATTCGGGCCTCAGTGAATTCCTATTGTTATTCTACACAGTTCGAGAAGTCCAACTCTATGTGATAGGCAGGTACTTGGGCCTTTCAAGAACACCAAACCTACGCATGAGGAAATCATAGACCATCCCAATTCAATGAATAGTTGTCAATTTTAATTTAATTTTGGTTAATGAATTGAACCTGACATGACTCAGGCGACCTCAAGTGCAAGTGAATGTAGTTGACCAGCAGCCCCATGGTTGAAAAAAATACTAATAAAGAGATGCTATCAAATATTACAGGTCAACAGTTCAATGTCAAAGGGCATTAGGTGTCACAGCAAAATAAGGGTTACAAATTAATTTAAGGTTTGAGTGCTTCGTTCTAATTCAATGAGCAGCAAGACGTCTTTAACCAAAAAGATTAGTTTATGAACAATGCTCCCTTAGCTGACACACTAACTCACCCCCCACTTAGGAGAAACAATTTGACATGATATTTTCGTAGTCGACCTTTTAACGTCTGACCTTTATTTATTTATTGGTCGTTATAACTTCGTTTTTGACCTTCTAATCTTGTGTTGAGTTGTTGGGAGAGTTTTGGCATATGCGAATGTGAATCAAGTGGCAGGTTCAAGATGCCTTTCCGAATTTGACCTATAAAATGTAATCATTGCACATAACTTGCTCCTAATTAGGATCAAGGTAACCAATTTTTCTTCCCAAGTAATTGATATATGTTAATTTTCCCAAGTCGCATTTTTAGTTTATATTATCCAGTAAAATTATGGTGTTTTGACCGAGATCTTTCGTTGGGATACATTAATCTATTGTAAGAAGCTTCCTTTTTGTTTTGACGATCGCATTAAGGCAACGCACGAATGGTGTATACTGTATATGGCTTCATAGATATTTATCCATAGCAAGGTGTGGCTTATAAATATATTTAATGTATTTAAATTCCCAACTTGGCGTTTAAATAACCCAAAGATCAGACAAACATCTTTGCGTGCAGAACAATCAATTAAAGGGAGAAGAAAAGAAGGGTCTTTTAAACTATTTTGTTAAAATGATGCGGAGCACACTAATGAATGGCATCTAAGTGTCCTTTACATTTGGTCATTAACAAATAACCCAACAAAAGAAGCACAATATAATGTGCTTAAACATGATAATGGCTTCTGAAACTTTCACGATTTTTTAATTTATAATCAGAAGTTACCATTTACATAATCTAAGTTGATGCATGCAAGTGATAGAAACTCTCTCTTGTAAATAAGTTTTGAGAATATGATTCTTATAATTTGTATATACAATAACACCAAGCCTTATTTACACAAGATGTTGTATTCTATTAGTAACTAAATCTTTACATAGGTTATTAATTAATCAAAAAGTTTCGTTCAATGACTTCATTAATTATTCTCTTCAATCTTCCTCTACCATATTTCACAAAACTCCATATTATCTTATGTACCATTCTCATTGGCGCCTCCAATAACTTTCTTTTATTGTTTGTATATACTATATAAGTAAAAAATATTTGCTTTTTGCCATCTAAACCTCAAGAGAGATTAGGTTCAGCCGGCCAAATTTTTTTTTATAGACATTTTTAAAACAACATTAAATTTGCTATAAAATAATAATAATAACTCCCCCATTCTTTAATATAAAATATATTTAGAGAGTTGATCATGGTTTTAAATATAAGATAGTTTTCATATTTGTCAATTTTTTCCTAATTTATCTTTATTGCTCCCTCAACAATAATCAAGGAGAAGAGGGAATGATGGAATTAAAGAAGATGATTAAGTTGTTTTAGAAAATACATGTCATATTAACTCATTCAATTAACTTTCTTAATTTAATTAAATAAAGTGGTTATATTTTATATTAAATACTGGAGGAGTATTTTATCTATATATAAATTATTCAAAATGCATGTGAAAAATTTGAATGAAAGATGGAAATATTTAGAGAGAAAATTGCATGCACAATAAGTAAAACTGCAGTATCCATGAATACTAATTTCAATATAATATATTTGATGATAGGGAGACAAAGCTTGGACAAACTTTATATAGAGATTCAAGGATAGCTACTCCAAAAGGAATAAAAAATTATCAATCTTATACTATATATGTGTGTGTATAATATTATTGTTCAATTCCCCTATACCTCCGATTAATGGCCCATACAAAAATGATATATAATTGGTTACTTTGCTTGTTAAAATTTCGGGTGTGATATTATTGTTAATGTTGAGTTGTGTCCCTAAAGGGCAGTGCTTGAGCAAGTTTGATTAGGCTTCGATGAATAATGGTGTTGTGCTTTAACCAAACCACATGTCTGCTCTGCGTGAATGTGGATGGAAGAAAGTAAGTGTTGAGTGATCAAGTTTGCCGTCCACTTTGCCAAGAGCTGCAACACAAAATAAAGGTTTTAGTTCTTAATGCTAAAACTAATTAAGTGCCTTTGTCGCCTTTGGCTTCCACTTTGGGGGCAATAATGCCTTGCTGCTCAGTTCACCTCGAACTCCAAATTAAAGTCATCAGCAACTATATATATATACCTACGTCGATTGTTACAGTACTTTGTTGGCATCAATCCCAAGGTCGCCTACTAAACCCACACAGGCCCTTCATTCACTAGTAGTACCATTATTAGACAGCATAAAGACAAGTTATGGCCCATATTACGCGTTTTGTGTTGACGCTTTTCAAAACATGTAGGCCGAAGCATGTAAATTTATATATTAAAAATGCATGATCACTTGTACGAAATGCAACATTCACTGCTGTAAATTAAAAGTGAACAAAAAGGATATTTCTGCACCTGCACGAGAATTCATCATTATGCATTTTCCGACTTATCAAGACTGATGATTCATCATTATGAGGGTGCATGCATTCTCATTCTTCTTAAGAAAAAAAATATTACTATCTACCTATTTATCTCTGCATGCTATAACTGTTGTTAAGTCATAATTAAGTGCGATTAATGAAGGCTTAGTTTTTCATCCTGCGGATTCTTTTATGCTTTTGAATTTATTAATTGCAGTTAATTTTCCCCCTTGGAATTCCTCAAAGCGGTCGAGCATATTGTGACTGGTGAGAAGGAACATATATACACAAGAGGACAAATGACGTGCGCACTACCGGAGAATTTTAATCTTAGGTGATTATTATATATAAAGAAAGCATGTTTTCAGAAAATTATATTATTAAATAACATTTGCTTCTAGAGCCAACAAACGAGCTAATCATGGCTCAATGGGGGTATGGCTCAATATTATAATTAAGAATGTAAAACTAGTGAATTGAATAAACCCATATGTAGAAAAATGGGACAAAGTTCCAAAATTAAAGACATGTCGTTTTTACTACGTGGACTAAAGTTAAGAGCTGCCATTGAATCTGGACAAGTGAAGCGACTTAACCTTCTTCAAATCTTAGTCACACGTCTCACCATAAAATATTTTAAATCTCACACATCACTATCTCATCCACTGCTTTCTCTTATCACTATCTCTGAGTAGTTACATTTCCAGTTCGTCATCCTTTTCATCTGTTTTATCGTCACCTTTGCTATCATTCACCACCAACGAGCTACTATTCCTTAATTAATCCCAATATATATCTATATATATTATATTCTTCTCACGATATTCCTTAGTGACTTGTAAAGGAAATGAAAACATATACAAGCTAAGAGAATTTCAATTCATTCCGTTCGATCATTTTCACGGAACCAGATTCTGAAATCTGCATGCTTGGATAGAAATAATATTAGTCAATTTGGGAATATTGTGGGATTTGGTGACCTGGCATCGTATTGGATTCAAGTAAATTAAAATGACAAATCTGATAGTTATATATATTGACGGTCAATTTTCCACACACTAACGTAACCTCGAATGGTTTGCGGATCAAATAATACTAAATATTAATCGTATCTCACTTTTTTTATCCTCATCTTTGAATTAATAACCTACGAATCCAAGTATTGTATCTCACTCATCACAAAGACAGCTCCACAATTTGTTTCATGCCTGCGTGCACCAATCACAACGTAACACCATGGCATCTAGCCCCCGTGCAAATGATTCTGAATATCAGTTAGTTAATGTAAACTAATAATGAGAAATGAGATATTAATTTACAAGTTAAATACTACAAGAGAGGAGAAGATACAAATGTCTAATGAGACTATTTGAAGGGGTATTTTGGAAGGGAGGAGGGGCTCTCCTTTTATAGCCCAAGGAGCTCTCCTTACATTGTAAACTAACCAATGTGGGACTTCTTAGGTTCTAACACTCCCCCTCAAGTTGGAGCATATATATTGATCATGCCCAACTTGTTACAAAGATACTCAACTCGTGTCCCATTTAAGGCTTTTGTCAAAAGATCTGCCAACTGATCATCTGATCGCATATGTCCTGTAGATACAACATTCTCTTTGATCTTGTCACGAATAAAGTGACAGTCGATTTCAATATGTTTTGTACGCTCATGGAACACAGAGTTCGATGCTATATGAAGTGCTGCTTTATTGTCACACCATAACTTTGCAGGCAATGTCGTGGTGACGCCAACTTCCTTCATGAGTTGAAATACCCATACAATCTCTTGTACTGATTGTGACATGGCTCTATATTCTGCTTCTGCACTTGATTTTGACACAATACCTTGCTTCTTACTTCTCCAAGATATCAAGTTTCCACCAACAAACACACAGTAACCTGTAGTTGACCGTCTTGTGGCTTTAGATCCTGCAAAATCCGCATCACAAAAACATTCGACCTTAGTATGCCCATAATCTGTATAGAGAAGGCCACGACCTGGAGAACTTTTCAAATAATGTAAGATATGCTCTAAGGCTTCCCATTGTGCCACTGTTGGGGATGCCATGAATTGACTAAGTACACTGACCGAGAATGTTATATCAGGACGAGTTACTGTCAGATAGTTCATTTTTCCAATAAGTCTTCTATATCTCTCAGGAAATGCGAACGGCTTCAGCTTCTCTGGATCAATCTTCTTCTTTAAGTCATCAGGAAGCTCATCAAACATGCTATCATTAAGATCTAGGAACGGATTCAATATCATGGGAACGCTGCTTGGTGCAGCTCCAAGCTTTCCAGTCTCCTTTAAGAGATCGAGAACATATTTCCGCTGATTCAAAAGGATGCCCTTCTTGCTTCTCAAAACCTCAATACCAAGAAAGTACTTTAATGATCCTAAGTCTTTTGTTTGAAAGTGGGAGTTAAGAAAGACTTTAAGTTCTGAGATTCCAGAGGTGTTACTCCCAGTAATCACAATATCATCAACATACACTACTAAAAGAATCATGCCTGCATTGGATTTCTGATAGAACACAGAATGATCACTCTTACTTTGGCTCAATCCAAACTTCTGAACCACATTACAAAATTTATCAAACCAGGCACGCGGACTCTGTTTTAGACCGTATAACGATTTTCTAAGATAACATACTTTTCCATACTCCCCCTGAGCAACAAAACCAGGAGGTTGCTCCATATAAACTTCCTCAAGAAGGTCACCATTCAAAAAGGCATTCTTAACATCCAATTGATGCAAATCCCAATGATAGGTAGCAGCTAGAGATACAAGAAGACGAACGGAAGTGAGCTTAGCAACAGGGGAGAAAGTCTCGGAATAATCTATACCATAGGTTTGAGCATAACCTTTTGCAACAAGCCGAGCTTTCAGTCGTTCTAAGGAACCATCAGCCTTAGTCTTAACTGCAAACACCCATTTACATCCAATGGCCTTCTTCCCAGAAGGTAGATCAACAAGAGTCCAGGTACCAGCCTTGTCAAGGGCCATTATTTCTTCTTCCATTGCAGCACGCCAACCAGGGTGGGCTAAGGCTTGGTGAAGGGTGGTAGGGGTAGAGATAGACTCAAGGGTGGCCACAAGGGAAGTGGAAGCAGGGGACAAATGCTGGTAGGACACAAAGGAAGAGATAGGATAGGTACATTCAGCATATCTTTTGGGAGGACAATGAGGACGGGTACCTTTCCGGAGGGCAATAGGTAGGTTAGCAGATGGATCAGCAGCAGAATCAGTGTCAATTAGATCAGGGTCATGAGTGTCAGGATTTGGGGTGTTAAGATCTGGGGAAGCAAGAGCAGGGACTAGGGAGACATGAACAGAATCCATTGGCGAAGCAGTCATTGGCGAGGGCAGGGCATTGGTAACATCAGGACCATTGATGATATCAGGTTCTGGAACAGCAGCTTGTACTGGTGAGACAGGGACATTATAAACCAGGACATCATCAAGCTTATCAACAACAGGAGGAGACTCAGATAATACCGAAGACTTGAAGAAAAGAGACGACTCATGAAAAGTCACATCAGTGGACACAAGATAACGACGAAGATCAGGAGAGTAACACCGATAACCCTTCTGAATTCGAGAATAACCAAGAAAGACACACTTCAAGGACTTGGGATCGAGTTTACTGACATTTGGACGGACATCACGAACAAAACAAACACACCCAAAAATTTTTGGATCAATAGGAAACAACTTAGTGGTGGTGGGAAACAGTACAGAATATGGAGCATCCCCACTAAGGACAACCGAAGGCATACGATTAATAAGGAAACATGCAGTAGACACAGCATCAGCCCAAAAAGATTTTGGGACACAAGAGTGAAACATGAGAGCTCGAGCAGTTTCTAAGAGATGACGATTTTTTCTTTCTGCAACACCATTTTGAGCAGGTGTATCAACACAAGAGGATTGGTGAAGAATGCCATGACTGTGCATATAATCAGTGAATGGGGCAGAAAAATATTCTTTCGCATTATCACTCCGAAGAATTTTCACAGGAGTATTAAACTGAGTTTGAATTTCAGCACAGAAATTGCGAAAATGCGTAAACAATTCAGAACGATGTTTCATTAAGTAAAGCCAAGTGGTGCGGGAAAAATCATCAACAAAAGTGACAAAATATCGAAAACCAGTTTGAGACAAAACTGAACAAGGACCCCAAACATCAGAATGAATTAACTCAAATGGGGACGCAGCACGTTTATGGATGCGAGGTGCCAAATGAACACGATGGTGTTTGGCAAACTGACACGACTCACAATCTAAAGAAGATACAGAAGAAAACTGAGGATATAACCTTTTTAAGGAGGAAAGTGACATATGACCTAGACGACAATGGACATCAAAGGGAGACGACCCACCAGAACAAGCAACAGAACGCGGAACCTGATCATCAAGGATGTAATGTCCACCAGATTCATACCCCCTACCAATAATCTGCTTTGTCGAAAGATCCTGAATTAAACAGTGGTCAGGAAATAGAGTGATAGAGCAATTCAAATGACGAGTCAATTTACTGGGAGACAAAAGATTAAATGTAAGATCAGGAACATTAAGAACAGAAGATAGCGAAATGGATTTAGTTGGTTTAACAGTACCTGATCCAAGTACACGGATCGGGGAACCATTGGCGACGCATATGGAAGATGGGTTGGCACATGGAGTATATGATGAAAATAAATGATGGTTACCTGTCATGTGGTCTGTAGCACCAGAATCAATGACCCACTTCGTGGAAGAAGTAGCAAGACCAGAGAACCAATTACCAGTAGCTAGACCCCTTGTAGATAATGGACTTGAATCAGAATGAACAGATATATGAGAAACATCACGTTGTTGTTTATTCTGTAATTTACGACAATTTTTCTTACTATGGCCAGGCTCTTTGCAATAATTGCAGATAAAAGTGCTAGAAGACATATTTGGAGTACTAGGGCCTTGTTTAGACCTATAATTCTTAAATGAACCATGCCTAGCAAAAGTACTTGCTCTGATACCATGTAAACTAATAATGAGAAATGAGATATTAATTTACAAGTTAAATACTACAAGAGAGGAGAAGATACAAATGTCTAATGAGACTATTTGAAGGGGTATTTTGGAAGGGAGGAGGGGCTCTCCTTTTATAGCCCAAGGAGCTCTCCTTACATTGTAAACTAACCAATGTGGGACTTCTTAGGTTCTAACAGTTAATAAAGGGAGAAAATAACCTTCGTATTTGATTAAGATCTTCAACTATTGTAGCTGGTTAAGTAAGGTTTGATTCAAACCAAATCTATGTATCCTCAAAAAAGAGATATTTCGATCAGTTTTAGTAGATAAACCCCACCACCCATGAAAAGTCACCCACCCGAAAAGTGGGGTTTCACTAGAACAATCCAAGTTGAACGGTCTCCATACATACGTGTTGCCAGACGGCGGAGCCACCGCAAATACGGATTGCCACGTCATCACCAAATATGATCATCCCCTGGCCACCACCCTAGCTCTGTGTGAACTGTGACATGAAAAAGGTAAGTGGATAATGGCAACTCCTCCGATTTGAAGCATGAGAACTATCAAATCAATACAAGAAGCGGATATATATATATATATATATATATATATATATATATATAATTAAATTAAACGAGCCAAGGTGTTATCATTATTAATAATTATGATTATTGTGGTGGACCTTTCTTGTTTTGGTTGGTGCAATGAAACAAGAAGCAATGGTAGACCACACGAGGGGGTTTGATTTGATTGTCATTATATAATTATTTAATAATTTAGTGAACTAATGTATATATAAAATGGGGTTTCTGGGAATGCAGAGTTAGAAACCAACATAGTTACGTTGCGTATATTTGTTTTAAAAAATATGGCAAAGACACTGTAGGGAACACAGATTCAGGCTTAGCCCTTAGTTATAATATTGCTTTTGAACCTTCTAATTTAATTTACTTATTAAAAACCATCAGGCGTGCGCCCAAAGACACGACGAGACAACATGGATGGTGGTCGTCCTTTTCTATCACCAGATGCTTTGCCTTCTTCTTCATCTCCTTTTACTTGTTTTGCTAATTTCTTTTTACGTCACGTTTGCGTATTTGGATTTGTTTTATGCACGTTTCAGCATATACATATTTTCCATGACAAATAAAACTTCTCAACACTACCACACGCGCACTTGCTTTTATTTTCCTCAGATTACGATAACCCAGCTAATTAATTGTGTTACCTTA
The DNA here is from genome assembly GCA_037074505.1 of Albizia julibrissin. Taxonomy (NCBI): domain Eukaryota; kingdom Viridiplantae; phylum Streptophyta; class Magnoliopsida; order Fabales; family Fabaceae; genus Albizia; species Albizia julibrissin. Next base: position 38,110,826 of record CM073489.1, on the reverse strand, counting down.
GCGCAATCTAGCTATATATATCAACAAACGAAAAAAACTTATTTTCCTTTTTATAAAAATACTATTATCCACCGTCTCTAGAGCTTTTTCTAAATTTTATTATTAGTTATACAAGTAATTTATTAATCTCATTTGGGGTTTGTTCAGTACAAGTATCTCCTTTAGAACTTAAATTTGAAGAATTGAGGGGTTTGACGAAATCTTACACTGTTATACCAACTCTGTAATGTTAAAACACTTTTTTTCTTCAAGCGATGATTTTATTATGAATTTAATTAAGACAATCTAGAAACTCACGTTGTCTTTGTTTACAATTACACAATCAACATGAAATATAAAAATGGGAAGATCGAGTAAGCTGTTTCAGTTTCGGTGTTATTAATTTAAATGCGCAAACCAGGTCAACCTTCTCATGCCAATGCAGCTCGATGGTATATTTTTCTCTTTTTCTTTGGCGCATTCAGATCGTCGTATACTACACCATTTATGCATACGCATGGCACTTGATATGATCAATTTGAAAATAATAATGTGTATTAAGGTAAGAAAGTCCAATTTCAATTTGAAATTCGCTAACTGAGTTCACACCAGTAATTAACGGGATTCGCCTCTGTTGTTCGTGGTTAGTGAGTGGTCGAACAAATATCAAGCACACCATAGATAAACTCGGTTGAATAATAATTGTGTGCGCGCGTCTATGTATATAAGAATTTTTAAAGGACAAAGTATTTTATTGGACATAGACCTAATATTTTAATAGTTTAAGTGATTAAGTTAGCTAGTATCGTTAACATGTGTGTATGTGTGTGTGAATGAGCCTACTTTACTTCTGTGCAGGCGTTGAACATTAATCATTGCTCTTCTTCTCATAATTTTAGTTTCAGATCAATATAGTGAATATGATTTATTTATGTTTCCAGTTCAAAGACCACACAAAATATGATAGGATAAGGCCGTAACAACCCGCATTCTCACTTCCATTCATACAACTAGTGAATTGTTTATTGATACTGTAGTTTAATGACAAGGCAAGTCACACTAAAGTTTATGAATAATTAAAAATTCTATTTTAACACTCAATTTGGAACAAATACTTAAGAAATTATGCGTATTTAAATTTTCATCCGTATATATATAGATGCCCCAAAGAGAGTTCATCAGGATATTTGAAACGAACCAAAAGTGCTCACTTATTAAATTAATTGCATTGGAACTTCTGGTCACATTAGCTTTATTGACACAAATATAAAATGCTAAATAGTGAATTAAAAAACGCTAAAGTGAGCAGTAAATAGTGAATACAATGGATTAGTTCAATCATAACGATCGATACAAACACTTTTCTCAACTCATTATACCTAACGGGAGTATACTTCTAAAGAGGAGAGAAAATACACGCTTGCCTGAATTCAAAAGAGGTCAAAAGAAAAAAGAGTGTGACTAACGAACCCATAAACATGTGGACAATTTGGGTCAAAGACGCATCAAAGAAGATGGACAAAAAATACCGAGGCCAAAGATAATAAACATTACATCAATCAAGTAATTATTATATAATACTGATTTTTCTTTGTTTTCTGCAAATAAATGAGACAGACACAGACATAGTAACTTGTAATATGATGGAATTTGTGAGAGGAAGACACCGTCCAAAACGAAAACGTCAACGCCATAAGTCCTGAAAACCCGGCCTTCTTTTTGACAAAACCTACATCCAAACTATGGATGCTGTCACTGTCATTGAACCCAAGATATTCCTCATGACATGGATCCCAGTAACGCCCTTCTTCAATTCACTCTATTTATTATGAATTTATATATTAACTATTTTTATTAATTTTTATGTAGCTATTATTACTTGACTAGAATATCAGTTCCATCAGCTAAAACTTCAAACCAGTTAATATAATTGGGGTTGGTCTAGATGCCTTTTTAATGCTACAATCAAAGCCATTTTCCTTACATCATCAACCTTGCCAATTTTCTTAGTACTTTGATTTGATTTGAATGCCTTATAATTTTCTTTCTCACTAATGAACGGGTTTCAATTCCTTCCAAACCAAAGGGCTCTAATTCCCAAATTACTGTATTATTAATATTGTTAGCTTTTATTTTCCCTCACCTTTGAATGATAATATAACTCATTAAAATTATAACATGCGTGTGGATTAGATGCATATATAGCTTCTGTCAGCTTAGAAGGATAAAGTATGAGGATCAATTGAAGAAAAGACACGGCAAAGCAATCAGTAATTAGTAATGTGGTAATTAATAAATTAAAGCTTGAAAGTTGAAGCTTTTGATGACTTTTCAACACTTTGTGTTTCTGGTTTCGCTCACTTCCATATATTCTTTCCCTATTTGTTAATTAACAATTAATCTGCTTGTTTATCTGTACTAGCTAGCTATTACGACTGAAGGGCCAATAAGATTGTATTCCGAATTCCCGATGATGAGGTATCTAAGCACCGAGTAGAATATTTGTTCTGAAAGGGAAAAAATAATCAAAACAAGATGTGAAAATAATTGATACGACAATATAATATGCTAATGAACCTATAATAATTATATAGTAGGTTGTGGTGGGGCTTGACGAAAGCTGGTGCGCTAAAATTCCAACCCGCATAAGGATTATTTAGAATCTCTCTCTCTCTCTCTCTCTCTCTCTCTCTCTCTCTCTCTCTCTCTCTCTCTCTCTCTCTCTCTCTCTCTCTCTCTCTCTCTCTCTCTCTCTCTCTCTCTCTCTCTCTCTCTCTCTCTCTCTCTCTCTCTCTCTCACACACACACACACACACACACACACACACACACACACACACACACACACACACACACACACACACACACACACACACACACACACACACACACAAACTACTTTTAGTTTTACTATCAACGATTGGAGTTAAATATATAATATAAAAAAATCGATTTCTTTTTGTAAATGGGAAAAATCATGCATATTAAAAGACTTATCATTGGATCTGACTCAACAATATCAGATGTATCATATAATTATATAAAAAAAATGTTACATGTAATTTTGTTTAAAAAAAAGCTAGTTTAGAACTCACACAATGGACAGGTGTAAAGTTAAAAATTATAATATTTAAAAAGACATCAAAATCTTATGATAAAAAAATAGAAAAAAGACATGATCTTGTATTATACTTTGAAAAGAGACTAATAGTCCGTTTGGTTCGATTATATGGGAGATGATTACATGTAATTCTGATGTAATAGTATGATTACAACGTTTTGTTAGGCTTATGTAATGTAAAGAGGATTACATTGCTAGAATTAATGAATGAAAATGCCTGTAATCCAATGAAAATGACACTATTATCATTATAATTTTTTAAATTGACCAAAATATCCACCTATAAATGTGGTTAAATATTAAATAATTTTAATTAACACCATTAAATATTAAAAAAATAATTAATAATATAGAAATTTAAGAAATATTCTCTCATTCAAAAATTTAAAAAGATTATATTCTACCGTTAAAAAAATATTAAAATATCTCATTAAATAATATCCCCATCATTAAATATCTCATTAAAATTAAAAAAAAAATATGCTATATTATTCTAATATATTCTCATATTCCATGTAATCCAACCAAAAGTTTTTATGTATATGCATCACCTTTCCCTAATGACGAACCGAATAAATTATGTAATCATTATTACATTACATTCATTTACATTGTATTACATTCTATTACATTACTTCCAATTCCGTGAACCAAATGGACACTAATAAATCTGTGGGAGAATGCCAAAAAAATACCATTTAAACTTCAAAATCCCGTTAACAAGTTCGGTAATGGTATTAACAAGAATGATAATGCAATTAACAAATCATTTTATTGTTAAATCACCTATTTAGTATTTTAAAGTTTAAATGGTATTTTTTTAGAATTCTCCCTAGATCTGTCATGATATCTCCCATTTATTATATCTTATTCTAGACACGATGCTATTTTATATTATATGTGTACAGATATATTAATTTCTAGATGGATACATTAAAAATAGTTATCCCATGGATCTAAAACTTATTCAAAAACTTTATATTTCTTAATTGATTTAAGATCTTTCAATTCAAGAGAAATAATTTATCATGGTTAGGAAGTTATAATATATCAATTTTGTAAAATTTTAAATTTCAATAATAAGTGGTAAATTAAAACAAATTATGCTAGTAAGGAGGTTTTGGGTTTTTTTTTTTGGATGATTTAAGAGAAATTTCTATTATCCTTTTTTCAAAGGGCATGAAGTCATGGTTTTTTACTATTTTTCAAATTTTTATATAGGATAATCATAGGAAAATATAATTTATAATAAAAAAATTTCTATTGTTATCTTTTGATTTTGGATAAATTTAAAATTTAATATTTAAAGTTATGATTAAAACATCTAGATTTTCATATTCACATTGTTGGCAAAAACAATTTCAGATCCAAATCTTCATTGATTTCATTGAACTGTACTTTCTCTAATTTTTTTTAACTCAATCTCATCATTATTCATAAAAATTTTAAAAATTTGTTGATTATGTCTACAAATAAAATAAATTAACCCAAAGTAGCTTGAGAATACTTTAGTGAAATAAGATGAAAAAAATTCTACTACATTCATATTAAATATATATTTAAAAAAGTTTGCAGCTTTGCTATGTTTTTTTTTTTTTTGGAGCAAGCACTAAGCAGCTTTCCTACATATTGAGTTAAAAAAAGAAGAATTAAAAATATTTATAATAAATAATTAATATAATATATTATAATTATTAAAATTCTTTCTTCAACTAGCATGGAGTAAGTCAGCATGGTATTATTAATTTAAATATTATAAATTCCTTTACTCGTCAAAAGATAATTGATGTGTGGAACATATTTTATAAAATACAAAAATTTAATATTTTTAATTTGAAAAACTCCCGATAAAATAGAGGTATGGGTAGATTCCCAATTGATTTAAAAATAATTTACAAAAATAATGAAGTTGTTATGATACTCTTAGAATTTATTAACTAAACGGAAAAAAAGAGGGAATTTCAAATTAAAAATACATAAACATTATGTAACTATAAAATATTAAATAAAGTATTTTATGAAATATAAAGATTCTATACTTCTAAATTGTATAACTCCTATAATAGATGCATCAGCCGACCGATTTAAAAAAAAAATTGAAACCATTAAATCTCAAATAAATTTTTTTCATAATCCCACTGTATTTGCCCTTGTCAATGAAAGCCGTATAGTAGTGGTCCGTAAGCACCTTGCATCCCAACTAACATTAAAATTAGAAATCACTAAATGTTTGTGGTAACATTACACCTTATATCATACGATGAATCAAATGAGCAGGATATATATGTGTAAAATAAGCTAATATAGTAATGACATAACTGATATGAGATCATACAAAACAATAGGTAAAATAAAATATTTATGAAATAGACCTTTGCATCACATAGGATTGTTTCTATTGAGGCAATATCACGAGCAACCTCATGTCCAGAGACATCATAAAGTTACGTTAGTCGAACGAATTCAATAAAAGCAAAGTTTTATAGGAAACTTTGAGTTGGTTACCAACCTCACGATATAGGACATGGGGAGGCTAATGGCATTGAGGTAGAGAACATGTGAGATGAAGAATAAGGTGAGAGGAATCCACTCAAAAAGTATTTTATAAAATATGAAATAATTTTTAATTTTTAAAAAGCATTAGTAGTGTGATAGAGAGGCATGCAACCTGATAAGATTTCAAATTGGGCCCGTTTGGTATGCTGAAATTGACCCAATGAAAATAGAAATGGAGGTCAATTCCATACCTTGAGGATGTTTGGTGTGATGGAATTTAATAAAATTCTATTTTTATATGGAACTCAATTCCACCAAGATAAATTCTATAAAAAAAAGCTCTGATTTACAATTATATTGGTCCCATTTCCCATGTTACCCTTTTACTTTCTACCCATCATGCTCGACCAAACTACCACCAGCAATTCACCAGCTCATGTCGCCTCATCCCACAACCAGCGATGACAGCAGCAAGCAGCCTCCACCGATCTAGGTGAATGACGTCGATTATGCCCTCCACTGTGCTTGATCACTTGGATTGAACAGATCTGAGGACCTCTATTGCCGAAAGTTGCGGACTTGTTTAGGAAGAGGTGAGGACGATGAAGAAGGAGTAATCTGTTTACAGTGATTGTGGCTTTTCTTCGGAGTTCGAGTTCAGCGCCTCCTTTGATTCCGATTCCGGCGACCTTTTTGGAACCAACCAATTACTTTAAATTTGTTTGAAGGGGAGGAAGAAGAGATGAGGATGATAGAAAAGGAGTGGATGTTGGATGGAGGGGTATGGTCACAGTGGAAGAAGGAGAGGGAGGGGACAAGGGAGATAATCATTTCCAACAATGAGCTGTTGACACACCAAACAAAATATGATTTTTTATTTGTTAATTATAAGGGTTTTTTTTATCTTTTCATATAAAAATTAAAATTCATTTCGATGACATACCAAATATACTTTAAAACCTCATTTCAATTTCTATCAAAGTCAATTTCATTGTACCAAACGGACCCAAAATATTTTGAAACTACATTTTCATTATATCCCTATCTTTAATATATTTATTTTAAAATATTTTAATATTTCAAAATATTTCTCAATTTGTAATTATCTTCCCCATATCTCTCTTTATTTTTTGAGAATGTTTTATTTTTATTATTATTTTAGTTGTACAATATTCATGGCAGGAGGAGGGCATGCGATGATGGGCTCTCAACATAAAATATTTTGTTTAATATTTTGAAATTTCTTGTAATTTGCAATTATATCCTGATAGCTCTCTTTATTTTTTGAGAATATTTTATTTTATCTCTTTATTTTAGTTATTACGATATTTATGGTAGAAGGAGAGCGTGTCAGATGGCTGAAAGAAAAACTCTCAATATCCTTTCTTTTATATAATCAATATATTAATCTATTTATTTAGACTCTTAATTAGTTGAAAAAAAATTTCCATATGTATATGTGGAAAAGTAAATAAATGATTTTCTTATATAAACTTAACGCTGAACTAAATTGTAAAATAATTTATATTGGCGGCAAAGTGTCAAAATAAAATAAAATAAAAGAAACAGTGGGGTTGATGTTGTTATGCTTTTGGGCTTCTAGTTTCCTCGTGGGGAGTAGGAACTGATGCTTAATTTGCTTCCAGTCCCTTCACACTATCTCCCAAAAACATTTTTCTTTGCTTTTAAGTTCTGATCTAATTAATTATATTGTCCTTCAGTCCATCGTATGTATATCCATGTTTTCTATTTTCAGTCCCGTGTTCTGGATGCATAAACTGCACTACAACCTAAATGAACAAGACAAAACTCACTTCATTCACTAATTTTTTTACTAAAAATACTACATATAATTAGGTGATCTGGACCCATAATGCACGTCATTGAACATATATTGATCGAGTTGTGAGCAATAGTATAATAATATGATTGTTGAAATTTCATAGGCAAATATTGTGTTTAATTTCTGGACCTCACCAGAATCAATGATGACTATATATATGGAGTGGTCATGGACGTACCACGCCAGAGAAATTAATTAAATTAAAAGAGCATTATACAATAAGATGGCTTTTGATTGATTGATTCCATCAATAATTGTTATTTGCGAAGGATGATATTCCCACAAAGGGAACTGAAGTTTCCCATAATCAAAGAAGAGTGTGATTAGTTAGTCGCAGAGAATAAGGAGAGTGTGACATCCATCCATCCATATCCATCAACTTCATACTTTTATAGATCCCATTGTCTAATCTCTCACCAAATGGGATATCAACAAAGCCTCTACCCTATCTTCCTTTTTTATTATAGGCTTAATCATCACTCTCTCTATTAATCAACGAATAAAGCCATATTCCACGAAATTAGCTAGAACTTGCTTGAATCTTCCCCCAATATCTTCTTTAAAATAATACACACTACTGCCTATAATTTAATTAAATTCATTTTCTCTCTGTATCTAGCTTCCTCGATCCATCTTTTGGTTTGATTCTTCAACAATACATATGCCACATGAAAGGCATGGACAAATGAATATATCAACACAGTGGCAAATGGGAACGTCCAATTTTAATTACTAGATATAAGTTTAATTATATCTACGCTTCACGTTTTAATTTTATATCTGTGGCCTTTTCTTTTGGGCATTTATTTGCAAGTAGCAGCAGCCAGCCAGCCATCATATATATTATTATAGTCGGCGTAGAACTGTAGCATTTTGCCCCGTCCTAATAAATTAATTACCTAGACAGCATCCCGACCACAGGTGACACAATAGATCAATTAAAGGACAAATGAAACTCAAAAAATAAAATCAAACTATGTCTCCTTCACTAAAAGATGCGTATCATCCACTGTTTTTAGATCAACCACGCATATTACACACGCGTACGGACTTTTAATTATCAGGCGTACACATGAACTTGCAGTACTTTATATATTACTGAAGAAGGGTGTAGATATTTACATATTTTTGCTCTATTGATTAGTGTGGGAAACAATTAACTTATTAATTAACGAGCATGCGTTTGCAGTCTTATCCGGAAAGGAAGAAGCAAAATGCCTTTAAAAATGAATGGCATATTGTTTTAGAAAAATTAATTAAAGCATGGTGGAACCATAGATATATATCCATATATATCATATAGCAATATATTCCTATAATTTCCTCCCTCTGCAGAATATAAAATTTCATTGAAGAATAATTAATCATCGGGTGTGGTCCATCGAAGCTCATTAGTGATAATAATGTATGAGATGCGTCCGACTTATTTAATATAATATTTACCAATATCTGCAAAGCTAAGTGTCCAGTATATGTATGTTCGATCTCCTATAGATTTCCGTCTTAATCATGCATCTCATATATTTGCTAAAAAATTAAGACTATAAAATATACTGCAAAGGGAAAGAGTGTCAATTGAAGTTAGAAAGGTTATGATATTATATTATATGTTTAATTAAGACACAAACATAACAGAATAAACAAACATGTATTTGATGAATTGAATCATCGGAAACATTATTTGTTGTCATTAGCTCCAATCTTTCCAACTATACCATGCTTTCCATGTTTATCGAGTTTGAAAAACTATAGCCGCATTATTTATATTGAGCCGTCAATTAAGAGTTTGTGGATTTGATGTAATGTGAAAAATCTAATATCAAATAGCAGTATTAGGCAATATATTATTTGATCTTTTTTTTCCAAAAAAATAATATTAGATAATAAAAGAGATATATAAGTGAAAAGACTTATAAATTCATTGCCTTAATGTTTCTAATTAAAATTTAGTCTTAAAATGATATAATTATGAAAATAGGTGATTTAATTAACTTATTTTTCAATCGATGAAAAGCTTTGCAGGAATTGACATAATAACAGTAATAATTCCCTCATGGCTACGACAAATGGGGAAAAAAGAGATCTAAATATGTAGAGGCGCAGCTTTTATTAAATACAAAGAATATAGGTCGGTACATTCCATGAGGATCATATGGTCATTTAAGAACTTCACTTTCCAGCTCACAATTTTTAATTAATAAGATAGCGCCGTTTCATTGGCACATGCAGGCAGGCAAGATCACGAAAATGCTAGTTTCCTTCGAATTTCTGAGTCAAAATAAAGCATTATTTGGATTTTGCTGATAACAATATTTACTTATAAATATAATATAATATAATATAATATGAAGATGGATGGATGTTATGTGTCTACAAAACATAACCTTTTATCCTTGAGGACCACGCTATCTCCGGATGGTGGCCAATTCCTATATATGGACTGTGATGCGGAAATTTTTCATAAAATTCAATTATGACTTTTAAATTTTAACTAGTAGATATAGTACTCTATATGCCATGCACATTTTTTTTAAGATTCTGGTTGATTAAATTAACTGAAAAATAATAATAATTAACAACGAAAATAATAATAACATATAGAGTTGAAAGTTAATACTAATAAGTAATAATAGTTGTAAATGGAGAATTGATTACTAAAGCCGTCCTAATTAGGGGCCACATACAGTTCATCAGTGCTTTGCATGAATGCAGAGCTATGAGAGTGTCCCATCTAATTAGTCTCTTTATCAAAATTATTTGTTATGATGCACACGTTCATACATTGAAATTTGATATCATCTTTGGAATAGAAGTCTTAACAAAAAAAAAAAATGGAAGTTGTAATGAAAACATATACTCGTTATATAATGTACTTGACAATATACATATGATACACACACACACACATATGATATATATATATATATATATGAAAATATATGGAGCCAAGTGTATGTGGGAGTGCAAATAGAGATGAGCATAGCATTAAAACTCATAACAGATAGGCCGGATTGACCTGGAAATTGATGATCCAGTCACTCATATGATCTGGGTGAATAGGAAAATCGGGAGAGAATTGACCCGGTGTAACCTAGACCAACCGAGGGTAAATCGGCTGGGTTAATGGTTGACCCAGGGCACTTTTTTATTGGAAAACTTTGCTCAAAAACCCCACAAAACATAGAAACTTTAAAAATAAATAAGTTTACTGAGAAAAAGAAGAACATGAGGGGAAGAAGAGAAAGAAATTGAAAAAGGAGATAATAAAATATGTTGATAATATATAAAACTATTATCTTCTAATCCTTTTTATAAGAATTATATTTTTAAATTGATTTATTTTTTTTCAGTATTAATTATATATAAATATATTACTGCAGCATATACTATATATGTGTTGTTAGTAGTTATTTTTATGCATTTTATTTAAAATATAAATTTTAATTATTACCGATCTAACCTTGAATTGACTTCCGATATGATAATATTAACTCTTAAATCACTACCTCAGTTGATTCATTGATTGATCCAATTTTTAATATTAAAGAGAGGAGGATAATAAACTTTTAGGGTCTGTTTGGAATGAGGGGAAGGGAGGGGAGGGGAATGTGGGGATTTTACTCCCCTCCCCTTATTTGGATAACTAAAAATTTTAGGAGGGGAGGGAAAATTTTCTAAAATTCTTCTTCCCCTCCCCTCCTAACCCTCCCCTCCAAAAGTGGGGGAATTTGAAGGGAAAGGTTCATGTTTGAATTCAAATTGACTAATATGCCTATGCCATTTTAAAATATTATCACAATGCCCTTCTCATTATTTAATTACAAAATTATAATTTTATATAGTAAATTCCATTTATAATTATATTTATTTAATTTTTATAATTATAAAATTATAATTTTATGTATTAAATTCCTTATATAATTATAATTTATTAAATATGTTAGAAAGTTATTAATTATAAATTAAATGAAATAAGAGCAAAGTTGTCCATATAAAAATGTTTCTCCTCCCCTCCCCTCTCTTTTTGTCAACCCAAACAAGGTAAAACAAAATCCATTTCAAACCCTCCCTTCCCATTTCCTCCCCTCCCATTCCCTCCATTAAAATTCCTTCCCTCCTCTCCCCTCCATCGAGCCAAACATAGCCTTAGAGTCTGTTTGGTATAAGGGGAGGGGAGGGGAATTGGGGATTTTGCTCCCCTCCCCTTATTTAGATTGTTAAAATTTTTAGGAGGGGAGGGAAAAGTTTTTACTCCCCACCAAAATTGGGGGAATTTGGAGGGAAATACTAATGTTTAGATATACATTGACTAATATGTCCCTACTATTTTATAATATTCTCAGAGTGTCTTTTCCATTCTTTACCCAAAACTATCACACATTTTATAATTATATTTATTTAATTTTTAAAATTATAAAATTATAATTTTATGTATTGAATACCATTTATAATAATATTTTATTAAATATGTTAGAAAATTATAAAATGTAAATTAAATAAAATAAGGGTAAAGTTGTCTATATAAAAATATTTCCCCTCTATTCCTTTTATATACCAAATAAGGTAATGTCAGAATCTCTCCTCTCTCCTCTCTTTTTGTCAATCCAAACAAGGTAAAAGAAAATCCATCTCAAATCCCCTACTCCCCTCCCCTCCCCTTCATCGAATCAAATATAGCGTTAAGCTAGCACAGTATTGCGCACGGGCTGCTCAGCAATTACGCCTTTAATTACTACTCCGACTTTCTTATATTCAATATGCTACTTTCTTTTATCAGTTTTATGTCACCCTCACTGCTTTAATTAGCATGGGCAATACGGACTGATCAAATACAGTGCTTACACTTGAATAAATTTACTACTCTAATTCTGCAACTTACCAATATCTTTTCAAGCCACAAAATTGATGAGTTTAGATAGCCATTCGATTTAATTATTTTTTTTGATACTATCGATTTAATTATTTCAACTTGTTCTCACAACTACTTTTCCTTTTCTTAAAAAAAAAATCGCATCAAAAAATGTTTGTTGTGGGACGACTTTAACGTGATTCTCCCTTTTTACCATGAAAAACTCTTACTCAACACATTAACTTAATTTATTTTAAAGTCGGCCTTCACAATTAATATCCCTTTGCATATATATAAAGTTAATGGACATTTTCAATTCAGCCAGGTGTATAGGAAGAAAACTAGTGTTGGCCGAACCCATTTGCTTGTTTGATAATGAGTACTATGTTATATTTACTGTTGTGTGTGTATATATTTATTTATTTATTTATTTATACTATATATATATATATATGACATATTTTATAAATCATATTGAAATTTCCCCTTCTCTCTCCTCTTAAAATGGGGGGATTTAGATAAGAAAGGTAATATTTTACTATGTTATAATTATTATGCTCATGGAATTTTTTTAATATTTCTATATTATCATTCTAACTTTTTTCCTTATTCATATCTTTATTTTAATATTTCGGCATGATGTGACTATTATGCCTATAAAAGCTATAATTATTTAATTTAATAATTATAAAATTATAATTTTATATAATCATTAAACATTCTACAAAATTCAAAAAAATGATTTAAATAAAATAAAGATAAAGTTGTTCATATTAAAATATTTTAACTTCCCTCCCTCATCAATCAAACAAATTAATATTAAAATCTTCCACTCTCCTCATCAATCATCAATCTAAATGAGATAATATTAAAATCTATCCAGCCCACCATTAAAATCTCTTCCGTCCAGGGAGAAGAGGCAAACCTTAGCAGTGAACAGTGAGAAACAGTGACCGAGGAAGGAAGGAAGTGAGTTGGGTGGGGAGGCACGCGCCCACAACAAAGGCGGGAAAAGTCAAACTGTCAAAAGCGTCAAACTTCGTAGCCTCTTTTCCTTACAATTATACCTCCAGTCGTATATTTATTTATATCTTCTCCTATATTTTAACTCAAGATACCCCTCTCCAAAGTCCCTACATAATTGAGGCCCTAATTTAATTAAATCACTAATTTCCCTCCCTTCTCTGTCCTATTCTCTCTATAAAAACCCCTCCCTCCCCTATCCTCATCTGTAACATACCCATCCATCCAACCCTCTCTCTCTCTATCTCTTTTCTCGTCTCTCTCTGCCCTCCCCTCGCAGACTAAAGGCAAGTAAAAGCAAAAGCACACCCAAAATTCCAACTCGGAAAAATCAATTAAGCTTATTCCTTGTGTGTTTCTGGCTTCTTTCATCCTTGCAGCAATGGATGTCAAAGGAAGAGGAAGCACCTCCCCCACTCTCCAACAAGCCGACGCCGTCGACGACGACCTTGACCTCCGACGAGGCCCTTGGACCGTCGACGAGGACCTCACCCTCATCAATTACATCACCACTCACGGCGAAGGTCGCTGGAACTCCCTTGCTCGCTCCGCCGGTACAACTTCTCTTCCATTTTATATGTCTTTTCAACAATCTGAATCATAACCCCTACCCCCACTTCTAAATTTCTTCGCCTCTCTTCTGCTTTTCGTTTGATTCCAACACTTGTCGCGTTCAATCTTCTCCACCACTTGTCTTCTTTTCCTCACAACCAATCAATCTTATTTGGGGACACAACTATCAAGGATCAAATCAAGTTCTAAAAGCCAAAGTTTTCGGTTTTCCTTCATATATAATAGCGTTCAGAGCGATTAAAAGATATATACACTTGCGTGGTGCTGCTTATATATATATATATATATATTTGTGGATGAGGATGACATATAGGTAGGTTAGTGATACATGATAATTGTTTAGACGCAGCCCACTTAGTGAAAAGGAAATGATAGTTATGATATATGCATACCACAATTGAATGTGTGAGGGACAGACAAAGTTCTCTCTATAGAGTATAGAGCCAATAATAATGCTCTTTCATTTCCTCTTTATATTCTCTCATAGAATAGAACTTTACCAATCTAAGCAATCTACTTTTAATTTGGTACAGGCCTCAAACGTACGGGCAAGAGCTGCAGACTGAGGTGGCTCAACTATCTCCGTCCTGATGTCCGACGAGGAAACATCACACTGGAAGAACAGCTCATGATTCTCGAACTTCATTCTCGCTGGGGAAACAGGTAATTAGTTGTCACCTCAAATAAATAAGTACATAAATATCTGCATGCATTCAACAACATCAACATACATGTATATCTTTTTTATTTCTCTTTATTATTGTTCTCTTAATCTCAGTTGTCATAATTGTTGATACGGAAATGATTAGGTGGTCCAAGATAGCCCAGTATTTGCCGGGAAGAACCGACAATGAGATCAAGAATTACTGGAGAACCCGTGTCCAAAAGCATGCCAAACAACTCAAATGTGACGTGAATAGCAAGCAATTCAAGGACACCATGCGCTACCTTTGGATGCCAAGGCTGGTAGAGCGCATTCAAGCCGCCGCCGCCGCCACAACGGCAAGTTCCCAGACGTTATCTGCCGCCACAACCGTCACCGCGAATTCCACATACAATCATTATAATAATAACATGCAAGTTGAGAATGGGAACATGCTGATAAACCCGGCGGCGGCCATCATGAATAATAATAATGACTTTGGAGGCTCCCAGGTCACACAGAGCTACACGCCGGAAAACAGCAGCACGGGCGCTTCATCGGACTCGTTCGGAACACAGGTTTCGCCGGTGTCGGAATTGACTGATTATTACAGTACTGTCCCTAATAATAATCAGGAATACTACCAACCCTCTCAGATGAGCTACTCTGATTGCATCACCAGCCCATCTGGGTTATACCCTCAAGGATTGGATTATTCCCAGGTGATGGATCCAAACAACCCCTGGATTCAGGGCGGCGACACGTTGGACAATTTGTGGAATGTTGAGATTGAGAATATGATGTTTTTACAGCAGCAGCTCGATATTGACAGCATGTAAAAACTCGCACCTATAGGAGATCAGGGCGGTAAAATTTAAACACCATTATTTGGCTTGGGGAGGCAAATTAAAGATATGAAATGGAATAAAATTATATGTAGGATACTTATAATAGTTTAATTTTGTTGCCAACTTATAGGTATGATTATCAACTGTAGATTAATTTTCAGTTTAGCTTGGCGTTTTGTTTTCCTTGTTTTTAGATGGGGGTGGGCACACATTTGTAATTTGAGATTCCATTCATTGAAATTATCTAACTTTGCTCTACGTCTTTTTTTTATGATTTGATTCTTCTATTTTTTCCCCCAATTCCTTAGACATGTATATGGCCAATGGGGACACGATCGAGAGATACGCATGATTCGTACATATATAATTTCGAGAGATAGTAATAATAATACAAGGGTGTGCATAATTGGTTCCAACAAGTTGCTATTAGAACTGATATTATATGAGATATCCAAGTAGTGCTTTTGAAAATCTTGTCCACGGGACATGAACCAAGGGTGAAAAGAGGCCCACGTGTTTCTAGATTGCTAATAAAAAAGTAAGGGGGGAAATTAATATATTTATAGACGTGGTGTTATGTGATTGGTTGCTCCAATGTTCAAGTAGGCCATTAAGGGCAACAATTTTCAAAAGCGAAGAGATAAATGTTGATTAGTAGTAGGAGTATTATTATATGGATGGTTAATGATGCAGAAAAGCTTTGTCACCAAAGTACGATTCCCAGGCCCTAATTTCGCTCACGCTTTGTTGGATATAGTACGGACAAAAGAAATCCAAAATTACCTACTTTTGATCTCATCCATGAGCTGATTATATACATAGCCAAAAGAATGGGAAGGACCAAAATGGGATACACAATTAAGCTCGTTTGGATTAGTTTATGAAAGTTTTATAAGTGCTTATGAATTATGATTCACAGAATATAAAGTAATATTTATAATTTATAAGATAGCTTTTACGGTGTGCTTTTACGGTCTATAAGATAAATATATGAAAAAGACTTATCTTAATTTACGTAAATCCAACTTATTATATAAGTTCGATTCATAAAAGCTCATCCAAACGAGCTACATGATTTATGCCAAAAGGGGTGATTAGATAATTTTATTTTAGGGAGGTGCACCGTGCACGTGCCAAGAGAGAGGGAGAGGGGAGAAGGAACACGTGATGGAATAGTTTAGAGAGAAGGGGTGGGGGGGTGTATGGCGGCGGGGTTATCTTGATTCTTGAAGTAGGCCGCGTGCCTATAAGAGAAGGACGAGGGAAGTGGTCCGGGAGTGTGAAGGGTTAAAAGGATGCCACGTGGAAGTGTTGAATTAATTTGATTTTAGGGGGAAAAAAAATGAGGGGGTTGGGCTTCCTAGAGTGAAGCACTCAAGGCCGCAACTGTTGAAACTGCCTTCCTATTCATTAGTCCACCTCTAGCCTCACCGCCATACACTCTTCTCTTTTTATATGATTTTTTTAGGAAGTTTTTATTTAAGCATTACCAAATCTAATTGAAAGTAGTTTTATCTTTTACAAAAATTTTTACAGTCAGGATTTTTATTAGGATAACATTTGTTGATAGCACCACATTCCTTCTGTTTATGTTTTTTTAACCTCCTTTCTTCTGTTTCACATCTCTTATTTAATACTACATCATTTTTAATATATGATCGATTTTATAATTTAAATTAAACTAAAAAGTGGATCTTTTATATTGAGCACTAGTGGTAATAACTTTTTTTGTTAGTAAATTTTCTCCGATAAAATTATTCCCCCACTGTGTACCCAAATTAGCTTGGAAGCACCTTCGGTGATAAAAAAAAAAAAAAAGGTTATGCCCCCACTCCTTCCGATCTCAAATATAGCACACCCCTAACTACATATCATTGAGATTAATGAAAATAGTTAATATAGTTAAATTCATTAAGTTGATCGCAAAATAAGTTTTTTATTTTTTTCAACAATACCCGATGACTGCATTGTGAATAATATAACGGTGATTATTTATTAGAGGTATTATTATAAAGAAGATTTTAATGATTCCAACATTATTTGGATAAATAGGTTATATATATATATATATATATATATATATATATATATATAGCTCTCTCATGTCTGATATATGACACTAGAGGAATACCACATATTAGCAATATTTCTTTTTCAACGATTAAAAGATAAATTGAGTCGTTAGTCACATATACTCCCGTCCTTAAACTGTAATAAGAATATAGAGAAAATATAACAAGATAACCTTTAACTATTTATATTTAATGTACTATAGTCTTTATTAATTTCGCGAGCGCTTATTATATATTTTTATCGTGTGCATAACTAACATAACACACGACCTTTTTTTTTTTTTTCGCCGAAAAGGATGTTTCCTAAACTGGGAAAGAAAATACATAACAGTTAAAATGCTACAGCTATTAACCTACACACAATCTACTGTATAAATTACAGTCCAACAAAATAACTAGTCTGTAGCTCTCATAAGCGATCTAGACTCATCTTCCAATATCTTTCTCAACTGCTCTCATGGTTGCTGCACCCAATCACTCAGATATGACCCACCTAGCGTAACTTTCGTAACTCAATCAGCTGCTAAGTTAGTTTTTCTAGAAATATAATTATAAGAATGATTCTCAATTAGATTTCTTGAAAGTTGAATATTTTCAAGGAGGTTGATATATCTCCAGTCACATGAAGAAGATTCATTAGTTAAACACTTAATCAACATTTGATTATCAGACTCAAATGGAACATCCTCTAGTTGGTTATCATGAACGAAATGAATAGTATCCAGACGAGCAATTCCTTCAGCCATTAAAGCTAAATTGGCTTCCACTATTCTTACATTTCCATCCAATAACCACTCATTGGAATCCCTTACCACAAACACTACAGCAGCTCTATTCTCCAATGCCAAATAAGCACAATCAGAATTAATTTTGATTTGATTACCTTTTGATGGCTTCCACTCATATTGTTCGTTGTTTGGCATGTTTCTTTGTGCTGGAGGCAGCAGATCCATTTCTAACCATCCTCTTGCATTCCAATATCCTTGTAGGTAATTACATGCCTGCTCTCCAATTATATCCCAAACTTTCTGGTAAAATACATAACACACGACTTAAACATAGAAATATATGAGATTAAGACTATTCAAATTCTGTTAAAAAAAAGACTATTCAAATTAAGAAAGATTTCATTTATTACCAGAAATCAAGTTCACCATCCTTATACATAACTCCCTTCTACATTGTGATTTGTTAATGAAGGAAGAAAACACATGTGCGAGAATTAATTAGTTGAAAAGGATTGTTTATTTATTAAGTCACATGAAATATTTGTTTTGCAACTGATAAAGGGAAAATAAAAAGGTCCAAAATAAAAATGATAGGGGATCAAAAAACGTGCTTAAATTGAAATTCAAAGCAACTTAAATAATAAACCACCGTGTTCTTTAACAACTATCTAGTTTTTCATTCTACCAATATGAGTTTTTAAACATTGCCACTTCCAAATGGACACACACACAAATATGGTACACATACAAGAATAAGTGGAGGGAAACAGAAAACATTCATGAAAAGGGAATAGACGAAGAATACACATAAAGCACAGTGATGCTTAATTAGCCAGGACATAGGCTTACACGTACGTGGTCATCAAGTAATAAAGGGTCGTATAACTGGACTCCACATCAGAGGAGCGAGATGCTTTTGCATTTCAAAAAGGAGGCTGCAAGAGAAAATGTTTAATGCATTTCACATTTACTTGGGTATTACTATTATGTAGTTAATTATGTGATAAACATTAAGGAAAAAACCAGATCCTTTTTTTAGGCCCAATATCATAATTTTTATTCTACGGATCGATAGAAACGGCACCGAATTATAAATTAATCGAAAAAAAAACGAAAATATTTATGTTTAACTTTTTTTATCAGCCGTGACGTGACAATAAGCATATGAGGAATGTTTTATATATTTAATTAAGAATAGTGGTGAGAGCGTAAATGTCATAGGCATAACTCGTTGATAAGGTTGAGTAGAGCGTTAGATTGAACTCAGATGACACTATTAATTAATCAAGGAGGTGACGATACTTGGGAAAGCCTGCTTTAGTTTCTTGAATATTTATATATGTTAAAAAATCCCAAACTTCTCTAATCAAATTATAGTACGTGAGTGATTTTTACAGAGTAATAACAGTTGTGAGTCTCAGTGTAGTTTCCGACAGAATTACTAAAAATTAAACTTTGAATTTGCTGTGGCCTATGGTTTAAATTAAACTAACTCATAGAAGTTGAAACCATAACTCTTTATACCCTCATGCCATTAAGTTAACTAATAATATCCTTAATTTGTTGCACGGTTTAATTTATGGCCATTGTACTAAAAATATAACAACAACAGATAAAAGTAAAAGGATGTGAGATAAAAGTAGTGTCACGAATTTCGCCCTTCTCTATATATAATAATGAAAAGAAGTACAGTGTTAAGTGCTACGTTAATTAAGATATTCATACAAATCATTATGTATTTACAATTGCGTACTAAAATCAAAGAATGAAAGAACTTTTGAGAGGAAAGAGAAATCCCCGTGGGAATTCCAAGTGGCATGGTTGGGATGGGACCATTGTGTTGTGGGCTGCTGTTGTTACGTATCATCTAATTGCTGTTGGAAAGCTCCTTCTCCTCATCTTTCAAAACTTCAATTCTACTTTTAGCCCATTTTTATTAAAATTAATTAGATTCCTTACAAGACAAATATAGAAGTATTATCCATCTTACGATATAGTCAGCTTTAGATATATGCTATGAATTATATTTATATTTAAATAGGATGAAAAATATACACAAAATATTTAATATGCGACGATATGTTAGTTTCCTAAAATTTAATATGATTTGTTTATTTCTAAAAAATGACAAAAAATTTCTCAAACTTAATGCAAACATGACCTCTCTATAAGGATGGGTCCTACATGCTATGTCTAAATAAGTAAGGAAGTTAAATAAATTATTTAACTTTTTTAATCTCTAAAAAAATCAATTAACTTTTATATCAAAGACATTAAAAAAACATAAAAAAACAGCAGGAAATGCAATTGTACCCGTCAATTCTAAACAAATCCCTCACTTGTGACATAGGCCGTGTTTGTACATAAGCTTTGTTCGTGAATGTTACAAATTTCGAAATTCTTTCCGGTTAATCTTTTTAATTTATTATGATTATCTCTATATATTTTCCTCCAGATATAGAGAGGGGATTTGGGTCGAAAACAACATATAAATGCAGATATATTTTCCGGACGAGAGTACCGCTGGGAACTGGGGAAAATGGCCAGAAAAAATAGAGGACATCATTTTCAGGGCTTTTATTAAAAAAAACAATCACAAAAAAATTTAGGTTAATTAGGCTTTAGGAGCTTCTCAAGGATAGGCATGGGTCAAAGCTTTAAAAAAATACTTATAGATCATTTATCACCAATGAGATATTCTCACATAAAATGATAGGATTTGAACTCAGATATTTAATCAATTAATTAAAAAAATTAAATTAATGGTTACAACAAAGTGAAGTAGAGGTTTGAAGAGGGTAGTGGATTCCTATGTCGTCCTCCCACTTTTATAACACACACTTCTTTCTCGTACGTTTCTTCATTTTTAATATTTTTTATGGTTCAATCTTATCCCTTCACTGATTAATCTTCACTTTGATGCAAACCCTACTTTTGTTTCCAATTAAAGGTTTGCGTTTCTTCTATGCAAACTCTTAATTTCTCCTACCATCATAATTTCTTGTCATTAATTACCATGAAACTAAACCACGCAAGCTCAGCATTTCACAACAAATTTGTGGTTTATCATAGTTAGACACAAGTATTTGTCACTAATTCCAACCTTAACACTTATCCTATTTTAATTTCCATATCACTCGTGTTAACCAACCTTGGTTCGTTAGCACTTCAGACCTAAACTTGACATGATCAAGTATAGATCCGGCTTATAGGGAGATCATGTCGATGATAACACAAATCAAACGAACCGGGAAGAAAAATATAAGTAGGGTTTAAATTGAAATATTCCACGTTTAAGATTAGTGTTGTATGTGGTTTGAAATGATATTATACCCGATTTTGATTGCCCAGCACTGCAATATTATTTTACAACAATATAAATAATTTATGAGAAGTCGCATTATAAATAAATTATAGTACGATTCATTTTCTAAACTCCATACAATATATATTGTGTTTTTATTAATTTATTTTACTTGTAATTTAAGCATTTAACACATTAAGAAATGAGTAGCAACTTAGTTGACGCATAGCATACCTGTGTGTGTACGCATGTATCTTTAACTATATGTTAGTGTCAAATGATATCACCACTTACGTCATACTACGAAGTTGCCAGCTTGTTTATATATATTATTACGGTGTAATTCAGAAATTCAACTTCTCCATCGTATGTATTCATGGCCCCCTGTCTCTCTCTCTCTCTCTCTCTCTCTTAAAGATTTTGTTTTTAAAATTAAGAGGTTTGGAACCTTTTGCCTCTAATTCATTTGTATTACGTGAATTAGTGTTAGGTAGTTAGTAAACATTTGAGTTTTAATTGTTATTTTCTTGCACATTAATAATTTTTATGGTGATATACTTATAATAACAAGTCTAAGCTGCTCCTTGTAAATTTGATGGTCCAAATCTATAAGTAGGATTGGATGAAGATTAACAATGAACCAAGGAAAGAGCCAAAGATGATGAAGCAACTCGTGGAATATTTGTTCTCTCGGTTATCTATAAATTGGGACTTTAAAGAGTAAAATAATAAGTTAACGGTCTTATAACTTAATGGGATTAGAGTTCATTATAAATGGGAGGTTTCAAAACCTAATTTGTAATCTCATGCTATTAATGTGCGCCCTTTTAATTTAAAGAAAAAGGGATCAAATTAATAAACACGGTTGATGATGTTAGAAAATTGTAATCATATAGGATGGTAGTACCATCTAGAAGCACATGTTTAGACTTTAGGGGAGCAAATACGCCTATAGCTAATTAAGTCTCCGTGCCCCCTGTAGTTTTTTCGGGCCCAATGAGATGGATGGCTCGAGATGCTCTTTTTGGGGTGTTATTGGATTAACAATTTAACATGTAGATTGTTTGTCCAAGTTTACATAAACAAATGGACAATGCCCTTGGACGTCCTTCCTTTCTTATTTTGGGCCACTTCTCTTGGGCTCCTTAAGTAATCATATTCACAAAAACAATGTTTAAATTGCATAATTAACGGCCTCAACACTGCGGAGCTTCACTCGTTGTAATAATAAGGAACCCATTTGTACCAAAAAAATAATGAACCCATTCGTCACAAAAGATGTTTAAGCCCATGACTTTACGGATTAACTTAACTAGATTGCTTCCACGAAACAGGCCCGATTTGAGGCCCATATAGGAAATTTGGATGCCCCCACCCCAATTTTTTCTTTCCGTAGCTTGAAGTCACCACTCACCACGTTTCGTGGAAAATGAAGAATCCCCCGTGATTTTGACTGATGCGGTAGCGTGCAGAATTTTGCTTCCGCTCCCCGCAAATAAAAACAACCACTCAATTTTGGCAAGAAAATATAATAAAAAATCATTACTTCCCCGTGCTGACGTGGATCAGGACGAAAGAAAAATCTCACGATATAAGAGAAAGAGACGTTGGGCGTTTTGGAGATAAGATACTTTATGTGAGGTCATACTGGTAATAATAAAGGATATTTTCAATGTTAGAGCCAGCATGGTGGCGAATAGCCAGACACCATGTGGACTTTTACGCTGCGTACAATTTTGGGTTTTGCTGCTTTTTTTTCTTTTCCTTGTAGAATCGAAAACGGACACGAAATGACCTCTTGACACTTTTTATGGCTTTCTGCTATATTTTAAAATGTGCGCAAAATGGCGGGACTGTTTTGTCCCTGTACTTACCCTTCCTCACTTTCGATTTTCTTAGCTACGCCTCTACGCACCCAAAAGATCGATGGATCACGTGCAGGGACATTGACGTAATTACAGTTGTTTCGTATTCAGATGTGATCAACTCCGGAAGCAACTGCCTCTCTCTCCTACGAACTTTCCCTTCATCCTCGGCTTATAAATCCGCGTTTTGATCTTCCTTGCTCCGTTCTATTCTCGGACACCTTCGATCTCTCATTCAAACCGCTCAATCTGATCACCGTCTCCTCAAACTGTAAGTAAACAAATTTGCCATATATTTTCTATTACATTAGCGTAGTGATCAATTTCGCTCTCTGGAACTTCTAGCTTTATTAATTTAATTTTCCTTGCATATTATTGCCTAAATTTCTTTTATATACCCTAATTTTTTTCTAGCTTTGTGAAGATCAACTAAGTCGTACATAAATACATTTTTTTTTTGTCAAAGTGATTTCTTTATCTGTGCTGTGGTTATTTGGTCGGGCAAATGACTACTGGTAGCTATATTGGGATCTCTACCATGAAGCCTTGTGGTAAAATCCTAAGAAGCTGTAGAAGTTCGTCTCTTTTTGGGTTTTCTCCAACCAAGCTTAATGACTCAGTCATGGACATCTTGTCCAAATCATATCCCAAATCCGTGCATCGGCATAGATATCATACCTGTAATACTCAAATTGTAAGGTGTATTCATATAATCAATCTGAATCGGAGAGATTTTAGAATTTCCGATTCAAATTGGGGTCAGGGTAGAATTTTTAGTAATAGTTGTGTCAATATAGGCAGTTGTAGGGGCATTTCATTGATACCGAAGGCAGTTTCTGATTTTAGAAACCATTCTACGTCAGTTGATTCTCATTTTAATGACACAAGCTTTGAGAAGATTTATATTCAAAGTGGATTAAATGTGAAGCCTTTGGTGTTTGAAAGAGTTGAAACTGGTCAAAGTAGATTGGAAGAAGTCCCCAAAGATAGAACTAATGAGTCAAATGTAAATATAGATAATTTGAAGGGTTTGAATGAGAGTAAGGTTGAGAGGGAGGTGTCTGAGATTGAAAAGGAAGCTTGGAAGCTGCTTCGAGGTGCTGTTGTCACTTATTGTGGGAATCCAGTTGGGACTGTTGCAGCTAATGATCCAACGGACAAACAACCATTGAATTATGATCAAATCTTTATACGTGATTTTGTTCCATCAGCAATTGCTTTTCTGCTCAATGGTGAAGGAGAGATCGTCAAGAATTTTCTACTTCACACACTGCAGTTGCAGGTAAATTATGGACTTCATGGCTTTTATTATTTTGTCATTCTTTGATTTATTTGCAGTGACAAGATAAATATTCCTCCTGAGAGTTGTTAACTGTTAACATTTGCTTTGGTGATTACTTTGTCTGGACTTGGTAGTCTTGAAGACTTCTTTTAGATAATGCAGTAACTTCTGTTTTCACATAATAGATAGTGCTCGATCTTGCCCATATAGAATTTGGGCAACTTAATGGGTGTTGTAGATCCTGTGTGGATAGAAGAATGATGATACTTGCTAACTTTACATGTATGATTTTTTGTTTCTTTTATCATTCTAATTTGTCCTGACTTATAACTCAGTACTTGATCCTTCTACGGTTTCTCACTGAATGTTTATTTGCATTGCATCATTTCATCGTAATTTAATATTTAAAGTGTCCACTTGGCTGAGACTTGTTACTTCGCTCGCATAAGAATCTTGTCCTGAGGAACAGGTGAATAGTTGATGGTTCTTGATGCTATTTGGAGTGTTCTCAGGGAAGAATATTGAATAATAAGCCTTCATTAGACTTTTATACTTGGTTCTTGATATTTCTTCCTCTTTTAACATTTTAATTCAATTGAAATGTTTGCATTCACTAGAGTTGGGAGAAGACTGTTGACTGTTATAGCCCAGGGCAAGGGCTAATGCCAGCAAGCTTCAAAGTTAGAACAGTGTCTCTTGATGGAAGCAATGAAGCATTTGAGGAGGTTTTGGATCCTGATTTTGGTGAATCAGCTATTGGCCGTGTAGCACCTGTTGATTCTGGTGAGTTGTTTATGTGTGAAGAAAAAAGAACATCATGGTTCTGTTAGTGGAATGTCGCCCTGATTGTCTAAAACAACAAGACTATGGGTCTTGTGCTTTGTGGACAGTCTAAAGTGAACACTATTCATGACTTATAAGTAGTGGTTTCCTACAAACTTTGTATTGTATATGTATACATGGATTTGTTGATTGTCCTTTTGTCCTAGTTCAACAATATTATCCATTCACCTATCAAGATTTCATCTGCATATATCACTTGTTGGTATTACATTCCATCATAGGTTCAAAATTTAAGGCCTATATTGTACTTTTTCTGACAGGATTATGGTGGATCATTTTGTTGAGAGCTTATGGGAAGCTCACTGGCGATTATGCATTGCAAGAAAGAGTGGATGTCCAGACGGGCATGAGACTGATTCTTAAGCAGTGTCTGACCGATGGATTTGACATGTTTCCTACTTTATTAGTCACCGATGGTTCCTGCATGATTGATAGACGGATGGGTATTCATGGTCACCCTCTTGAGATCCAAGTAAGCTAATCATCCTGTTGCGCCTCTATCACTGCATATTTATAGAAACAGGAACTAGCATTTATTATGGCCATAAGTAGATTGGTACTAAATGTGGTATTCTTGGAATATTATTCATTCTTTTTCCTTCTGTGGACTTCCTTTGACAAGTTTTTGACAAGCAGTTCTGCTATTGCATGAAACACTAAAATGATGTTATAAAAGTGTTTTTAACTCTTCTACCTCTGTTGAAATCATCTTCTTGGGATTTTAATGGACGTGCAGGCATTATTTTATTCAGCCTTACGATGCTCACGTGAGATGCTGACTGTCAGTGATGCAACCAAAAGTCTGGTTGCTGCCATTAATAATCGCCTAAGTGCTCTCTCTTTTCACATGAGAGAATATTATTGGGTTGACATAAAGAAGATTAATGAAATATATCGTTACAAGACAGAAGAGTATTCTAATGATGCTGTTAACAAGTTTAATATCTATCCGGAGCAAATTCCTTCTTGGCTGGTAGACTGGATCCCTGAAGAAGGTGGATACTTCATTGGCAATTTGCAACCTGCTCACATGGACTTCAGGTTTTTTACACATGGAAATCTTTGGACCATCATTTCTTCTCTAGGCACTACAAAACAGAATAGGGGCATTTTGAATTTAATAGAGGCCAAATGGGATGATCTTGTCGCACAAATGCCTCTTAAGATATGTTATCCTGCCCTGGAGAGTGACGAGTGGCGCATAATCACTGGCAGTGACCCCAAGAACACGTAAGGCTCTTTTATATCCCCCCAAAAAAACACATACACACCTATCATTTTGCCACAACTTGTGTTTACTGAGTGCTTTCCTGCCCCCTGGTGTTTGTTGCACGATTATGTTAACTTTCAATTATTGTTTGCAGCCCGTGGTCATATCACAACGGGGGGTCATGGCCAACTCTTCTCTGGCCGGTAAGTTTGATATGTAATCCTATCTGAGATTTATTTTATAGCAAGTACTCTCAAGTCTCAAGCACTCCAATTTTGTGTATATTTTTTATAGACTGAAAAGAGCAATTGGAAGCCTTTTACTTTAATTACTTCCTTTGCTTAAGCCTGGAAAATGAAACAACCTAGGATGCCTCTTATCTAATAGATTGCTATTCTTTAACTGGTCATTGGAAGAACATTTTGGTGACTTGAAACTTTGTGAATCTTACCTTCATTAATAAGATATTATTTAGTGAATGATCAATGAGCTCGCAATTGACACTATTTCTTCTAAAAATCAGTTCACTTTAGCCTGCATCAAGATGGGGCGGCCTGATTTGGCACAGAAGGCCATTGATGTGGCAGAGAAAAGACTTCATGTGGATGGATGGCCAGAGTACTATGATACTCGAAACGGGAAGTTTATAGGGAAGCAGTCCCGGCTTATGCAAACATGGACTATTGCTGGTTTGCTGACATCGAAGATGCTTTTAGAGAATCCAGAGAAGGCATCTTTGCTGTTCTGGGAGGAGGATTTTGAGATCCTTCAGTCCTGTGTCTGCATGCTCAAAAAGAGTGGGAGAAGCAAGTGTTCCCGTTTTGCTTCAAGATCTCAATTTGCTGTCTAAGGGGAAGCAGCACCTGCTCTGTTCACCTCTTTCTACGGCTGTCTGGTGGCACCCACGACCACCCGTTAGTTTAAAATAGTTTATTTATTTAGGTTAGAGTTCACGCCATAACACAAAAACTGTTCAATTTATTATGACCATCATAGAATTAATCCAAGCCGGTTGTCTTGTTATTTGATGACGACGGCTAACTTGGTTGTATTTTCATGTTGTGTCGTTAGTTATGTAGACAAAACTCCATTCAGATGCTCAACTTTTAAGGAGATCCGACTGGCTAATTATAATTGAAATGTTATCTTCCATCACGGCCTTGGTTGTGTGAGATGTGATGATCCATGTAGTTCTAGTGTTTTATGCGTCTCCTAATTTTCTGTTGTCTGAATATCTAGGGTCGAAAAACCTTTCTTTGCCATCAAGACGCTGAGAGAAATGAGATTGAAATGTCATGAAGTGTATATGGAATGGATTACTGTAGATTTTCATTCGAAAACGAAACTTTAAACAGCCAACAGATTACGAGGCAATGAGCAGCCAATGAAACTATCACTGTGACAAGAAGGAAAGAAAAAGCCTAATGAACACTTGACCTAGATGGATATCTATGAGGGAAACGAGCATTTTTGACATGACGCTAGCTATTACTACAACACAAAGGAGCACAAGTACAATTAGTGTGAAGTGTAAGGCTCAGATGGTGCTATTGCTGAAAAGGTGAATACGACTGTCTCCAAGCCTGAGGGAGTAGGCGGCTTTCTTGTACTCGGCCCAAGTGAAAGGCCTGTACAGAGATGGTGTGTCAGGCGTAACCATAACTGGCGGGGTAACAATGCAGGCATTCAGGGGCGGAGCCGCAAAATACGCCATTGACATTCTTGACCTCTGCGAGTTCGTCATTGCCCTGTGCCTCACGCTCTTGAATCTCCCATTCGTCATTACCTGCCCACATTTGTGTTAAAACCAGGTTCTGTTCTTTTTCCTGCTCAGTGCTCTGTCTAATCAAAGTTGAGCAGGTGAAGTAACAGTGAGAGGATCTCAAGTCATAGATACACACATGCATACCTGCAATGCATCACCAACATTAACGCAGAAAGCAGAGGGGTCTGGGGAGACGGGGATCCACACGCCATCTTGGAGGGAGATCTGGAGGCCACCAACATCGTTGGATGTGAGGATGGTTAGGATCTGAGGGTCAGAATGCTCTCCGAAGCCAACCTTGGAGTTGGAGGTGTCCCTATCGGAGAGCGTAGGTGGGTAGTGATTGAGCCTCAACACACAGTCGCTATCAACGTCCCTGATCATCCTGCTGAACGCCCATGCATCCGGGACCCCCAGCCCCTCTGCCATCACCTCCAATATTTCACATGCCAGCCTCCTCACTTCCTCTGTGTATTCTCTCACTGTACACCTGTCATGTTCACACCTACCCTCTTCACTATTTCTCTCTTTCTCAATTCTACCAAAACAAAAAACACAGCTTTCCTTTCATTCATAACTTAAGAAACCACTTTACTCTTCTTGTAGTTTTGGTGAAAGTGTGTGTGAGTGGATCTGGAGCTCAGCAACTCGGCTGAGCTTTCCTTCATTGGGGTGCATATATACGGCTAAAAATGAAAATACCATCTGTTTATTTCCTTTCTTGGGCATTAGGACCTTTTTATTTCTTGCAAAACAGGGTATATTTTAAACTTTCATTTCGCAGTTTTGATATGATTGGACGTTGTTGATGGGCCTCTGGTCTCAGACGTCATTCGATGGGTCCTGACATTAATCTCAGGTTGCTTCTGTGTGTGTGTGTGTGTAATATAGTTTAATTTCATAAATTAATGAAAAGCAGAGATGCATTGTGAGTAATTGACAAGACAGGAACGTCATTCAAGAACTCACGGCAGAGAGAAGAGGTCACCCCCCCCCCCCAAGGGTGAGTGTGTGTGTCTCTCTCTCTCTCTCTCTGACATGCAATCTTATCTCCTACGACATCCTCCTTCTTCCCATACTCTTCCATATGTGCGAGTGCCGCCTCAGTGCTTTGCATTTACTACTAACAAATTATTATATTTCTCTACCTCAATATTGGCCACTGGGGAAGTTCCCTCTATATATACATGTTAAATTGTTAATTGATCTCCAGATACATTTTGTAAAAATTAGTTATTATAATGATTCATAAAATTTATTATCACATGTTAAAAAATAATAACTTCATATATAAGATAGATGATACTATTGGTCCCATTAAAAAAATTACAATTGATGACATTTTCAAAAATTGCATCACTGCCGCTTACTTCTATTAAATATAGTATATGAAAAATGTCACATTTTCATCGTCACTATTCTTTTAGGCTGGGTTGTAGCTAGATTCTAAACCATTCTAAATTGTTATCCAAACATTAACGTATGTTTCTTGATAAAAAAACATTAAATTAAATTATCTATCTCACAAATTGCATAACATAATAGTTCCCATCCCACAACTTGCACATGAAAAACTATTAAAGTTTTCACCCTTTCACATTCGTGCGTATGAGGCACTAATTTTTAATTATTCATTTTCCTTGGGGACTAGTTAAAAGTAAAAAGTGGCCTTCAAAGAAGAAAGCCCTCTCTATTATTTATATAGTGCAGAAAAGCGAGTTTTCTTCCAGCACTAGAAACATGATGAGGACAAGGATGGAAGAACAGAAAGCAGAAACCCCGGATATCGATAAGCATGAAACCTAATTAGTCAAGCTTGACTGAAAGCTGTAATATTTGGAATCGGAAATAGGAAGAGCTATACGAATTTAATAGTGAAAAACGCAGCTGGACCACGTATGTACTAGCAAGGAGTGTTGTTTGAAGAACAGTTGGCAAAATCAGATTATTGGCCACAGAATGGGAATTACAAAGTTCATAATTTTCTCTCTCCATTCTCTGGTGGTCGGATACAACTCACTGGAAGCAACTTCCATATAGAAATCCATAATTATTCATTGAACTGAGATAGATGTATACTCAGCGGGTAAGCTGGCAAGAACTTACTTGGTAGCATGGTCCATGTCAAAAACAACACCCATTATATATATTTATATATTCATTATGCCCCAACTGTCACTTTCTTTTCTTATGCCATATACACCATCTCTTGCCCATTGTCTGGCTTCACCATATTCCCCAAAAATTAAAATATCCACTATATATATATATATAAATAGCCACAACCAATGGTCCATCCTACTCCCCCCTCTCTTCTTTTGTGGCTAAGAATTCTTCTTCAACTTAAACATACAGGCAGGTAACAAGGCTTAGCTAACCATGAAATGAATGTGAAAGGTAAAGAAAAGGACAGATAGCTAGGGCCAACTAGCACCTGAATTATAAAATTCCTACATGAATTGACAGTAAAATATACTACTTACATATTTATTGCGAGTTTTTATAACATGGTATTATAGCATCACATGCTGTTTTAAGAAAAAGTATTGTTGCCTATTGTTTATATAACTTCATCTTAACACCAAAAAATAGTTTTTTTTTCTTTTTTGAGAAGATTGATAGTAAAGAGAGTCTGACATAAAATTGATCTAGTAGTGTAAGGTTTCATTAGATTTTTCTCGGTCTCAAATTCAAGCCACAGAGGATAATATAACACTATGAGGATATAACAATGAACCCATACCCAATACCATATCATAATATAAAATAATAAAAAAAAAGATTGATAGCAAAGAGAGGACATGTATGTATGTACGTACCTGAAGTGGGAAGGGTCATTGGAAATGTGGAGAGACATTTGGGAAATGGAAGGAGGGCTGACATTAAGAAGAAGGTACTCAACCTCTCCCATGTCTCCATTAAGGCCTATGTTCTTGCAGCCATACCCAAAAGGACTAGCTGGTGTAGCTTGCTTCTTCTGAGCCACTGGTTTCGCAAAGAAGCTATGTCCTATTTCTTCCATTTTAGCTATAGTTTCTGGAGGCACACCATGGTTTATCACCTTGAAGAAACCAAACTCCTCACACGCTTTCACTATGAGCTGTGACACCACTGACCTCTCAGCCGAAAGGTCCACCATTGGAAGATCAATGCTCAAACTCTTCTCATTCCGAATAGGATGTGGAGTAGCTACCACCATATCGATCTATATATTGAATTTGCAATATGTAGCCAGCTATATAGAGTGAAAAGAAACGGAAAATTCGGGGTGAGGTTAGTATGTGAGGATAATAGAGCAGAGAAGAGAGAAGTTGAGAGTTTCTCAGTACAGTACAGAAGATATGATAGGGAGTTGTGAACCAATAATGGGATATTTATGCAGCAAGAAAAGAGAGAATCCATGGAGTGAGAGATTAATAAATTAATTAACTGATAAAATAGTAAAATACTTTCCGGGGGAAGAAAAAAGAGCTAATATAATATTGAATTTATTATTTTCCCTTGTTTTATAGGGATTGAGGAATAATGTACTTTAAAATGAAGTACAAGTAGTAAAATTTCGTGTTCCAACGTTGACCTTCTTCACTCTAGATTGACTCATAGCTTTCCACTTTAATTACCTGTCTGCAATTGTTTTGACATAAATCTTCCTTTTGATTACCTTTACAACCGTCATTTTGACTTCCCCGTCTTCTGCCTGCATTCACGTGCTGCGAATTAAAAAGGTGGCAAATTAAATATACCAAAAGAAACTCGCATATGTATATACGCAGGTGCTTTTGAACTTAAAGCAAAGATATATATATATATATATACTCTCGCGTTTATGCCCTTGTCTAGTAGGTTTGTTTACTTCGAATAAATTTTTTTCATATATTTATTTCGTATACTGTAAAAACTATTTTATATTTTATAATTCACAGTTAAAAAACACTTATGGAGGCTATCCATATATACTAATTTATTATATCTATTTTTAAACTTTACCCATTTATTTGTAATTCATATTTGATTTGATCTCCGCACGTACCTTTAAAAATTCATCCTTTTTTATGCACATTTTGCTTTAAGCTAGCGGGCGGCTTCCTTGTTCCCACAGAATTGACATCTGAGGTCCAAGCTTGGGTGGTGATGGTCAGCCATATTCCCAGGCCAGCGTTACAATCCCATCCCACACGTCTCTATTAAACTCAAATGCCAATGCCACATGACAGCGATTAGCGATTCATTCATAGTCTCTTGTAAATACAATTTTGCAATTTGATTATTGGAGGCCATCACGAGCGCGCGCACACATATATGCTTAAGTATTTTCACAAAAGAGGTTCTATCTTATGAATGACGTTTAGTACTGTTGCTTTCCTTGAATCCAATATTATCTTCAATTCCCGTCTCAAAAAAAAGATTGGTTTACACTTCATTTTCTGGGTTTCCCAAATTTTGCAAGAGGTTGATATGTACAAGTCTGCTATGATTAATTAGTTGGGAAGTTAGTAGTATGTACATGTTAGCACTTAGAAAAACCTTGGCCTTTACACTAGACGAAATTGGCAAATGCATGTGAGGAGTGCAATGAAACAAGGTGATAGTGAAATATGGTGAGGACTGAAGAGGCCCCATCTGGTGTGTGCAAGACTGTCAAAAGCTATTAATTAGTTGAAGAAGTGGCTTCTCTGGTGATACGAATCAACACTTTCTAAGGTTAGCCCAAACATTACAATCGCAAGGATACGGAAGCTTCACGCAATATCATTCTTATTCACACCATATGTTGTACTATTTACTAGTATTTCGTATATCAAGTTTGGTGTACAGTTAGGTTTCTGGAAGGCAACAATTATTGACCACTTTCGGATTTAAAATACCTGCCACTGAAGCTTTGCACTATGTACATAATATATATGAATATCCATTTAACATTAACCAGCGAGGAACACCTAACTTGTTCCTACCAGGCAAGGGCAGTACTATAGATTAGACATATGGTCAAATCACTTTTTAATTGTTTTGACAATTAATGGAGAAGTAGGTTTGCAATTTCCCATGCATTTTGCTATTTCCAGAGTCCTTTGTGTTTTTTTAATGCCGAAAGCTACTGTTTCATCTGCAATAGTAGTAGTGGATAGTTCAGACTTGTGACGAGAGAAACTTCGTCCTTAGCTTCCTATACCAAAAGAGACTTCCACATATTGATCTGAGTGTGGTTAGTGGGTCCAACTTTGTTGACACCGTTTCTATCTGTTCTATATATTTTAAGGGTTTATAATCAGGGCAACGTACTATTTAAAAGAAGAAGAAATAGATTGGTATGAGTGCAGAAGCTTGACTTGCATGGGAGTTTATAATTTAATGTTGTGGGATCGAATACCTAAAAATAATACAACTAATTAATTAATCCCTGCGAATCTGTTAGAGAACTAAATAATGTTGTTCGTCCCATATATTCATCAGATTTATCAGTACAACACTAATCCCTGCAAATTAAATCTATTGATCACTGTCTGTGTATATAATATAGGATGAGTGTGATCAATCAATTAGAAGAGGAGGGGTGATGTTGGTTGGAACTAGGAAGGTCAACGGCAGGACGGAAAGTGTGTGGTTGATGTATTGGATTGAGTTTACAGGCAGGTGAGGATCCAGAGTCCTCTTGTCCTTCAATAATAATACACACTACCCTGAATTATTACGAGTATATATAAAAATATAATCGCCTTTTCTACAATATTGTATTTGAGCCCCACTTCCTTTTTCTGACCCCCCCCCCTCTTTTGAGATGTTACTAATTCAATTTAT
Organism: Albizia julibrissin; assembly: GCA_037074505.1. Classification (NCBI taxonomy): domain Eukaryota; kingdom Viridiplantae; phylum Streptophyta; class Magnoliopsida; order Fabales; family Fabaceae; genus Albizia; species Albizia julibrissin. The sequence continues at coordinate 38,076,586 of CM073489.1, read as the reverse complement.
ATCATTATCTTATTATAGACTAGATCGGAATTTTCTCTGATTTTTTCTTATTAATAAAATACAATTTTTTACATTATATTTTATAATAACAGTAAAAAATAAAATTATTTGAACAATATTAACATATTTATATAGTTGTTAGGATTTTTTTTTTAAAAGCGGAGCACTTTTTGTTGGATAAAAATTGGAATGGATCAACTCCAAAATTACAAAAGGCAAGAAGTAGGATTAGTGATATACTGGTATTAGATATAAATAAGGGAAAAGCAGGCAGTGTCTCTTTTTGTTCAAATTCTTTTATATTGAGCCTTAATTCCTATTGGGCAGATGCCCCAGGATTGGTTGGGTTTAGGTACCACCACATTATTTCTTCTCTTCAAGAGACTACTTCAATCATGTTTCTTTATCATTCATGTTTTTAGGGCCCATTTTATACCTTTTTCTCCTCCTTTATGCTCTTCATGTGATTTTGATTAGCTCATAATTCTGTCTTTCTGAGTTGGTCGTGTCCTCACCAATTAATCTCCCCAAAGTTTTCCATTATTTCCTCTATTTTCATTCTTCTTCCCTATATATATATATATATATGTCGCCACGTTTTAAGCAAAAATAAAAACAACATAATATAATTTATTTAGAACACTCATTGGAGTAGTATGTGGGGATTTAGCCACTTTTATTATTAATTATTTCCTATGAAAATGAACATTATTGTAATTCTATTATTTTATTTTACGTACTTCAAATGTGATATATATATATATATATATATATATATATATATATATATATAGAGGAAGATGAGGTGATGGATGATGATATGAAAACAACTACATCATTTTTCTCAACTCTTAATTATTTTGATGTACGCGTATTGCACAGATAAATAATTAAAGATCATGGTTATTTGTAAAAAGTCAAGTGAAGCAAAGTTGGATTTTTTTTTTAATGCACTGGCTGTGACATAGATTTTCATTTGAAAAGAAGTGAAATGGAAGGCAATATTGCGCGCCCACACACAGATATATAAATATATAATTGACTGTTGAAAGAGATGTAGTCGCATGTGTATTTTATGATAAAGCAACGCTCGTGTGCTCGCCCTTTGAAATTTGCACAGTGGAATGAAAATTACACATAAAAATAAATATCTAGCATGCATGTATCTGAGACACTAATTTTGATAATAAAAAAATTAAAAACGTAAGGAAAAATAATGTAGAGAAGCAAGTGCTATCTATATATATAACTTGACTTATTGCTTCTTTTTATAATGTCAGCAACGAGCTGGAAAGTGCCTTTGAATAATTCGACGCGAGGTTGAAAGAATACCTTTCCTTTTCAGGTACGTCCTAATCAAACACGTACGTTCATTTCAAATTAAAATATCAACAGGGGCTTATAACTATATTGACAGTCGATGACTTTTAGGTAAAAAGATTACATTTCAATATTACTTTATGCGAGTTGATTATTTCTCTCCATCTTTTCTAGCAGTATTTGGTAATTAATGGAGAATCATATGTGTGTGTGTGAGAGACTATTTAAATGACTCAAATTTAAATATTATCAGGTCCATTTAAAAAAATTAGAGTATAGCTGTAATATTAGTTAGTCTGTTATGTAAATTAACCACAGTTATAACAGCTTTGGTTAGTAAACTAACCACCGTACACTTTCTCTCTTCGTCTCTATTCTTCCGTTACCTTCTTCCCTCTTCTATGGCTTTACCTTCGTACAAAGAATAATCATCTAAAGGAGTTTTCTGAATCACACGAATTCAGTTAAAGCTCTTTCTACTATGACTAACATATGTTAGTAGGGGAATCATATATAACTATGTATGAGTGATCTAATGTGAGGACAGATAAGAGAAGGGATGTCCAAATCGAGAGGCTGCACATCATTCGTGGGGGCTCAACATTTCTCTCTGAGGATATGATCATAAAGGAAAGGAAGATTGGGACAGCACATTGATTTACAAATTTCTTTCTTTTTTCAATAAAAATAAGTGTAAACACCCTATTTTATCTGGGGCCAACTTAAAAATAATAAAAAGAAAAAAGAAAAAATCATTCTTAATCCTAACACATCTAAATAATAAGCTAATGGCATTGACAGTGATTTGATTGTAATTAATGGTGGTTGTTTTGAACTTGTGGTTTTGTAGTAAATGAAAACATGTTTTAAAATAATTCATCTTATTGATGTTACTTGATATTCGAATTAGAAAATTGGGCAAAGGGGCAAAAATACCCTTATGTTTTTCATAAAAGTGCATCCAGCACCAAATGTTTTCATTGGGAGCATAAATGCCCATCAACATTTCAAAATGGAGCTAAAATGCCTATCCATCTGCCACATCATCATTTTTTTTGGGGGAAAATAACCATTTTGCCCTACAATTTTGTGAAATTTTGTAATTTTACCCTTAGTAATTGTGTGATACTTTTAAATTAGTAAATGACCTTCAAAAATTATGAAATTTTTTAGAATAAAAGTAGACATGATAAGCTTTAATTTGATAGGTCAAATGGAATTTTATTTGGTCAAAATGACCATTTTGCCCTTACAATTTTCGCAATATTTGAAAATTGGCAGATTTGTCACCAAACTTTAAAAATTCATATCTAATTGTATAGATATCCAATTGGGGTGGTTCCAAAGCCTATGTGACCCTTATTAAGTCTAGTTTTATGAAAAAATATAAATTTTAGCCAATAAGAACCTAAAAATTCTCAGAATTTTTATTTTTGAAGTATGCTCCAGAAAAATGTTAAATTCACTGGGAAAAATTCAAAAATTCATTTCTCCTTGTATACAACTTCAAAAATTCCATTCGACCTATCAAATTAAAGCTTATTATGTCTACTTTTATTCTGAAAAATTTCAGAATTTTTAGAGGTCATTTACTAATTTAAAAGTTTCACACAATCTGACTGACTCAACAGGAAATCACATTAACAACAACTTCAACTTGTGCCAGCGAATTTATAAGGAGAAATGAATTTTTGAATTTGGCCCAGCGAATTTAACATTTTTCTGGAGCAGACTTCAAAAATAAAAATTCTGGGAATTTTGAGGTTCTTATTGGCTAAAATTTATATTTTTTCATAAAATTAGACGTAATAAGGGTCACATAGGCTTTGGAACCACCCCAATTAGATATCTATACAATTAGATATGAATTTTTAAAGTTTGGTGACAAATCTGCCAATTTTCAAGTATTGCGAAAATTGTAAGGGTAAAATGGTCATTTTGACCAAATAAAATTCAATTTGACCTATCAAATTAAAGCTTATCATGTCTACTTTTATTCTGAAAAATTTCAGAATTTTTGGAGGTCATTTACTAATTTAAAAGTATCACACAATTACTAAGGGTAAAATTACAAAATTTCATAAAATTGTAGGGCAAAATGGTTATTTTCCCCCAGAAAAATGATGATGTGGCAGATGGATAGGCATTTTAGCTCCATTTTGAAATGTTGATAGACATTTATGCTCCCAGTAAAAACATTTGGTGCTGGGTGCACTTTTCTGAAAAACATAAGGGTATTTTTGCCCCTTTGCCCTAGAAAATTTAGTGTGAAGTCATTATGAAGGAAAAAATAGAAATTACAAAAATACAAAAATATCTCTAATTCATGTTGATAAGTTTAAATAAAGAAATTGCTTCTATGAAAAATATTAAAAAAATAAATAAATGAAAAAATTAAAATTAAAAATAACAAAAATATCTATTATTTATGTTGATAGATTTAAATTATGAAATTATTTGTGTAAAAAATAAAAAAATAAAAAAATCTCTCATTGATGATGATTATGTCAAATTAGAAAGTTTTATTAATAAAAAAATACAAAAATTAAAATTAAAATATCCCTCATTGATGGTCATTGGGTCAAGTTAGGTAATTTTATTAACATAAAATATAAAACAAAATTAAAAAAAGAATGAGCATTTATAAAAAAAAACCTATTTTGTGACTGTAGATAAGGGAGCAGGGGAGAGCAAAGACAAAAAGAAAAAATGAGAGTAAAAACACAAGAAAATAGAGAGAGAAGAGAGGCGAAGAATAAATGTGAATTATTAACTGTGTTCATTTTTTTATCTTCTTCTTATTCATATCGAAAGAAAGCCTATACTTTTATGGTTGGTGCTATATATGTGATGTCTCGATACCAATGGCTAGATGGTGAATCCAATATGAAATTTGGATTGATTTATTTTTTTATTATTCTTCATTTTCTCTCTCTTCTGTTTTTATTTGTTTCATCTCTATGCTAAAGAAAAGCATGTGCTCTTGTGATTGTTGTCATCTTTGTGAGATACAACATTAATACTAGAGGGTGCAATCCAATATGATTTGGATTATTTAATATCGTTTTTCTTTTCCTTTTTTTCTTTCTCCTTATATCTTTCCTCCCTATTCTTTTTTTATTTTCCTTATTTTTTCTATTTAATCTTTTGTCTCATGTGATTATACAACCCATCCGTCTTTCTTTTTATTTCTTTCACTCCGCCACCCAAACAACATTTATGTTATCCTTTTCTTGTTTAAATTTGAGGATATGTTGTGTGTTACTAGGACCACGAATAAGGTACATGTCCTTCATTAATTGACTTGACATGTGATGGTTTGCTTCTATCACTTATTTTTACTGTTTGGATGTGTATTGCCTATTTGTTATTTTCATCTTTCCCTCTAACATAAGTTTTATTTATAAAAAAGAAAAATAAAAATGATTGTGACCCATTTTCATAAATGAAAATAATAAAGAAGAAAGCTTCTCTTTTTATCAAAATAAATAAAATTGATTTTAAAATAGATTTTTACTGTGTGAGGTTTTTTGAGTCTCCTCAGGTAAAAATCGATTATTCTTTCATATGAGATTATGAGAATCTCCTTAGGAAGTTTAGTCTAAGAACTTTCCAAAAACCTTTCTTTGATTCAATAAAAAAATAGAAGAGTTGTTTTCATAATATAAAAAATACCAAACAAATAAAAAATCATTTTCTTTAATAAATTAAAGGAACATTTTCCTTAAAAAACATAAATAAAGTGACACACATTTCTACCCCGAACTATGTAGGCTTTGATCTCTCTAAATGGTACACATGCCCTATATCTCTTCTTAGGTTAAGTCAAACTTTGTAAATAAATAATTTTTTCTTTATTAATTTATTTTTGTTTGGTAAATATTTTCTTGATTTCTTTTCTTTGTGTCATTTTAATAAAATTAAAGGCCATATTTATTTTTAAATAGTTAACTTAGGATAACCATTCTTATGAATGGGTGTTGTAGGGTGCTTAACATCTTCCTTATGCACAATCGACTCCCGAACCTTATCTGATTTTCTTTTTTCAAAAAAAGGTTTCCAAAATCATATTTTTTTAATATTTTGATGGCGGCTCCATGTTTTCCAAATTTCGGGCGCTACGATAAGAGTTGATGTTATACTAATACATGTATTGGTGTCTGCGGATCAGATATAGGTACCACCAGTGTGTATTGGAATCGGTGGAATCGCGATACGGATCATACAAATCAATCTAAACCCAACCTCCAGTGGTGTGAATCGAAGATGAGTTTTCGTTTTGGTGCTGTATTGTGCAATTCTCGTCGGAATCGCTTGAGTCACGATTCCGACGAGAATCACGCGACTCTGGAGATAACGGGCCGCGCTCACATTTGGGTCTGATCTGAGCACGACCTGGTTCCCCTCCCCCTATTTTTTTGTGTGTTTTTTTTTAATTTCCGTATGTTTTCCTCTTTACTTTTCTTTCATCCGACGTTTTAGCGTTTCTTTCCTTGGTTTTCTTTCCTTTTCACTGTTGTCTATTATTTTCCAGCATTTTTTTTTTTGGTTTTGCATGTTTGCCTATTGTTTTCCTGCGTCTTTTTTTTAATACTTCTTTATTTTTTATTTTAAGATTAAAGTAAAACATTAAAAGCACCTAAATTGATGAAATCCAATCAAATAGGATTACCTTTTTATATGAAAAAATATTATATATAGATTATTATATATAAAATATCTAAATCTAGTATTTATTAATTATCATGAATTCATGATATTTGATATATGTCAACCGAAATTTATTTAGACTAAGTGATTTCCATAATTTATGGGATCTAGGTATATATTATTTTTTTAATTTAATTAATCAATTAACCGTATTGTTAAGAAAAAACGATTATATATATTCCTTTTTATCAAATCAATCAATTAATGTTTACTCTTTAAATATTAATTTTATGAAATTCAAAGTGCTATTTGCCTTTAAAATGCTAAATTGCTAATATCTACAAACTTATGATGTTCTCTCATATAAACATTACATTTATATCATTCTAAATAATTGATCATGAATTTTACGATTCACGATTTTAAAAATAAGCTTTTTAACTCACGATTCATATCCCGATATAATAACCATGGGTACCGCCACTCATAACTGATGCCATGGTTGTTTTAAGTGCTTGTTTGGTTGAGCGATCTTGAATCGGGCTTATTATATAAGTCCGATTCACGTAAATCGAGACAAATCTCCTCCACATATTTATCTCATAGACCGTAAAAGCACATTGTAGACAGTAAAAACTAACTCGTAGACCGTAAAAGTTACTTCGTATTCCGTGAATTACAATTCATAAGCACTTATGAAATTTTCAACCGCTATTCCAAACAAACTCTAAAATTCATACATGCTTTGATTTAGAAGTGGGACATTTTTCCTTTTCTTTTTTTATATGCCTTGTTTTTTTATAATGGGAAATTTATTAATTAGAATGAAGAGCAGCAGTAGGGATATAATATTAACTTGAGCTAATGGTTGCAGTTATGAAAAGAATCTGACTGTGGTTAATTATTGGTCCATTCCGAATCCTGTTTTGTCCAGAAATTGTACATCCTCCATTATAGACTGACCCTCAAAAGAAAGATAACAGGCCTAGAAATTCGTAGAGAAAGTTGAAGATTCAAAATGAAGATAGGTCAGCTTATACCCGTCCCCATCTCAAGGTGGAAGGATAGTCACAGTGTGGACTTTGCTTGAAGACTTCTTATGATATGGTTGTGGTAGCCTTCTGTGGAAGGAAATTTTGTTTGTGGTACTGGCAGAAACTACTGGAATTTTGATTTATCATATTATCAGAAACTAACTCTTTTCACTGTACCTAATCTCTATTGATTTTTTTTTCCTCTTTGGTATTAAAATAGAATAATGTCGATAAGGCATGTGGGCATATAAAAGCCGAAATGGGCAGCAAAGGATTTCATACGATGGGCCTATGTTGACATAAACGTAGGCCCAATTTTGTTCGCCTCCAACCAACAAAACCCATACACATTTATATCAGTTAAACAAATACCAATAGTATAGTTTTGGATCACACAAGTCCAGTTATTTTCGTCCATCTCAAACCCCCCCCCCCAAAAAAAAGAGTATTGAAAATTAGTTTTCTGGCTAACAATCATACTGGGAACTTGGGATCCCAATGGCGACTTTCTTTGAAATTGTTAATTGTCTTGCAGCTAAAAACAAATGTATGCGTAAAATATCTCATGAGTAATTAATAAAAGTAAATATTGTAATTACAACAGAAGGCGAACATGAACATTCGTTAGGTTAGACAAGTGATGCTAATAATAATTTATCCCCTCAATAACTCGGAGTACAAGTCACCTGAGTTAATCGGGAGAGGAAGTTAAAGCTTGCTGCGTGCCTCTCAGTCTCTCACACTTCACTTCGTCACTGGCTTTTGTGGTGGTTCCTAATTTAGCCACCTGGTAGTTTTTTTCTGTGCTTGATCGGCTTTTATACGATCCTAAATAACGACTCTAACCATCAATTAGCGTGGTTTATTTATTTTATGTACGCAAGACGGTAAGAGGAGGGGATATAATCTTTTTTTTTTATATATAAAAATAGAAAAGTAAAAGTTGTTGGGAGTATAATAGTATATACTAGTGAGTATTGTCGTAAAGTGGGAAAATGTTAGATGGCTATATTATCTTGTATGATTGTGTCTTGTGTAATGAGGACAAAGGTATATTTAAAGGTCGGGACAGCCAGCATAACTTTGGTCACATAGTACAAGAATGGATCCATCACCACCACTGCAAATTAAAGTCTTGTTACTTGATGTTGAAAAATAATGCAATTATGCGCCCCCACGAAACAAAATGATGCTCTTCTTGCATTTAGACCCCAAGCCTAACTAGGAGCAACAACACAACGCGACAATAATAATGAATGAATGCCCATATATATTAATTCACACACCATCTTGATTTATATATATTATAATCACAAAAAAGGTGTATTTAATTTTATATGCTATTATTATTACAGAAAATGAATAATTGACTCAAAATGTTAACACCATAGATATATCGTAAAAAATCGAAAGATATAATACTAAATAGGCATAGAAAATGTGCAATAATTAAATTCAGGAGCAGTAAGGGGTAGGAGAGAGAGGGATGAGGCCAAGAAAAGATTAGATATATTGGTGAGAGAGAGAGAGAGAGAGGTGTCACGAGGTAGACTGAAGAGAAGAATAAGTGTGAAGGAAGGATGGATGTTGAGGGAGCGGCCAACACAAAGACACATACAAACAAGGGAAGTGAAGCCACCAAAGCCTGCAACACTCTTAAATATTCTCACACAACATGCCAAAATTCACTGCCTTTTTAATCACATTCACACACACAGCCCTTTTTTGAACCCCCAATACAGTCCAAACACCCCTAGCTAGCTACCACCGAGAGAGTATAATATAATATAATATTAATTCTTCACACTTTGACAAACCTGCTACATGAACACTGTAGCTTGCAAAGAGGAAGGCCTGCCATATATGTTTGGATTGAATACGAGGGAGGGGGTGGGCTAATTACATATATAAGTAAGTAAGTAGAGCTCAGGAGGGATAGACAGAGAAGGAGAAGGAGGATGGAGGGAGAAGGAGGGAAGGCAGAGAAGGAACTTCATATCACGAGATTGTGAGATAGAGTCCCGGGAAGCAGCGAAGACGAATGGAGAAGACAGAGGGCTGGGTCTTACAAGGTCAAGAAAAGGTCTTACAAGGTCAAGAAATGAACATGCATGGGGTGTTGAAATTTGATGATGGAGAAGAAAGCTCAGGTAGGATAGCGCCCTTGTTTCCATTAATCATAATGCAGCTGCAGCTGCAGCATCAGCATCAGCATCAGCATACTTATGTGTTTCCCTCTTTCACTGTCGCCTCCTTCCTTTTGGCCACGCTTCCCAATTCTCAAAGCCCTCCACTTCCTCTTCGTCATCATTCTCCTCTCGTACCCACCACCTGCACATCATCATGCATCCATCATGCTTCTCTTTTAGCCCAAACACACACACACACATTCATGATTGACTGAAACAGCTTTACTCTATCTACATCACTGCCAAAGAACGCAGAAACATAAACCATCTCATACAGTATATGCACTGGTCAAGCCTAATCTGATTATATACATTATTCAAACTGAATAATATATACTAGCAGATCCATACAATTACAAGGTTTAACTATCGGAAGAAGTAAGGAATAGACTGTGACTGGGGTTGAGATTCTTTACGGAGCTTGAATAAATGCTTATACCTTCATGAAACCCTTCCTTCTTTGGAGGCACCCAAAAGAGTTTTTGCATCTCTGACATGGTAATGTTGGAGAGAAGGTGTGGAAATGCGGGGACTGATAAAAGGAGAGGCAAGTGGGCTTTCTTAATGGGCCTCTTTTGACAGTGACATGCATGTTGAGGCCCCATTATGGGGTTCAAGCGGACCGTATGGAGCTGACCGGCCATCAGGGCCCACCCGGGATAAAATCAATAGAGTAAATATTCAAATTGATGGCGCCTGCCCCTGCCTCGCTGTGCGGCTGGCCCGGTATATGATGTACTTATCAAACTTAGCAGCGTAATTTTGAGCGGTAAATTAGGGAAAATAAAACCAAGCTATGCTTCCATTCATTGGGGGGTGGTCACTATATGGTTGAACAGCTGAGTGAAGGAGAGGTGTTTTCCATGGGGCCACCCTCGAGGATGAAAGCTAGATAGTAAAGTTAAGAAAACAACAGTAAAAGAAGAAAGTACTGATTGATAGATTTTTGAAAACGAGGAGGCATGTGATGAGATAAATAATAGGCAAGGCAAGTGGAAGAATATAATAATAAAGGAGTGTGAAACTGGGATGCATAGAACGGGGTTTGGGGCGAGAGACAGTCCATGCACGTTCATCATATGTATAACATGTTTGCGATGACATTTAAATTTTTTAAAAATATTTAGTTCCATAAATTAAAATAGAACACCTTTCATATATTTACTTTTGTAAAAATTTCAATCTGTTATTTTAAATCTAAATAAGTAAACAGTACTCATCAAAATTTATGGAGAAGACATTGGTTTGGAAGCCAGGGATGCGTTGGTTGTAGGTGTGGGGGGACCACACCCCGAAAAGAGGGAGCAAATTGAAAAAGGAATAAAGCTAAGCGCAAAATGAAATGAAGAATCTAGATAAGAGAGAGAGAGAGAGAGAGAGATGAATAAATAATTAAGGGATCAGCATCAGCATGAAGCGGATGTTTTAGGAGGCAGAGATAACATTGCAGTCTCCCAAGTTAAAAGGGTCAAACCAAGTTGCTATAAGTCACGGCCTGGCCTGCAGCCTTTGACTGGATTCATTATTCATGAAGTATATATAAAACAGGACAAAGGATGAATGGATTGGGGGGGGGGTGGTGATTCATTAAAAGAGTGGTGTATCAACCAAGAGATATATATATGGGTAGGAGGAGTTTAGAACATGATTGGGTGGGAGTGAAATAATGTACACAAGTGGTTGAAGGGTGAGAGAGAAGCACTGTGGGAGATGGCAGTGATGAGGCGCAAACACACACGTACGTCAGTGGAAAACTGGAAATAATGAGGTGGGTGCAGAAAGGAATAAGGATGAGTACAACAGTCAAAGCTGCATGTTGGATTGAGGATGAGGATTTTTGAACGAGAGAGGGCTGTGGAGATAGATGGAGGAGTGATTGAAAGAAAAGAATATGCTGCAAAAGGGAATGGAGTAAAAGAAAAGGTCTAGAGAATATGTCAGAAGAGGGGTTCATCCTTCATACATACAACTTTTGAAAATGGGCCCACGTCGTCAACATCTCTTTCCGGCTCCAACTCCGACTCTCCCCCACGCCCTCATATCAGGCCTCTAACTTCTTCATCCCTTGAAACTGGGCTTCAAACCCATCCTTATTGGACTTGATTCTCCGCTAAATAACCGTAGGCCCAATTTCATGGATGAATCATGCAAACGCATCTCTAGCTGGCACAACACATAGCCCATTGCACTGTATGACGAATTCCCCAAGAATGGATTGGCAATGCCAGGATCAAATTCATGAAAATAATTAAATAATTTCCCCTCTGTTCTTTTATGTTCAAAGGAATAAAACTGAATCAAGACTGATAATGCTATGAACCTAAAAATGTTTTATTATACTATTTTTTGTTTAAAAAAATAGTTTTACGTTAGTTGACTTAAAATAATATCAGTAACTAATATAATATCCATGGACTCAGTGGGTATATTTAATTTATGCGAAGAAACGAGATGAGGAATTCAGAAATTGAGGAGAGTAGGAGTATGGTGGTGCATGCATGTGGGAGATAAAAACAAGGTGGGGTAAGAAGGAAGAGACACATATATTGAGTGAGGAAGTAGGAGAGCTAGTGGCGTAAAAAGACGAGCTGAATATAAGACAGCCACTGATTTGATGATGCTTAACTTTACTGTTTCATTTAATACCTTATTCCCCCAATTAAAATGACAATAAATTAAGGTGTTGTTGGAGTTAGCTCTGATGATAAGCATGGAGAGAGATAGATCAATAGAGAGAGAGACATGAAGATGCGCCTTCTAGAAACACTTTTGAGCAGGAAACATGAAGATATGTGGATAGATACATGTGTTCACAAAAGTTCTTGTTAGGATTGACATTTTGCCACACTCACAAGAGTATAAGGCAAAATAAATGAACAAGAAAAGGTCCAACACACATGCTTACCTCACACACATACAGTCTCGGGGGTTGGTGACCATTTTAACTACTCGTAGTAATATTATTCGCAGGCGTCACCATTACAAATGAGAAATTAGACCAAAAATTCAAGAACTATTTAAGTCATGTCCGTCCGCCGTCAACGTACATTTTATTCTTCCGCCTTCATATATATATATATATATAGTTCTTTCACGGCTCGTTCGATTTATTTTACTCTCATCTCTCATGGATATATATTTAAACTTATAATTAACCAGTAAATTTAATTACTACTATATACATGTGACGTACGTATGTGAGAATAATATCGCGCGTTTAACTAATATGACTGATATAACTGCCATGCATGGTAAACCTATGATTCGTAGAAAATAGCAACCATGCATGTTATTAGTTTAAAATTGAGAGAGAGAGAGAGATGACGGTGGGTGTTGACGATAAAAAATAAAATGAATATAGAGAAGACAGTTCGTGTTCCCATTGATTGGACTGGCGGGAGGCTATCGATCGTAGAGGTTTTGGTGGGTAGAAATGGGTGAAGGTGGTTGGACGGGACCAAAGAAAATTGGGAAATTAGTGTTAACACAAACTCAACTAGCTCGTGCACAGAAATAATTCATTCCTACTACCTAGCCTTCCTCATATTAAAAACAGAAAAAGGAAATTAATCATAATAATATTCACCTCCCATAATCAATACACTGATTATGACCCAATGGATAGATATAGAAAGTCAAGGTCGCCGGTCATATATCATTGGAAAATATCTCAAAACTCAAATGGCAACTTTGGAAATCCACCCAACAACAGTGAATTATATTGAGTGTATATTAGGTATTTAGAAAATAGGAGGAAGAGAAGAATGTGAAGTTTTGATGAACAGATGTTATCATTATATATGTTTGTCAAAGGGTTAGCTGTAGGAAGGAAAAATACAATATAATATAAGTAGAATATGAGGGAATGGTGTCGTGTTGAAGGGTGCTTTATAGAAGCATAAAGGAGCTAGGTCATGATTGTGGTGATGTACGCACGTAAGTTAATTTGCTCCTTTATCTCTGGTGTTTGCGTAGAGAAGAATATAGTAATGGAGGAAAAGCTACCACCTGGGTTCAGATTCCATCCGACAGACGAAGAGCTGATCACATATTACCTAACGAGGAAGGTGTGTGAAAGCAGCTTCACATGCAAAGCGATAGCAGAAGTTGATATGAACAAGAATGAGCCGTGGGATCTGCCGGGAAAAGCGTCGATGGGAGAGAAAGAATGGTATTTCTACAGCGTGAGGGACAGGAAGTACCCGACGGGGCTGAGAACCAACAGGGCGACGGAAGCAGGGTACTGGAAGACAACTGGCAAAGACAAAGAGATCATGAGGGATGGGGCTATCATGGTTGGAATGAAGAAGACGCTGGTGTTCTACAAGGGCAGGGCTCCCAGGGGTGAGAAAAGCAACTGGGTTATGCACGAGTATCGCCTCCACTCCTTTAGGGCTTCCAAGGTTTCTATCTATCATATTCATACCTACTTTTAAGTGTCTTCATTCATTATTCAATAACAACGTCTTGTAAGGCATTTGCATTTTTTCACAAAATTTGTTGTTGGATTAAAACTTCTAACTAAAATGATAGTAATACAAACTTGATGATTGAGCTTGAGAGTTTGTATTGATGAAATAAATAAATATGGTTGAGAATGATAATCATATTCATGATGTGATTTTATTGGTTTGTGGTGTGCAGGAAGAATGGGTGGTATGCAGGGTGTTCCAGAAAAGCTCGTCAGCGGCAAAGAAAGCACAACAGACGTCATCCTCACAAGTATCTCTGGACTCTCCTCCTCATGATGATACCTCTTTGCTCCATGAATTCGGCGACGTTACTGACCTCCCCAATTTAAACACCATCACCCCAACAAATTCATCAACCACCAATGCGAACTGGCCACCACCTCCATCTGATCACCGCCTTCCCTCTCTTCCGTCCCTCCCATGGTCCTCTGGTTTGCTCAATCCAAACCTTTCTGTGAATTCCTTGCTTCTCAAGGCATTGCAGCTTCGCACCTGTCAACAAAGAGAAATTGCAACCATAACCGATCATTTTGCTTCCTCCTACATGCCGCCTCAAGGAGTTTCCCAAGTAATGGGGACTACTCATCATCTCACCCCAAGTCTCACGCTCGAAGCTTCTTCCTCATCCAAGGTTTTACATGACATGCCACAGCAACAGCGACAGCAACAGCAACAGCAGCAGCAGCAGCAGCAACCGTTCAATCTGGACTCCATTTGGTGAAATTAATTGCTTAGCTGCTCTTGCTTAAAGGATGATGAAGCTAACATTATTGTGTAAACCTCCCTTGTTAATGTCCGCTCGAATGACTCAACCCAGTTGTTGTTGTTGTACGTTGTTACCGTGAAAATAGGGTATTACATGCAGCACATCACTGTTAGGGAGTAAAAGCTCCTCCCTCATTCACTTGCTTTTATATGTCTCATTGTTGACTTCGAAAAATCTCAACATAAAGATCACTTCATCTGTCTGTACAATAAATGCAAGCGTTCTCTGTTTAATCTAATCTCTCTCAAATGTGATCGCTTTTTCTCTGCTCTCTCCCGTCATGCAACACGCGCGTACCGTCAAGTGAAATTATGTTCCTATACTTTGCCTGCTCTCTACGTAATTAATCATTCTATATATTGTATAACAATTAACTCCAACAATATTGTTATGTATTTGTGTATATCGAACTATTTTTTCCCCGGAGCTGTGCTGAAAGGGAAATGGCTGGTTAAACAGTAAATGGAATCAGTTAATAACAAAATTTACGAGGATTATCCAAAGAGCAGAAAAACTGAAAACCATGCCAAATTGAGTTGTTCCCAGGGGAAAATACACCAGTTATAAGTATTCCAGAGATGTGCACGTTCAAATTAAGTCGTCTTGCCATGTTTTAGTGAAATGAACCATTGACCCGAAATTTGGATGGTGGGAGAGGGGAGGGGAGAGAGGAAAGGCTTAAACTGGTCGATGGCTGGAATGGAATAAAATGGAAGACCTCATGCCAAACATAGGAGCAATGTAATTTAGAAAGCTTGATCATCTTTCATTTTCGACATGCTTTCCTTCTCCGGTCCAGTTTAATCTTAGGCCTCATGCTTTCCTTTATTATTCAGCTCTCCGATTCTGAAATTGTGCATCCGTTTTAGAAATCAAATGTGCTGTCAGTTCTCTTAATCTCTTTCTTTCCTCGCTATTTCTCTCCGCGTCTTCCTCCCTATACCTTCTGGTATTTGATTCCATCGAGGTGGACAGTGTACAGATTTGCGGCCACCAATATTGAGAACGTATTCCATATTTCCATTACCATTACAATCTTGAACAAACTACATTTAGGGCCAAAACCATTCCATTGGATGAAACAAAGAACACAAAGAAACATCATTTGTTGCATTTCCATACCAGAAAACCCCCGCGGGGGGACTCTTACAATGGACGAGAGATTTTACTTTTATATATATAGTCTACAGTTACTCATAAGCCAACCAGTATACTCAAAGCTAAAAGAGAGCCGCAGAAAATCGAGCGCCATTGGATATGGAAAATCAGGGACCAGCATATCATTGATCATGGAATTTTGCTCAAGTTACAATGATGTGCAAACGGGGAAGATCAATTCTTTGCTGTAAATCCGCCTCCCCAATTACTTCCACATAGGAAAAATGACTCAGAAAACACAGTCTAGCTGCACTGCAGAAAAAAACACTAGATCATAATTGCCAGGAACACTACAGATTTTAAAAGGAAAAGAAGCCTCATCTCACAGAAGAAATTGTTTTAAAGTTGTTTGAACTGGACTGATTGATCTTTAAAAACATGGTGGACAAACAGTCAAACGATGCAAGCAGCCCCTTATATCAGTTCTATAAATGGCAAAATTCAGCATCTTCAACGAGTATTTCGCTAGACCCCAGGGAACTATATCAGCAATATTAAGGAACAAAGATTGCTTCTTATTTGCACACATGGCAACTGCAGAAGACTCAACCAGAAGGTAGGAAAACAGTCAGTTACTTGGAAGAAACCTATGGAAGGTTGGGTTAAGGTTAATAGCGATGGATCCCTGAGCAGTGTATGGATGAGTCATACTTGATGACTGATGACCAAAGACTGTGGCTTGGAGGATTTACCTACAATCTGGGAGCCTCCCTCAATTTTAGAGGCTAAGGCCCGGGGTGCATTCGGAGGCTTAAAGCTTGCACAGAACATTGGATCCGACAAGATAGAGGTTTAAAGTTTAAAA
Organism: Albizia julibrissin; assembly: GCA_037074505.1. Classification (NCBI taxonomy): domain Eukaryota; kingdom Viridiplantae; phylum Streptophyta; class Magnoliopsida; order Fabales; family Fabaceae; genus Albizia; species Albizia julibrissin. The sequence goes on along the minus strand of CM073489.1, from coordinate 38,060,192 downwards.
TGATGTGATGACTATCATTGAGTTGTTAGAATCGCACTTCAATACTCGTCAAAGCCTCAGTACCATAGTATATGCTGTTCGCTTCTGTATGGAAAGAAGTTGGCAAGTTAGAGTTATCCATACCCCTCGGGGAGAGAACAGAAGTACAGATGCTTTAGCTCTTTTGACGGGGGCCAATATGGGATCCTTTACTTTCTTTGATGAAGCTCCAGGTAAAGTAGGAGCTTTTGTAAACTAAAGATGCCAATGGACCTTGTCCCTACCCTTGCGACCCACTAAATTGGGCTTAGTCCCCATTTTCACTTTTTTTTTTTTTTGGGGGGGGGGGGGGGGGGAGAAGCTCAAGTGTTGCATAAAAAATGCGGAAGTAACAGAATTAAGTAGGTCAATCTCTCCTAAATTGCAGCATCAGAAAATATTTGTTACCGACCTACAAATCAAGTGATCAAATAAAAGTGCTGATACCTAGTTGGTTGCAGTAAATGAGAGATGCCATTAAGGAAGCTTCAATCGATGCATAATAACCTTTCTTCACAGGTATGCATGTCGTTTTAAAAGCTTCAAGACTCAGAATTTTCATCATCTTCCCAATCAACGTCTTCCTCATCATCATAATTAAAATTATTGTAGCCATCAGAATCTTCATCATCACTCTGGAAACAATGATTCAATAAAATCGTTAGCCAAAAGTACAACTTAACAAAATTCACTGTAATCATAATAAATAAGTATTTCTTTCATCATGCCTCATCCTATCCCTCTTCCTCTTCTTCTCATACTCAATAGGCACCTTTTGTTTTCAGCTTCCATAACTTACCACCATAGATTACCATGACAGACTGAACTACTAGTCTGAGCAAGTTGTATATGCTAGCGATCCCACTAAGGGGAAAAAACAAATTAAAACAGATGGATGAACTAATTGATAACATGCGAAGGCATGAGAGGTATCTTACTCGGTTAAATTCTGAGATGGGGTTTATTTGATTATGATCCTCTAAGCTCCAACTGTCTTCAAGCTCATCTTGAGACATGCCCTGAGGAATAGTAAAAAGATAAAATTAATACTATTTTATATAGAGACCCTGTTTAAAAAAAAAAAAAAAACACATGATGATGAGCAATGCTATCCCAATAATTTACATCACATTCACATTTACATGGATAGACAAAAATTAAAGAAAGATTTAAATGTCAATGTTTCTTTTTCTTATTTCTCTTGACAATATAGACATTGAGAAATAAAAGCATTTGAACTAAACATTACAACCTCTGGATGGATAAAGTAGTCTCAGCATTGGAGGCAAGGTTTTCAAGCACTAAAATATATTGAAGACTTTAACCCAGAAAGAAATATGCGAAACCAAAGATACTACGATGGCAGCTTCACATTCTTTTCGAATGGTTTAGGGTACATGCAAACAATTATTTCATTTAGAGTACATCCAATGACATAAGTTATGACAAGTTGATAACTCACAAGTTCTTTTTTCATTTGTCCTATAGTTTTCTCCAGTTCAGTTATATGCTGACTCAGGGCCTGCACAGATCATAAATGATCAAATCCGACATCTCAGATATCAAAGAGATAATAAGTAGATCAATATTTTTGGGGGGGGGGGGGAACTGAAACCTCATGGCGTTGCATGGCTATGGAACGTTTCAATGCCTTTGCCTTTGTTAGAAGGTTTCTAGGCCTCACAGTGATGGGCCGCCTATAATTCTTTCCACGATAGTAGATAATGGCATATCCTTTGGGAACTCTTTCTATTGCCACAAGTATTCCACCACTTTCATATTCTAGCAACCTAGCTGTGTCTTCAACAAAAGCAAGGGTCTTTTGTTTCGTAATCAATTTTACAAGTTCTCGATGCTTCCAATGCAAATGCATGTTCTCAATCACACCATCAAAGACACCACGTATCCCTTGAGATGTTCATAATAAAATGTTAGTACTGAATTGATGCAATATAGCAACCTTCATCTAGCTGAAAATTACCCACCAAGAGGCAAGTACGGCTTCATTCTTAGACCAACCCGGCGAAACATCACACGCTCTTCATCTGTGATTGTTTCCTGGTCATAATCAGGGCCAGCTGGAACCATGGATGCTTCTATTTTAGCTAACAGCTTTTCTGCTCTAAGCTTTTTTGCCTGAGCCTGTTCATGCATTTAGAGTGGTATATATAAATCAAGAGAGGAAATAAAACTGTGCAAAAGACACAAAATAATACTACATCTGCACCAATCAAGTGATTGTTATATTGTAATTTTTTAAAGAGATTTATTTACAACAATCAAGTTAATTTCTAAGTTCTAAAGAACCCTTGTCACGCCTAAACCCATTGATCAAGGCAATAGGTCCTAAGAAATCATATATAATTTCTTATGTTAACTTCACTTTTTCAAGGACCTAATATATAAATAAGTACTATAATAAGTAATTAGACATATTTTCCCTGTGCAAAATCTAAGGAATGAGCTGAATTGTTTGTGACTTGTAAATGGTGTGAATTGTATACATTTTATTACATATATATTGATATATTGATAATCTTCATGAAATATATAGCTATTTTTTTTCGTTTTTGAATAAAAATAAGTAAATAGGCGCATACAATATTTAGTTTATGTTCAACTTGTTTGACAAGCCTGGCACTCTTGGCTTTTGCAGCTTCTTCCATCATCTTCTCATGTTCATCAGTAGATATTTCCCTTCCCCAGCGTGCCTGAGCCTCATAAAACTCAGCCAATGATCCTGCTAGTGCTGTTGGTGTTGAAGGAGGTGTATCAACAGCTTCACAACGCATTTTCTCCTCAACATCCTGTACCTGTTTTGCTAATTCTGCCCTTTCAGCCAAAACTGCAGCAACACTTGTTGGAACAAAGTCCTTCCCACGATAAATTACTATATAATATTTATTCCTTAGCAGCAAAGTACCTCCTGTTAATTTCTGGACCACAAAAAATAAAAACATCTTTCTTATATTAAAACTAATGATTACCTTTTGTTCTTAGTATATCATGCATACAAAGAAAATAGGCCCATTGGTTCATGTTATGAAGTTTATATCATTATATAGTGAGTAGCTATATCTTCAAAATAATGGCGATAAATTATCATAATTACAAAAATGATGATCCATTTTGCTGGTGTATGGGACATGGAGAAAACAGATTAATTTTTCAGATCATAATGGTTGTTTTCTTTCCTTTGATCATTTACCAGGTGATAAGATCAATGGAACAACAATTGAATCATTTTAAGTTGTTGCGTTTACAATTTTTTCCTATAATGCATATCAATTCAACAGTTCATGCTTTGCCCAAAATGCAATGCTTTTGGCTTGATTCTAGCACAGTTGCAGAAGTAGTGCAATATAACAGGAGATTGCATAGAACAAACCTTTAGCTCTTCAGCCATTAGCTTATTGTTGGTATTCTGGATACCTCGTTTGACAGCAATCTTTGCAACCAAGCTTTTTTCCCAAAGCTTAAGAACAGCACATGCCAAACCTTGATGATTTCTATTTCTCCCTTTTAAGAAGGACATCAACAGATTTGTATCAGGAACTGAGAAATAAACGCAATAAGATGATCTCGTAGATGAGATTTACCTAAGGCAAAATGACAAGGAAGTGATTTGGCAACTATCCTTAAATTGGTCATCTCTGCATTGGTTAGTCGAGAACGCATTCCAGTAGGAAGAAGCCTAAAGGGTGTTTTATAACCAGGAACTGTAGGAGGAAGTAAATCAGCATCAACAGGAAGTATTCCTGTGCCCCACCATTCAACAAAACGAGGACCTAAACCACCAAGCAGGCTGTTATACTCTGCTTCCTCCTCTGTCATGCTTTCTGCTTGTTTATGATTCCTCAATACTGGCTCACTCTTTTCCTCAGGCAATGTTGCATTGCCATCCTTTGTTGGTGACAGATCGCTTGTGGAAATATTTGGCACAAAAAGGTCTTCAACTTCCCTTCCATTAGGTTGACTCCTAGATGTAGGTCCTTCATAATGACTACCACGATACACCATCATAACACTTCCAGACCTCCATATTACTAATCCTCCTGTTCGACGCTGCTCAATACTAGTAAAAGTTAGTTCATATGTTCTCCAACACACTAGAGGCAATTGTTGTACAAGTGGACTTCCATACAATAGTCTCATCTAGCGGCAGTAGCACACTGACAAGCCATATAAAGCCCAGGCAAGAAATTAATTACACTGCACTGTTAACACTACATTTTATTACCTTATATACATTTTGTGGCCAGTGGAGAGCCATGTTCACTACAAAGTGAGCTTTTATTTTTTTAAAAAAAAAGGCGACCATCAAAAGCATTAAGAATACTTTAGAGTCATAACATTTGAAAATTAAGAAGATAAGTTGAAAGATAAAGAGCTGATAGTTAATCCATGTTTATTACAAAATGTCATCCAAATATGAAAAATAAGATTTGTTAAAAAGAAGAAGGTGGTAGATATTTTAAGTCTTTGTCACAGTTAAGTAAGTTAAAAAAAGTCATCACGAACTTATCTGCACACTGAAGGTTATCCAGATTGACCATGCTTATGAAGGCCATGCATCTCTAAATACCTTTACAGAAGTCAGGTAAAAAACATTTTTTTTTTTGGGAATAAAAGGCCATGACATAGAAACAAAGACGGTGCAGAATAAGTACTCTCTATCCAAATCAATTAACTCTCTACAACCTATGGGAGGCTCTATGAAACTTCAAGATTTTGGAATAAAATACATCTTCCACAACAGCACCCCTAGCAATAGCTTTCCGAATGGATAGCAGATTCAGGCTCAGCTCATGAAATTCACTTAACAGATCAAAGTCACTGGAACGAAAATTTACAATGCAGCTAACTAAACCGATGAAAATGTAAAGCAGGGCGAAGTATTAACAAATTCATATCAACTGAAAAAGGAAATTCAAGTAAACCAACAAACCTCAACAATCTCATGAGCCGTCTTCATATCCCGAGCAAGTACCTCATGAAACTTGAGCCTCACCAACTCCTCCTTCCTCCACTTCTCATGAATCTTCTCCAGCACAGCCTGCGTAATCCCAGCTTTTGGCACGCTGATTCTCTCTCTAATGTTCACTCCGATTCTTCTCAGTCGCCTCAGCTCCTCGTCCTCAAGAGTTAGCTCCGCCAAAGTTGGTGCCTTTACCCTCCTTTTCTTCAGCCCCCTCTCTCCGTCATCCGCTGAATCCACTTCCTCACCTCTGTCCCACGGCAAGACCATCCCATCACATTGATCCTCAGCCAATATAGCATCCGGTCGAACCCACTCTCGCTTTAACAAGTCACCCAGTCTCTCCTCTCCGGTAAGTGGCAATTCATCCCTGCCTCCGGCTTCCATTTCCTCTTCCTCCTCATCATCTGACCCTAGTCCTAAATTCCGCAGTCGAAGAACGATTCTCTCAATCGCATTCTGCCCTTTATCCTTGTCAAAAAAGCGGGTCTCAACTTGATCAACCGGCTCCTCAGCATTAAGTTCAGTAACTTTTCTGTTGTGTTTTCGGTTCGGTGATTCGGTCGGAGGATTAGTAGAGGGCCATTTGGTGATCCATGGGGCAGTTGGGGACTTTGATTTTGGGGAGGGCTTGGGGTCTCGGTTGCCCCTAGAGGAAGAATAGCTTCTGCCACTGTGCTCTGTGGTTCTGAGGGAGGAGGAAGGCCTGAGAATGCGAAGTGACAATTTGGAATGACACAAGGAAGCGCAACTGTGAGCGGAGGAGCGATATGTGAGTGGGAGTGAAGTCTTGAGAGGAAATTCTGAGAATTTTGTTCCAGCGAGAGCCATTTTTAATTGAAAAGAGTTAAACTTGTGTAGAATTTGCTCCATGAATATCTTCGCCCATCATTTGGATGCCGAGCAAGCTACTGAGCCGCAGCATGGGAACGAAGACGATAAGATATATTTTTTTTTCTTTTTTCTTTTTAATCACTTCAAAATTGGCGCTTTTTTTTTAAAAAAAATCTAAAAATTTTTACTTTGTGATGAGCTGTCAGGATTAGCTTACTTAGATTTATATAAAATTTTAATATATACATATATGAACTATAAGTATTATATAACTTATTACAAATTTTATATTTTTAATGGCAAAAAAATTGGCGCTTTTTAAAAAAAAAAAAATCTAAAAATTTTACTTTGTGATGAGCTGTCAGGATTAGCTTACTTAGATTTATATAAAATTTTAATATATACATATATGAACTATAAGTATTATATAACTTATTACAAATTTTATATTTTTAATGGCAATAAAATTTGTGTCTTGTTTTTTCTGAGCTGCAAAATTTTTTAAAGTTTTTAAAATATGAAAAATGACAGTTCATAAAAAATTAGAAAACAAATTTTCTAAGTTTTGTTAAATGGTTTGTGAAATATTTAGTTAGACAATTATACTGATTCAGATTGAATTTTGAAGTTAAATTTAACCTCAATTGCAAAACTTAGTCTCTTATTATGAAGATTAGTGACTCGACTGAATAGGTGTCTCCATGACTAACGATTTGGCCAACAAATAAAAAACGGCCTAGGCAAGTAAAATAGAATCTCAGAAAGAGAGAGAGAGAGAGAGAGCAGTTCATTCCATTGATAATGATATACTAAACCAATCCACCTTCATTTGTTTCTTGAAATTCAAAGGAAATACAAAAGCGTGTGTCTGTGTGTGTATTGTTCTGACTTCAGAAACTGATAGAAATAACCATGTACAATGAATTGCTGTATGAGATGCAAGCATAAGAAGACTTTGCTAGCCTAAGAAACATGTACAAAATCTGTGTCAGTTAACCCAACCAGAATTATCTAAGACTAGAGGTAGAGGATCTTCTGCTGAGGTTGGAGGAACAACTACTATTACTGATCTCCACGCCCAGCTGCTTTATCTTGCTCAGAAGAACCATTTGCTCTGTCTCCAGCTGAACTATATACCCTTTCTGTATATCCTCCAACCTCTCCAGCTCACTCAAACTTGCTGACAGTTCTTCCAGATTCCAATCCGCTACCAAACCTCGAAACTTGATAATCATCTCTTTTATCTGACACAATCCAAATTCAGTGGTCTTAGAAAGAGGAGTGTCTACTGTGTAGTGTCAAAGAGACAGACGTACAACAGAAGCAATCTCACCTGGGCAGGAATCTGGTGTAGTTTACTCAAGGAAGGTGCAGAGTCCAAAGAAGGTCTCTTGAGCAATTCTGGAACATGTCTGGTGATTCGAATGTGGATCTCGCCCCTTTTAACCCCTTGCAGAGGTATCCACTTGTCGGCCATCTGGTTTGGAGGCAACCTCTGATAGTCCACCACACATTCTCCTAGACCGTGTGTCGGAAGCAGGGAATTATGGTCCTTCACGTACAGTACCAGGCGACTCCCATCATCCGGGAACTCTAACGTTTGGTTCCATTGAGGATTCAGGGTTTTGTGTACAACCTACCACACAATAATCAGTTTATATGAAACTAAAATACCAGTAAACTTCCAACATGCAAGCCCCACCAGAAAACAAATATGAAATCTAGAAACGAGACTTGTAGTGTTATAACCTTGGTTTTTTTCTTCAACTGTCCGTAGTTCACCCTCACATATGGGTCACTCGTCCCTCTGAGATCAGAACCAATTAGATCCCTTGCTTCCACCAAGTCAAGTTGAATCCAACCTTTCTCTGAGCCCAGATCTGAACCCTAGCCATGTCAAAGTAGCTAAGCATGACAGAATGAATATGGCAGAGGTAAAAACTCAGCTTAGTAAAAAACCAAACTTTGTACATTTTCATCATTGAATGAAGAATTAGAAAAAATCCTATTGGAAACACATACCCTTGTGCCTTTATTATCATCCACATTAACGGCTATTTGAAGTCTTATTTCTCCAGAACTCACTCTTTCAAGAGGGACCCACACATCCCTGACCTTCCCTTCCACCAATCCTTCCAAACTTACAATGGCACTACCAACGTTTTCGCCTCCAAAAATTTCGTCACTGAAGCACTTTAATCTAAGGTGTTCGCCCCCACCAATCTCATCAAACTCAAACTTATGATTCCAGACAGGATTTGAGGAATGAGAAATCCTTGTTCTTTGGACATTCTGTAAAGATGTTTCACAGCAGAAGCAGATAAAGCATAATCATGCACACACATTTAGTACTAACATAGAGACCTCAGTCAACAATCAATAACACCATGCAGTCAGAATCTCAAATAGACCTAGTGTGACCCACCTTTCCATACTGCAATTTAATGTAGGGTTCAAACTTTCCAGATTTGTCTTTTGCAGCAAGATTCTTTCCTTCCGCGACAGTTATGTTAAGTTGCCTTCCAGTTCTTGATAGAAGTTGTGATGATCCATTAAGTGAATGCTGAGAGGTAAGACGGAAGTTGTTCAAGCTATGTGAACCATCAGCGAATTGCCACTCTTTTACTACAACCCTCACCTTCAACTACAAAATGAAATGAAGAGGTCAAATGAATGAATAGTACCATGATTCTTGACGGATATTAGGCAAATTATTAATCAAGTTGTGAGAGGCGAAAGCAAATATTGTAACAAGTAATAACTGCTGCCAATAATTGAAGACAATCATCTCTCAACCATAAAGCAAATATTGTTTTCCTTGGTGGGGCTGGGGGTTTCTGATTGCTACATGGATCTTAATATCGTACCTCTCCGAAGTTGACCCCCTCGAATGGAACGGCCACTTCAACTTCTTCTCCTGAACACACTGCATGCTTTGCTATGATACCAGAATTAGGTCCTATTGCCCAAATTATTGTTGAATCGTCTTCAACATGCCTCATCTTCTCACATCCAAACATAAAGTTAGTTGAGTATTTTCTGTCAAGATAAAAGGCAAAGGGGGAAAAACTACTACCTTGATTTCACAAGTGCCCAAATAATCATACTTGACACTGCTAGGAGGACAGTCGTAAAGATTAAAACGAAGAGTTCCTGTACTGTCATGTAAAATCATATTAAATGACGCATCCCATCTAGGAGTTGAACCCAGTCTCACATCTGTTCGCCTGGTTAATTCCTCAAGTTCTACCTCCACAAATGTCTGAAGGTCTTTTTCGTCCAAGTTGGCATCCAAATGGTCATTGCTTGAACCATCTTGTTGCCTTCCCTTGAAGCAATTCTTGGAAAGTTTATTTGCCGAAATCACTGTAACATACACAATGCCTCCAACTGCCTTCCTCCTAAAATCTACAACTGGCAAATAGAGACATTGGCGGCGAGGTTCTACCATTGTTTTGAGTAAGGTTTCAGTAAAAAGTTTAACCTGTTTTTAAAACAGTAATAATATTAGCTTGAAACATAATATGGTCCAGGGACTCAAGATAAACACATGAAATTTTGGTACTTTCCCATGAACGTAAGAAAAATAAGTAGTAAAGAAGCAAACCAGCCAAGAAGAAACACCGGGCAACACAGTGGCAGGAAGTGATTGGCTTCCACCGCTTCCAAAGGCAACTCCTATTCTCACCTCAGGAGTTGACACAAATGAGTACAAAAGTGCTTTACCATCTAGAATTGGTATATAAAGAAGCTGACAAATCAACATAAAAAACAGATTAAGACCAACGAAATGGCCAAAGCGGCTAGTTCTCATCTGATTCAAAAATCAATATGAACTAAATATTTTTTGTCTCCTACTTTACTTTACATGCTCTGTTTTTTTCTTTTTTTTTTGCAAGCATCTATATGTTTTAGTTTTATGTCGGTAAAGCATAACATTTTTAAGAGAAAATGAAAACGATAAACATACATCACCCTTAATATGAAGACTGTTAATCACAATCCTTGCAGTTCCTATTAATGGCTTTGCAAGCTTGACCAGCATCAAAATACTCATTTCATTTGTGTCCCAATCAATACCTATTTGCAGGACTCGCTGCCACATACCAGTAGAACGCTTATTGACATGACCTCATATATCTGGTCACATATCAATAGATTTTATATTTGAAAGAATACGTAATCACATAAAAAGAAGAAGGAAAATAAAATAGCAAAGAAAGTGTAATAGGCATAGGAATTCTAAATATAACCATTTAAGTGGCACTAACGGCTGTATCAGGGATGCATTGATAAGCAGTAGCGTCATCATTTCGAAAAGCCTAATGAGACAAAAAGGCAGTTTAAATTTGTTTGAACGAGATATCTTGACCAGGTCAAAAAAAAAAAAGAGATATCTTGATTTAGATACCTAAAATCATGATATTTTAATATATTTCATCTGTAACTTTTGGCCAAAAAAAAAATCATATGTAAGTAGTCCGTTAACGTCACCCCTTTTTAAATTACCTTTGTTGGAACTGAATATGAATATAAAACAGAAACCTTTAGAGAGATGACGGCAACATAGAGGCCACACAACCTTTAGAGAGATACAAGTTGATTGTGGTGGTGGTGGTGGTGGCTGGATGAAATTCAGAGTGTGAATTTTACATAAAAGCAACATTAAATATTGCATACTTCGACAGAAATCTCTTTCCCACTCCCATGTTTTGAAATAAACGATGGTAGGAGCCCAAACAACAAGAAGATATGGGAACAACGTATGGATGTGTGTATGTGTGAGTTAAAACGGCATATGAAAAATTGATTATCACGTTATTATTCAAGTGAATCTGAATGGGAGACAAAAGAGAACCTGGTCTCCAGAAGTTGACCAGCGGATCCCCTGAAGGCCCAAGCTAGGAGGGCAAGTTCCAAGCGAAAACTCCTGCAGCTCAACTCTTTCCTACACGATAAGATAGTGCTTTTTGTTCATTACAATTTATTAACATGTTGATGCATTTTGATAAAAACTTGATGAATTCTTCCAGATAATGAGTTTACTCACTATAAGTCCTGGTTTTCGTAGCCTTAAGCGTTTCTAGACTCAAAAGAAAGAAAAGGTTAGTCAGTTCAGCATCCACTTGCATGGGACATGATACGAGATTCATGCAAGGTCCAGTCAAGGAAAATGCAGAAGCAATCTAACCTCAGAGTTTCAGGGCAAACAGAATAAGATATGTGTTAAAATAAGATAGAAACAACTGGGAAATATCACCTCGAAAATAGCTGATAACCTCCTTGAAAGCTTTGGGTTGTAATAGTTGAACCAAATTTCAGTCAACAGCTTATTCAGCCACTCACAGGGCTCCAATGGTGTGATGGGCTATACGTATAGGAAGTTGAAAATTCATCTTCACAACGCTCTTTGGCAATTCAAAATAAAGAAAACAGAAGGGAAAAGTTACCGAGTTATTCAGCACAACTCGCTTCCATTTATTATTAAGTTCCTCAGCAAACAGTTTGCCCTGGTAAATCCCATACTGCAAACAAAAAGATCAGCACTTCCCCTGATGAGAAATGAGGGATAAAACACAAAATAAAGGTAAAAAAAACAAGGCCCAAGGTCCATCCTTTCACATGGTGAAACAAATATTTATAAGAGAGACAACACCTGTCTTGTCGCCCATACAGCAAGAGCTAGCGGAATCCAATTGGCCAAAGAGAAAAGCCATCTCTCAATGGCCCAAGCAATTAATAACAGAGGAATAAACAATAGAACCCGAGGCTTTTCCTCCACGACATGTTTCAGGAAATCTTCAGCCGCCCTCTCAAGACTGAGAAGGAGCCTTTTTCTTCTACTCTGCCTTTTCCTTCTGTTCATGACAGAAAACTACTCTGGAAACATTAATGAAATAAAAGATCCCTTTTGTTCTCCTTATCCTCTTTCTCTGGGTTGTTCCCATTACCAGCATTTGCCATCCGTGATGCCGGGAGCAAAGCAGACAAAAAACCTTATGAAAAGTACAGGAAAAGGGGCTGCAAAGTGAAATTATAATAAAAAGAATAGATATTTATCGGCCGAGCAATCTTGGGAGGGCGAGTTAGAGCCTAGAAGGAGCTGAGAAAACGGGAAACAGCGCATTCTGGGTTGAAGGAAGAAGAATGGAGATGGAAATGGGAAAAATGTCAGCCATAAAGGGCGTCATAAATTCACATTAACAATCACATCACGACACAAATCCACGTATCCTGTACGGACAATCTTCATGCCTGGATATTGGATAATTGAGAGGGCAACCGAATTTTAAAAGATGCTGGGCTTTTATTTTTCGATTCGATTTCTGGTCCCACATCCACTGCGGAGGGTACTGATTACATGGCAGCATCATTAACATGTTTTGAAACTCTGTTTCCAATCGTACTTATTTTATAAGTTTGATTTACGTAAATTGAGATAAATCTCTTCCATATATTTACCTCGTAAACTGTAAAAGTAACCTCGTAAACCGTAAAAATTACTTCGTATTCCGTAAATCACGATTTATAAACATTTATGGAGTTTCCATAAGCTAATCTCCATAAGCTAATCAAACCACCGAATAGTTGTGATTGTTTTCATGGGAAGGAACGTAACTTTTTTGGGACCCACATACGTGCGGCCTACACCAAATACGAGGAATGTGTTGAAACTTCTTTTGCCCGAAGAAGAATGTCATGACAAGGAGGTTCACGGAGGCTAGAAACAAATGAGTGAAATGACAAATCATAAAAGGAGAGAAGTGTTTTAAAAATTTAGAGAAAATTATTTAACTCTTTTTTCAATGTGAAATTGTGAAATTTAATGGCTCCTGATAAATTGAAAATTTTTAGACTCATTTCACTCTTTTCCTACAACCTACACGCATAATATATAAAATTCATAATTCATAATACTTGATATCACTCCTGCCATGACGACATAGTAATGTTAACAATGTTTGCATTATTTTTCCGTCTGTAAATTAATGCTAATTAATAGATAAAATGAAAATACCAGATACAATTATTAATATTTTATAATTATATTGAATACTTTGTTAAATGGATTGGGTCTCATTAAATAAACTATAGAAAGTTATGGTATTCGATTTAAACATTTTTAAAGAGAACTCAACAGTGATCACATTTAAACTAGCTAAAAACATTTTTACAATTGACCACTTCTATTACTCCTTTGAGATTTATTGTCATTTTTTCTGAGCAAAAGACAATTTTTGTTGTTGTTTATATCCCACAGAAGATTCATAGCTTTAGCTTCACCATCGGAGCACAAGGCAACGCTATACAGACATATGTACAGAATTTTGACAAAGAATTGAATTGTCATGGACACTACTTTCTCTTCTTGTCGTTTTTGTCTCTTTGAAGCACAAAAGGAGCGGCAGGTATACTGAACCACCATTCCCTGAGTCTCCTGAACCATCTCTCCGTGGTGGCTTTTCTTGGCGGTGAATACCTTGTGAATATCTCCAAAAACACCATTAGAACTATGTAGTTACCGGGTAACACAGCCAAAACCAAGGCCGTTGCTATAAGAGCAAAGGCAAACTTCTTCGTGGCCTGAATATCAAATCAGAGAGACCATGCATGAATTACATTTCACATTTTACTATAACTCCCTGAAGTGTAACTTTGCCAACAAGAGGGTATGAGAGAAGAACCTGAGGGAAAATGGAGAGAGACAAGCCACGTAACTTGAGCAAAAAGATGTTAGCATCCTGTATGAACTGTTCACCATGAGTGACAGCATTCTGAACAGCCAGAATCTGTTCCATTGTGTTCTTTGTTGGAGGAGCTACCACTTTAACTGCTTCCACAGGCCTGCCTTGGCTAAAATATCGTGTTATTATCATAAAAGCTGAAAGGAACAGGAGCATCAGTGCCACTGCATACCCAAGCCATCCCCTGCAATTCAAGCCATCTAATACTTGTTACTCTATCATATGAAGGAATTCAGTCTTATGGGTACTCAACCAGATTAGTGCCTGCAGATAATACAGTACAATCATAATAATCACATCAAATGATTTCAAAATAGATTGAGAGAACACTATCCTAAAAAACAAGCTAACTTTGAACCTAGTCATCTTATAACCCGCACCCACTTGCTTCATGAATGGAAAAAAGTCAGTCGTGACTTGTACTCCAATTGCAAAAGACACTTTAAAGGACAAAAGAAAGATTGACAAGGTAGAGATGGTTTATAAAGGAATTGTGTACTAAGATAACACAATAAGATTCAAGATTCAATTATTAGATAATTTATAATTGATCAACAATAGATTTTAGTTTTCTCATCTTAATCATTTGGATCGAAAATATGCCTCATTATGAGCCAAAATTAAACCACTACTGAACCTTTATACCTTTAGCTGCATTCTAGATAAACATTCACAGAAGCCCCATGCTTATTAAGTTCTATTGAATCCTTTTCCCATCACAATACCACCCATAGCTCAGATTGTGAATATTTTAATTTAGGCATGTAGACTAAAGTAAAGGTATACTCCCCTAGAAATCATTTTTCCAATTTCAGCAATATATCTACAAATCTCAGTATATATATAAACTCTCCCACGTCTTGAAAGATAATAGGTGGGCAGCAAAGTAATCACTTCAGAAGTTTTACCTGCAGATGATATAAATGAAGACCAAACAGAATCCTAGAGACTTCCATGGATCATCCCAATATGCTAAAGATTTAAGAAACTTCCCAAGTTCATTTATGGGAAAAAGTAACTCCTGCAAGTAGTGAATGATAGTAATTAGCAGGGGTAAAAAAAAGATCCTTGCCGGGAACCATGTCGTAATCTTTAGTTCCGTGCATTGCACAAAAGTAAAATCTAGTTTTGTCAAAAGAGAGTTGTCTAGAAATATCCTATGAAAATAAATGATCCATTGATAAGGAGAAAGATAAATAATACCTTCAAGACAGCCAAGTTAGTATCGATACCATCAACTTTAACTTCATCAACTGTTGCCTTTGCAGATTCTACCTTTTTGTAGTTGTTTTTTGATTCCTTAACTTCTCTTTCCAATGAAGTCATTTCTCCAACACACATCTCGCCCACAACAAGCCTGCTTTCATCAGAGGTGTTTGTACTTGTACCAAAAACAAATCCCCATTTAGGAACCATATCTAAGGCTGAGCTGGAATTCATTCCACTTCCAGCCTTAGAATCATCGGTGCAATCTAAATTCCTTGAGTTTGACATATTTGCAAGGGATTCTAGTATCAGGTCTCCGCCTGGAAGTTGATCACAAAGATTAAACATAAGAAGAGCCATGAACTCTTTAGGGATTGCAGAGCTAATATCTTGCATGGCTTGTAAACGCAAAACTCCTAAAACAGCCTTCAAGAGGACTTCATTGCGAGCAACTCCTTTGATTTTATACTTGTTTATAAATTTATGAACAAACAGAATCTCTTGTATGATAGCTAGCCAATAATCACGACGAGCATGGCCTTTAAACTCTGGAAATTCGATAACAACTGGTTCTGATCTACAAGAGAAATATTTTTGGAAGTTAATAGCGAGTTAGTGCCACAACAACCAACAAAAAGAGATAAAAACACCAATATCCTGATTCAAAGTAAACAATAACATATGACGCATTAGCTCCACAAATAATTGTATTTTTACTTACAAGGACGCTGAGTTATAGAAGACTGCCTTGTCATAAATTCGAGTACCCAGTGGCCCAGTCATCTCAGGTTTAATGACCTGTTTCAGATCATCCGCTAAATCATATTTCTTTGGTTTGTCATATTTTACAACATGAAGTGCTTCAAAATAAAGTGCATGGTCTGTCAGTATTAACCGACCTGCATGAACATGAAAACCAGAAAATCACTAAAACTTTGAGAATAGCATACATGCTTCTAATTCATCAACACAAATAGAGTCTGGGACAGTATATTTATAGGACATAGGGTATCAGAAAATATTTGTCAAAGAAACTCACCAGGCCATGCAGATAATCCTACATGTTCAAGGACTGGCTGAGTGGTGACTGTTCCATCAACCTCCAGAATCCTCTCATCTCTAGATGATCGAAGGGCAGAGAGAAGAGATGAGTCTGAATTGCTCCGCATTTTTCTTATCGCTCTGTAAAGATAGTACCCTTATTAAAAGAATTCCAAGATACAGTAAAAGGAGAAAAAGAAGAACACTCAAAGATGTGAAACATGTGCAGAATGTTACTGCATAGAAGAAACACAAAAGTCGAAGTAAGATGAGGAAATGGTCACAAGTCTAAACCTTTCTAGACCACTTAAGTACTTGTCATAGACAAAGAACTTAAGGCGTCCACCAGTAGAAGCACTCAGCACATCAAAAATATTTTCACTTGTGACGACATTAGCAATGATTGGAACTGCCGGAGCTATTCGACAGAAAGCTTCTAAACCAACTGATATGTCCTCGTCCACCTTCAAGAAAATTGGAGGCTCATCATTATTAACAAGACCAAATACAACAGACACCATAAAAAGCTAGAATATATGTCATACATGGTTTATACAAATTAGGAAGGCACATTTTTAAGACAAATTGTGTTTATTTGATAAACGGCTTAAACCTATGATGCTCATATATGAGAAGTATCACAATTTGGACACTATGATACAGAAATATGATAATTTTTTTTTTTATAAACTGGAATACGAGTACTTCTAGTCATAGAAAATAAAATATCAAAATTCAATTTACAAATACAAAATTTATAGTACGCCACACTATTATAAGTCATAAAAAATGCAACTCATCTTAGACTTCGAGTAATACATGAGAAAATGCGTCTAGTTTAATAAATACCAAGAGTTAGGAAATTCATACAGCACACAAATATCATTAAAGTACATAAACTCAATTTTTGACTTAGTTTAGAGTTTTTCTTGTACTACATTTTGTTAAATTTAATGCATTCTAAGATTTTTTTTAAAAAATCACATGTTTTATTAAGTTTACAATTTATAATGGTTTCAGCAAGTTTTTTGGTGTTTTGAAACAAATTAAAGTAGGCTAGAAACAATTCAACTCATTTTCAATATGTTTTGGAACTAACAAATTTTGGCAAAAATATTTTTGAGAACAAAGTGGGGATACAGAGACTAGTGTACAGTACAAGAAGCCAATACAAATTAAGCAGCAAAAAATGATGGTGCTCCTTAGGCTAAAATGGAGTAGGTTAACCCAAAAACCATGTTCAGAGAATATAAAGATTATTTTCTGTAATGATTAACATTCAACAATTGATACCAAGAGCAATAATCAGCATTGATGAAAGAAACACTGTTCAGTTTAAGAAATTCTGGTGATGGCATACCAGACACCATAATTCTTATATTGCACACATAAATATAGGCATAAGATAAGACAAGATTCTACATGTAGTTTCAAAACTTCTCTGGCTTACTGTGATAATATTTGCAAGACTTTAAGAAAAATCACACTTGTTCTTCGGGAAAACATACATTAAGTAAAGGTTGGCTGCCAGCATCTGGTGTCTCCCAGGCTATCATCATGTCATATGTCATGCGTCGGAACATTTTATCAGACAGGTGACCAGGAACTTGTGTTGACAGAGCAAGTGCCCTAAAACAGCAATATTCCAAAAAGTTTCTTGCAAATCGTGATGGTTGCTTTATAGAATCAGAAGCCTCTTGATTGAAGCCCTCTTGAAGCTCACTTAAAGAGATTCCAAGGGTTCTGCATTATTTGTTTTAGGAGAGTTCAAATTTCCAATCATAATCACTGGCCACTGAATTAAAGAAACAAATATGAGGAATAATAGATTACCTAATAGCTTATATTTGAACTCTCCTAAAAATTTTGAAAAATTATTACTCTTTTTTTATTCGCAAAATATTATTACTCTTAACAAAGCTTCACTTAATAGCTTAGGCATCTCTGAATCCTCCTGTATCATCTTTAATTTGTTTCCAAGTCTACTTCAATTCTAGCATTTGGTGTTACAACAGCCATGGTTATGAGGGGAAGTTTAGTGAAAGCACATTGATACAACCCTGAAAATTCATTCACATACACCAGCGCACTCATGTCTACAAGAAGGACAGAAAATCTCCTCACAGAGTATTTTTCATTCAAATTTGTCCACATACTGTATCACATTTACTATTTATACTACCCTATCATTATTAAATTATTTACTAAAAATAATTCTAATCACTAATAACCTTCTAATCCCTTGATAGGTATCAATAAGATAGAATGCCCAGAAGTGCACTTACTTGGAGCATGTGCGAACAACTATGTTAGCAACTGGAGAGAGCTCCATTATCCAATTCCTCCCAGCAGAGGGTGAATCCCTTATCTCCTCGAATTCTTCATCAGAATAAGTCCTCTGGCCAAGCAACCATTTAAATGATCCTTCTCTTACCAGGCCCTCAAGAAAGTTTCTTGTTTTGCCTGCAACAGCCATCTCTTTTCTCCTCACTATTTTGTCAACTTGTAAAAATGATACAGACTATGGTATTTCTGTCGCAGTTCTTGCATCCATTGACACATAAATCCTGCCAACAAGAAGTTGCATCAAGACGAATCCTCAAAATCGACCCACATGTCCTACCCATCAAAATCCATCTTTATGATAATTAAGGTAGCGCAGACTTCCAGAGAAGCAAAGAACAATTTGTCAATAGATAAAGAAGCAAACTAAACTGCATCAGTTCTTAGTTCTTACCACCTCTGGAACTTTTCAGTAGTCACAAAATAGGGCTCAACAGATACGATCTAGTCCACTTGGTAGGCAGTGACGATGCATTAAGTATCAGCCAACAAAGAACAAGCTTGTTTGGGATATACGCCAAGATAATCAAGATCCTTCGAAACCCAGACAGGAAACAAAAGAGTGCTGCAACCTGACTAAACCCACCAATTACTCATCGAAATTCCAAATGCACGGAGAAGAATTAAAAACAAAACCACACCAAGCCCAGAAAGCTGTACTGACTACTGAGCACTACCGACGTGAGCCGCCTCAAAATGCTGACTCACAAAGCAAAGGAATGTCTCACCTTTTAAGCAAACAGGAAGACACCTCCGACTTCTACCAATTTTCACGAATCAGACCATCGATCTTGGGCAAAAAGACTTGCGAAGCGACCCTTATTGAAGAGTTGCGACATTGATAGAATCACAATGACCGATGAATTATTATAGGGAAGCCAACGGTGGGCAATGCCAAAGAAGAGACATGCAAGATTAAAGATTGTGTCTTGGATTGCGTTTTTTGTTTTTTTTCCTTCAAATTATAGGTTTATAACTTGTTTGATCTATTTTTTTTATAGGGTTGATTTTTTTATAAGTAATTTTTATTTTATTTTTAAAAATATAAATTTTTTTATTTTATTTTTATTTAAAATTAATTATTATACACACTAAAAATTATATTCAGAAGAGAACGAGATATAACTTATTAAGTGAATGAACTCAATAAAGTATTGAGAAAACGTATTTTACTATATCTCATATTTTTTATATGTTTTCATAAATATAAGCATATATAAAAAAATATAATATTTTTTATATATTTATTATTTTTAATTATTAATTCATTTTATACATAAAAAAAATTGTTTATAAACAAAATAAACAAGCAAAAACAGAGGTCCTGAAAAGATAGAGACATCTCAATGCTACAGTATTCGAGTGATGATCTAGGTAAATGGGACAAGACTAAAGAGGTGCCCGAAGTTTTTTATTTATGATTCTCCCTTCTTCTTTTTTTAATTCTTTGGGGTTAATTTAGTTGCTGTTTAGTCCAGTTACAACTTAACCCTTTTTCTTTCCTATCATCACATATTTACCCTTCTCGTTATCAACAAAATCTGATACCTAACAGAAAAAAAAAATGATTCGAAGTCTCAATATGGATTTAGAATATGAAGTAGTAGTTGGGGAGAGAGGAATTAATTAATTATTGAATAAAAGATGGGCTAAGATGACAACACGAGTTTGAATATTAAAACATTCTTTCAGTTGTGAGAAATGTCCTGCCAATTCAACTCACTTAAATCATTTCTTTTTTAAAAAATAAATAACAAATTTTTTTGTTGCTTTAAAGAAATCATGGGGAGAAAAATCAGTGGCAATAGTGCTAAACAATTAAATTTAGAAAAAATCACATTAAGGTCTAAGCTAAAAAAATAATATTTAAAAAGTTTCATAATTTATTTATGGCACTACCTTATCAATAACAAGTTGTAGGATTTTTTAGATATTATTTTCTTTAAAGTGTCTTTAGTGTGATTTTCTGTTCAATTTAAGACCAGCAACGAGTGTGAGTAAGATTTTTTTAAAATATTTTTATTGACAAGTAGTTCTATAAGCGCCCAAGGAATGACGCCTTGCAAGTATATGGGCTTCATTCCTCTGCGTACAGGTACAGCTTGGGTTTCATACTGCACACATCAAACAAAGTGGGCTGCAGTAGAATTTAAAGGGCCCAAAGAGCAACTAATCTTAAGGGATTAGCTTAGTGGAGATCATAATTTTTATTGAAGCACGAGGAAGCTTAGCTGGCCCCTTTTTTTTTTTTATGCCTGGAATCTGGAAAATGAAATATTCAGCTGACAAAGTAGGATAGAGGTGCTCCCATTCAATCTTCAATAATATTTTAAATAGGATTATCTCTAAGAAAAAAAAAAAGATAAGATAGAGTTAGTTTTTAAAAAAAAAAGATTAAGAAAGCTAAATAAGTTACTTAATTATATCATATATTGTATATCATTAGGTTATATATCAGTTTATGAGTTAGACAAAGTAGTTTGAAGAAAAAACGATAAATATAAATATTTTAAAATAATTTAATTAGCTTTCTTAATATTTTTTTAAAAAAATAACTTTGTCTTATATTTAGGACCAGAGGGAGTATTATAAAATAATGGCTAAATTATACAAAAACCTATTAAATTTTGAGTTAGTTGTATATAATTTCCTGACATTTTAAAGTTTAAATTTAACCCTCCGACTTTTCAGTTTTTAACTATTAATCATTTTCAATTACATTATGGTTATCTTTTTAACGAAAAATGTCATGTAAAATTATAATATGACATGTGACATCCTATGTATATTTTTAATTTCATAAAAAAACCCTCCAAACTTTGAACAATTGCATATGACTCCTAAACTTTGATCAGTTATAAATAACCTTCTTGACATTTTAAAATTTAAATTTAACTCCCTTAAAATTTTGATTTATAATCTTAAACCTCGTATTGTTACCTTTATCATTTTAATAAATTTATTAAATTTTTTACTATCATTTGTCAATTAAAATATTAGTAGTTCTTTTGTATGGTAAAAATTAAAAGAATAATATTTATATAAATATAAAAATAAACGTTGAACCATGATTCAAGAAAAAATGAGGGAAAAAGCTATCATCTAATACAAATATAATATTTAAACTATCAATACCTAATAATCTCAAAAATATATTTAAATTTTAAAATATTAGGAGTTATATGCAACTAATCCAAAATTTATAGGAGTTTGCACGGGTAGAAAAATGATTTTTTAGACCGGGTAAAAATGATTTTTTAGACCGGTTTTTGATGAGGTCTTGATACAGCCGGTCTTAAAAATATGATACTTTTTAGACCGGTTATGCAACCGGTCTAAAAAACACTTTTTAGACCGGTTGTTCCAACAACCGGTCTAAAAAATATGAGTTTTTAGACCGGTTATTTAAATAACCGGTCTTAAAAATACTTTTAAGACCGGTTATTTGGAGAACCGGTCTAAAAAATGTAACTTTTAAGACCGGTTATTTAAATAACCGGTCTTAAAAGTGTCTTTTTTAAATTTTTTAGTCCATTAATTACGTTATTATACTTAATTTGTACATATTCTGAAAGCATGTTTTTAAGGCCATACTTATAATTACTTGTCACGAATATATCCTGGTGAAGTCATACATGAAGAACCCAATGAACATATCTTAGGAATCCTGCAACACCCAAAGCAAATACATAATGAGTTGCGAATGGCTCAATAATATGAAATAATATCAGAAAATGAGTTAGAAAAGAAAGTAATTAGATCATAAGTTGGAAGATAACTTTGTATTTAAGAAATTTTGTCGGAGAATAAATATTTAGAAACAGGGAAAATGACAGAAGAAAATACTAACCTTGGCCCCTACTAATGAAGAATCCAATTTGTAAACTCTCTCAAATGTCGCAATCGTAAGCCTGCAACAAATATGAGTATAAAATTTTGTAATAGAAATCGATCTAAAGTATATGACGGTAGCTAATATGAAGTATGTATAAAACTAATTAAGTAAAACACTTACCTTAAACCAATTGGAGGGAAGAAAAGTTGAGCCTTACGGTAATGGATTCCACCGTACCTCTGCGTTTGACGGCGGAGATGGTTAAGGATGGAGGAGCGATGTGGGAAGGAGGAGTTGCCGCGACATAGGGGGGTTTACAAAAAGCTTGATAAATATCAGATTTCAAATTTGAAATTAGGCGCCAGCTAAAGCCGCGAGAAAGGATTTTAAATATTATGGCGGACTTTTAAGACCGGTTATTTAACAAAACCGGTCTTAAAAAGTTCACCTTTTAGACCGGTTATAACTAATAACCGGTCTTAAAAATAAAAACTATTTAATTTTTTTAATTCCGCGTCTTTTAGACCGGTTATTATTAACAACCGGTTTAAAAAGTTTTATCTTTTAGACCGGTTATAACTAATAACCGGTCTTAAAAGTAAAAAAAATTTAATTTTTTTAATTCCGCATCTTTTAGACCGTTGTTAATAACAACCGGTCTAAAAATTTTTATCTTTTAGACCGGTTATTAGTGACAACCGGTCTAAAAGATGCGGAATTAAAAAAAATTACATATTTTTTACTTTTAAGACCGGTTATTAGTTATAACCGGTCTAAATAATATCTTTTAGACCGGTTATTTTAAGAACCGGTCTAAAAAATTCTTTATAATTACGAAACTGCCACCGGTCATTTTTTTTAGACCTTATCCGCAATAACCGGTCTAAATGATGCGGTCTAAAAAGGTTAATTTGTACTAGTGTTGGTATAATTGAGCTAATGAAATAAATAGGAAGGTAGAAATTGAAATAGAGGAAGTGGGAGTGTACAAAACTAGGGATCTGGCTTTATTCCGCTGCCAATCCTTTGCTCAAAACTACACCGTTTTGGTGTAGTTTTGGGTGTAAAGTAATGGGGCTGATCTTTTTTTTAAAAAATGGTTTATAGTATTTTTGAAGTACTTTTTTTAGAAGTATCTAGTATCTTAAAATATTTTTTAAGTAGCATGTAGTATTCTAAGATAATTTTTTATACTTGAACCCCTTAAAATATTTTTTCAGTTGTACCCAGTGTTTTATCATACTGATTGCAGTTTTACCCCTAATTATTTTTTCAACTCCAAAAATTACTTTAATATATTAGGTGTTACTGAAAAAATATTTTAGAGTGTGTGAAAATCAATAAATCAGTATCCTAAGATTTGAGTGCTCGTTACTACTAAAAAAATACATTAATGGTAAAATTGTAGTCAATCTCCTAAGACAAGGGGTACAAAAAAAATATTTTAAAGGGTTAAAAAGCACCAAAAAATATTTTAAAATAATTTTTGGAGCTGAAAAAATAATTAGGGGTAAAATTGTAATAAGTTTGGTAAGACACTGGGTACAACTGGAAAAATATTTTAAGGGGTTAAAGTGCAAAAAATTATTTTAGAATATTGCATGCTACTTAAAAAATATTTTAAAATACTAGATACTTCCAAAAAAATGCTTCAAAAATATTAGAAACCATTTTTAAAAAAAAGATCAGCCACATCATATTACACTCAAAACTATAACAAAACGGTGTAATTTTAAGCAAATGATTAACAGTGAATCGCATTATAGCGGACTGAAGCCAGATCCCAAGCCGAGAGGGTGTAGAAATTGGGGTAGAGATGTGAGTATAAGAGCGGGTTGAGTGCAAATTCAGGCAACTTGACCCCTTCCCACTCAACATGTCCCCCTCACTTTTGGCAACATATCAACAAAAATGGGGTGATCCTGTTTGTTCTCTAACACTTTAAAGTCATCCCTTTTGTTCTTCACCTCTATCCAACAATCCCAGATACACCCACTTTCACTTACTCATGATTTTGCATCCATTTTGGCTTTTCATCTTTAGTGGCTTTCCTTATTCTCTTTAATTAATGGCATCAGGTGACTCACCAAGCTAACACCTTCCACTTCCTTGAGCTTGCCCATCTTTTATTCCTTAATTAATTAATTCCTCTCTCCCCAACTAGTACCACTTCCTATTCTGAATCCACATTGAGAAGACATGGTTTGGGACCTTTCTAGTCCCTATTCATGCATGCAACTAAAGACCTTGGGTCAAACAGAGTCTTCGGGATGAAGTTAATTAATGACTATTGTCATTTTTCCAACATGCTCTGCCACATTCAATCTGTCCTCTCCTCTCTCCATTACACTCATACAATGCATCTAACCCCCGATTATACAATGGCATCAAATATGTTGCAATCTTATAAACATTTTCTCTCCTCCTCAATCATTCACTTCATGAATTGGCACCGTCCTTCAGATTTTATGAGTTCTTCTGTTTATATGGGTTCCATCACGAACTTATTCCTTCGTTTTGGCTTGGCCTTAGGTTTGTCGTATTACCAAAATTTGCTGTCATATCTGTTCAAACCGCTTATTTTTATCGCAATATTGTTGCTGTCCTTGGGGTCCTACAGGACATGACTTCCCCGTTGAACCATGATACCAACATTTTAGCCTGGCTCCATGTGTCTAACTTGATGGAACATACACAACTAAATAAGTATAATTTTTAATTTTTATGATAGCTTTTTCATCTATCACTTTCCAACAATCCCACCCAATAAAAATATAGGATGCTTTTATATCAGATAATTGAGTTGAAACTTCATTTTGCAAACCTAAACTTCTTTACCCTTTTTTTGCGATTCTTTGTTATCTCTGTAACTTGATCTTCGCATATACCATGGACCAACCAAAAACCATCAATGTTCAATGTAAATATAAAAGATCTTCTCTCATATTTTTTTAAAATAATGGACCTAATTTAAATTCACAGTTTCAAGATCTTCTAGTCAATATTTGAGTAAGTAATAAATTGGCACTTTATCATCACATTTATAACCTTGTTTTTGGTCAAAAACACTTCCATAACTTTTTGATATAGTAGTAGTGATAGAATAACACTCATCTAAATCATTTTATTTATTGTCTGAGAGGGAAGTTGAAGTTATGCATATATGGTAAGATCTGCAATTGCAACCACACTGTCAAAAGGAAAGGAAAAGCATATGAAGAATTATAAGCTTTTATTAACTTTCATATAATTTCTTCACATGTTTAAAGGATTATACAATAATACGCGCTTGAGCTTATATCTTGAAGTGGAAACATATCGATCCTTTACATGGATACTACAGATTTTTCATATATTGTGTGACCTATGAGCAGTAACGTCCAAGATTGAAGTCAGAAGGGCCAGGTTGGTTGAAAACAAGAAATTCCTACGCAGTCTTCTCTCCCATGTTTGGATAACTCTTTTGCCTCAGCTGCCATTGCTCTCTGCCACTAATAAAATCGATAAATAAGTTTGCTAAAGTGGTCAAATATTTATATATCAAACTCCTTTCTATATTTACCACCTCTTATCCCATCACAACTGTTTGCATATATTATATAAAAGTTAAGGAATCATTGCACAGTACAAATTAAGAGTCAACTACTCTCTTTTCCTATTATGCTTAAAATATGAGGCCCATTTGTTCTAGATCAATTTTTTTTAGAGTTGGCACCTGCAATGTTTCCAAAGCATCTGTCTCTGAATTGAAGTCATAGAAGTTGCTTGCTGCAGTAAGATTCATGGAGAGGAACTGCAAGTAAAACCACATGTAAATTGAAATCAAGGATATGTATGTCTCATTACAATTTCTTTTTTGAGCTATCAATTAATGAATTTTATTGAACTTTTGATCACTCACCTCCACTTGATGCTGCAAGGATTGGACATAGTTTATGATCTCGTCCAACATTACTGCCATACCCATAGTCTGCAAGTTCATTTATGAAAATGATCCAATGAGTTTCACTGTCATGCGTATTTTTACACAAAGTGATCTTTTGTGAAGAAATTTTATTTTACCTTGTAGCATCCTGGGACAATGTTCTGTAAGCACCTTAACTTCTCATTGATTTTCCCTCTTCTAACCTGAACCCAAACAAATGAAACAAGTTTCAGTTCGTTGAGCTCATCTATATATAATGATTAAAACAAGGTTAAATTTATTGGAAGTTCTCTGTTGATCTGACAAATGGGGTTTTAAGAATTATACCCTTTCTGCTAAACTGTGACTATCAGTAGCTTGACCTCTTTTGGCTCTGACATGAGCCACTTCTTTTGAATTGTCCACATCTGTTTCACTGCTTTTTACTCTCTTACTTCTTCTGGAACACTGAAAACGTGGGGGAGAAAAAAATGAAACCCCGTTACACATATAAGTTGAAAAACCAAATCAAAACATATCATATCATCAGTATATGATTGTAGATGTTAGAATCCCATAAAATAAGGGATGTGTTCCCATAATATAAGGGATGTATTTCCATATATTAAGGGATAGGTTAAGAAGCATTACTTGTATATATAGACTTGTACATGTGTGTCAAATTAAGGAATTTAGTTTATTTCATTTCCTTCTATGATTACAGTAGAGAATAATCTAAGAACTTACATTTTTCATTTTGCCACTCTCAAAAACTGCAGAATTTGAGTTTGTAGAACTGGTCTCTAGCACATCTGTTGGCTTCCTCTTTTTACTTTCATGGATTTCATTTTCCTCAGGAAAATTGGGCGAAGAAACTGGTAAAGCATTGTGATTGACCTGATGGACAAGGCTAGGAAAACTTTCCTCCAATTTTCCTTCAAATTGAGGCTCAGGGAAACCTAAGGAAGTGTCACAGGAGAAAGGCACGAAGCTCTGAAAATTAAGATTTGAGTTGTCCAAGACACGTGGACTCATCCCTGTGGATTGGTTTATCAGTTCCATGCTTGGATCAATATCTAAGAAACGAAAAGGTGACCTTAAGGCTTGCAAATATGTGGTAAACTCAGCCATGTGAATCCAAACAACTGTGTTAAGGGTCTGAGGTTGTTGGTATCTGGATATTGTGGGAGAGACTGCTATTTATATTGAGGAATTGCAGCTACATTCATGAAATAAGGAAGCTCAAGCTTGAACAGCAATGTTCCTCTAGTTGGTCCCACGCATAGGGAAATTTGCAAAATACCAATATGAGCCCATGCTTTGGGAGAAAAGCGCTGCCTGCATTTTGGAGCTTTTAGACTTTTTAATAGGGGATCCCTTCCTTTTCCTTTGGTATTCATTATCTAATTCTTATTGTATCTTTTCAATGGGGAAAAAGACGTGTTTAGTTATGGAAAAGCACAGTCTGGGTGCAAAACATGAATATGACGTGTTTCTTCTCTTCCCCTTTAATTTTGTTTGTCTTTTTTTGGTGGGAACCTTTTTCTTCTTCTTTTTAGTGTGAAATTTGTGAGAAGTAAAATGGAACGTGGTTTTCATTATAGATATTATAAATACCCTCTATTATTGCACGCATATTCATTTTCATGTTTCTTCAACTAAATCAATATACTAAAATTATTGTAGACAATGCCGCAGAAAAGCGTACAGAGAATAATTTCTAGTGGCCCCCATATAACAAGTATCTTCCCTTCGCCAGCTATAATTTTTCTCAGTATTATCATACACAACCATATTACTATGGGATAGTTTCTTGAATATTTTGAATATAGTTTGTCCAAAGTGGTCTATCAGTTACGATACGATGAACCTTACACCCTTCCGCCACTCCTTTTATAAAGTGGCAATGCTGTTGAAAGCTTTTAGTTTCATAATTGAGCATGTAAAGAGAAAGCAAGAAGGAGCAGGATTACTTGGCTATCAAGTTATGTTAAGAAGAGGAGGTTGCTGTTGAACCTTTCAATTATAACTGTTTGGCCAAGCACTCTGATTATTACTTGCAACTTGTTTGCTTATGATTTGGATTGATACTTGAGAAATGAATGAACCAAACTTCAAAAAGCACTTCTGAGAAATGAGTTGCGTGGGTGGCATATAGGCAGTTCATTTACTTCACATGAAATGTTAGATTCCAATTACCCTCTTAAGAAACCAGTGGCCATTCAAAAATAGGACTCACCTCACCAGACTGTATAGTCCTTGCCCAAATTGAACATACTTTGAAGTTTGAACTTGACTTAGGATATATCACAGATAATATCATAAACGAAGGGTGCAGACTTTTCTCCCTTGGTATCAAGTTGGAACTTGACTCTTTTCTGTTTCTTTTCGTTATTCACCTTTCATCAAACAGTACCATCATATATATACATAGGAAGCATTACGCTGATTGATTGGAGATCTCTCTAGCCTAATTAGTTGAGTCCATAGGATTGAATGGTTCATCTCATCAACAAATTCACACCAAAAGAAGAAATGACAAGAATATAGCAACTTTTGACATAATCATGATAAAAATGTCAACATCTCAATTATGATTCGTTGAACTGCAAAAAATTGTGTTCTGGTAGCAGAGTCCCTTTTATGTGTTATCTTTTTCCTAATAAGCCTCCACGCACTAACTTCAAGATTAGTCTTTTTCCCCCTCGATTCCCCTCATTCTCAAATAAATCATAAAAAAATGGCGTGGCCTTTAGCTATAGCCAATGGAACTCAAGAAACTTATGATAGGTTTATGGCATATCAGTGACAAATGGATTTAATTTGAGCTTATAGCTACTGCTTCATATATGAAACTAATCAGGCTTTTGCAGGGCCGAGAACTAAACCCGTTCAGAACCATCCTGCAGCGTTCAGCTAATCGTGCCGAATAATTATATCCTCATCATCTAACTCTGTCATCCTTATCTTTATTAGTACATGTCGTAATCAGAATTTTCATCCTGTGGTTTTAGCGTAATTCTTGCTCTGACTTTTGCAGGCAAGCTGCTTGAGTAAGGGATCATGCCTTCTCTTG
Organism: Albizia julibrissin; assembly: GCA_037074505.1. NCBI lineage: Eukaryota > Viridiplantae > Streptophyta > Magnoliopsida > Fabales > Fabaceae > Albizia > Albizia julibrissin. The sequence continues at coordinate 38,031,212 of CM073489.1, read as the reverse complement.
TTGTCATAATCTCCAATAGAGTGAGTTAAACTGTGAGACATAGATATAAGACTAATGAGGTTTCTTATTCTAAGAGGAATATCTTTTATTACTACTGCTGCTACAATTGTTATTTTATAACCATCTGTCTCTGTTACTCGAACACCAATCACTCCCCTTGCCTCTAGACACTAATAATTATCTGGATCCATCCATCGAAATAGCGCCAATGCCAATTGATTTGGCTGGCAAATTGCATGAAAAGCTTTTCTCAGCCGTTGGTATCAAAGTGAGCAGAATTCAGACTCAGTACAACAATAGTTCATATAAATATTCTTCAGAATCAGCAAATAATGTAGCTTTGGGATACAATAAAAGTGGTAGCCATTTTCATGGCTTTGATAACAGCTACTTGAGCACCTTTTCATATAGTGGCTACTTTTGTAAACTTTCAAGTGGGAAGCTACAAGAGCCGCTGAGGACGTGGAATACCTAGCTGGTGATTCACAAGTCCAAGAAAGCAGTTGGGTAAATAGTGAGTTTGCTCCTACCATGTACATCATCATGGATGAATTATAATCATCCGGTGAAAGTAAGATTTCAGTTATAGTTGGAAAATAGTCTTGTCCACCTTGACCAAGGTGTTGGTGCAATAATATAAAAGTTTGGGTTGATATATGTGATATTCTAAATTACAAAGAGTCATATTTTAACCGATACATTATAACTCTTCGCGAGATAATGTTTCGCCGATATGCTATGCCACTCCATCATAAAGGTATATTGTTTCCTTGAAGAAATAACATGTCGGTAGGAAGGAAGAGACACGAAGAACTCTATAAATAAGAGTAAAGGGTTCAGTTGAAACGAGTAGTCTGGAAGATATAAATTCTAGTATATTGATCCCTAATACTTCTACTACATTTTCTCTTTTCTTCTTCCTGTCTTGTGGTATATTTGTTGTGCGTCATAATCGCTTCTGTCACTGTGATCCGATTAAGCGTGGGCATTAAAGATTAACAGTCACACTCTAGGTACGCCCGAAAATTTTTACATGGTATCAGAGCCAGATTAGCCTGTATGAGATTATGATCTCCATAGTATGATAATATGATCTGCATATTATTATTTTCCAAAGATCTACATGATATTATTTGTGGTCACATAGTATGATATTATTTGTGGTTTTCCACTCCGCAAGTGTGTACATCATTTATATAAAATATTATAATCACACTATTATTATATTTAATTTCCATCCGGTGATATTATGGTTTTATGATCTTAATATTTTCATTCTCCAAAGATTTGTTTTGCTTTCAGAATGAATATGCAAAGAAAACATGATATTATTTTATTTAGTTTATCTCGTGTGATTAAATATGGCCTCCAGATTTGATTTTCTGCTCATGATTTATTTTGAATCCACAAATACTATGAAAACCTTGAAACGCTCACCGCACCATGGGCTTACAGTGATACCGAATGGTCACATCCAATGCCCTGAACACATTCAAGTGTTTCATCTCCCTTAAATGAATCGGTGTGTTTCATTATATATTAAAAAAAAGGAGAGAAAATTCTGGGTTGGACATTGTTTTTGGCTTGAGTTATTATTAAAACAAAAAAACAAAACAAAAGCAAAAGGAAAACATTGCATTCAAGTGGTGTGTGGGACCCATGCAGTTTTTATTGCCACATGAAAACTCCCATCCCATTCAAATGAAATTGGGGTTTGTGTTTTGACTTTTCTAATTTTTTTTTTAGGGAAGCATGAAAGAGTATTTAAACTCCGGTCAGTTTGTTTCTAAAAATTCTTAAATTCAAGAACTTTAATATAATTTACTATATGAGTATTTTGGACACCAATTAATATATATTTATGACATTTTAAATATGTTTATTAATATTTTAAACCATTTTGCAAAATTTATTTGTTGGTTCCAATTTGCTTCTTTTCATGTTGAATGTGTTACAATCATATTTTCTTATAGATGGATATTTCATCTTAATTTATATGTTTTTGATAAGTGGGAGTTCTTTTAGAAGATGATACTTTTAAGAAAATTAGAATTGTAAAAGTATTTATATAATTCTTGACAGAGTTTAGTAATGTTATTAATATTTGTGTGATGGGAGATACAAACGTATACTCCTTATCATGAGTTTAATGATATTTTTTTTCTGGTTAAGAATAATATAAGTACAAGACATTGTATACTATGTTGTATTATATATAAAATGTCCTATACTTCGATTTTTTATAGAGACGTGATAAATGTGAAATGGATTTGTCACAAAATTGAATATGGAAATTAAGAGTATCATTGACGAGTGAAATATAAGGGACAAATTAAATGGTGATAACTAGGATATCTGGCATCGAAAGGTGCAATATATTTTGGAAGAACAAGAGGCAATTGAGCATCTAACAACGGTTGTAGTGCAACCTGCTGCTGGGAATACGGCCCAACACAGGAGAGACCAAGAGGGCTATGAGGCTTGGAAAAAGAAGAATAGCATTGCAAGAATTACATTGCTAAACACAATGGCTAATGACCTCATGTGCGAATATGAAAAAAATAACATAGCACAAGCCATATAGGCAGTAATAAAAGACAGGTTTGGTGGCACGTCCACCACTAAGCTTAGATGGTTAACTATTAAGTTGGACACATTTAAGCTTAGGCCAAACACTTCCATGAAACAATATCTAAGAGAGATGGCAAATATGATTAGAGAATTAAAGGAAGCTGGGCATACCTTGTCTGATGAACAACAAGTTCAGGCAGTGATAAGATCATTGCATATAATTAGGAGCACATGAAGGTCAATCTAACCCATAATGTAAACATAAAAAATTTCACTGATATGGATAAACACCTGGAACTTGAGGATGAATGCTTGGAGGCATACAAATTCTCTAGACATGCCTATTACACTGAGGGTGTAGGTCCTTCTTATACAAAACCTGATTTTAAGAAGGGAAAGAAATCCAAAAAGAATGGAAAGAAAGAAGGGACCAAATTTATAAAAGGCAAAAAGGAATTCAAGAAGAAAGGCAAAAAGGGCGGGAAGAAGAAAAAAAATGACTTAAGGAAAGTCAAATGTTTTGCCTGCCAAAAGATGGGTCATTTTGCATGAACTGCACTGAGCAAAATGAGGATGAGAATGTACTAGTGAATTATGTGCATTCACATGTTTCTTATGTTTCAAGTACTATTTTTCTAATGGACAATGTCTGTTCTTCTTGAATTTTAGACTTAAGTTCAACAAACCACGTGACCAGGGATCGAGGATTCTATGTAGAATACCATCGGTTGCCGGATAGATGTAAGTGGCTTTATGTAGGCAATAATGCAAATATTTAAGTTAAAGGAATCAGAACCTGCAAATTAACTTTGCGAAATGGAAAAGCATTATTCCTTCATGAAGTGCTTCATGCTCCTGAAATTCAACGGAATTTAGTTTCTGTTAAATGTCTTGTAAATTATGGGTTTAATGTAAACTTTCATGATAAAGTAGCATACATATTTCATAATTCTGTATTTTATGGCTTAGCCTTCCTTACAAAAAATTTCTTTGTAATTGATATAATTGATTATTATAATATACATGATTGTTTTGCTACTTCTTTTGATACAACTGTTGACACGACTATTTGGCATGCTAGACTATGACATATTAATCAAAAGAGAATGATTAAACTAGCAAAAGAAGGTTTGTTAGGTTCTATATCCAATATAAAAATGTCTTTATGTGAAAATTGTCTAGTGGGTAAGGCAATTAGAAAACCTTTCGGTAAGGAAACAAGATCAGAACAACCATTACAATTAATCAATTTTGACATATACGGTCCTATGAGTATGAGGGCAAAGCACAGAGCTTGGTATTTATTACTTTTATTGATGACTATTCACGATACAATTATGTCTATTTGATCTCACATAAGTCTGAGGCTCTTGAGTGCTTTAGACAATACATAAATGAAGTAGAAAATCAAATGGACAATAAAATTAAAGTATTACGTACTGATAGAGGTCATGAGTATTTGTCTGATCAATTTAAAGGGCTCTGTGAAGAAAAAGGGATAATTAGGCAGCTAATTATCCCTGGTACTCCACAGCAGAACGGAGTTGCTGAAAGAAGGAACAAAATACTTCTAGACATGGTTAGGTCAATGATGGCACAAGCAAACCTACCAATTTCATATTGAGGTAATGCTCTAATGATAGCTACCTTCATACTTAACTGTGTGCCCTCAAAATCAGTTATTTCAACATCTTATGAGTTATGGACAAAACACAAACTAAATTTAAGTATCCTTAGATCATCGGGGTCAGCTGCATACATCCATAATGATTCTCATAAATATGGGAAATTGGGTCCTAGAGGTAAAAACTGTATTTTTATAAGGTACTCTGAACAATCCAAATGATACGTCTTTATAGGTGAAAATGAAGATGAAACAGTAATTGAAATTGAATCTAGATATGCTATATTTCTTGAAAATGAATTCCCTAGTAAGGGAGAAATTGACCATATTGTATCTCTTTCTGAGACACATGAACAACAAGTATAGAACATATTGATAAGCAGGAATCATCCTAGAATGTCAATATAAGTGGGAGCTCAGAAAGGTCAACACAAAGACCTAGACAAAAGAAAAGACAGAGACATGAAACTCCCACAAGAAAGAGTAACAGGGAAAGTATACCTAAGAGACGCTTCCAAATAGAAAGCGAAGCACTTATTGTTACTCCTGACGAGGATGATGAACCACGTTCAGTACAAGAAGCATTATTAAGTTCTGTCAATGATGAATGGAAAAAGGCAATGGAAGAAGAAATGAACTCAATGATAAAGAATCAAGTTTGTGAATTGATTGACCTACCAAAAGGGCAAAAAGTCATTGGGAATAAGTGGGTTCTCAAAGTTAAAAGAAAAGTAGATAGGTCAATTGATAAGTATAAGGCACAATTAGTTGCAATGGGGTATATACAACATGAATGTATAGATTATGAAGATACCTTCTCATCCGTGGTACGCTTTAATTCTATAAGAATTATTTTAGCAATAGTAAATAGTTTAGACTTGGAGTTACATCAGATGGATGTCAAAACTGCATTTCTAAACGGTGATCTGGATGAAGAAATCTATATGGAACAACCATTAGGTTTCATTCAAAAAGGAAAAGAGAACAAGGTTTGTAAACTCAAAAGACCTATTTATGGACTCAAACAATCATCCAGATAGTGGTATTTAAGGTTTCATAAAGTGATAACCTCATATGATTTTCAAATGATTGAAGAGGACCAATGTGTCTATATTAAGCATTTTGAGGGTAATTTTGTGATATTATCTCTATATGTAGACGATATATTATTAGCTGGAAATAATCTGAATTCTGTTATAACTATTAAAGAATGACTTTTATCAAATTTTGAGATGAAAGACATGGGTGAAGCGGAGTATATACTTGGAGTTAAGATCCAAAGAGATCGTTCAAAAAGAATCCTATCTCTTTCATAAGAAAATTACATTAAGAAGATTCTTGAACGATTTAATATGAGCAATTGTAATCCCTTGGATACCCCAGTAGCTTCTGGAGTAACCTTAAGCCATGATATGTGTTCCAAAATTGAGTCAAATCAAAAGAAAATGATGAAAGTTCCCTATGTTAGTGCCGTTGGTAGTCTAATGTATGCAATGATATGTACAATGCCATATATCTACTTTGCAGTAGGATTGGTAAGTAGGTTCCAATCTAATTTGGGTGAGCATCACTGGAAAGCAGTAAAGAGGATCTTGAGATACTTAAAAGGTACATCTGACTATGTACTATGCTACAAAGGAAGCGATCTACGCCTAGTTGGGTACTCCGATGCTGATTTAGGCGTAGATGAAGAAGAGCGAAGATCGACTTCAGGTTATGTTTTCCTGCTAAATAATGGCACCATATGTTGGAGTAGCAAGAAGCGGACATGCATTGCTTTACATTCTATGAAAGCTGAGTTCATAGTATGCACCACAGCAGTACAAGAAGCTTTAGGTTTATTGAACACCTTGGTTTTGGTAATGAGAGTATTAATCAAATATTAGTGCACTGTGATAATACCGCAGCCATAGCCTATACTAAAGATCCCAAGTATCATAGTAAAACAAAGCATATAGATATTAAGTATAATTTTGTAAGAGATTATATAGCACATAAAATTTTTACTGTACAACATATTTCGACCAAAAGTATGGTCGCTGATCCCCTAACCAAACCAATTGCCAAGGAGACATTTGAAAAACATGTAAAGGTACTTGGTGTATGCAAAATGTAAAATTGTAGACTTCATGTAATATATTTTTGATTAATTGAAGTATTTAATTATCATTATTAATTTTTATGTCTGTATACAATGTCTAGTGCGTCATACAGGCTTGTGAGGTTGGCTTTATCACACGAGCAATCGCCTTTGACACTTAAGAAGAGTGTGTAAAAATGAGACAATCGTGTTCACCATTAAAGCGCTAAGATGCGCTGATATGGTATAGAAGAAACACAAACTATGTTCCTTTGACAATAATATAGCGTGTCGAGATGAGATCCATAAAGATAATATAAGTATGGATCGAATTATAGACATCCACTTCCATGATGTCTGTAGCCAGACATCAAATTCTTCAACATTGACATCTAATTAGGGTAGAAGAATTTGGGTTTAGATACTGGAAGTGTCTAGACTTAAGTTTGTACAATGTTAATAACAGAATACAAAACGATGTACGCTCTTATGATGTAAGAGTAACACTGTAGCATGCGATTCATACCGCATGTGCTGGAGAACTGCAAATGGGAAGCAAGTAAGGAGATCTTAGCTTAATTGTTGTGTGAGTCCCAATAAGTTTCTAATCCTTCCATGATATCCTTTGACTTTAACAGTATCACAAAGGTATATTTCAGCGACTGCTACTTTAGCATATGTCCTATGATCATGACAGATGCGATCTATGGTATTATGTTAGGAAAGCGGTTGATGTATATTGGAGTGTTACCTGGGCGAAAGAAAGATTACTTGAAATATACACAAATATGTTAGTGTCTGAGACATGTCCTTTATGATATTATTGTTAATAATTTCATAAGTGTGGATACTAAGCATATAAGAAAGGCAATCTAAGTTTTATGCTGACTTGAAAGGAATTAGATTAGCCATATGAAAGTATATATAAGTAAATCTAGGATATCTGAGGCACAATTTTAAAATCAAGCTATACGAAGAAAATTGTCTTGTGCTGATCTCTGTATAAGAGATTACTAGTACAAACGCCTATATGCAGATGTCATGCCTACGTGGTCACGGCAAAGCACTGAGTATGAAAGAATGAAGAAAAAGAGACGTAACTAATCTACCAAGTGAGTAGGAGATGTTGGAAAATAGCCTTGTCCACCCTTGATGGATTAGGCCCAAGTCCAAGGTGTTGGTGCAATAATATAAATAATATAAAAGTTTGGGTTGATATATGTGATATTCTCAATTACTAAGAGTCATATTTTAACCAATACATTATAACTCTTCAGGAGATAATGTTTCGCCGATATGCTATGTCTCTTCATCAGAAAGATATATTGTTTCCTTGAAGAAATGACACATCGGTAGAAAAGAACGGACACGAAGAACGCTATAAATAAGCATAAATGGTTCAGTTGAAATGAGTAATCTGGAAGATAAAAATTCTATATATTGATCCTTAATACTTTTACTATATTTTCTCTCTTCTTCTTCCTGTCTTGTGGTGTATTTGCTGTGCGTCATAATTGCTTCTGTCATTGTGATCCAATTAAGCGTGGGCATCAAAGATTAACAATCGCACTCTAGGTCCGCCTGAAAATTCTTATAGTTATAATTATAAATTTACATAAAATTAGATGTAGGCCTCTCTGTGTTGCACGATTCTAAAAAAGTAATATTTTATTATATATAAATTATAAATAACGTTGCTTTCCATGGATTATATATGTGTGGTAATATATATCTTGGTGATATAAGGATGATTGGTTGGCCAAAAAAAAGGGAAGATTAAAATATTTTGAAGGATTAAGCATCTATATTATTTGTATAATTGTATATAATATCAATTTTTAAGCTCACACTATTTCATTAGTATTAAATACTACCATAATAACAACATCAATAAATCTTATCCTATCAGGTTACATGAATGGCATAACCCTATTATGCTCTATGAAAAATCAGATCTTTAAATAGATTATTAACTAATATATCTCATTTTATAACCTTATTGAGTATTTGTTTCAATCTTTATTTGCCTCTTTTTAGAGGACTTCATACTGCTTGATCGATCTCCTCACAAACGCATTAAATGATATTCTTTGAATATGTCCAAACTACCTTAAACGATTTGTTACTATTTTATCCTCGATAGATGCCATTATGACTTATTCGTGTATATGATCATTATGATTTTATTTTTTTCTGTATGACCACACATTTATCTCAACATCTTCATCTCAACTACTCCCACTAAAGTACAACATTCACTACCATTTATACCTTTGCAATAAAACTTTCTTTTTACCTTATTAGGTACTTTTCGATTACAAATAATACTCGTAGTTTTTTTCCATTTATATCGTCCAACTTCAATTCAATACCTAATATCTCTATCAATTTCACTATTTTGTTATATAATTTATCCAAAATATCTAAATTTTCCTACTTGTTAAATAACATGCTCTCCCAATTTAACCTCCACATCATTTCCCACTTATCTCTTAATCAAAATTGTAGTGCATATTTTTATTTTGCTCATGCTCAGACGAAAACCCTTTGACTTCAGAGTCCTTCTCCATATTTCAAGTTTTGATTTTTTGAATAATGTGACTAATTTTAATTTATGAAAAAAAGAAAATAATTTTTAAATGATGTTTTTTGCCAATAATTTATTTTTGAAGGGCCTGCATTATTAATTTAATCTACTGGAATTTAAAATTGGAAAAATTTTGGAAAAATAACTTCAAAATTTGAAAATATAAAATCAATAATTTCTAAATAAAATGAGTTGTGAATTTATAATTAAATGTAGTCAATATCTCATAATAGAAAGCAAAACTGAATTGATATTTTAATATTTTGAAGATATATTTTCGAAATTTTCTAATTTAAACATTTCCTCTAAAGGCATCGTCTGGGTGGAAAAACCTACGTGGAAGATACGGGTATCAGAGAATCTTTTATTGAATCTCTGCCGTCCACGTTAACAGAAATACTAATCTCGGTCGTTCACTCAATCTTTATAATCTCAATCAAATCGCAAATGCTAGGGTTTACGCTCCGCTGGTAGTAACACACTAGGGACTCAAGGGCAGCGGATTTCTCTGGGGCTTCCGTCTTCTTGAGGTCTGTCAATCAATCCACTTCGACGGGAGGGCATTCTGCGCATTAATAAGCGAAATCAGTATGCAATATAAAAAAAAAAAACAAAATCTCTTTTAGCGACCAATGTTGTTTGCTTATCCTGTATAAGCTCTGTTGTGAAAAATCTCATCAATGTTTCTGCTTGTTGACATGCATTGATTGATCAATAACAATATGGGGTTACGAAAATTTGTTAGAAGATCCTTCTGCAATTGAATGCCAAAATTTGTAAATTTGTTATTGAATCGTCAACTCGAGGTTCACCCTTTCGTTTTGTGGATGATTTATGTTAATTACGTGCGGTTCTGAGGAAGAACTTGTATCTGAAAACATTAGGGCACGTGGCATTTCAAAATTTTTCTAGGTTATTGTTGTCCGCTTGACTTGGAGGATTGTGAACTGTAATGTTCATTGTTCTGTCTCACTGAAGATCCTTAGCGGAGAGTTAGATTAAATATAATTTGTCCTTGCTAATCTCAGTAATGAATCTAAATCTTTGTGTTTCTGTTTGGTTGACTTCAGCTGTAATCTCAACTGAGCTATAGACTGTGAATATATTATTTAACATTTTCACTCTGTTTCCTCGGAACATTAAACCGTCTCATTCATTCTTGGATGATCTGTTCTTTCATTATACGTTGAGTGAGTGGGGCTATAATTTCCTGAACAGATTGCAGATATTGCAAATGAATTGAAATTATTTATGCTGAACAGCCCCGTAGCTTGTGGAGTAAGTTTGTAATATGACGGGAGATTAGCTGTTTTAACCCGGGATTCATTGTGTGATGGCCTTCATTTGTTTCCTTTTTATTCTATTTCACCATAGCAGGCGCAGTATTGATTTTATTTGTACATTCATGTTATGGGATATGCTGCGCTTGTTAGATTCTCAGATATGTCGCCAAATGTATTCACTAATCACAAACATTGCCTGCTTCTGTTATCTACTATAAATTAGTTGGTATTGTATTTGATATTCTTTCTTCCATTATTTTCATAGAGTTGGGAAGATGTACACATCAAGGAAGAAAATCCACAAAGATAATGATGCTGAACCAACTGAGTTTGAAGAGTCTGTTGGACAGGTTTTCTTCTGAATATTGTAATATATTTCTGCTGCTTGTATGCTTGTTGGCTAAATATGATTTTTTTTGCCACATTTATTGCAGGCCTTTTTTGATCTGGAAAATACCAACCAGGAGCTGAAAAGTGATCTTAAAGATCTATACATAAATTCAGCAGTGTGAGCATGTTTATCATTATACCTGTGTATGTGAAGGTGCATTAGTTTTTTGGCCTACTCTATAACTGGCATTTTCCCAATCTGCAGCCAAGTTGATGTTTCTGGGAACCGCAAGGCTGTGGTTATCCACGTTCCCTACAGATTGAGGAAAGCTTTCCGAAAGATTCATGTTAGGCTTGTCAGAGAGCTTGAGAAGAAATTCAGTGGAAAGGTAAGCATAGTCTTAACTTTTGTTCATGTCTAGATAGAACACGAAGGAATTCTCTTTATCTTGATAGCCATTATTAAATTATTGCTATTTAGTCCATTGATTGGTAGCTTGATATGGTAACCACGACATATTTTTTACATGGTTCATGATCCTTGGCATAGTCATTCTGATGTTCTTTTTTTCCCAGGAAATCATTTTAACTGAATGATGTTATTTGAGTACAGTGCTACTCCAAATTTCATTGTTAGCAAATTGTTTTAACACATGTTACTGCAATAATAGGCTGTAAATTTGTAATTTGTTATCAGTGAGTATAACTATGATCACCAGCTGTGTTTCTCTATCCTGATGAATCTCAACATACCTTGTTCTTTTCTAACACCTAATAAGTATTATGCTCTTGTAGGATGTAATTTTGATTGCAACCCGGAGGATATCCAGGCCACCAAAGAAAGGATCTGCTGTACAGCGTCCTCGAAGCCGGACGCTTACTGCTGTGCATGAAGCTATGCTGGAAGATGTTGTATTGCCTGCTGAGATTGTTGGGAAGCGTGTCAGGTATCGACTTGATGGGTCCAAAATTATGAAGGTGAGCTTTTGATGCTTATGAACATTTGAAAAAACCTTTCTTGTTTTTAATAGCACTCAATAGTGCAGCTCGCCTTTATACATGTATTTACAGAAATATTGTTGTCTATAATTAGCATGGGCACTGAATATTCAGTGTACCTCTAGTGCCAAGCGGCTTCCGCACAATGCGGACTCAGGGGAAGGAGACCCTATATGTTTCCAGGACTCGAATCTTAGATTTGGGGACGAAAAGTCAGCACACCCATCAGTTGCGTCAAGGCCCGCCTTCTGAATATTTAGTGTACATTTAGGAAAAAATATTTTAATACTATCTATATCCAGCTAAATTGATGGGGTATAGATTCTAATAAATAGGGTAGAAAATATTGTTTTGTTAAGGCCTACATTCATCAATTATCTGTCTATATGTGGATGCTGCAGGTTTTCTTGGACCCAAAGGAGCGAAACAACACTGAGTACAAGCTGGATGCTTTTGCTGCAGTATACAGGAAGCTGTCAGGCAAAGATGTTGTGTTTGAGTATCCTATTACGGAAGCTTGAGGCCGTTTCCATTGTCAGCTTGAACCTGTTCAAGAACTCCCTATGGTGGATGCTACTTATAATTTTGTCTGCTAGTTGAAGATGTATGTACGGTCGGTTTAATGAAAGTAGGATTCTTCTTCTTCTTTTTTTCCCAAAGGGTAATTATTTTGTTTTTGACAATTTGTGATCGATTGGCTTTTTATGTATGGAAGCCTTCGGGGAAGGTTTTTTTTTGGAAGTACAACGCCTCATTTAAGGTCTTCGTAATCTACATGCATACCGCTCCTGTGATTTTGATGGGGATATTACAGCGACTTTTGTTGATTAAGTTATTAAACTCGAGTTTGATAAATAACGTGAATCAAGATAATTTTATTTCTCAGGAAAAAAGTTACAAGAATATGTTTGATCCCCTCATAACTTAAACATAATATTTAAGAGGATGTTTGGAATATTGGTTGAAACTTCCAATTAGACTTTAAATTGATCAGGCTTTACAGAATAAGAATAAAGATCACCTTCCTTCATCAAAGGAAGAAGTGGAGATAGAATTTCTAGAATAGTCCTCTACGATACTACTTCCTCCAGAAGCCTTGGTTGCACTAGTAGCATTAGTATGGGTGAAAGCAGAGGATGAGGTCGTAGTCCAACGCCCTACACGGCCTTGAATTCCAGGTTTACTAGGTCTGGGCAAAGTGAAGGAATCACTTGAGAGCATCAGATGAACGGCATTCATATCAGGTCTCTCTGATATGCTTGCTTGGCAGCACAACAAGCCCAGCTGAATGCACATTGCTGCCTCGTCACCATTGTATTTCGCTAGGCTTGGGTCAATCAAATCCATTATCTTCCCTGCCTGATATAGCTTCCATGCCTACATATGCACAAGATCAAAACAAATGTCTTAAAGTAATGGCATATAAAAGCCAAGAAAGCCATATAAAAAGCTAGCTCAACAATCAGGAGTCAAATGATTGATATGAATTAGGAACGCCATACGACCATTTCATAGGCATTATTTCTTAAACAGCAACAATAGCTTGTTCGCCACATACGTAGTCACTATCATGGGCACTTGACGCTGTCCATGTCTCTATCTCGTGGATCTTTAACTTCTGTTTGCAGAATATTTTAAGAAATAAATTTTAACATGTCAAAGAGATGAACGTAGGATCTGGGAGAAACACTTGCTGGAGGAGTGTTGTTAAAAGCATTAACTCAATAACTCAGGCACCAACGTTCACAGATAAACTCGAAAGCCCAAAACGAATCATGTCATGGTACCGCTTTCATATTTATCCTCGCATGTACACAGAAAATATGCAGATCACAGCATCTGATCATAATTCATAGCAAGAATCATGGTTCATGTGCATGTTGAATTTATATATCAAGTGTCCGTTGGCAACAAACTTACATGGTTCAACAGATCTGCCTCCTCTCCAAGTAGCCGGTCATGGTTTTTCCTCCCACTAACAATTTCTAATAACAATATTCCATAACTGAAAACATCTGTCTTCACAGACAAATATCCACGCATTGCATATTCCGGAGCCATATAACCACTACATTTGTAAAGGGTAAAAATAGTAAGGATTAGGATGAATATCACAATAGCAAAGAGAAGCGAACAAGTTACTCACTGTGTACCAGAAATCTTAAATGTCTGCATATGAGTGTCATCCGCAGGAAATAGTCTTGCCAGGCCAAAGTCTGAAATTTTTGCGTTTAACTTCTCGTCCAGCAAAATGTTACTAGCTTTGATGTCTCTATGAATGATTCTTATCGGGGCCTCTTCATGCAGGTACAGAAGTCCTCTTGCCACACCTGTAACTATTTTAAATCGTGTTGCCCAATCTAGAGATGGTGACTTTCTTTTATCTGAAAGTTTATATACGCATCAATACTCCCCACAAACAGCCAGGAAAGGAAATAAAAATGAAAGAAGGCATATCTTCTTGCGTACTCAGTAGAAAGTGTTTCCTTACCGAAGAGAAAGTGATCAAGACTCTTGTTTGGAAGATACTCATAAACAAGCATCTTTTCAGGTCCTTCAGCACAACAACCATATAATGTAACCAAGTTCTTGTGCTGAATTCTCAGAAGTAGTTTGACCTCATTGATAAATTCTCTATTTCCTTGTCTTGATTCCACAGAAAGCTTCTTCACAGCTACTTCTTGACCATTTGGCATCAAACCCTACAGAAATCACGTAAAAGTTAACCAAATTTTTGCTTGAGGGCAAGGAAACAAATCCACCAACAACCAAGCCCCTGAGAAGAGAACCCAGCATCTAAAAGGGCACTTAGAACAGGAAATTACAAGCAGAAAAAAAGCCTCCGAACAAACAACGAACAGCCAGATTGATTGTTTAAACAGTAATCATGGAAGGATGTGGGAGACAGACAAACCTTGTAAACAGGACCAAACCCTCCATGACCTAATTGATTCAACTCGGAGAAGAAGTTGGTGGCTAGCTGCAGAGAGTGGAGGTCGAAGAAGAGATCACACGTGTCGGAAACATCGTTGGCTGCCTGAGGATTATTGGAATCAGAGGCTGCGTTGGCCTTGAACCTCTTGCTCAAGCAGGGGCATAATCTGAACACAAAACTCATGGATTGTAGTAAAAGCAGGAATTCCACGGCGCCTCCACCAACAGCGACCTCAAGATGTTGATTCTGCCCGTATTCATGGAAGATCAAAATGCGAATTGGCTTCTCCGAAAATGTATGCGCTTTCGAGTCCTACTCTTCTGCATTTACTTCTATGCATTTCTCTTCTTCACGAAAATACGAAATTCATTTATGGCCGGCTCCTTATTTACTTATTTTGTACAAATTCGGATTCACCCGTGTGTTGTTGCCCTGATATTGTGTGATTTCTTCACTGCACATACAGTTTGAAATCATCCTGGTCAAATTTTAATTGTGTAGGTTGTCGTGTATTTTCAAAGATTATAAATCTAAATACTTAAATTCATTATCGTAATGGCGCTCGAGTAACCAACCATATGTCAAAGAAGAAGCGTATTATTGACGATCGTTTGAACTTTGATGTTAGTTGTTGATGAATTAAACAATTGTGATTGACAAATCTTGTAATTGGCCCAAAAAAAAATTAAATTTAAATTCCACCAAAAGAAAAAATAAAAATTGATAATTTTATGGATATAAATTGATAAATTCAAAAATACAGTTTACAATTCTATAAAATCAAATATATATTTTTTTAAGCGGGACTTAAATATAATTTTTTTTAAAAAATAGACAAATAGGAAAGACTGACTTGTTAATAGTCAACGGGAGGACCACACGCGTCAGGGAATCCTTACGGCCTTTTTTTATTTGTTTGCTCCGGAAAATGAATGGGCCTATGGGGCTTCTTCATTCTTCTAATATTTAATGGTGTTCTATATTTGGTCCACAATGCATCTTGGTCAGTTTAGCTGGTCCCCACAACTTTAGTTAGAGAAGAAAGACGTGTAGTTAGAGGAGAGCAAACAAAAATGGTGTGAGGTAATGAAAAAGAGATAAGCTTTTTCTTTTTTTTCTTTCTTTGTTTTTGGAATTTGAGGCGAGAAAAGGACAATTGAATTTGGAGAATTGAAAGAGGAAGGAAGCCATTAGTTGACCATTCATCTCCTTCGCTCATCATTAGCCTTTCGTTCCAAGTTTCAACCTTTCAGATTTTTTAATGTCAAGTCAAGTCCTCAAAAATCCAACTTTTTTTTCAATTGGCGTGTTTTGTCTCCGATTACACACAGGAGCTTCAGTCGTTGGTTCGGGAATAGTTGGGTTTGATCCCTTCCTTCCCAGTGATATAGTTGAGTCATGGCTTATTTTATTTTATTGGGAGATAATTTTAAAGATATTCTCTGTGATTATATTATATATCGACAGGATGTATCACTAAAATGCTCGAGAATAAACCGAAAGTCATCTACGGCTAGTTTATGTTGCAAGATATAGTAGGATGTTAAAAAAGTAATGGTTGTGAACGAGGTCAAAAGAGAAAGAAGGATATAGCATTTCATCTCATTACCACCTACATGTTGAATTTCAACTTACTGGTTACTACTTACTAGTTAAATGACCCGAGCCTTGTTATAGGCAGAAGCTCGTGTAGAATGAAACAGCCAGGTCCCTTTCATTTATCTTCCTCAGGACGACACCTATAGCTTCCTCTTCCTCTTCCTCTTCCTCCTACTTCACATGTTCCATTTCATTTCAGTGCGTTTTGTGGATTGTGCCTTCATAGAATCCTAGTGTTGCCACTTACTATAGATAGAGGCTTGAGTCATGTCAAAAGATGTTGGCTTTAGGGATGAGTTCACCACATCACATAAATAAATCATATTACCATTTACGACAATCCCGCATAAATATAAGCTTGTGACAATAGATATATACATAAAAATCAGTGATGCAACTTACTTTGAAGATGACCATCATCCCGCATACCAAATACTCATTGCAGCAACCATTGCTTCTAAAACATGTTGAGCTCCTGTCCAGTGTTTGATGAATGTCCCACTGACTAGAAAATCATACAGACAAGCATATACTTCGCCACAATTCTCTCATGGAAACACGTCCAAAAAGAACAGCACAAATTTTCTTAATTTTTCCTGGGGTAAATGACTTTCTCTAAGGCACACCCCAACTTCACTTAAAACACGGCATTTATATTCCTTTCCTATCTGCGAGATCAAACCAATTAAGCTTGCTACTGACGAGCTTTTCTTCACCCTCTATATTTTGTGCCTGCGAGAATTTGGTTGTAATACAGATAGAAACTAAGTATGACTAAATTTCTCTGCTATATTATTCAGGTATTATAATGGTCAATTAGAAGATTGATTGGATGATTTTCATGGGTCACATTACATATCACTTGGGGTTTGTTCCCTCTCATGAACTCAACCTGAACCATCATTTTTCTTTGTTTCTCCAAATACAAAATAAAAATGAACACCTCTCACCTTGCTTCTATAAACAAACAGATGCACTGTTCCATTTAAGGTTTTGAGGTTACTTGTATAAACTAGATTATTCTTCCACTGAATAAAAGGTAAGACTCCACTGTACATTCAGTTCCTACTACCATGATCACCTGTTTTCAAATCAATTCTAACTTTGAAGATTAAGATCCAAAGGATCACTTTAATCGGCTTAACAATTCATCCATGATGCCTACAAGAAGAATAAACTCAATAAACGTTGTCATTAAAATATTAGCGGCGATTCTGCCAAAGAAAACAATATTGTTCTGAGAAAGATGCTTGATAACCCCAACGCTTCCTGATTTTGTAGAACAGCAGAAGCTTTACAGCAGACACAGTCGAAGGGTTGTTCACTTTCTTGAATGAGTTTCGAAGATAGGAAGTAAATAAACATACATGCAAAAAAAACTGCTAAATTTATTACAGCAGGAGTCTACCGATTTGGTGGTAAACTTGAGATTTTTACATAAGCGCAAAGAAATAAGAAGCACGTGCAAGCAAATACATTCAAATACCCGAATGTAGAATGCAGGAGGCCCAGATATTCATGTTTGTTGAGGTAAACTTTTGATTTACGCAGATGATTTGACCATTGCCATTATTTATGTCACAATGTGGAAGAAGTCAGCGAGCAAAATATCTGATGCTTCCAGAAGGCAGAACCAGTTTCATTATCATTTCAACCCCTGCATGCCAATTAAATCAGAAATTATAGTTAGTGATCCAATTCACTTCTGCAAACATAGACAGTGACAAACATACGACAACTTATTTTCACCTCATTCGGGGTCATCAGGCACTTTGTATGATTCTGCGGTGACCTCTGTCAACCACAATCCAGGAAAAAGTGTCTGCAAATGTTGAACACCAAAAACAGTTACGAGCAGAAATGTAGGTAACGTAACACATAAATATAAGCTTGTGACATGATCAGGCAAAGAAAAACGGAGAAAACAACCGTTTTTTTTTTTTTTTTTTTTTTTTTTGCTTTATGGGAAAACCCAGAGAGGAACTTTAAAAATAAAGCCCAAAGAGGTTTTCAGTGTTGACGGGAAAAAAGAAAACAGAATCCTTTCAGGTTTCAGCACATATTGCGCAGATTTTCATATCTCCCGTTTTCCCCCCACATCTTATAGCCATGGAAGCATAATTAGCATCACGGAAAGTTGGAAGGCCATGTAGAGCTTACATCCAATTGCCTCTGTACAATCCTAGGCCTCTTCTTAGGCCTTCTCGGAGGCCTAGTCCCAACCATAGCCAAGAAATCTTCTTCAATCTCTTCCTTCGGTAACGAAACCGAAAATTTGGTTTTCTCATTCTTCGCTTCGCTGACCGGGTTCTCCTTCGTCACCGCAGCTTCTGCGACCTTCGTCGGCAAAGAAGACGAATTGTACTTGCGCTCTTCTTCATGGGGAGCCTTACAAGCAGCTCTTCTCGTCCTCAAATTCCAAGGCCTAGCATTGGCTGCCGTTTCATCCTCGACGGCTCCTTCTTCAAGAATCGAAACTTTGAGCTTCTTAGCCGCCACTCTAAGATCGATCATGAGCTTCTCGCGAACCGCCTCGATATTAATCTCAGCATCTTCATGTGGATTGGATTTACGTTTCGGATTGGAAGGTCGACGGTTGTTCTGTCTGTGTTGGGAATTACCCAAATTCGACAGGAATCGCGAAGATCCGCGATCGAAAGAGGAAGGTTCGGCCGCGTTGGGAGAGGCTTTGACACACCTGAGGAATCTTTGGTTGCCCCATTTCAAGCATGGAAATGAGAAGTTGTGCAGTGGCTTTGACGATCTTTCAGGCCTCCTAGCCATGAGAGCTTCTCACCACTCTTGTTCTACACTGTTGACGAGATGCTATTTCCTTCTCTTTCTGGAGCTGAACTCTGTTAATCTGTGTAAAGCTCTCGTTTTTCAAGTTCGGGCGGAGTCTGTTCTTTGTTTTCTGGTCTCTGAGCTCGTCGTTGAATGAATATTTTGCCGGGAATCCAGCAATATATTGATTTCAAGAGATTGCAGAGAAGGAAATTTCCTGTTCGGGTCGGATACACGCACAAAAGAATGATATGAAACGATGAGAGAGCGAAGCAGAGCGCGGTGTAACGTTCGGTGGGAGTTTGAGAAGCTGTCATAAAGCATATGGCTCGCTATTTCCAGAGACTCCTCTTCTTATATTCTTATTCTCCTTAATTAATAATTTTTTTATTTTTTAACATCATAAAATTAATTAAATTAATGTAATAAGCAATTTTAATCCTGTAAGAAAATTTTTAAATACCTTGATAATAATTAAGCTAACCTCTGATTGTAACCCCTCTCTCTGTTTTTTATTTTTCCTAAAAAAAAATGCAGAGATTGCAATAAGGTCAATCGTATCTGGAAAAAGAAAGAAAAAGGTCACTCATTTCAAGTTTCATAAAGTTATTTTTTTTATTACAAGTTTCATTAAACATTCACTGACTCCATTACAAATTATCAGCATCTGTTCCATTATTTTTGTGAGAACAAAATTTGTCTTAAATGTTTATTTAGTAGGGGCGTACTTGATATAACAAAGCAATAGCTTTTTTTTTTTTTTAATGTGTCATGCTCATAAGGAATTACTACTATATATATGTAACCGATATTTTTCATTGGGATAAGGAGCATTTGAGAGAAATTTTTGCTGACGAGTAATTTTATTTTAAATATTTTTTGAGAGACAAATGCTGCCTTGGAATTGACACAAAAGGAGCAATTTTGTGACAGTGGTTATCCTAATTAATTTTGATCTTTAATTGATTAAATATAATGAGCTAGCAGTCCATATATTATCCACGTCATTTTTGTTAATGTGCAAATTTATCTCAAAAATTTAAATCTAACTTTAAAAAATGAAGTAGATGACACATAGACTTACAGGATAAATCTGCATCTTAACAAAAATGACGTAAATAACATGTATACAGTTAATTCAACATATTTTATCAACTAAAATTACCTCTTAAAAAACTTCAGAAACAAATTATCCCTAAACCATAAATTTTTTAAGTGGAGATTTATATGCAATTTTCTCTACTTGAAAACTCACAGGCTTTCTACACAAATTGATGTTTGGTTTAATTTATACTTATGTATAAGCTCAATTCACGTAAATCGAGATAAAACTCATCTACATATTTACTTAGTAGACTGTAAAGTTACCTCGTAGACCATAAATCACGATTGAAAAGCATTTTTAGAGGTTTTAATCGCTATTCAAAACAACTGTATTTAGGCTATATCATGCTTTAAGGGAATGTCTAAATTTGTGGTGGGTGTATAAATGGGAGGAAGATGCCTTTTTTATTAATATACTATTAACAGTGAAATATATATACCAAAATACTACACCGTGAGAAATATTTACTAAAATATTATACTTAAAATCGTTCTTCAGGTGATGAATTTTATAAATCATTCACTTGAAATACGACTTTTTCAATAACACAGTATCGGCACGAAGTTTTATGTAAATGAAAATCGTTCTTTAAGTGAATGATTTCTAAATTTCATCACCTGAAAAATAACTTCAATGTATGTCTCTTTCCTAATTCCCTCTCTCCTCATCATATACCTAATGATTATTTACATTAAAAAAACAATGATTGCTAAGTGATTGATGATGATGATAATAATGATAGTAATAATAATAATTATTATTATTACATAATAATAGTAATTACATAATAAAAGAAATAATGATTGCAAAAATATGATAAAGAGTACATTTACTAAATAAAGTATTAAAAAAATAATACTAAATAATAATTAACTGTATATGATTGAAAAATGAAAATGAATTAACCTTATAAATAGTGACTTTCTATACCACATCTAGGTCTCCTCTGCATACATTGTGGTTGTTGTTGTTGTACGTCAAGTTCTTGAGATTCAAGTGTTTCATTTATTTGTGTCGTTGACGTATTTAAATCAAACCTAAACGATTCATTTAAAGAAATGGATTGTTTAGAAGTGACAAATGCTTCATTTGATGGCCCACCATGCTCAAAAGTAGAAGTATTGTATTCAGTCGAAAATAATGTATGATCATCTAATAAAGATGTAAATGACTGAGATTGAACAACATTGGGTGGGTTGGAAGGGGAAGATAATAACAGTAACATGTAATGAGGTTCATGTTGTGTAGGGTTAGAAGAAGTGAGATAGGATGATGATGACGTTGACATGTAATTAGGCTGACTAAAATTTAGAAGATGTTGTTCCAAAAATTTTCATTTTCAACTGGTGGTTGGGTTGACAAGTAGCTGCCACGTCGCTTGCTCGGTCTATCATGAGGAATTTGTGGTCGAGGCAACTCAATTGTTGGGGGAGCAAGTTGATGACTCATGTTAAATCGCTGTTCTCTAAGTACAAGTAAAATGTTTCGTTGGTCTCTAGCAACTCTGTCTCGATAATCAATACAATTTGAGCATATAGAACGAGTATTAATTGTCAGCCTATATAACTCCTCTACTATGTTAGACTGAAATAAATAAAAAGATATTGTGTTATAACACTTATTATATGAAAGAAAAAATGGTATTGATGGCAAAAAGAAGAAAAACTTACCAGGCAACTGATATCACCACTAATATGTGGATCTGGCTAGCGTCCTCTGCGCTAGCCATCCGCTGCACATCCTTTGCATGAAACTACACCGTTTTGGTGTAGTTTCATGTAAAGGAGGGGCTGAATTTTTTTTATTTTTGTTTAAAAAAAATGGTATTTAGTATTTTAAAATATTTTTCTGAATGTATCTAATATCTCAAAATATTTTTTAAGTAGCATGTAGTATCTTAAAATAATTTTTAATATTTTTAAATCTTTAAAATATTTTTTCAGTTGTACTCACCGTGTTAGTAGACTGATTTTAATTTTACTCTTAGAATATTTTAAAGTAATTTTTGGAGCTAAAAAAATAAATTAAGGATAAAATTGCAATCAGTCTGCTAACACAGTGGGTACAACTGAAAAAATATTTTAAAGGGTTAAAAATATTAAAAATTATTTTAAGATACTACATGCTATTTAAAAAATATTTTGAGATATTACATATATCCAGAAAAATATTTTAAAATACTCTATACCATTTTTTTAGACAAAAATAAAAAAAAATGCAGCCCCTCCTTTACATGAAACCACACCAAAACGATGTAGTTTCATGTAAAGGATGTGCAGCGGATGGCTAGCACAGAGGATGCTAGCCAGATCCCTAATATGTTGAATCCATCATCTTGTATTTCTCCAGTACCATGACAACGTATTTCAAAATATATTTCATTTCTTAATATATTTTTGGTTAATTAAAAATAATATATATTATCATCAAAATATACAAAATTTTTTGCAACATATTTAACTCCCTATAATGAATATATTTGATTTTTTAAAAAAATATTTCTTTTGGTTAATTGGAAAAAATATCTTATTATCAAAATATATGAAATAGTCCCACCGTAATCTTAGGAACACTGAAAAATTATATTTATTTATTTATTAATATTTTGTCTGAAACGTTGTTCATTCATAAATAATGAAGATACTCAATTTTTAAACCTATATATAGATAGACCTTTATATTCTATCATTTTACATTTATAAATTATATGTTATATGAATATTTTATCAATAATATTAAGAAAACGGAGGGAGTAATATACCAAGTCTCCCACACGCAACCCCATAAAACGTTACTAGCGAACGTGCCATAAAGGGTGAAATTTGTATTTTATCAATAATATTATATATAAATAATATAAAATCACTACCACTGTATTCATAATAAAAATATATACTTGCTACAATCTGTCTTATCCTTGTGGTAAAAATATCTTTTTTCTAAATATTTTAACTGCACACATCTATATTATAAATATTTTATATATTCCAAAATCTTAATCTATAACTATATTTTAAATATTATATACTATTACATATGTCATTCCATATGTTGGGATATATGGGAGGTTTTTTTTTTTTTTAAGTTCTATCCTACCAACTTTAAAGTTTTTGGGTGAGCTAGTCTTTTGACAAATATCATAAATATACAAACAAGGTTCCATAAAATAAAAACATATTTACTAATATTATGACACAAGATTCACATAACCGAAATCACATGGTTAAACATAGAGATCAAATTTAAATTTTGAGGTCTCAAAACTGACCTATATTACCATATAATACAGGATAATACTTACAGTCAAAATAAGGACACCTATTTTGATTTTCTAAATTGTTAAACCGACCACTGACCACCTAAAAATAAAAAATAGTAAAATAATAGTTATCAAGGGCAACATAATTAAAATTCAAATTACATACTACAAACTATCAAATTAAGAAATAAAACTAGAGAAATAACTTACCCACAACAACAACAACAAAGCCTTTATCTCACTAGGTGGGGTCGGTTACATGGATCGCACGACGCCATTGTGCTCTGTCAAAAACCATAGATTTCGATATATTATTAATTAGAAGGTCTCTCTCTATGACCTCATTGAGCATTCGTTTCGACTTTCCTCGACCTCGTCTAATAGAATTCCATCCTGCTTGATCCACTCTTCTCACCGGAGCACTCAAAGGCCTACGTTGAACATGTCCAAACCACCTCAAACGATTTTCTACCATTTTTTCTTCAATATGAGCCACTCCCACTCGTTCACGTATATGAGTATTACGAATCTTGTCTTTTCTTGTATGGTCACTCATCCATCTCAACATCCTCATCTCAGCGACTCTCATTTTATGCTCATGTTGTCCCTTTAAAACCTAACATTCACTACCATATAGCATTGCTGGTCTTATAGCAGTCCGATAGAACTTTCCTTTTACCTTATTAGGTACTTTACGATCACAGATAACTCCAGTAGCTTTTCTCCATTTATACCATCCGGCCTGAATTCTGTGATCGATATCTCCATCAATTTCACCATTTTGTTGTAGAATTGATCTCAAATGTAACATCCCAAAATTTATTTTAGGAATTAAATGCCTATTTTCCTGAAAATTCATGAGACAACAATAAATGGTCATAAATTAGATAAGGGAAAATATTAAGGCTAAATGTGTATTATTAATAGGATAAAAATATACCTATATAAATATATTGTTAAAAACACACCCACACTTCCCATGCTTTCCATGCCATCCATGCTTCCCATGCCACCCATGCTTCACATGCCACACTTGCTTCACATGCTCTTCACACATCACTCATGGCACACACTTCCCACACTACACACACAACCATTAAAATAAACACCTCATGGCACACACACACATTTATTTAATAAACAAATACATATCCTTCCACTATAAATACAAGGCAACATACACACACTTCTCATTTTTCCATTCCATTCGGTCAAGTCACATAGAAGACTAGAGAAGTAGAAAATATAGAGAAAGAGAGAGAGACGTGAGTAAGAGAGAAGGAAGACTAAGGTGAGAATAATTGCCGGAGAAGTGGAAGAAGGAGAAGTCAATCACCATAGGCAAGCCTTGAATATTATTTAGGTAAGTCTTCTATATTTTTTTCTATGGTTATACAGTTGGTTTGGGTTGTTTATGAGGATTTATAGTTGTTGGAAGTTGACTGATTTTGAAATTAAGTTGCTATTATTTATGGTCAAAATAAGGTGTAGATATATAAGGAGTAAGAATTTGATAAATTTGATATCACCAATAGATTCTACATGAAAAATTATGTGAGAATACATGTGGTTGTAATTTTTGGATGATTATGTATAAATCAGGAATTTTTAGAAATTAAGAGGAGATGTTGTTCGGTTAGTTTTCTGGAATCATTTTGGTTATAAAATTCATTTCGTTAGTTAAAACTAGTCCAAAAATTATGAACCTTTACAGACATAACATAGACATAAGGAGCTTTAATTTGATATATAATATGTACCATTTGGATTAGTATATTGGAAGAAATGAATTTGTGAAGCTTAAGCACTGAATCTGGAACAAATTCTGGCATAGTTGTATTAATTGTGAATTCTGGAACTTTAGGCATGTAATCTCTAATAGTATGTATTTTTCCCTTAAATCATAATTAAATAGGGTCACACAGAATTTTGAACCACTCTATTTGGAAATTTTTGGATTTAGTTATGAATTTTTGAATTTAAGTACTGCCAGATTATGTTTTTGGAAGGCAGATTGGTTGTGGTAAAATTTTGGAAAACCAACACTTTACGAAAAATTATGAAACTTTTCAGATTTATAGTATACAGTAAGAGAATTAATTTTATAGGTGGATTATAATTTTTGGGCTTGTATATTAGAAGATATGAATTTTCAAAGTTGAGTTTATTTCTGAAAGAAAATTTGGAATAGGGGAGGTTTAGCGAATTTCTGGGAGTATTGTGTTATCATTGATCATATATAAGTATTTTTATATTAAAACACATTTAAATAGCTTCACATAGGCTTTGAAACCAATCAATTTGGAATTTTCTAGATTTAATTCTGATTTTTCAAAGTTGACTGAAAAATCTGCCAGTTTTATGAAAAATAGTAAAAGTTGTATTGTGGAGAATTATACTATGCAGAAATCACTGAAACTGAGATAACCACTAGAATATGGTTAAAGCAGTAGTAATGCAAGTAATAACCAATTACTTGTTAACTTTAATTTATAGGAATTGGTAATAGCCCGAGCCAGTTAAAAGTTTTGGATAAGAATCGGACTGAAAAAGGACCAGGTAGTAACTCTTTCTTTCATACACTATGTGAGTATTTATATGTTGTGTATTCCATTTTCTGTATTATGAGCACAGTGTCTGGGACACGCATATTAGCTTAGTTGTGGTCTGGGACCCAACGGAGGCGCAGAGTTAAGCTGGGGTTGCAAACAGTTGTTTGGCCTCGGACAGTGTACACACAGCATTTTCATTTTACATAACATGGTGCATTGCATATCTATTTTCACATTTTATATGTCGGATTGTATGTTACTACTGAGATTCATTCGAATCTCACCCTTTTTCAATATTTAAAAATATTCCAGCAGAAGGTAGCGGCTCTAAGGGCAAAACAATAATTACCGGTGATTGAAGGTCCGGTTCTAACGGAGTACAATTGGTTATCTTTAGTTGTAATATTTATTTCTTTGGATTTTGTTTATATTTTAAAAACCCTATGGGAATTGTCTGTAATATAAACAAGCACTTATTATCAGTATATTTCCGCTATTTCTGTGTGCCCTCTGAACCATGCATTTATTACTCTGCAAATATCAAAGTGTTAAGGGGTTTGACATTTTTGGTATCAGAGCAGTGGTTCTGGCCACAGTGCGTATAGTTCCGACAACAGAATAGTATACTGATATATGACTATGTGAAATTTACATCTTCCTCATTTTGATATAGTAAAATTTAAAGATGGCGAGATTAAGAGGTGGTAGAGTTGGCGGTAGAGACCAAGGTAGAGGTCGCGGTGGAGGCCGGGGTAGAGGTAGACACGAAAATGATAATCAGGAACCATCTGACCCGATGCAACAGTTGTTAGGCATGATGACGACACAACAAAACATGCTGAATGAACTAAGAAATGACCTAAGGGAGGTGCAGCAGAAGCAAAATGCAGATACAGAAGCTCATAACAACTCTGGTGGACAGGGCGGTGGGCATGAACAGCCTCCAGAATTTGAAACAGAAGTTCCTAATGTTCCTCTAGTTGGAGAGGATAGCATGCAAACCTGGGTAACTCAAATGAACCAGCACCAGCCCACTATGTTCAAGGGAAAGTTTGATCCTGAAGGTGCAGAGGACTGGTTGTCCCGTTTGGAGAAGATCTTTAGGGTACTAGAGTGCCCAGATAATATAAAAGCTCGTTTAGCAATCTATAAGCTGGAAGGTGATGCTGATCGATGGTGGGAAAACACTGAAGCAATCCTGCAAGCACGAAATATTCCCGTGACCTGGGAAGTGTTTCAGGACAAATTCAATGAGAAGTATTTTCCTCGGTCAGTGAGACTGGCCAAGGAGATTGAATTCCTGACAATCCAGCAAGGTGAGAAGGAAGGCTTTGATGAATATCTGGCTCGATACATCCGATTGTCCCGTTACTCCTCCTATTTAAAAAATCATGATGACGAAGAGTGGAGTTCAGACATGATGATTCGAGGGTTAAAGCCAGAGCTTAAAGAGAAGTTTGTTTCTAAGCACTTCAAAGAGTTCAATAAGGCGGTCGAAGAGTGCCGGATTACAGAACACAATTTGTTAGAGCTGTATTCTCACCACAATGTTAGCAATAAGAATACATTTAGTGGTGGGGGTTCTTCTCAGAAACGCAGATATCAAGGTAGTTCTTCTAGTGGAGGTAACAAGAAGCCATACCAGCCGGACAGCCGTAGTAATCAGAGACCCACTGAGAACAGAATTTGCAGATATTGCAGTAATACTTACCATCCTGGCCAGACATGTAGTCAAGCTAGGCAAGCTGTAACGAAGCTGGCATCAGCACCCATCAGGCAAGTTGTTTGTTACAACTGCCACAAGCCGGGACATATCGCAAAGGATTGTCGACAGCGGCAAGAGCCTAGAGAGCCGAGACAGCAAGTTCAGGGCAGGGTTTTTGCCTTAACTCAAGAGGAGGCACAAAAATCACCAGAGCTGATCAAAGGTACAATCTCTCTCAATGGTAATCTAGTACAAGCATTGTTTGATTCAGGTGCTAGTCATTCATTCATCGCATACGACTGTGTAAGACGACTAGGCATGAGTGTGTATCGATTACCCTATGACTTGACGGTATCCACGCCTACGGGTAACGGGTTCGTCACAACAGAAGTTTGCCTAAATTGCATCATAAACGCGGAACAACATGAATCCACGATAGACCTTATATGCTCGCCGTTAAAGAAATTAGAAGTGATAATCGGAATTGACTGGCTAACTACAAACAATGTTTTGCTAGACTGTGGAAGAAAAAGGGTCATTTACCCTAATCCACCAGCAAAACCCAATGCGGAAATCAACCTAGACTTTCTCTCCGTAGCTGAAGCTGAAAGATGCCTACATAAAGGTTGTCAGGGGTATATAGTATTCTTCTCTATGCAATCAGAGGCTGGAACATCATTAGAGAATATCCCTGTCGTAAACGAGTTTCCTGATGTGTTTCCGGAGGATATCAGCGGATTACCCCCGGACAGGGAAGTGGAGTTTGCAATTGAAACCAAGCTTGGAGCAGGCCCGATATCTAAAGCCCCATACAGAATGGCGCCAAGTGAGATGGCAGAGCTGAAAAAGCAAATTGAAGAACTGCTAGAGAAAAAGTTTATCCGACCTAGTGTCTCGCCATGGGGAGCTCCAGTGCTCTTTGTCAGAAAGAAAGATGGGAGTCTACGACTCTGTATCGATTACAGGGAGTTAAACAAGGTGACTGTAAAAAACAAGTACCCACTTCCCAGAATCGATGATTTGCTCGATCAATTATCGGGTTCTTGTGTGTTCTCGAAGATTGATCTGAGATCTGGTTATCACCAACTCAGAGTGAAAGCAGAGGATGTACCAAAAACTGCTTTCAGAACTAGATATGGTCATTACGAGTTTCTAGTAATGCCATTTGGGTTGACCAATGCACCTGCTGTGTTCATGGACTACATGAATCGAATTTTTCGTCCATACTTAGACCAATTCGTAGTAGTCTTTATCGATGATATTCTAGTATACTCGCAAAGCAGAGTAGAGCATGAACATCATCTAAGAACAGTATTGAACACGTTGAGAAGCAAGCAACTCTATGCTAAGCTAAGCAAATGTGAGTTTTGGCTTTCAGAAGTTAAATTTCTGGGTCATGTAGTCTCACAGCAAGGGGTCTCAGTAGATCCAAACAAAGTAGAAGCAGTACTAAACTGGAAGAGGCCAGAAACAGTATTTGAGATACGTAGTTTTCTGGGTCTCGCAGGATATTATAGACGATTCATACAGAACTTCTCCAGAATAGCTTTGCCTTTGACAAAGTTAACACGGAAAACTCAACCTTTTGTGTGGGACAATAGTTGTGAGAGGAGCTTCATAGAGCTGAAACAGAAATTAACAACAGCACCAGTGTTGACAATCCCAGATCCACAGTTAACCTTTGTGGTTTACACAGATGCCAGTGGGCATGGATTGGGATGTGTCTTAATGCAGCAAGGCCGAGTAGTGGCGTATGCATCTCGTCAGCTGAAGCCTCACGAACAAAAATATCCCACACATGATCTTGAGTTAGCAGCAATTGTATTTGCACTAAAAATCTGGAGACACTATCTCTATGGGACAACCATAGAGTTGTACTGCGACCACAAGAGCTTAAAGTATTTATATGACCAGAAAGAGCTCAACATGCGACAGCGCAGGTGGATGGAGTTGCTTAAAGATTACAATATGGAAATCAAGTATCATCCAGGCAAGGCTAATGTAGTGGCAGATGCATTAAGCCGTAAAGCGGTACAGGTAGCAACCCTCATGATTCACGAGCAAAGGCTGATTGAAGATTTCAGAGATCTCAACATGTCGAATCGGATTATGATTAACAGTAGCAATGTCAGTGAGGTAGAGAATGATCTGAGAGCAGTCATAGAAGAAGCTCAGACACAGGATAGACGAGCGCAGTCTATTAGAGACATGATTGCAAAGGGAGAAACTCAGGAGCATGACTTGTCATCAAGTGGGCTAGTCAGATACAGGAAACGAATATATGTTCCACCCAAGATGGAGTTAAAGCGGAAAATCCTAGAAGAAGCACATAAGAGTAAATATACTCTACATCCAGGAGCAACTAAGATGTACCATAATCTGAAGTCTGCGTATTGGTGGCCAGGCATGAAACGAGATGTAACCAAGTTCGTTGCTCGTTGTCTCACTTGTCAGAAAATCAAAGCCGAACATCAACGACCTTCAGGGCTATTACAAAATCCTACAATTCCTGAGTGGAAATGGGAGAGTATCACCATGGATTTCGTGACAGGATTACCAAAGGTTCGAAACCATGATGCCATATGGGTGATAGTAGACCGATTTACGAAGACAGCCCATTTTCTCCCGATTAGTATACACTACTCTCCCGATAAACTTGCAAACATCTATATCAAGGAGATAGTACGGCTTCACGGTACTCCAAAGAACATCATATCTGACAGAGATCCTCGATTTACTTCCAAGTTTTGGAAGGCGGTGCATGAGGCTTTGGGTACCAAACTCCGATTTAGTACAGCCTATCATCCTCAGACAGACGGACAAACTGAGAGAACAATTCAGACGCTAGAGGATATGTTGAGGGCGTGTGCATTAGATTTCAAAGGAGGTTGGGATCAATTCCTTCCACTAGCAGAATTTGCATACAACAATAGCTATCACTCAAGCATTCAAATGGCTCCCTACGAAGCATTGTATGGAAGGAAGTGTCAATCACCCTTATGCTGGACAGAGCTGTCTGAGAGGCAGTTATATGGGCCAGATATAGTTGATCAAACAACAGAGCAAATCAAGTTAATTAAGCAGAGACTATTGGCTGCTCAGAATAGACAAAAGAGTTATGCAGACAAAAGACGGAAACCTTTAGAGTTTAAGGTCGGAGATCATGTGTTCATGAAGGTTTCACCTATCACCGGTATTGGCAGGGCATTAAAGGTAAAGAAGCTAAGTCCTAGGTATATTGGTCCATTTGAAATTTTATCAAGGATTGGGCCAGTAGCATATCAAATAGCTTTGCCCCCAAATTTAAGTAAATTACATGATGTCTTCCATGTCTCTCAGTTAAAGAAATATCAACCCGATCCAGAGCATGTGATCAAATATGAAGAGGTAGACGTACGAGACGATATGACGTATGAGGTCATGCCTGATCGAATCATTGATAGGCAGGAAAAACAACTAAGACACAGGAGTATCCCATTCATCAAAGTAGTATGGAAGGGGTTATCTTCTAGAGAAGCAACTTGGGAAGCTGAAGAAGACATGAAGAGACGTTACCCCGAATTTATGTCTCTATGAATGTAACAAATTTCGAGGACGAAATTTATTTTATGGGGGGAGAATTGTAACATCCCAAAATTTATTTTAGGAATTAAATGCCTATTTTCCTGAAAATTCATGAGACAACAATAAATGGTCATAAATTAGATAAGGGAAAATATTAAGGCTAAATGTGTATTATTAATAGGATAAAAATATACCTATATAAATATATTGTTAAAAACACACCCACACTTCCCATGCTTTCCATGCCATCCATGCTTCCCATGCCACCCATGCTTCACATGCCACACTTGCTTCACATGCTCTTCACACATCACTCATGGCACACACTTCCCACACTACACACACAACCATTAAAATAAACACCTCATGGCACACACACACATTTATTTAATAAACAAATACATATCCTTCCACTATAAATACAAGGCAACATACACACACTTCTCATTTTTCCATTCCATTCGGTCAAGTCACATAGAAGACTAGAGAAGTAGAAAATATAGAGAAAGAGAGAGAGACGTGAGTAAGAGAGAAGGAAGACTAAGGTGAGAATAATTGCCGGAGAAGTGGAAGAAGGAGAAGTCAATCACCATAGGCAAGCCTTGAATATTATTTAGGTAAGTCTTCTATATTTTTTTCTATGGTTATACAGTTGGTTTGGGTTGTTTATGAGGATTTATAGTTGTTGGAAGTTGACTGATTTTGAAATTAAGTTGCTATTATTTATGGTCAAAATAAGGTGTAGATATATAAGGAGTAAGAATTTGATAAATTTGATATCACCAATAGATTCTACATGAAAAATTATGTGAGAATACATGTGGTTGTAATTTTTGGATGATTATGTATAAATCAGGAATTTTTAGAAATTAAGAGGAGATGTTGTTCGGTTAGTTTTCTGGAATCATTTTGGTTATAAAATTCATTTCGTTAGTTAAAACTAGTCCAAAAATTATGAACCTTTACAGACATAACATAGACATAAGGAGCTTTAATTTGATATATAATATGTACCATTTGGATTAGTATATTGGAAGAAATGAATTTGTGAAGCTTAAGCACTGAATCTGGAACAAATTCTGGCATAGTTGTATTAATTGTGAATTCTGGAACTTTAGGCATGTAATCTCTAATAGTATGTATTTTTCCCTTAAATCATAATTAAATAGGGTCACACAGAATTTTGAACCACTCTATTTGGAAATTTTTGGATTTAGTTATGAATTTTTGAATTTAAGTACTGCCAGATTATGTTTTTGGAAGGCAGATTGGTTGTGGTAAAATTTTGGAAAACCAACACTTTACGAAAAATTATGAAACTTTTCAGATTTATAGTATACAGTAAGAGAATTAATTTTATAGGTGGATTATAATTTTTGGGCTTGTATATTAGAAGATATGAATTTTCAAAGTTGAGTTTATTTCTGAAAGAAAATTTGGAATAGGGGAGGTTTAGCGAATTTCTGGGAGTATTGTGTTATCATTGATCATATATAAGTATTTTTATATTAAAACACATTTAAATAGCTTCACATAGGCTTTGAAACCAATCAATTTGGAATTTTCTAGATTTAATTCTGATTTTTCAAAGTTGACTGAAAAATCTGCCAGTTTTATGAAAAATAGTAAAAGTTGTATTGTGGAGAATTATACTATGCAGAAATCACTGAAACTGAGATAACCACTAGAATATGGTTAAAGCAGTAGTAATGCAAGTAATAACCAATTACTTGTTAACTTTAATTTATAGGAATTGGTAATAGCCCGAGCCAGTTAAAAGTTTTGGATAAGAATCGGACTGAAAAAGGACCAGGTAGTAACTCTTTCTTTCATACACTATGTGAGTATTTATATGTTGTGTATTCCATTTTCTGTATTATGAGCACAGTGTCTGGGACACGCATATTAGCTTAGTTGTGGTCTGGGACCCAACGGAGGCGCAGAGTTAAGCTGGGGTTGCAAACAGTTGTTTGGCCTCGGACAGTGTACACACAGCATTTTCATTTTACATAACATGGTGCATTGCATATCTATTTTCACATTTTATATGTCGGATTGTATGTTACTACTGAGATTCATTCGAATCTCACCCTTTTTCAATATTTAAAAATATTCCAGCAGAAGGTAGCGGCTCTAAGGGCAAAACAATAATTACCGGTGATTGAAGGTCCGGTTCTAACGGAGTACAATTGGTTATCTTTAGTTGTAATATTTATTTCTTTGGATTTTGTTTATATTTTAAAAACCCTATGGGAATTGTCTGTAATATAAACAAGCACTTATTATCAGTATATTTCCGCTATTTCTGTGTGCCCTCTGAACCATGCATTTATTACTCTGCAAATATCAAAGTGTTAAGGGGTTTGACATCAAATATCTAAATTTTGTCACTTGTGGGATGACTTGCCCTCCCAATTTAACTTTCACTTCCCTTTAGCTTTGTCCTTTATCAAACTTGCAATGCATATATTCAGTTTTGTTCCTACTAAGACGAAAGCCCCTCGATTTCAAAGTTCGTCTCCATATCTCAAGTTTAGAATTAATATCTTCTCTGGATTCAGCCAACAGAACTATATCATCCGCAAAAAGCATGCATGTAGGGATCTCCTCCTTTATAGGCTCAGTTAGAACATCTATCACTAGGTTGAACAAATAAGGACTTAACGTTGATCCCTGATGTAGTCCAATCCTTATAAGAAAGTCTTTTGTAACACCTCCAAGCGTTCTAACATTGGTTGTAACCCCCTCATACATGTTCTGAATGGCTTTGATATAAGCAACCATCACCCCCTTCTTTTCCAAGGCTTTCCAAAGTACATCTCTTAGCACCCGGTCATACATTTTTTCCAAATCAATGAAGACCATATGCAAATCTCTTCCCTTGCTCCTATACTTTTCTATTAGCCCCCTTAATAAATAAATCGCTTCTGTTGTAGACCTTCCTGGCATGAATCCAAATTGGTTTTCAGTGATATTCGTCTCCAACCTTAATCTGTGTTTAATCACTTTTTCCCACAATTTTATTGTATGACTAATTAGCTTAATTCCTCTATAGTTTGCACAATTTTGGATATCCTCTTTATTCTTATAAATAGGAACCAAAGTACTTTTTCTCCACTCATCCGGCATTTTCTTGGTTCGTAAGATTTCATTAAATAATTTTGTGAGCCATAACACCCTCTTCGCCCAAACATTTCCAAACTTCAATAGGAATATCATCAGGTCCGATAGCTTTACCATTTTCCATTTTCTTAAGAGCTTCTTTAACCTCATCAATTCAAATCCTGCGGTAAAATGACAAATTGAGATCACTTCCTCGAGTCGTCAAATATTCCGTGTCACAATGCGACCTTTCCCCACCATCATTGAACAACTTATAAAAGTAGGCTTCCCACCTATCATTAATATCTCCATCAGTAACCAAAATTTTTCCTTCTTCGTCCTTTATACACCTCACTTGGTCCAAGTCTCTCGATTTTCTCTCATTATTCTTTGCGATCTTGTAAATCTTGCGCTCTCCCGCCTTTGTTCCTAACTCCTTATAAAACTCCTCATATGCTTTATTACGAGCCTCAATCACGGCCTTTTTAGTCTCCTTTTTAGCCGTGTGATACCTTTCTCAATTTTCAGCATTATTACATAAGTGTATGACTTTAAAACAATCTTTCTTATATTTGGTTTTCTCTTGAACACTTTCATCCCACCACCAAGCCTCTTTGTCTTGTCGACCAATACATTTTGATTCTCCCAAAATTGCTTTAGCAACCTGTTGGACTTTTTTAGACATATTTTCCCACATAACATTAGCATTACTCTGAAACTCTCACTCTCCTTCCTCCAGGAGAGTTCTCTTAAAAATCTCATTTTTCTCTCTCTTCAATTGCCACCACCTGACCCTTGGGTTTAAAACTTGCCGTAACTTTTGTTTTACATACTTAATATTCACATCAAGGACCAAAATCCTATATTGTGTTGTCATGTCATCCCCCGGGATCACTTTGCAGTTAGTACAAAAACATCTATCAAAATTCCTTACCAAAAAGAAGTCAATCTGTGTCCTTACGACTCCACTCTTATATGTTATTAAATGTTCATCTCACTTCTTGAAGCAAGTGTTAACTATCTTGAGGTTATATGCAAGGGAGAAATCAATAATAGATTGACCTTCATTATTGAGCATCCCAAGTCCAAAACCACCATGAACCCTTGCATGAGGTCCTGTCTCCTTACCAACATGTCCATTAAGATGTCCCCCAATAGAAATCTTTTTGGTTAGTGTAATACTTTGAATTAATCCCTCTAAATCTTCCCAGAATTTTTCCTTAAGATGTGCATCTGCCCCTACTTGAGGTGCATACGCACTGATATGTTTATAGTATCCTTTCCAACAATCATTCTTAAGGAGATAATTCTATCATCAATCTTCTTAATGTCCACCACATTCTTCCTCCATTCCTTATCAGCGATGATACCAACACCATTCCTTCCATTGACCTTTCCTGTGTACCAGAGCTTACAACCATTAATTTCCCAAGACTTTTCTCCTGCCCATTTAGTTTCCTGGAGACACATGATATTAATCTTTTGATCTTTCATTACTCTCACCACCTCCCAAGATTTTCCGCTTAGAGTCCCAATGTTCCAAGTGCCAAATCTGATCTTGTTCTCATGAACTAGCTTCTTTAGCCGCTTCCGTTCAGAAGAGAGTGGTAGCCCTTGCTCATTCAACACTACATCCGAGCGACGATGTAGCAACTCTCGCTCACTTCTCACTGTACTCGAGCCATACAGCGCGTTACTTACAAGCAACGACCTAGCATTAGCACAATTTCTTCGTTCATCCATGTTCATAAGAGATTCGACAGGGTTTTACGTTGGCTGTCGGGGCCTAACACAACCCTCCTCCTTTACTCGGGTTTAGGACCGACTATAAATATAGGCGGAGTTAACTTACCCACAACAACAATAAGAAAAAAAGACCAATGCAAATAACCAAGAATGGAACCACAAAACAAAAGAATAAAGTAAGGAGGAGGAGGAAAGAACTGAGTAATATGTAAGAAGGGAAGATGTTCGAGTTAAATGAGATGAGGAAGAAAAGAACGGCAGAGGATGCAAGAATGAAGAGTGAGGATGCAGGAATGGAGTCAAATATAAAACCATTTATTTACTGTTTACTCAAGAACTTGCATGGGGAAGGGGTTGACATGACTAAAATCATTGGGAAGGAAGAGGGGTATGGAAAAACGCAAAGAATTTTGTACGGGAGAATATTTCTGACACCTTTTTTTAATTATTTTAAAAAAAGAACGATTTCTAAAATCATTCATACAAACACAAATTTCTAAAATCATTCTCATAAAGAATGATTTCTGGATATTGTCAAACCAAAAATTGTTCTTTGCAAGAACGAATTCTTCGCAAATTTGAAATTGTCCTTCACAAGAACGAGTTTAAATGTAGCATTACAGTTAATAATTTCTACTTTATAGCATTTTAGAATTATATTTTACTGTTTATAGTACTCTGATATGGATAGATGCTATTCGAAAGGTCTAACAGGGGAAGGGCCTGATAAGCCGGCACCATACAAATTTTGAATATTTACCACGTCTTCGTATCTTTGTAGAGATCCTGTAATTCTTTTATATCTACATTGAGTTATGTACTTTAGGTTTCGTCATAAAGTCAAATTTTAGAATCGAAGGAAAAAAAGAGTGCCTAACCAACAAACAAAAAATAAGAGTTTAGCCCCTCCACCACCGGGGAAAAAATAATCTCACATCGACTGAAAAACACGAAACTTATTAAATGACTTTATTAAGGCCTCCCAAGAGGATCGTAGTAGCCATTGACGATACAGATATATCTTTATAGATGGCTTTCAGCTTTTGTGTCTAGCATTGTAAAGGACAGATATACCTCAAGTCCTCATCGCCGAGGAGAAACTGCAAAAATATCTATTGCCCAAGAAGAGTGAAAAAAAGGGAAGAAAGTTGGTTCGTATTCTGTACATAAAAAGCTATAAAGTGATACGATGCTTCTGTACCCGGCTCATGAGCAAGCAAACTCAATAGAGGCCTCTTTATCAAGTGACTCACTTCACTATGTATAAGACGAGCCACTTAAAAAAGAACCAGGTTTCTGTTTCGGGGGAAAATTTTGAATTGCCTATACAAGTATTTACAAACTCTATCCTCCTCTCTCCCAAGAAGCACACTAGCAGCAGATGGAATTTGTTGTTGCCTGAGACTTGATTACACGGGTATTGTATGAGCCACAAAAACCACATTTGTGATACAACCAGTGGAAGCGTGAAGAGCCCTTTCGATCACAATCATTGCACAGTATATCCTGCATTTCATTACAAAAATGACCAACAGAAAATAAGACAAATCGTCACTGCTAGAGGTTTTTCTATGTAAACCGCTTTTGGTTCTGTAATAATGGCCTCATGATGCAATTAATACTTGTATAAACATTACAGTTTATGCTTTATATGAGGAATTTCATCCGGTTTTACAAACTCAAGAAAAGAGTTGTTTCAATATTGTGAATCGAGGGAGAAAGGAAAAGTGTGCGACAATAAAACAATTTGTTCTTACAAGTATAATCAACAACCTAGTCAAATTATTTCAGATATCAATCTGAATTCATTCAATTTTTTCTTCAAGAATGTGCTTGTGTAAACATAAAACAAATATGAAGCAGGAATTCTCTATAAAATCCAAACCAACTTCAACAAGGAATGAACAAATGAGTAATCTAGCATTTACTCATTTACACACACTGAAAATTATTGAGGAGGACAGACATGGCATACCTGATACCGGTCCTTGTACTCTTCAGGGAGCACCTCAGCAGCCAACAAAGCATCGAGCATACCAAAGTAAACCTGGTTTTGCAGAGAAGTGAGAACCAAGTAAGTATTGTATGGCCACTACTGCTGCAAATTTCAATTTCCACTTCAAAGACGCAACAGAAGGTTCAAAAGGCTGTGGCTTGTGCCATAATAATGATATCCCCAATTACCCTACACGTATTCGACCTTTTTTATTTTGTTGAACTACGAGTATTCAACTTTAACAGATAAAGGCTCTTCTTCACTCAGAAGGATGCTAAACAATATTCAAAGAATTGAAACGTGCATTCTAATTGTACCACTTTTCTTAATCCATTAAATCTTTTAATTAAACGTCACAAAGGGTGTGTTTCCACATATACTATAATAATATCAAATTCGTAATGACAGTATTGGTCAGCAAGCGAATAGATTTTCTGAAGATCAGCAAACCCACAATAGTATTTAGCTAAGGGAAAAAAGCCGTTTCCATGTTGATAATTTATACGGGAAAAAACTAAAATACAAATACTTGTTACCATATGCAAGCAATAAGAAAAGTTTCCTCATGTTCCTGTCAATTATTGCCATTAAAAAGGAGTAAAAGACACCAAATTTGAAGTGAAAAGCATGAAGCAACTTTCCATTGAAATAAAAAACAAAAACCATCTATATACAAGCTTTTAATTTTCAGAAAAATTTCAAAGCAGCAAATGCATATTGGCAAGACGTTTTAACAGATGCGCATGGTAGTAAATAATAAATATATCGTTTTCTCACCGCCATATCTCCCAATGACTTGCTGCAAATTGGACATGTGTAGTGACTACAAGTGTACGCCTAACATAATAAAAAAAGGTTGAGTCAAATTCAAAGCATAGTGGAAAGAAATGAAGATTTTTTTCCTCGTCGAGGAGAGGGGAGGTAGCAACTTGCAGTCTGAGAAGGGTGTGAAATAGACCTGAAAGCAAGCTGAATGCATATAATGGCCACAAGGTAGAGCTCTGACTGGAGCACTGGATGTGAATAAGAAGTCACAACAAATTGGACAGTTCACTTCCAAACTTTTCTCCAAGCATTTGTGAGATTCTGATTTAATCCCCAGACAGCAATTGCATTTCATACAATGAAAATAATCAATTCCAAGCCCTCTCCCAACACGGCATACATTGCAAAATGGGCAATGATATACATTCCTGAAAACAAATGATGCATGATTAATGAACAAAAGCTACAAGAGGAAGAAAGTCTGAAGCAAGAGCCATACATACATTATGTATGTATGTATGTATGTATGTATGTCTGCATGTCTGTGTGTGTGTGTGTGTGTGTGTTTTTCAACTACTTCCCAAGCTGACGTAAGGATATTAAAGATGGTAAGAATGTGAACTGAAATTTGTATTACTATACATTCATAAAAGAGGAACCAAAAAGCACCTTTCATCATCAAAAAATTTGCAGATGTTGCAATAATATTTTGCCATTGCAAGTCCATAACATGAAGGGGTCATGCATATGGGCCCAACTGCTTGTATATTCAGGCAGGACATACACATCATTTCTGATGTTGCTTTTCTGCAATGGTTGAACAGATTATCAGATGTATAAAGTATAATAAAATATAAAAGACGACTTTCACCCAAAAATAAAAAATAAAAGATACCATCAGAAATTTACCTATCCATTGAGTGATCGCTCACATTGTCATGGCAAAATCTGCATGTAAATAGCTTGCCACAACATGCAGCTCGAAGTTTGCAGTTTCTCTTGTAATGCTCACATCCAAATTCATTTTTCCCCAGGTCCCGAAATGATGGCAATCCTCCTTCCATTTGTTCGCCGTTAGAAGATTCTCCAGCTACAGCTTTGGGTAACTTCTGCTGGGAAGCAATCCAGCGACTGCAGTATGCAAACTACTGATCAGCAATTGGAACTGAGAGTATAGTGCGTACAATGATATGAAAAAGTAATTGATTATGCCACACTAGTATATAAACCAATGAAGTTAGTATTCACTGGAACCAACCTGGTCAATAGATTTTGCACAAGATATGCCTTTCTCCTTGGGTCAAGGGTAGAATCCTGATATACCTTCCGTATCTCTGACTCAAGCTCGCTCTGATTCATCCGAAATATATCTTTCCAACCTGGCTTAAAAATCTGATCATTCAGGTCCAAGTTTTCTTGATATTCAGTATCTGTGAAAGAGCCATAAGACATTTTACAATTACCTATCTATCTCACAAATTCTGCAAGACATTAAAGAAACTAGCGACATATTAGAAACCTCTTTGGGACGTCCTATGCTCTGATGTTTTACATGGACTTTCTTTCCAGCATTCACTAAGCCATTCGTTGAACATAGTGTTCTTGGTAGCCTGCTTCCATGTGTCCATCATTTTGTTCTGTTCATCCGGAGTCAGTGCGGAAGTTACCCATGGTAACATTGACTGGAGCACTTCAGCACCGGTAGTTCCAATTATCCGACCAACTATCTTGTCTTGTTCTTCCACAGTGAAATGTCTCCAAAACAATGGCCAAAGCTCACGTTCTTCTCTGTAAATATGCTGATCCAGGGTCACCCTTATGGATTTGCACATCCCTTGAAGTTTAGTTGCTAATTCATTATATTTTCCTATATTATCACTCACAGTGGCATCAGAAGTTTCAAAATTACTCATATCCTGTGACACATTGGGTGTCAGCAAACTTTCATGAAGAACAGAAAGCTCAGAAAGAACAAGGGATATATCCTTGAATAATTTTTCTTCCTGCCTATGATCGAGCATGTATGAATGACTCACGTTATGAAGTGCCTCTTTGGATTCCAATGCTGGAAAAACTACGTCATCTTCAGCATTACTGTGAGCTCTTTGTAAACCCCATAAAAGGCGAAATCTTCCAGTAAATTGATGAAGAATTCTCTTGTCACCATCACTAAGCTTTCCAGATTCAATATCTAAATACTCCAAGTCTTTGCGTATAGCTTTATGGAATTTAAAAATAGTGTCAATTGGTCGTTCTGAAGAGCTAGCATCACAAGAGTTGTCATCGGTTTCCCATATGAAAAGACTGGAATTAAGAGACGGGGGAGAAGAGCTGAAAGATAAGGAGCGTATGGACTTGGTAGTGGAATGAGAACTCAGGCCCAGATTATTACTGCTTACTCCTAAACCCGGCACATAACAAGACTGAGCACTACAATATTGCTTTTGGATACTTTCAGTTTCTGAAGTTTGAGGGATATCTCCATTCTTGCAGAACTCCAATATGTTTTGCTTGAATGGTCTTTTGTTCCCATCTGATTCAGCTGATGCTGAGCAACCATTTTCAGATAATGCAGAAGCACAAGCACAGGATGACTGGAAAATATTTTCTTCAATATCAGTAAGATTTTTAGCAGGACAGCAACCTGATACACTTGCAAACAAGCACATACCCCCCTTACGAGCCTTGCAAATCCAACCACAGAAGAGAATGACTAAAGCAGAATCTTTTGGGGGAGCTGGAAAAAGTTGACAGAATGTCAGATAAAAAACAGAAAAAGAAATGAATGTAATCATTTATCTCAGAAAGGGGAAATATAAAATAGATATAGAACCTGCCAATCGCATGTTTTTCAAAAACATCTTTGCTTCATCTTCAGTTAATGATCCTACCAACCAGGGTAGGACACGTTCAATCAATTTTAGAGGCATCATACACAAGCTTTGGAACAAAAGTTCGCGTTGTTTTTTGAAGCTGAACTCCCGAGCAAGTGGAAGAACCTACAGAAAAGAGGAATTAAGCACATACTTAAAAATATAGTAAATGCAGCTTTAAATCAAAACATTCTTGCCAAGGTACATGCAGAAAATAATTCACTTAGGGGCTAAAGAAATAAACACTCTTCCCATGCAACACTTTTTGATGATGAAATACAAAATTTAACCATGTTCAT
The DNA here is from genome assembly GCA_037074505.1 of Albizia julibrissin. Classification (NCBI taxonomy): domain Eukaryota; kingdom Viridiplantae; phylum Streptophyta; class Magnoliopsida; order Fabales; family Fabaceae; genus Albizia; species Albizia julibrissin. The sequence continues at coordinate 37,989,454 of CM073489.1, read as the reverse complement.
CAACCTCTGACAAGCTACAAGGTAACTTAGCACAAGTCCCACACAGATCCCAGGATTAGGTTAACTTTCTTCTCGCAGATTAACATTATACTTGCCTAAATCTCACAGTAGCCAATCTCAAAATATTATTGCTTGAACAATGCCCACCTGAACTTCTTCTTTGCAGAAATGCTTCTGTATGGTTTCCATTATATGATCAGCACATGAGCATAACTTGGAATAAAAATCAGCTTCTAAATTGGATGTTGCTGCTTCACTCTGAATACCTTCAATCAATCGCCGGAAGTTATTAAATTGGCTTTCTTCTTCAGTATGCTCCTGGAAGAAAGAAAGTTTTCCATCTACAGCAGGAAATATAACCTTGTCCTCAGCAATACTGCATACACAGAAATCATTGATTCTTCAGATAAACAAGGTAGCTTTTTGCAATCCAAGCAACATCATTCCGTCAGCATTTCTTGTTGCACGTGTCTAATACTATATAAAGAATAAAGCACAAAGAAGAGGAGACAACAACATCATGCATATGGACCAAAGAGAGGGTAAATCTGAACAGATGAGTAGTAACAAGAAAAGTAGGTTGAAAACGAAAAAAGGAAAAAAAAAAATCTTACAAGAAGGCTTGATAAGGAATCTTTTAATTAAGAAAACATAACATGCTTCCACAAGGCTGAATTTGATAAATCAACATTAAGATTGTACCTGTGAAATACACAAACTTCAGCAATAAACCGCAACCTTTCATTAAAAGCTGACCAATTAGTAAAATTTCCGGAAAGTTGTATCTTTCTGGTTTCCCCCGCTATTTCTCTCAACTCTTTTTTTATCGCATTATGCCAGAGCAATATTTCATCAATAGGATGTGTTCCAGTGGCATCAGAAACATCCAGAATAGATTCAGAAAGTTTCTTTTCTCCAGTTGCTGCAGAATCACAAGCACAGTTTGCTTTCCCAATCAGATGGGTTAATGGGCTAGAACTACACCGAATATGAGAATGATGTGCAAAACTTTCAATTGTGTTAACACCACCTCTGTCATCCATCCAAATGAAAATAACCTTCAATATGGAAGAATGGAGGTCAGAAGCAAAACCATGACATAACAAAGTCTCATATAAAGTAAATCCTTGACTTCAACCAATACACTCCAAAAGGAGAAGAACTTCATGGGGAAGGGAGGAAAAGGCAGCATTATCAAATAATTGGAAACAACATGCTCTGAAGCAGCATTGAAAACCATACCTTTTGAAGAAGCTTTTCCTCTGGTACTATCTTGCTTAAGCACTTCTTCAGATTTCTAGATTCATCCGGCGATATAGATGTTGAAAGCCAGGGAAGAAATTCTGTCATTGTATTGACAGGAATGCTGCACAGAAACTGCCAAACTAGAGATGCCTGTTCGTCTATTGAGAATTTCTCAATAAGCAATGGAAATACCTGATATAATCCGAAAAGAAAATCAGTCACGCCCATAAAATAAAACATTTCACAAATTTATATATCATTAATATAAAATACATAGTGCATCTTTCAATTATCTTTGTATTTTCTCATTCTCTGAGACCAAGTGGAATACAAGGAAAAAGCTATCAAACATACATATACCTGCTCCTCTTCCTTAGCCATGTGTTGATTAACTGATGTCTGCAGAGCTCCCGTGCAAGATGCTAACTCCTTTGAAAAACTTTGATCATTCTGAACGGTAGAATTTAGCAGCTCGAATAGATGATCAAAGAGATTACTTTCACCTTTGTGTTCAAGAGAATATGTCTGGGCAACATTCTTCACACGTATATCAAGAGCAGGAAAAATCACCTACATGTCCAGAATATATTTCCCTAAGAACTTTAGAGCGCAGCTGAAAAGCATAAGCAGTAATGCCAAATAAAACAAAAGGCACTTCAGGAGAGTAGGCAGGTCCCACAAGTTGAGCATATAGGACTAAAATCACACACAAGCAGTCAGTGAACTCTATCAAGAAATCTATAAAATTCCTACAATAAAGAAATCAAGCCCAAGGGGAAGCTTCGATAATTCAAATTTGAAGTTGACGATAAGTTCCCCGTGCATGAAAGGACTAGCAGTAAGAGATACCACAAAAAATTGTTGGTCATTCCCCCACCAGTTTATCAAATACATTGATAAGCTTATTATAACCTCAACGCAGTCATGAATCAGTGTTCAATCTGTTTCAGGGCGGCCTTTTTTTTTTTTTTTTTGGCCCGGGGGGGTGGGTGTAGTGGTTCTACGCATTGATTTTCTGCTTGGTGACAGCAAATACCATTAAGTCTTTCCCACGAAATACTTGGCCCAACCGCTATAGCTTCAAGGATATTAAGCGTACTTGAAATTTTTATTAGGAGCAATCCAGGAAACGAACCATATTAGGATATTGTCACTAATTCTTATTCTCAGAAGGATAATGAAAATAATATTACAGTCTAAATGAATAGGAAACGCTAGTTGTAAGAAACATATATCCGATGTTTCAATTATCTATTTTTGTATTTCAACTTAAGTTCTTCAAAAATCTAATTGATGAAGACAACGGGATATGCATTTCAAAGATAGGGCGGTGCAACACAAAAAAAAAAAAAAATGTAATCCTATTTGAAGTGCCTTGTTTGTGTTGCGAAAGCGGGATATATAGAGAGTAACTGATTATACTAGAAAATCACAATACTAGAAAACAAAGTTTCTAGAAGTAATTTAATAATATAATAAATCACAACTACTATATCTAATAGCAGCTAATAAATAATAAATAAGACAACAATAAGGAAAATACCAGAATCTAATTTCACTCTAAACAATTTATAAGTGAAATACTATAAGAGAGGAGAAAATACAAAATGCCTTATAGAAGGAAGAAGGCAAGTTGAGGGATGATTGAAGGAGGGAGGGGGGCCTCCTATTTATACTAAATTCTCTACCCCCTCCCTCTTCCATTTCACGATGTGGGACTTCCCACTTTCAACAAATCTCCACCTTGGGAAAATTCCCACATTCCTAATTTATTCTAATTACAAATTTATGCTTACAATTCAACAATCAATGTTCAACAATGTTGATCAAATCCAAACAATGTTGAAATTTGACAGAAGTCACAACCTTTGTCAGCATATCAGCAGGATTCTCAGTTGTCCGTATCTTTTGTATCATGACTCCACCTTCTTCCAAAATTTCTCGTATAAAGTGATATCGAACATCAATGTGCTTCGTCCTTGCATGGTAAACTTGGTTCTTTGCTAATTGAATAGCACTTTGACTGTCACAATAAACTACGATGCTTTCTTGACCAATACCAAGTTCTCCAAGCAATCCTTGAAGCCAAATTGCCTCCTTCACAGCCTCTGTAATCGCCATGTACTCTGCCTCTGTGGTAGACAAAGCAACTGTTGACTGTAAAGTCGACTTCCAACTAACTGGTGCTTTTGCAAAAGTAAACACATAACCAGTAGTTGATCTTCGCTTGTCCAAATCACCCGCAAAATCTGAGTCACAATACCCAACTAAAGATCGATCACCTTCCTGCTCAAAAACCAAACCAACATCTACAGTATTACAAATATACCGTAGAATCCATTTCACAGCTTGCCAATGCTCCTTCCCTGGATCATGCATATACCTACTCACAACTCCAACAGCTTGTGAAATGTCAGGTCTTGTACAAACCATTGCATACATCAAGCTACCAACGGCATTTGCATATGGTACCCTTGACATATACTCTCGTTCATCTTCATCCTTTGGTGACATATCAGCACTTAGCTTAAAATGAGGGGCAAGTGGAGTGCTGACCGACTTCGTTTTCTCATTCATACCAAAACGATTTAGCACCCTCTTCAAATACTCCTTTTGAGATAAAAAGAGTTTCTTTGATTCTCTATCTCTTGTTATCTCCATACCGAGAATTTTCCTTGCCTCACCTAGATCCTTCATCTCAAATTCCCCTTTTAGTTGAACCTTCAGCTTCTCAATTTCTGCCTTATTTTTTGAAGCAATCAACATATCATCGACATATAAAAGGAGATATATAAAGGATCCATCTTCAAGCTTCCGTAAATAGACACAATGATCGTATCTACTTCTTCTGTACTTATGTCGCAACATAAACTTGTCAAATCGTTTATACCATTGCCTCGAAGATTGTTTCAATCCGTATAACGATTTTTCAAGTTTACACACCATATTCTCCTTTCCAGCAACTCTGAATCCTTCCGGCTGAGTCATGTAGATTTCCTCCTCCAAGTCTCCATTTAAAAATGCAGTTTTTACATCCATCTGAACTAGTTCCAAATCTAATTGTGCTACCAAAGCCAACAAAATTCTAATAGAGGAATGTTTCACAACCGGAGAAAATACCTCATTGTAATCAATTCCCTCCTTCTGAGCATAGCCTTTAGCTACCAATCTTGCTTTATGGCGCACATCACCTTGGTTAGGAAATCCTTCTTTCTTTGCATATACCCATTTGCAACCAATTACCTTCTTACCCTTGGGGAGTTTGGCCAATTTCCACGTACCATTCTGATGAAGGGACTGCATTTCTTCATTCATGGCATTCCTCCACATCTCCTTTTCTGAGCTCTGAATAGCCCATTTATAAGTTGAAGGAATGTCATCAGCTGCAATTGAGGTTGCACAAGCCACCATGTCTTCAAAACGAGTAGGCTTTCTTATTGTTCGTTTTGGCTTGCTGGTTGCTATTGATTCACGTTGCTGTTGAGGTTCATGAGTTGAAACCTCCCTATCAACTGGCTCTTCTTCTACCTCAGGAAAGTCTTGTCTTGTTTCCCCGTCTGCTCCTTGTACTGGAAAAATCATCTTTCCTTCAAACTCCACCTGCTTTGAAACACTATCACCTTGCTGGGTATCTTCAGCTGCTACCTTTCTCACCATGGCAGATTCATCAAAGGTAACATCCCTACTAAATACAATCTTCTTTGTCTCTGGACACCATAAACGATATCCTTTGACTCCAGAAGTGATCCCCAAGAAAATAGCTTTCTTTGCTCTCGGATCCAGTTTTGATTCTTTCACATGATAGTATGCAATTGAGCCAAATACATGCAAAGAATCATAATCTGTAGCAGGTTTACCATACCATTGTTCCAACGGTGTTTTACCACCAATAGCAGTAGATGGTAGACGATTAATGAGGTGGCTCGCATATGTAATTACCTCAGCCCAAAATTCTTTGCCCAAGCCAGCATTGGACAACATACACCGAACCTTCTCCAGCAAAGTCCGGTTCATGCGTTCTGCCACTCCATTCTGCTGTGGTGTATTTCTGACAGTGAAGTGTCTGACGATGCCATCATCCTCACAAATCTTCTGGAAAGGATCATTCCTGTATTCTCCTCCGTTATCTGTACGAAGACATTTGATCCTCCTGCCTGTTTGTGTTTCTATCATCGCCTTCCATTTGAGAAAAATTCCCAATACTTCATCCTTAGTCTTCATCGTATACACCCAAACTCTTCGGGAAAAATCATCAACAAAGGTTACAAAATAGTGTTTTCCTCCCAATGATGGTGTTTTGGAAGGACCCCAAACATCAGAGTGAACATAATCCAAAATACCTTTTGTATTATGGATAGCTGTTCCGAACTTAACCCTTGTCTGCTTCCCCTTCACACAGTGCTCACAAAACTCCAAACTGCAATGCTTTAATCCTTTTAACAACCCTTGATCTGAAAGAGTTTTTAAGGATTTTCCTCCAGCATGTCCCAAGCGCATATGCCACAACCTTGTTGCTTCTACCTCCTTCTCATCACTGGACGTCACTGCTGCTATTCCAATAACCGTACTACCTTGATAGTGGTACGTATTATTGCTCTTCCGGATACCCTTCATTACCACCAGTGCACCAGAAAGTATCTTCATCACTCCACTTTCTGCGGTAATCTTGAACCCCTTTGAATCTAGAGTTCCCACAGAAATGAGATTTTTCTTCAAATCTGGTACATATCGAACATCTGTCAATGTTCTGATCAATCCGTCTTGGTTCCTCAATCGAACTGAACCAATGCCATATGCGGTAAGTGAAGTGTTATCTGCTGTGTGGACAACTCCACATCCTCCTTCTTGGAAATCAGTGAACCAGTCTCGGTTGGGACACATATGATGACTGCAAGCTGAATCCAACAACCATACGCCTGACGCTTTTGACAACGTCGTTGTAGATAATGAAAAATCTGAATTTTCATCATCACAATCAGCTACATTTGAATCCATAGCAGCCTTCCCATTGTTTTGTTTGGCTTTATTCTTCAACTTTGGACAATCCTTCTTCCAGTGGCCCTTTTCTCGACAAAAGGCACATTCATCCTTACTAGGTCTGGATCTCGATTTGGATCTCCCTTTCGATTGATTTTCAGCACGCCCTCTTGTGACTAGTGCTTCTGCTTCTCCACCTCTTTGTTTATCCCTCTTTCTTTGTTCATAGCTGTATAGCGCAGAACAAACATCTCTGAGAGATACTTCCTCTTTGCCGTGAAGTAGAGTAGTCTCCAGGTGCTCGTACTCATCAGGAAGTGATCCCAACAACATCAAGGCCAGATCTTCATCTTCAAAAGTCACGTCCAAATTCTGTAAATCTGTTACCAACTTGTTGAAGCTGGTGATATGATCATTCATTGTGGTACCAGGAACATAAGTGAAGCGAAACAATCTTTTCTTCATGTGAAGCTTATTTTGACTGCTTTTCTTCAGGAATTTATCCTCTAATGCCTTCCATAATCTAGAAGCAGAAGTTTCCTTTGTGTATGGATACTTCTGTTCTCTGGAAAGAAACGATCGAATAGTACCACAAGCAACACGATTGATGATCCTCCAATCTTCCTCCTCCATTTTATCTGGTTTCCTTTCTTCAAGAGCAAAATCTAATTGTTGTGTAAAAAGGACATCAAGAACCTCACTCTGCCACATCCCAAAATGTCCCGATCCGTCAAAAATTTCAACTGCAAACTTCGCATTGGGCATAATTCTCGTCAGAAGCGAAGATGCCGACGACGAATTGTTGACACTTGATGTGGATTCTTCAACCTTTTTGTCCGCCATATCTGCTCCAAATATTTTTTAATAGCTGCAAATGCAAAACCTCAAGGTAATTCTTTTCTGATGTGGAAGTTCAGATTATACTGCAACCACAGAGCATACTCAGACAGAACCTTGGCTCTGATACCAATTGTTGCGAAAGCGGGATATATAGAGAGTAACTGATTATACTAGAAAATCACAATACTAGAAAACAAAGTTTCTAGAAGTAATTTAATAATATAATAAATCACAACTACTATATCTAATAGCAGCTAATAAATAATAAATAAGACAACAATAAGGAAAATACCAGAATCTAATTTCACTCTAAACAATTTATAAGTGAAATACTATAAGAGAGGAGAAAATACAAAATGCCTTATAGAAGGAAGAAGGCAAGTTGAGGGATGATTGAAGGAGGGAGGGGGGCCTCCTATTTATACTAAATTCTCTACCCCCTCCCTCTTCCATTTCACGATGTGGGACTTCCCACTTTCAACAGTTTGCGGGGTCGAGTTGTATTTGATACAGCTATGGCTATTAAGTATCTGTTTCATAGCTTTCAATGAGAAGTAACGGAAGACAAAAAGCCAACACCCCTAATGAAAAGAGTTTACCAGAAAGAAGCATAAGCTGTAAATCAACCACAATTTGTAAAAGAAAAATTTAAAATTAAAGGGAAAAGTAATTACGAATTTATTCCTGTTTGTTCTCCAGGTGGAGAAAGAGGAGAGTACATGCTTATGCTAATAACAAAAGTAGAGCCATGCTAAAGTGACCAAGAATCAGACTCAGACCTAAAATATACAAAAAGGAAAAGAACTCCATTTCGTCATCGAAAGATGCAGTAAGTCAACAAGTGGCCAAGAAATGTCCGTTTCTAGAACATTGCCAACACTTCACAAAATCTTATCATGCACTAGCCTGAGAAATAGACCTGAATATATTAAGTTCAACATATAAAATGTGAACAAGGAGCCCAAAAACTGCACCTCATCTTCAGCATTGGAGTGTTGTCTATAAATGGATCTAACAAAATGATAGCGCTGGAGGAGGGGCTGAATATCAGAGCGGTTGCCTGTTGCAAATGCCATAGCTAACTGGTGAAGAGCATCAAGCTCTTTTCGAATCGCCTTATGAAATAATAAGAAAATCAAGATTGGGAACTCCAATTCAGAGTAGTTCAAGACACCATTGGCGGCCGAAGTAGACGGCGAGGAGGAATCGACCTTGTTCGCAGAATCGGAAAGCAAAGCCACTCCTCCTCTGCCTTCCAAATGCTGCAGTCCCGTCAACGGCGTTGCCATGCTCTTCTTCGTCTATGGGGATTCTTTCTTGGACCTTCTTGCACCGTTTATTTTCCGGGAAATTTCTACATCCAGCTCCCTTTGGCGCCGTCGCTGAACTTCGTTCTAGTTTTCAGTTTTGGACTTTATTTTGTTTCTCTCTCTAAATATTTCTTTTTTATAATGCCTGGGCGCGGACTGCTGAGAGCCTGAGACAGTTGAGCGCCTTGTAAAGCGAGGGAAAATTATAATCCGTACATCGTTTATTATTATTATTATTTTGTCCATGGGCGGAAAAAATACAGCTGCTGATTGGCAACACAATTGGAAAAGTGATTTTTTTTTTTAATTTGGTTTTTGTAGAAGTTAAATATAAAAGAAAGTAATTTTATTAATATGATTTATATTTGGATTGACAGTGGAAAAAGTTATTTTTTTTTCTAAACCCAGTAAAAAAAAGTCAAAAGCTATTTCATTGAACTTCTAAAAAAAGTAGTTTTTTTTCTAAAAGTTTAGTGAAAGCTAATGTATTCACAAACGTGTTCGTAGATGTCAAATGAACTTTTACTTTCTAAATAAATTTTTTCTCCTCTGCATAAGATTCCAAACAGGCCCTTTACTCCCCTCGTATTAACATTTAACACTTAATGGGGGTTGGTACCTTGGTGTTTTGGTTAGGCCGTTGGCGATGATAACTAACAAGAGAACCAACCAGAACCAGGTTTCAGAAGGCGAGCGCCCAGTTTATGACTTGGGTTCGTCCACGTGGCCAGACGTGCCACGTAGGAAGACGATGCCGTGTGCTCCCCATTGATTGGACACGTGACTTTAAAGTTTTTTTTTGCCCCCTTTTTGTATCCCATCTGGTCTTGATCTCTTTAACACTCGCAGGTCAATGCCAACCTCAATTTCCATTAATAAGTTTATATTTTTTTCCGCTTTGTAAATCATTAGTATTCATTATGAGCTTGTTTGATATTACTTTTATGAATCGGGTTTATTATAGAAGCCTGATTCATGTAAATTGAGATAAATCTCTTTCATATATTTATCTCGTAGACCGTGAAAGCACTTCGTAGACCGTAAAAAAACCTCGTATACCGTAAAAACTACCTCATAGACCGTAAAAGTTACTTCGTATTCCGTAAATTACAATTCATAAGCACTTATAGAATTTTCATAAGCTAATCCAAACAAGCTCTATATTATATGCTATTACCTCTAGTACTTTCTATAAAGAACGTTTCTCTTATAGGAATTTTTCTTAATGTATAAGGAATAAATCTTTTTGTTTGAAAATTTAAACTAGTATTTCCAATCATACCTTTGCAACATATTCTCTCGTCTATTCTCTTTATAAACAAAACTATAATTGAAAGAAAAAAACAGTACATTTTTGTTGCTTTTAACATTCATTTTGAACCACATCATATTTATAGCTGCTTCTTATAAAATACACTAGCTAGAGGGAGTATATTGATTGATTGCTGCAATGTTTTTTTTTAAAAAAAAAATTACTGAGAACGAACGGATAGGAGGCGGGCGAAGCAGCGGCCGAGTTCATAACCAACTTCTTTTTTTTTCTTGATTAAAAAAAAAAAGAAAAGAAATAAACGCAACCTTTTGGTAATGATAGATGCTCAAGAAGTTATCAAAAAAAGAGGCCCAAACAATAGAGTTTATATATATATATATATATATTATTATGTGACATTGAGTTTGGATTTATGACTGCCCCTTAAACGATCTAACCAGATTTTATATTATTAGACCAACTAATTAAAAAGAATTGAAGGTTTTGTGTGGTCATATATTTGGCTGATAAATAGTTGGGGTTAGTTTGACTGCGAGTTAACTCCACTGGCTGTATGGATGTAAATAAAGCTGAAAGTGAAGATAAAGGCTATAAAGTGGAAAAAGCAAGCTCACTGCTGAGCCATTCGACCTGTGAAGAAGTTAACGGTGCTCAGACAAGTTGCTTCACTAATTCGCTTTACTTAAAGGAAAACACTCTGTTCGGGGAGTCTACATAGATATAAAGTTGGAAATTAAAGGAAAATTGCCTTAAAAAGTTAAAAGCCATGGAGCATATGCATGCTTCACAGAACAGCATTGATTGAATGGGATGGCTGAATAAACCACAGTAGTATCATTCGAGGTATGGCACGAATATCGAACGATATGTCCTGTTTTTTTTGGTGACAAGGACATTTGGACAGTTGATTGATGCAATCACATTGCTTTTGATTTATATGTATGTGAATAGTAGTGCTAGCTAAAAGCAATTGGAACGCATAGTCCTGTAAGCTAATTTTGGACTCAAAGTTGCATCCCATATGGGGAAGATCATGAATTGTCAAATCAAATTGAGTGCGAATCCATGAGATCCATAATATATATTGACACTGACCTATTTTTCTCAAAATTTATAATGAGATCGTGATTATGTTTGCATGTGGGTGTGTTACAATTTATATTATTTTTTTAGGACGAATGTTACAATTTTATATTGGAATTTTAGATTTAGAGTTTGTTTGGAATAGCGGTTGAAAATTTTATAAGTGTTTATGAATTGTAATTTACGGAATATGAAGTAACTTTTACGGTCTATGAGGTGCTTTCACGGTCTACGAGATAAATATGTGGAGGAGATTTATCTCGATTTACGTAAATCAGGCTTATATAATAAACCCGATTCATAAAAGTGATAACAAACAAGCACTTACTTTCCCATTTTTACACCAGTTATTTACGCGGTTTCGGTCCGGTTCGTTCTTGAGTCTGTGTGCTCGTTCTTATCAATTAATACCGCTGGAAGGACAAGAGGCATTTGACTTTAAACACATGCACTTGTAGTTTTAAATAATCAAGTGCATGACTATTTGCAAACTTACATGATCCGTAGATTTATGGATTTAATTATATCTCAGTACATGACCATACTAAAACGTAACAATGGGTACGGAAAGCTAACTATGTGTGATTAAATATTCTAATTTTGTAAATGAAAAAAAATAATATTTTCTTCGGTTTTTAATATAAGATGTATTTACCTATTTAATTATATTAAAAAAATTAATTGAGTTAGTGAATATAACATGTATTTTCTAAATTGTCTTAATCATCTTCTTCAATTCCTTCCTTTTCTTTCCTCCTTAATTATTGTTGAAGGAGCATCAATAATATTAAATTATAAAAAAAATATTGATAAATGTGGAAATTTTGTCTTATATCTAAAATTAAAATATACTCCTTAAATATGTCTTATATTAAGAATCGATAGTGTAACATCCTTATTTTTATTTTATGATATAATTATACTTTGGATATAAGTATAAATTTAATAGAAAGTTTTTGAAAAAAAATAGAAATAAAAATTTGATTAATAAAATAATATTATATTATAAAATATTTTATATATATTAGCGCTATTAGGCGCCAATTGATTGAGAAGGGGTATAAATACCCCCTTCCCCTCAACACTTATGACGTGAAGTGTTGAGGAAAGACACAGAGATTAGGATTCTGATAAGAGTATCTTTATTTTTTTTGGGATCAATAAAGTATATAAATTTCTTTTTAATTATAAAGCTTCTTTCATGAAATATATTCTAAATAATTTTCTATTTTCTATGATAGTGATTTTATGCTAGTTAAAGAATATTTTGTGGATATGATTTTAGGCAAGTTTTGAGTTTTGTCAATATAAGATTGTAGAAATGTAAAGAATAATTAATAGTTAATTTTAACCAGTTTAGATTTATTATTTGGTTATATTGTGATTTTATAATTAATTTTATTTATAAATAGGATATAAATTAATTTTTATAGGGTGTTTTTACCAATCAAAATTTGTTTAAATAATTTATTTGGATTATTGGAGATATTATTGTGGTTTTAATCAGTTTATTTTTATTAGATCTGAGCTCTGTGGAAAATATGAATTAGGACTTAATATTTAAATTAGAATTTGATGTGATTTTAATTATGTGGAGATTTTAGGATTTATTTAATAATTAGATTATACCCCTATAAATTATGAAAAGGAGATTTAATTGTTGAGAAGGTTAATATTGAGGATTTTATAATTATAGGTATGTTAAAGGCTATTTAAATATTTTAATTAGTGCTTTGGGTTTATGAGGAATGATCTATGATTAAGGATTTTTAAGAAAATTGAAATAATTGAGGATAATAGTTGTAGGGGAAATTGGGTTGTAGGAGTTAAATTATGTAAATTAATTATTTTATTGTTATTTGTGGTTAATTGGTATATACATTGGTAATGTAGAGTTTTCTTGTAATCGGTGATTGCACGGGTTTTACTATCCAAATTAAGATTAAGATTGGAATCGAGGTAACCGAGGTTAATTTATTCTATATGCTTGCTTTGTACTGTAAGGTATTTTATAAACCTTACTTTTTTATATATTACTTGTATATGTTTTGTAAAATTTTGTCTATGTATGAATATGAATTTACTTCAGTGAAGCAGTATATTTTTCAATTACATATATAAGTGAACATTATTATTAAATTGTTACTGTTGTGATGGATATGTTGTTTGGGATGGAATATTGTATAAGAATTGAGAATCTCGAAATTGTTTTTGAAATCTGTATTAATTTATTATTTTTATATTATGGGATATGTTGGGTTGTGTGAAAGAGATATGGTGAAATGTGTGCCCATCGGCTCTCTCAATCCTGGCCCGGATTTTGAGTTGAATGTTTTGGGCGGACACCTCCCTGTTACAGTATATTGATGGTAGCATGAGAGGGGGCAGTATTCTTGATGTGACTAGCTAACCTTTGGCCGAGTATACTAGCACTGATAAACTGTACCAGTCCATATGAGATAAGGAGGAGCGGGATGGATGAGTGGGGATAGTTTTATTCATTGATTATATTATGTTGAGTTTTGAATTATGAGAATATTATTATTATTATCATTATGTCAGTTAAACCTGCTTCTCTGACTTACAATCCTTCCTTGCATATTTTGCAAATTGATTTTGGTTACTGAGACTTTATATTTCACCCTGTCATTATAAATAAATTTTCAGGTGAGACCTCTAATCTGGCTAGAGGCCAAGGAAAGCAACCAGATGCATGGACGTTAAAAATCTAGTAGGTCTCTTTTGATATTGGTGTTGTGTTAATTTCTATATTGTCATTATAGAACCCTCATGTTTTTATAATGCCACGTTAACTGTTTGAATATATGTCTTGGAATAAATATTTAACTCTTGTTAGGCCTGAGGCCTTATGTTGCATACTCTGATATTTTGATGGACCTAAAACCACATTTGTATTGGAAATTGTTATGAGTGAATTTTTAAAACTTGTGGGTTAATTGTGATGTAAGATCAGAATAATAAATTTATCTGTAATGAGTTTGTGGGTGAGTTTATGCCCTAAACTCCGATATGTTTTGAGAGAGTTTGTGGGCGAGTTTGTGTCATAAACTCCGATATGTCTTGTAAGAGTTTGTAGGCGGATGTTGTGTCCTGAATTCTTATATATATTGAAAAAAAAAGGTTATCACTCATTTTATTAAATTGTATTGAATAATCACTATTTATGAAAAAGGGTCATTTCAGATGAATTACTAATATTTAGACTCCTCCATTGAATTCATTAGTGCTGGAACTCAACTTGTTAACAGGGTGTACTAATATATGGATACTTAATGCATGCATGCAAAAATCTTGTATGTGTTTTTTCTTTAATAAAAGGTATATGTTTAAACAACTGTAATCTATATATGGAAGATTGTCATTCTTTGTCATGTAGAAAATTAACGATGATGTGATTTTTGCCTTACAATAATTCTGATACATAGTAATTTAATAGAAACGTTTAGGGAAAAAAATAAAAGTCAAAATTCAAAGTTAGAGAGTAAAAGAAACAACAACAAACAACATCAACAACAACCATAGAGTACAGGAAACTTATCAAGGCACATGGAGAGTAATTACAGAAATACACCGCCCATTATTTTTCCCAAAACATAATATATTATATTATTCATGATTTATAATATTAAAAAGCTAGATAATTAAACTTAACTTAATGTAGTTTTTCTCAATCAAAATAAAACAAGCAGATTTTTTTTACTCATCACTCACCTCTTGAAACAAGCTATTGTTATTCATGCTTTTAATTTATTATTAAAATGATTTGAAACAAGTATCCCAAGTATATTAGGATGAAGATGCAAGTTTTCTTTTATAAATAATATGGCTTATATCAAATTCATATCTTATATCTAATAAATTTATAGAAAACTAATTGTCACCAACTGTCGAATGCCCAGACAAATTTTATAACAAGACCATAGGCGTATATATTGTTTTCTCAGCAAATCACCCAACATCCATAAGGTTTCAACTCATTTAAGTGAGTTTGATACGCACATGTGGACAAATCATGACTCCAGCGAAACTTAAATTACGAAGTTGAAATCAAGGTTTCTTTGTGGGCCTTCAGCCCACCTATTTGTCCAAAAAAATTGAAATTGGTAAGAATTAGTTTACTTTGTACAAAAAAAAAAACATATTACAATATAAAGACCCAGTTAATTTTTTTAGAGAGATTAAGGAATCTCATCCCCCAAATGAGAGATTTTTTAATTTTTTCCCATTAATATTTTTATTTGTTTGAGTTAAGTTGTTGGGTGCACTAAAAATTAATTAATTTAAGATGATGAGTGCTACTGAAAAATATTTTAGGATATTGAGTGTTACTCAAAAAATATTTCAGGATATTGGGCGGTGGTGAATTTTTTTTTCAAAATACTGGATATACAAAAAATTAACTAATTTGGGATACTGGATATTGTTGAAAAAATATTTTAGGGGTGTTTAACACACTAAAAATTAATTAATTTAATATGGCAGAACAATATTTATGGATGCTGCATGTACTAGACATTAAGTGCCCATTTGCTTCACGGAATTAGAAGGAATGTAATGTAATAATGATTGTATAATTTGTTTGGTTCGTCATTAAGGAAAGACAATACATATGTATAAAGACGTTTGGTTGGATTACATCAAACTTGAAAATATATATGAATAATATAACAAGGGACAAAATTACCCCTTTCTACACATATAATAATGTACATGATGGGTTCAAGATACTTTTTTTTCATTATGTGCAGTGTATATGCTAGGTTTATAGTAATTTTTTAATATTTAATAGTGAAAATATTATGCAATGTATAGGTTTGATTCATGTTAATTTTTTAATATTTAATTATGAAAATATTATTTAATGAGATATTTTAATTTTTTTAATGGTGGAATATAATTTTTTAAATTTTTGAATAGGGGAATATTTCTTAAATTTATATATTATTAAATTTTTTTAATATTTAATGGTTGTAATTAAAATTATTTAATATTTAATTACATTTATGGGCAGGCACTTTGGTCAATTTAAAAAATTATAATGGTAATAGTGTCATTTTTACTGGATTATAGGATGTCTGCATCCTCATTCATTAGTCATAACAGTGTAATATTGATTACATCAAATGATGTAATCATAATTATAAAATATAATCCTCTTTACATTACATAAGCCTAACCAAACACTATAATTGTGTTATTATATCATGATTACATGTAATCATCTCTTATGTAATCGAACCAAATGGACTATAATTAATTTGGGATAGTACGTATCAAAATATTTCATGATGCAGTATCCAATTTAATCCAAAAAAATAAAAACACATAAAATATAAAAAAAGATTCTTTACCCAAGCTATTTTGGGAATCAACGTGCTTTGCTTATAGATTGGCTGGGGATGCGGGCCCGTTAACTAAATCTTTTATTAAGGGCCGTAGGACCTCCCTAAAGGAGTTGTTGTTATGCCAACAAGTCCTTACATTTTATTGCTCGTCTCAAGTTAGTTCCCATGCCGAGGCCCAATCTACCTTCTCTGGCATATGGAATAAAAAATCGGACTGGCCAGTTAGATCGAAAAATTAGTCACCCGGCCCCCAGTCCAATCTAATTCATTGTTTGATCGAAGGAAGGGTCGACATGATAAAAACTGGGTTGACTCGTTAAAACTGGTCACGACTCGCCTAACCCACTAAGTTTGGATGAGTCTCAATTTTTTTTAAAAAAGAAGTCGTCGTTTTAGGGCATTTGGAGCAGGAGAGTAACCACCGACCCGACCCCATTATTTCAACTTACACTTTGCAGTTTTCCCTGAATCCTAATCAAATTGGGGATCGAGCTCTTTCCCTCTCTTCATCATCCCACCCCCTCATGGCTTGCAGTTTGACCTACGCATTTGAAAGTCATGACTTGTCTATCTCATAAAATGATTTGGAAGTGGAGGAGCTTCATTCACCATAGAAACCGAATAGATTTATCCTTAAAATCTAATATTCTTAAATCGGAGAAACTCTTCCTCCGTTCTCACTTCCCACCGTGACTCGTCGCTGAAAATAAACCTGACAGTGCTGCCAACTCTCTAGCCTTGGCGTCGACGACGTTAGCTGTTCCTTGATCATATGCTACTCGCTTGTTCGTTTTCTCCTTCACAATGAGGCATATTGCCAATGTTGTTACTTGTTTCTATACTTCGACGCAATTCTATCATGTATTTTAAAATTGCTTTGAAGCTGGCAAAGACTTTATTGCGTGAGTTTATCTGTTTAATAAATATGATATATCAAATTTAGCACAGTTCACTTTATACCCTGGACAAGTAGGAAGCTCATCAATAAAGTGTGTTATTATTTAATAAATATGATACATCACATTTAGCACAATCTTTTATATAAATTAATGAGATGTTGCGTGCGTCAATCATTATTGTTCTCTGAACATATGCCATATTAAGTTAGACTAGGGTGCTTCAATGACTCATATCTTTTAGATCACCTTGAATGATCATGTTATTATCACTTAACATTTTCTCAATCCACTCCTTAATGACTCATCTCCAATAGATTATTTTGATGAGTTATAGGGTTTGATGATTAAAATTGCTATCTTTTGACTTTTTGGATGTTGGTTCTTAGCTATGTTTGATGAATAATGATTCACATTGTTATATTTTAACTATATTTTGATGTTAGTTATAGGTTTTGCTTGAACTTTGAAGAACTAACTAGATATTTTAATTATCTTGATGTTAGTGGTGACTTATGAGTTATGAATGATGATTATTTTATGATTGTTAATTAAATTATAATATTTTAATATGGTCAATTTGATCATCGGTTAAACTCTAATTAATCTATTAACCCTTAAATTTGTACCGTGGTTTTTTTTTTTTTTTTTTTTTTTTTTTTTTTTTTACTTGCTCTAACACCACCAGCGTGAAAGCTTAATTATTTGAATTGAAAATTAAAAAAGAAATAAGCAAGAGTCTTACCACTTTACTCCCCGAATCACATCGGATGTGGCGTTGGAGCATCACCGACCGACTCCGACCCCTTCCCAATTCGAATTTCCGCACAATTCTGCTGTTTGCGGCCATGAATTTCTAGGGATCCTGTTGGTTTCTCACCCTCCGATTGTGCTTGCCGTGAATCAAATTTGTTCACTTTGTTGTTGTTCTCCTCCTTTAATGGCGGGTTCTTCCATCATGGACAACCTTTTCCAGCGCACTTTGGAGGATTTGATCAAAGGTTTCCGCCTCCAGCTCGTTGGCGAATCCGCCTTCATTTCAAAGGCCGTGGAGGAGATTCGCCGCGAGATCAAGTCAACCGATCTCGATACCAAGTCCATTGCTCTTCAGAAGTTATCTTACCTCAGTGCAATTTACGGCATCGACATGACTTGGGCCGCTTTTCATGTGGTCGAGGTTATGTCATCTTCTCGGTTTGCCCACAAAAAGATCGGGTACCTCGCTGCTTCCCAGTCCTTTCATGAGGGTACCTCTGTCCTACTTCTTATCACTAACCAGCTTCGCAAAGATCTCTCGAGCCCTAACGAGTTTGAGGTAAGCCTTGCTCTTGAATGCTTATCGAGGATTGCCACGATTGATCTTGCCAGAGATTTAACCCCGGACGTGTTCACATTGCTGTCCAGTAGTAAGGTTTTTGTTAGGAAGAAAGCGATTGGGGCGATCTTAAGGGTTTTTGAGAAATACCCCGATGCCGTTAGGGTGTGCTTTAAGCGCTTAGTTGAGAACTTGGAAAATTCGGACTCACAGATTGTGACTGCTGTGGTGGGGGTCTTTTGTGAGCTCTCTTCAAAAGATCCCCGATCATATCTTCCATTGGCGCCTGAATTTTATAGGATTTTGATCGATTCTAGGAACAATTGGGTTTTAATAAAGACATTAAAAATATTTGCCAAGTTGGCTCCACTTGAATCCAGGTTGGGTAAAAGGATTGTTGAACCTGTTTGTGAGCTTATGAAGAAAACTGGAGCGAAGTCCTTAATGTTTGAGTGCGTCAGGACTGTGGTTACCTGCTTGAGTAATCATGAGTCTGCAGTCAAAGTGGCTATCTCAAAGATTGGGGAGTTACTGGTTGATCCGGATCCGAATCTCAGATTTCTTGGACTTCATGCCCTTTCAGATGTTGCACCAACCCACTTGTGGGCGGTCTTAGAGAACCAGGAAGTTGTGATCAAATCATTGAGTGATGAAGATCCTAATATTAAACTTCAGTCTCTGCGCCTGGTTATGGCTATGGTGTCAGAGAGCAATGTGGCAGACATATCAAAGGTATTGGTCAATTATGCATTAAAGTCTGACCCAGAATTTTGCAATGAGATTTTGGGTTCCATTTTAACGACATGTAGTAGAAATGTTTATGAGATCATTATTGACTTTGATTGGTATGTTTCGCTCCTTGGAGAAATGTCAAGAATTCCAAATTGCCAAAAGGGTGAAGAAATTGAGGGCCAGCTTATTGATATTGGTATGAGAGTTAAGGATGCTAGATTGCAGCTTGTTCAGGTTGGTCGTGATCTGTTGATAGACCCTGCATTACTTGGTAATGCGCATTTGCATAGGATATTATGCGGTGCTGCTTGGGTTGTCGGGGAATATGTTGAGGTTGCAAGTAACCCATTTGAACTGATGGATGCACTACTTCAACCTCGTACAAATCTCTTGCCACCATCAGTGAGGGCTGTTTATATTCATTCTTCTTTTAAAATATTAGTTTTTTGTCTGGATTGTTACCTTATGCAAAATGAAGAGCATGTGTCCTCATTGGATTCCAGCAATTTGGCTGTGGGGTATTCTAGATTGGTTGCTGGAAAAAAGCACGCAGAGACTCCTGATTTTGCATCATGTGAAGGTCCAACAGATGATGCTCAGAATGAGGGCTTAATCCCACAAAATACAATGGACTCTTCTGAAGAGCTTGCTGTTCAAAACAATGCAGAGAGAATTGTTGCTCAGGATGAGACGTCAATTGCTACTTCTTTGGAAAAGAATAATTTCACACTTGAATCTATTGCTGGTCTCTTAAATCTAATTGAAGTAGTTTTAAGCCCCCTTGCAGCAAATCCGGATGTTGAGGTACTAGAGAGAGCACGGAATGTACTTTCTTTTGTTCAATTAATTAAAGCAGAAATATCTGATAATTCCAATCAGAATGTGGACATCTTGGACAAAAAAGATGCTCAAGTTTCAGCTATTGTTAAATTGATGTGCGATGCTTTTTCCAACGAACTTGGTCCAGTCTCATTAAGTGCTCAAGGAAGAGTTGCTGTACCAGATGGATTAGTTCTGAATGAGAATCTTGACGACTTAAAAGCAATATGTGGTGATATCGAACTTCCTTCTTCTAATTCATTTTCCATAGGAGGCCCTCATTTTGGCACCACTTCTGATGCTTCCCCATTTAATCTTCCAAAGAAAGAGGAGACAGAGCCATTGAATGAATCTGCATCTTTGCTTGAACACCGGAAGCGGCATGGATTATATTACCTTCCTTCAGAGAAGAATGAGATTATTTATGATGATTATCCTCCTGCTAATGACCCTCAGAAAAAGACTAACTTAAACGTTGAATCTGAGGATCTGTCCAAGTTGGCTGGGCAATCACTTAGTTTGAAGAAAAGGCCAAACCAGACGAAGCCCAGGCCTGTGGTGGTGAAACTGGATGATGGAGATGTGGTACCAATTTCAGTCAAGAAGCCTGAGCCAAGAGATGATTCACTTTCTGGTGCTGTAAGAGATGTTCTTTTGGGAAGTGAAGCCAAACCAAGTTCATCTCGAAGTAATCCTTCTGACAAGTCATCAGGAACGGACAAAAAGAATCTAAGCTCATATCATCCATCTCAGATCAAAGAAAACGTGTTTGGTGCTGAAATGCCTGACCAGGCAAATCCAAATCGAAAGAGCAAACACCATAGTCGTCATAAAGAGAGAAGGAGAAGTCCAAGGAGGACTATTGAAGGGGGAGAACATGATCAAAGGGGGAAGAAAAAGAGTAGCCATCGCCATAATAGGCATAAAGCTCGTCAAGGATCCAGTTCACCTTTGAACGTGGCTCCACAAACCCCAGTAATTCCAGACTTTCTTTTGTAGCGTCCAAAAATTTTGCTTTTGATTTTGTTTTATGGTTGCCTGCTCTCATTGGTTGAGGCTGTTTACCTGTATTCTTTGCCCTCAGTCCTTTGGTCAGTTCTGTAGATTTTTAGTCGCATTTCTTTTGGTCATTGTCTATAATTTCTTTTCTTCATGTTTGTTTTTGGCCCCTTCATTCACAGGAAGCACATATGAGAAGTAAATGTTCGAGTTGGATATATTCTGCCTTTCTTTTTCTACTATAGATTGAAATTGTACCATGACATTTTGACCATGAATTCTTGAAATTTCTAAGACTGCAATCCCAAAAAGTTTGGCGTCGAAACGATAGTAGTTGACATTTACTATATGCTAGAAGACGTTGTGCTTCGATGCTGTGTTTGGAGGTTCCTTTGACTCTGGATTTGAATTAGAGCTGAATGATATCCATTCTTATTTTAAATACAAGTTAAAAACTGAGAAAGTTTGTTTTCTGAAGCTAGTCCCCTGAGTTGTCTATCAAAGCCAAGAAAAGTGACATCATTTCATCGGTATTCTGGTCAAGCAACTCCATCTTCACTTGTGTTATTCCCAACACAATAGTCTACAGGCAATGTTTATTGTTTTGCTTTTATTTAACGTTGATGTTTTGCTTGGCTTGCTCTCCTCCTTGCACTCTCGTGTCTCAAACTTGTCCAGAGGGAAGGTCTTGGGCACTAGTGGATTTATCAGGTCATCGTTTTGCATCGTTTGGGCACTAGTGGTTATATTTGGATTCTTACGTGCGCATTCAACTACCTTTCTGGGATGATTTACTCGGCACATATTGTGGAATGATTGGTCGTTTTAGTGAAAAATTCATTCATTTTGTTATTTCTCCAGAATTGCGGCATGAGTAATGAACAGATGGTGGCCTTGGCCATTCAATTCGCGTTCAGCTTGCGTCCGCTGCGCATCCTTTGCAGCAAAACGGCGCCATTTGAGCGTCAAATCTGAGCTGTCCGTCTTTAACAATTAAAACGAATGGTGATGAAAAGGTAATAAATGAAACGATGTCATTTTACGTGGGTGATGTGGTCCGTTAAATTTGTTAAACCATCTCAGCCGTCCATTTATTCCCATTACTTTATCTCTTTTTTCTACAGTGGAGTTATGCTTTTTCAGTCAACTTGGCGCCCTTCTGCTGGTGTTCTTTTGGCGGGAAAAGAAAGGGAAATTGGCTTGCGTGGGTGCTGTGCTATTGGAGGATAGTGTTAATGCAATGTATTACATTATTGCAAAAGACAATCAATAAGAATTAATCTATGGGAATTTGATATTAAATATTGGTGAGTAAAATAATAATCTTTTATATTTATAATTTATAATCTAGTTTTTACATTTATGGTTTATAATCAAACTTCCTGTACATATGTATTTATATCTAGTTTTTTTTATATCTAGTTTATATCTAGTTGATATCAAGCATTTATATGTAGTTTCTTTTATCAAACACATGGCTTGTTGGTAAAGGTAATTGTTGATTTTAAGTCAGGGGTCTTATTGAGTAATATAGATAAGGATAATGCAATGTATTATATTATTACAAAAGATAATCAATAAGCACTAGTGTATGGGAATTTGATATTAAAGATTGGTGAGTAAAATAATAATATTTTATATTTATAATTTATAATCTAGTTTTTACATTTATGATTTATAATCAAACTTGTTGTACATATCTAGTTTATATCAAGGATTTATTTGTAGTTTCTTTTATCAAACACGTGGCTTGTTGGTAAGGGTAATTGTTAATTTTAAGTCATGGGTCTTATTGAGTAATATAGATAATAAGATAATCTATCACATAATCTATCTCATTGTAATCTGTTATGAAACAAAGTGAAGAAACAATTATTTATTTGTATATTGTAATCTAGAATGTATGACCATTTTTCTTTAAGAATATAAAGTTGCCAATAGTTACCTATTCAATGAATTTTTAAGCTCTTTGATCTTTAGTTACCAAATTGTTCAGCTGTCTGCCACAATGGATGTAGATGAGGATTGGCTTTACCAACAGGAAGCAACCTACTAAAAACTATGCGACAACCAGCCAAGATCCTCCTCTACTCAGAAGCATGATTATTTCTGACATCTGCTTCTTCTAGGGATTGAGAGGCAAAAAAAATTGGGTGTATCCTCTTAATTACCTATTTGAGTAAGAGAAACAATCATCAATAACAAAACAAAGAATATGAATAAATTGCCACAAAAAGAGAAAACAGACCATAACCTCATCGCCAAAGAGGATGCAAGAGTCTCATCTTCAGGTCTCTCATCATGATCAATCTCAAGAAGAGAAGGCCCAGGAAGTCTAAATTGATGTCTATTACAGGGAAAGTATGTATACAGTATACCTACAATACCAATAAACTTAAAGGGATGAAGCAGCCAATCAGTATATGAAGCAACAAGATGTGTTTAAGTTTCAACCCAATGTACACTAACCTATTCAATGAATTTTTAAGCTCTTTGTTCTTTAGTTAAGTCATTTCTCCCATCACAAAGTAGTCTATATGTATCAGGTATAAGAGGCAGGGACAGGAAAGTGGCACATGTTTGATGTTATATATGCATTTGTACTCCTACCAATCCAAACATAAGTAGCATATTTCATTAGTAAAAAGCATAATCATCATCATCAAACATGAGTCTGCTTCTTCATTAACAACTAGGAAGACTAGGAAGATTCCAATGAAGTATGATCAATGTAGTTAGAATCAAATTACTGATTCAGCATAAAATTAGCAATTAGCAAGTTGTAAAAAGTGATGCTTCACAGACAAGTTATATTTGTTTTGAAATCCAATCCACTCACATAACAGACCTACCCTTCAATGAATTCCATATTCTTCTTCAATGAGAGTAGAATTAAAACAGTGGTTTAAAAAAGAAAAAGGCAAATCATGCTTTGTGTGTACCATAAGATACTAGATACTAGATAGACAGGCCCGGTCACTGGTGGCATAAGATCCTTCTCCGCTTGTCTAACTCAAGCCAGATAGCAGCAATCACTCGAAATAGTCATATACAGAACACATGCAAGTCAAGTTTGGCTTTGAGACAGAAGATAAGCGAGCTAAACAAGAGCTTCATTCCCGGAAGAAAGGGAATGTGACTGAAAGCAGAAAGAAGATCTGCATAGCTAAGACAAGGAAGGTAAGGTAGACAGTTCAGAAAAAAGATAAGACAAAGAAGTCAATATTGCAACTGTCAGCAAATCAAATAGATAAGACAAAGTTATTCACCCGGGAATAGAATTTGAAAATTGATCAACCAACTTGTAAAGAAAGCATGCAAAAACATGACTTTGCAGAACTACTGACACTTTTCTCTAATTTTGACTTTTGAGATATGCAATTATATATTTCTCCAAATATGGAAGTTCAAAAGATGCTTTACGTTGTTCCAATCCAGTAACATATGAAAGGAAGAGATCTTTCAGTTATGAACTTGGCCATGGAACACGTGTTACCCATGAAGACAAAGTTAGTTCATGTTAACATATTATACTTTATTGGAAGCCAAGTCAAGGCTTCATGATGATCCCAATCTGAACTTTAAATGCAGTATAATGGTATATGTTAAATTTTATAACTCCAACTCATGTAAAGGTACTTGAACAATATTTTTAATTTATGCTAGAAGGATCAGTATTTACCTTCTTCCATAGTTCTTAACTCCTAAGTACAATAATCTCAAACAAAATAGAAGGCATCATTTAGCATGTTCAAGATGAAAAATAGGTTCCAAACTTGAACCATATTGTACAGATGTAGGAAGCATAGGTAACCCAATGTCATTACTAAATCTCACTGTCTAAGACTAAGTATTGAACTTGTCTTGGATATGGACAAGGCTCTTATTGTCAAGTGTCAATGCTACATAAAAGAAGAAATAGGAACTTTACAACTCGCATCCAACAATCTCTCACTTAGTGGCTAGGATACTTTACATAAGCAACCCATTTTTAATTACCCTTCTGACCATCAAAGAACATTGAGAATAAATAGATTAACACAAACGAAAACTACACTATATAAGAAATCAATTTTAGTTCGTTATAGGAAAAGAAGATTCTCAGAGCATATTGGCCAGTTTCTAGTGGGAAGTTCTCTTACCTTGAACTCACAGAATAGTTAGAAAGCAAGGAAGAAGAATCAAACATCGTGGGATCGTGGGAGCGGTAGGAGGGTGGGAGTTCCGAGGGGAGTCGCCATCGCCGAGAGGGCCGAGAAGCATCGCGGGAACTGATCGACAATGGCAGACTCGGAGAAAAAAGGCGTATGTGATGGAGAATTATATGGATGGATGAGATTGAGTGCGGGATTCAACGGACGAGATCAACCATGAAAAACAATGTCGTTTTGTATATTAGCCTTTTATCACCGTCCATTTAATAGATACATACGGACGGTCCAAATTTAACAACGAAACGACGTCGTTTCGCTGCAAAGGACGCGCAGCGAACTAACCACGCAACGGACGCCAGCCGATTCCCGAATGGTTAGTTGTTACTATCCTCTGATACCCAATTTCTTAATATGATTCCCTTCACCGAGTTAAAATCTTGAAATTAAACTAATTAAATCAACCTTTTTGGGTGAAGGGTAGAATCTATACACAATTTTAAATTTTAGGTATATAAAAAAAAATTGAAAATTAAAACACATTTTTTCTTTACCTTTTTGAAAAAATACGAGTAGATTACATCCACATTGACTCTTTTTTTAACCATATTTTTATGCATATTGCAATTTTCAGTCCTTCAAAGTTCAAACATAACTTTTGAAATATAAGACATACAGTATCATATAACTTTACCATTAATAAATTTAGATCATAGAATTGCATTGCCACGTTTGTCTGTAAAAAGTGTGATTTCCAAACACAGACACACTCACCACATACTTGGGATGAAATGATTTTTAGTCTCAAATTTGTGTTCGTCTGTAGTAGCCAAGTATTATTTTATAATGCCGACTTTATATGAAATACCGAATATGGTATTGTTTGGTGACGAATTTAAGAATCTATCCAAGTCCAGAGTCAGGTTTCTGTATGGTCTTTTTCTCTCTCTTGCCAACGACTCCTACATTCTATAACTCAACCATAGTCTCTTCTCAGCCTCCCTCTCTTGTCGATCGACTCTCATATCTCTCTGGAAATCATCCATTCCTTATTGTCATCTTCGTGGCAATGAAGACTCACCAACAAGAAGCTTCCCCTGCGTCCTCAGTCTCATATCTCAAGCTCAGGCTCTCCTTCAGTCCCCAACTCTATCTTGTTAACTTCTTTTCTCATCTCTTACTCTTTGGATCTGGTTTACTCATTGGAATCACCCTTGCTCTCTGTCTCCCAGACTCGTCACCGCTCAGCTTTCAAATCCAACAGCAACTTCCTTTTTCCTCGCCCTCTCCACCTCGTCCCGTCTCATTAAACCAAACAAACGGGACGACCACCTTGGTCAATCGACATGGGTTGAGAGATTTGTTGAGAGCCGATGACCAGAAGGCTATGCATGACATGAATGAGGAAGAGTTGTTGTGGAGAGCTTCACTGGTTCCAAAGATTAAGGAAGTGCCCTTCAAACACAAACCCAAGGTTGCATTCATGTTTCTGGCAAAAGGGCCAGTGCTATTGGCTCCTCTGTGGGAGAGATTCTTCAAAGGGAATGAAGGCCTCTACTCTATTTATGTCCATTCTCATCCATCTTTCAACGAGACTCTGCCTCAAAGCTCTGTGTTTTATGGCCGCAGAATTCCCAGTAAGGTCAGTAATAATGGCTTCTTCTCTTCTGTTCCCACCGAGTAAATCCGTTCTAGTTTTCCTTTAATTTTAAGGATAAAGTTCAATAACAAATTAAAAAGCTTTTAGATGTGAGTGTGTGGGTCTTCACACTCAAATGTTGCATCAACGTACAGATGACACGATAGCAGGATTCATTCTGCAAATGTAAGGAAAGGGTGAGGGTGATTTGATTTTGCCCCACGAAGCAAGGAATTGGCACTGGATCATGCATGCATATATTAAGTACTATAGTTTTCATTCAATTCCATTTATTTTTTGTTTTTCGTTTTCCGTTGGTTTCAATTCTTATTTAATGGTGTCTGACACATGGTATGCCCTCTTAAACGCCTAGTTCAATGGATTTTACAAATGTACTCTTTTTTTTTAGCACTTTTGCTTTGACAACCTGTTTGTACACTTATTGCTCCAGTAATTGAGGCAAAATGTCTTGCAATATATCATATCATGGTTCCTACTACATCATACGTCTCTCTTAAAAAAAAAAAAAAAAAAAAAAAAACTGTGTCAGCTTAAAGGTGCAAATTTATCTTTAATTAGTCCAAGCTTGTGTCATTTATTCAGGGGACATATCTTATTCTTATGGTTCTCAATAAATAAGAAAGGTTAACTCAAGATGGATGACGAGAATCAATATAGACACATAGCGAGTGATCATAAACAATCTCAAAAGAAAAAACAAACATGTAGGAGGGGCACTGAATGTCAAAAGTTGGGAATTCCTTTCTTTCCCCCTTCTCTTTTGTTGAGCTGAGGAAGCAATTCCATCCTTTTCTTTGATTCCACTCCCTTCCCAGCTCCCCAAGAAAATTCGAACTCCTCTCTAAGTTTTCAAATCTTACTTTTTCCACGTACCCCTCTTACAACTTTCTGTATTCCTTCATGCCCCACACCATCACATGCACGCAACATATATTCAGGCTTCCACATTCATATATTATATTCTTTAATTTATTCCTTGTATCGCTGATGAAACAATAATGTTAATCACAGGAGGTAAAGTGGGGTGAATTCAGCATGATTGAAGCAGAGAGACGTCTGTTAGCCAACGCTCTGCTAGATTTCCGAAATCAGCGTTTTGTTCTGCTCTCAGAATCATGCATTCCTCTGTTTAATTTCTCCAAAATATACAACTACCTCCTCAAGTCCACCAAAAACTTCGTCGAAGCCTATGATTCACCTAGCGCGGTGGGTCGTGGAAGATACACCCCCAGAATGAGGCCTCTGGTTAAGCTGTCTCAGTGGAGAAAAGGGTCTCAATGGTTCCAGATTGACCGCGCCCTCGCCGTCAGCATCGTCTCCGACCGCCAGTACTTTCCGGTGTTCAAGAAGTATTGCAGGCCTCCGTGTTACAGTGACGAGCACTACTTGCCGACGCTGGTGAGCATCAAGTTTTGGAGGAGAAACTCCAACAGGACATTGACTTGGGTTGATTGGTCAAAGGGTGGGGCCCATCCTTCCAAGTTTATCAGAACTGATGTGACGGTGGAGTTCTTGAAGAGGCTGAGACATGGAGGAAGGACATGTGAGTACAATGGCCACACCACCAATGCTTGTCACTTGTTTGCCAGAAAGTTCACTCCTCATGCTCTCTCTCGACTCCTTCGCTTTGCTCCTAAGTTGATGCATTTCAATTGATTCCTCTTCATTCCCATTTTTTTTTTTGGGATTACGTGTATTCATTTAATTGTATCATAAACACTAATAAACAGAAGGTCCTGAAAAAGAAATTTTTCCTGTTTCATTGATTTAGCACATATGTTTATATCTTTTATGTGTGCCACTTCAAAAAAAAAATGATATATTTTATGTGTGTGTACTTAGAGTATTCATCAATTCTTATCATTATTTTTTTATTATAATTAGATGTTCCTATACAGTCCATATCAAGATCATCATATTTTCTAACTGCCTAATTTGTTCTATATTATTTTCCATAGGATGGATCGTAAAAGGATAACAGGAAGGGAAAGGGGGAGGGAAAGTTTCCTAGAATATTACATCGCTGATTTGATGCTGTATAAGTAAAAGTCGGAGATATAAAGCGCATGACAGTTAAAGGCAATTTCCCCAAGGACCCCAAGTAAGAAAATAACGCTTGTTGAAACTCTTAAAAATAAATTTTTTATTATTTCCAAATGCTATTGGTTTGTGGAATTAATGAGGGTAGCTTCTAATTATTATGAGAATCACTTTGAAGCTAAATGAGAAATATTTTTGATGATTATATTTAAATTTTAAAATTTTTTTTAATAAAATATCTAAATAATAGATAAATTTTTAAAACAAGACATGAAATTACCTTGCACCCCTAAACTTGAAGGAAAGAATCAAAAGACACACGCCACGTCTATTCCACTGTATGTGTATGATGGAGCCATGAAGCCTTATTACTTTTTTTTGGTTTTTGGGTATTAAAAGCATTATATGCAAGAAGAAAGAGCAACGCAGGAGTGGTGGGAGCAGGGGAGGGGCCCTTTGGGCTCAGAAAGAAGAAAGAGGGCCCCCACTATTGGTATTTTTTTTATATAAAAAAAAATTTGAATGTTTAAAACTGAAAAGGAAATTTCTCTTTTTCTGGAGAGAAGCTAAAATGGAAGTGAATACTAGGAAAAGCAAATATAACGTGGGTTGTGAAAGGAGTGCGGAGAGGGTCAGCCTCAAAGCTATAATAGAAAGCTTCCACACGCATCGTATCCTTCCCAGAAACACACTTTCATTTGACCAAACCCCTTATTAAATCTAATCCCTTTCCACTATTCTTACACATATCCCTTCAATCACATACATAATCTTCCATCATACCCTAACAAATACCATATTACATGTAATTACCACGAAATTCCAGCTATTTACTCATCTCTTATTTGTTTTTTTTTTTTTTTTGATAGCATACCATTTATACTCATCTTTTCATCTACTCATATATATGAGACGTGGCTACTGGTTTACACGTTTGACTTGTACGCCTTGATAACTTGTACATACACTAGCAGTATAGGCTATATTTATTCATTAATTGACAAATTCAAATTTTTTATACTGAATTTCTCCTAAAAAGTTGGAATATTTTATCAGTATTTTGATAAATTTTATATACGGATCACTGCATCATGTATTTTCAATGTATAACAGATATTGTACATTTTCTATACCTTAGAAAGATGAATACATAATTATATGAAAAAAAATCACACCAGCAACGAGATCTTATATTATTAATAAGAGATAGTATAGTTTTTTGTTGTTTTAATTACAATATAATATTATAAAATTTGCGCTCATGTATATTGGGACAGATTGACTTTATGAGTTTTTTGACGTCAAAGTCTTTACATCATATGATACGGATTCAACTTCAAGGTCTGAGCGTTGTTGTGCTTGAACTTGCGTACCTATTTCCTCCGACATTCCTAGACCCTTCTTTCCTACTTTTTGTTATTTTTCTAATCAAACCCAATTCCACGCAGTCTCTTCGCCGGCACCGATCCTATAAGTTAAAGAGAGGCCCGCCTGCTCTTCATCTCTCTGTATGTCAGTGCAACCATCTCTCTGCTGCAACATCAATAACAATGGCGACCAAGCGCTTGTTTGAAGACGACTCTGATGATCAAAACCCAGATGATCAGCCACCTCACCAACGCTTCAGACCCACTCTCTCTTCGTACGTCTGTTTTCACCTTCTCGCTCTTTCATTACTCATACATAAATACTATACACTTGCTATTCATTTGCCTTGTTGCTTCATCTCTCACGCATATGTTCCCAATGGGCAGGGTGATCGGAGAAGTGGTTATGGTGAAAAACTTGCAGAACCTTCTCTCTGGGTTGGAACCTTTGCTCAGAAGGGTGGTAAGTTTCTACCGCGTCATACATACATATACTGTCTTTTTCTTTAATATTAAATTCATTTGAATTTTTTAAAAAATTAAATAAATTAAATAAATTACTATAGACTATTTATATTTATCCTTTTTATATCAAATTAAATTATTTAATTTATAAAATGATATATAATAAAATAATATAAAAGCTATGGTGATA
This sequence comes from Albizia julibrissin, assembly GCA_037074505.1. Lineage (NCBI taxonomy): Eukaryota > Viridiplantae > Streptophyta > Magnoliopsida > Fabales > Fabaceae > Albizia > Albizia julibrissin. Next base: position 37,958,726 of record CM073489.1, on the reverse strand, counting down.
ATATATGTGCATGTTTGTATGAATAATGGACAGGTGAGTGAGGAGGTGGAGGGAGTGATGAGACACATGTATCCGAGATCGATGATGACGAGGTCAGCGTCGTTGAGGATACAGGCAGCAGAGGAAGCACCAAACCTACAACTAAGCTTTAAGGAAAGGCTGAGCGTCCCTATTTTCACGGGAAGCAGGATACAAGACGTGAATGGCAACCCACTCCAGGTGATTCTTGTCGACAAAAGTGGCGATCGAAGGGTTCCGACGAGTGTGCCTTATCCCTTGAAGCTTGAATTTGTGGTTCTGGACGGAGATTTCCCACCGGCCGATAAGCAAGAATGGACGACCCACGAATTCAACAGCCACATAGTGAAGGAGAGAGCGGGAAAGCGACCCTTGCTCGCCGGATCAGAACTAAACATCACCATGAGAAATGGGATTGCATGTTTGGGTGGCGAAATTGAGTTTACGGATAACTCTAGCTGGATCAGGAGTAGGAAGTTCAGAGTTGCTGTCAGAGTGGCTCCTGGAAACCATCAAGGTCCTACGGTTCTTGAAGGCTTCACCGAATCTTTTGTCGTCAAGGATCATCGTGGCGAATGTAAGCATTCCATTCTTACCCATTTTTATATTATTTTTAGTTTTTAAGTAACTACTCGTAATATAGAATTCACGTCATGTCCAACTTTGGCATATCCACTGCTACCCGCATGCATCAAGATTAATGTGTTCTTTATGTACAGTTTTTTTTTTTTGGAAAAAATACTGGCTTCAAACTTTCAAGTATGTATATATATAGTCATAATTGAAGCACTTGCACAGCCCTTTCACCCTTTCGAACAACCAATTGTGGCTATCATCATATCCCTAGTTTTGTTTACATCGACCTTGGCCTTTTATATATCTTGTCAGGGAACTTGAAAGCGATATGATTTTGTCAAGCTAATTCCAGCTAAGAGGTTTACTAATCATGCAACCCATATTTAATGGGCATATGATAATCCCAAGCTTAGTTTGACACAAAGGGTTGGTCCTACATCTCAGGCAACGGTTTCTAGGGCTAATTAATAAGGTCAAACTGTTTTTATATACTCGATCATATTTATAAGTAACTTTTTTTTTAATTACACAAAACGAACAGGTAGTTAAAAGTAATAAATATGTTAAAAATGTCATATTTTTTTTTCATATATGCTCTTATTTATGAAAATAGAGAGAGAGTGTATAAAAAGTATGAGAGATAGTAAAATATGTTTTTTCAATGCTTTGTTGACTTCATTCATCTAGTGAGTTCTCTTTCTCTCTCCTGAATATAACTCTTGATGTGTGTGATAATTAATTATAAATAATATGTATTTAATAAGGATAAAATAAGAAAAATAAGCTTACATTAAAATTACTTATAAATAGGACATGAGGGAGTACTGTAACTTGTTACAATGAATAATAATTATAATTAATATGATTGTGTTTGCTCTTTTAATGCTTTAAGCCTCTACCATTCCCATTTCCCTATTATATTATTTGCCTTAGTTTGCTCTGAAGCTACAAGATCTGGTTGAATGCTAATTAGTCGAATATCATTTCAAGATATATCGTAAACTCTGATTGATGTTTAATTAAGATTGAAACGAACATATATAAAAAATGCAATCATCACGTAGGAGTGATATTAATTCCTTTTTTACTACTTGATAGGCTCGAGGTTTCTTCAACTTATTTTGAGACCAAAAATTAAGGAATATATACTGGAATTATATATATGTACATGGGATGATATTATATATTATATATGTACGTAGTAGCCAAAGGAGAGAGGATGTTTACTTGGATGCATGTGTAATGTAAATGTAGTGTATAAGAAACACCATCCACCGATGTTGGAAGACGAAGTGTGGCGGCTGGAGAAGATAGGGAAGGATGGGGCATTTCACAGGAAGTTGTCGTCAAAGGGTATTAACAATGTTGAGCAGTTTCTCAAGTTGTCCGTGGTTGATCCTGCTAGACTCAGAGAGGTGATACATCCACATTATTCATCTCAATACTCTGATTATATAATAATAAATAATGGTATTTGGGAATGAAATCAGATATTAGGGATAGGGATGTCAGAGAAAATGTGGGAGGCAACATTGAAGCATGCGAGGAGCTGTAAGATGGAGAACAAGCTCTACATATACCGGGGGCCTCACTTTGCCGTGTTTCTGAATCCCATCTGCCAGGTGGTTAGAGCTCACATCAATGGCCACATCCTGCATGGCACTGACCTCAACAACATCAACAGGGTACGTATATATATAATCGTTAATTTTCAGAGACAGATATTGAATAATGGTGACATTATATATATTGGGCAGAGCTATTTTGAGAAGCTGGTGAGAGAAGCATACGCCAGATGGGATACCTTGGAGGAAGCAGCTCCCGGAGGGCTCTTGAATGATGATGCTTCCTTGTTAACTCAAGGTATGCCATCATCAGACAAATTAATTAATAACAATATTTGTTTATGAATTAATAGTATGGATATATAGGAGAAACAGTGGAGAGTAGTCATCATCAAGTACAAGCGGGCATCTATGGAGGCAGTAGTGAGTGGTCGACGTTGAGTCCCAATCCAACATATGCCGCCGTACAGGACAATGGCTTTCCGTTCACCTTCTCGGGGTCACAATCAGATGTTGATGTTATGACACCTTCAGGCTCTATCATTCAAGGATATCTGCCAAGTGGCCCTGATTAAACTATATATATATGCGAGGTGTATTTATTAGCTGCATCCCTTTCCACTGGCTACAAGCATAAAACATGTAAGTGCAATATGAGTTGGTTGAGAAAGAGGATCATCCCCCGTTACTGTACGGTCAATTATTAATAATCTACAACTGCATAACTCTGTCTCCATATTTGCACTATCCTATTTTGAGCTTTAATTTTGTTTTCAGTTTCTGTCCTCATCCCATAACACCCACCCCTGTCTCTAAAGTAAATGAGTTGTTATTATTAAGATGGACCTTCCGCAAACCTATCCCCATTTAGTATATTTTTTCAAACCAAACATTAAAAATTGCGCTATTTATTGACAGGACTTCAAAAAATTTGGATCCTTTCAAATGGCCAAACCTTAGACCTGACCTCATCCGTTTCTTTTTCCCAAGTTGATTTTGCCTTACTTTTTACTATATATATGATTTTTACTCTGATGTTCAACTGCCACCGACTACATGACACGCATTCAGGATATTCATGTCCTTCTTTCTCTCATATTGTATCTCTGCGTCATATTCATAGGCAATCCCGTAGCCTTTTTGATTCAAATATTAAAAAAAAAAAATGATGGCTGAAGACTGTACGGTGTTAAGCAACAAGAGATAGATTGGCTCCTTCGCGGCCACCTCCAAGAAACTGGTTCTTATACATATGAATCTTGTTTCTTTCGTTTCTTGTCGGATCTTGAAGGAAAAAGCAATGAAAGATGAGAAGGAACCAGTGTGAATAATTATTATCTTTTTTTTAAAAAAAAAATAATATGTTTTTTGAGCTCACTCGCTTTTGGATTTCATCACTTCTGCCAATGTAGCCATACCTATTATAGAAGGCCGCTCGCTAGCTATGCAACCCCCGGCCCAAAAGAAACTCCGAAAGCACAATAACGACAGACACTACGTTAAGATTTGCTTATACAATATCTTTTCCACAAAATTTAAAGACGAGATCTATCTCATAACGTTGACATTAGTCATTAGCATTGACAGGTACCATATATATCTACGATTATGTCATTTAGTTTTATCATTCTATGTACATCTTGGAGTGATGACATGACGCACAAGGCCCCTACCGGACATGGTAAAAGCTCTCTGTCTGTCCATGCTTTCTCTGCAATTGACCTGGCCTTACTTTACTGGCTGAGATTCATTGGAAGCTCAACTTATCCGCTGGCATTTGGGGTCGTCCCTGTGCTTCTCATATTTGAATCAGGTGAGAGTGGAGGCACTTCATTCTTGAGCAACACCACATGCTCTGCTGACACCATTACCATCTCTTCTTTTGTTTTGCCTATCCCATCTCTCTGTATTTCCTTCAACCTCTCCACCACCTCTTCCATGGACGGCCTCGTGTCTTTCATACACTGCAAGCACTGGAATGCCAACTCTGCCACTCCATTTATCATCTTCCTCACTCTGTAATCTTCTTCAAACCCAAGAGTTGTGTCCACAAGCTCATGCAAATCCCCACTCTGTATCTTGTTAATAGCCATGGCCGCCAAATTCACCTCATTCCTATGCCTCGTGATGTCAATAGCAGGCATTGATGATATCAGCTCAATGAGCACCACGCCAAAACTATACACATCACTCTTATCAGTAAGCTGGTAACATTGATGGTACTCTGGATCCACGTATCCAGGGGTTCCCTGTGGGGCTGTTGAAATGTGAGTGACATCATTTGGAAAGAGACGACAGAGTCCAAAATCTGCTACTTTGACAACGAAATGATTGTCAAGAAGGATGTTGGTGGTTTTTATATCACGGTGGATGATGTCAGATGCGTGAAGATATGCCAGTGCACTTGCAGTCTCTATGGCTATGTTCATTCTGGTGTGCCAGGGGAGTAATGTGTCTGCTGGTTTTGCTCTTTGGCCGTGAAGATGATCGGCGACGGTTCCGTTAGGAACGTATTCATATACAAGCAGAAGTTCACGGCTATGGCGAGAGGTGCAGCCATAAAGTTGGACAAGGTTTTGGTGGCGCAGACGAGTCAAGAGCTCCACTTCATTCATGAACTGCTCAACTCTCTTGTCATTGTTTTCATACGATCTCTTCACTGCAACTGTACGACCATCCCCCAGTTTTCCTTGATCAACCAAGAAATACCACAAATAAAAAGCAAGATTCTTGGTCAGTGATTATATGTGAGCGTAGTCTTTATTTTTTACGATCAGGTTCTCCAATTAAAGATTATGTTTTGCAAAATTTACTCTTGTTATTTGTTTATGGGCTGAGCTGTAAATTTGTTTTAAAATTTTTTATTAAAGAATAATATTGTTTTGAAAATTTTTTTAGATTCAATATTAGCTAAAAATTTTAAAATACAGCAATGTTATCCTGAAATTAAGTATTAAAACATTAATATAAACTATTAAATTTTTATTAATAAGGGTTGATATTGTTATTTTTTAACATTTTTCGGACAAATTTATTACTTAGTCCTTTATTTATGGAAAAGCATGATAGTGAACAGTCGAGAAGTGTAACATTACGAACTCCAATCCCGCGCATAGAATAAAGGTTGTCCACTCTTACCCCAATAAACTGTTCCGAAACCCCCATCTCCAAGTTCATTGGCAGAATCAAAATTGTTAGTGGCCTCTTCAAGTTCAGTATATGAGAAGAGGTGGACTCCAAAGTATTTACTTTCTTTATCCTCAGCATCCTTCATAGAGGAATCGGAAGATATGGTCCGACTCTGATGAGATTGTTTGTCTGATTTGGCATGGCGATTCTTCTTTCGGAGGAGATAGAAATAAAAGCCAGTGCTGATAACGATCATGCTGAATGAAGAAGCAGCAGCACCTGGGTGCGGGAAAAATAGTAAGAAGCTTCAGTGAAAGGGAACACATACACAGGACAAAACAGTAGAAAATAGTATTAAATTGAAGCTATATTACCTGCTATGAGTTTCCCTTTCCAGTTCCAATGTCTGTCTGCAACAGGAATCAGTAAAAGCTAAGCAAATAGAGGTTAGAGCATTGGCACTTATATATATCAGCTAGGAGATAGAAGCAACAGTCATCAAATAGGAAACTAGAGGTGTATTATGCATGCCCGATGGTTGGAAAAGATGGATGAGGAAGACAATACGGTGTTTAAACAACATTACAAGTTTGGCTAACTTCCAATCGCAAGGTTTGTTTTCCTGAGCTTGATGAACTCTATCTTTCTCCTTTCTCTGGGTTTGGTGCGCATGATAAGAAATCAGAGGTAAGAACGAGCAACATATGTATGGGAAATTGACTCAAGTACTTTCTTGAAAGAGAAGAAAATTATCAGTGATCAAGATTGAAGACACCATCATCCTCACCATATATATATATGTATATGTATATGTATATGTATGTATGTATATATATTTAAGCAGTGAACATCAAGAACATTTGTTTATCGTTTGTTTGGGGACAGGACTTAATTGGATACCTACCGAACAAGTTCAAGACGGCGGCTGCTCTATATGTGGGCGTACAACGTGAAAACGGCATTAAAAAATAGAAAGTGAATGTGAGTTTGTTGAAAAAGTGGAGAAGAAGGAACATTTGTTCCCACTTCCCACAATCGTATTTGGAACCTACATGTATTAAAGCTGTTATGCATAACATTTTGGTTGGTGGGGATTAGAAAGCAGCCTTGCTACTCAGAGATTGAGTTTTTGAAGGGTGTTTCATGATAAATAAAAGAATTATTTTCACTTATTTTGTTCTTTATTTCAATATTATTTACTTAATTTATTTTTTAATATAAGTGAACAACCATATCCCCCTCAGAAAAATTCCATCAATACAAGTATACCTCTACATAAAAGATATTAATATATAAATAAAATGAATGAATATATAGATATATATATTAAATCTTTTAGTTAATTGATATCTTAGTATATTTGTTTTCTTATAATATTTCATCGCCACTTCTGATGTCCTTACCGTCATTACTCATAACTGTGCATCCTTGTGCTATATATCAAGTCTCAACCCTTCTTGTTTTCATTAAAAAAAAAAATACATGAATAAAAATTTAATAACAAATAAATCAAATATTAAAATCTTTTTTTATTCCCAACGGAAATAAATTTTCCTTCTCCTCCGTTAAAATCCCGTGAGAGAGGGAGAGAAGGGGAAATGAAGCGTAAGATGATGGAGACCTGGGGGACCATTAGTAAGGAAACTGACGAAAACTTTGCCCGCAATTCGGCAACTCCGTTGGCGTGTAAAATCACTAAAGAACAATAATAGTCGTTCTTTTTTATTTTTTGTTTTTTTTAAATTGTTACAGACCACAGTTTGAGACTTTAAAATAAAGTTTTTTAATGCTTTAAATATTAAAATTTAGTACACAGATAGACACACCCCCTCTACATGCCTAATGTAAGTGATATATGACAAAGGCAGGGGCAGAGAAATTTCAGTTTGGAGGTAAACTAAAAATGAGAGCAAATTTTGAAGAATGGGGAAATGTGCTGTCTCAAGATTGAAAATTCGTAACTTTGATTAGTGGCAGACCAGAGCATGGGAGTCACATCAGATCAGAGAGAAAGGAGTCTGCATTCAACAACTAAATGCAGAGTAGGAGCGACTTTCCTGTCAAACCATAGACGCCTTCAATGGTAGATACAACTAAGCCTACATTTCACTTATTTTAATGTCCACCTACTACTCCTAATACTGCGGACCTGGGTTGCATCCGCTCACCGGTCCTTTGCTTTAGATGATAAGGTTGAATTTTTTTTTATTTTTAAAAAAATGATATCTAATATTTTAAAATACTTTTTTAAACATATCTAATATTTTAAAATATTTTTAATTAACATACAATAATTTAAATAATTTTTATTATTTTTAACTATTTAAAATATTTTTTCAACTCTAAAAATTACTTTAAAATATTATGTGCTACTAAAAAAATATTTTAGAATTGATGGAAATCAATAAACCAGTATCTTAAATTTTAGGTGCTCGTTATTACTAAGAAAAATATATTAATAGTAAATTTATAGTCATTCTTTTAAGACATTGGATGCAACTGAAAAAATATTTTAAAGGGTTTAAAGCACGAAAAATATTTTAAAGTAATATTTGGAGCTGAAAAAATTCATTAAGAATAAAATTACAATTAATCTGCTAACAGATTGAATACAACTAAAAAAATATTTTAAGTTTTTAAAACACTAAAAATTATTTTAAGATATCGTATGTTAATTAAAAAATATTTTAAAATATTAAATATATCTAAAAAAATATTTCAAAATACTGAATATCATATTTTTTTTAGGCATAAAAAAAACCTTCTCCTTTAGACAAAACTACATCAAAACTGTGTAATTTTAAGACCGGCCTGACAGCGGACGCAAGCCAGGTCCTGATCCTGCGGCTGCGGTTAATCTTTCTAACCAGTCCCGTTCTGTTTTGTTAGACTTATTCTTTACTACGCTTTTCCTATGGCAATGAACCACACGCTTCTTCCTCGTCTTCTTCATCCTACTGAGCGATCCAGCGCAACGCATTTTAATTTCTACATTAATAAAGGGTGTTTGGTTCCACAATTGGATGATCAAAAAGTGTTTATCCACATAACTTAATAGTTAATACAACACTACTCTCAAATAGTTATCATTACTGTGGAAAAGCTATCACTAATTTGAAGAAGCACTTGTGTTTTATTCGTTAAAATAAAACCAGGTTGGGAAAAAATGGTTGAAATAATAACAAGAGAAAAGAAGGAAGAAGTCATACCTTTTGGACAAGAATAAGGACGAACTCTGTTCCCGCAATAACAGGCAAATCGAGAAGCGTCATGGATGTCAGTCCCACATATTCCTCCCGATGAATTGCATGCCAGGCAGGGAACCCAGTTTTCCATGTATTGAACTACGAACCCGTTCCTCACAGATTTGTTCAGCCCACGCTGGTATTCAACATCGGGAATCTCACCTTGTACTAGAATTTGATTATGAACCTTGCATTCAGAAAAATTTTGCAACTTCTGCGTCTCATCTTGCCTGGCGAAGAAAGCAACACCACTTTTGCAAGTGATGTTGCTTGGGCTTGAAACATGAGGGGGGCACTTGTAGAATACAGACAAGCTCTGAATTGTTAAGTTATCGTAGCGGAAGAGAGCAGGATCCAGTGAAGTGTTCGTGAAGTTCCATGGACAAGAAACCGAGATAGCAGTTTGTACCAATCTTATGGAGTGAAATTCTGGGTTAATGGAAACCACCATGAAATCCTGTTGGCCTACTGTGAAGGAAGTTGTATTATTCCGGCAAGTGAGCTTGAACTGATTGCCGCTGCCGCCACAATAAAGAGGTCGATTCTGTCCCGAGAAAGGGTAAGCGATGTTGCTGATATTTCCACAATTGTAAGTTTGATTACACGCAGAGTAATTGGTGGCTTCGCCGTGCCCGTGTGATTCTGCTGAGAAAAAGGAGATGGTGAATATTATGCATGGAAGGAAGAAAGCATAAGAATGCAACTGGACGTCCATGACCATGGAGGGAAAGGTGATGCACAGGAACAGAGTAAGGGAAAGATACAACGAAGGCAGAAAAAATATGATATAACATTGGAGCACATCGAGTGTTGACTATTCCCCTGCTTTTATATTCTAAAGCTCATTAATTTAATTAATCTCGAGTATAATCAACGAGAGGACAGGAAAGTGGAAACTTCCGCTGCCTTTCCTGCTTTTCGTGTCCACTACTTATTTCTTTACTTTTTATGTGTTTAAATTTAAATATCATGTACAAAATATATCATAGACCACTGAAGTCCCATTTTTTGTAGGGAATATTTTTGGTGTGGGAATAAAGTTGAAATTAGGAGTTGGCCCAAAAAAAGTTGAAATTAGGAATGAGGTCTGACGAATATAAATGGTTAGGATTAGGATAGGTATTTCGAAATTGAGTTTGGTTGGAAGATAGATAATTCTTTTCCAGTGCAAAAATTTATTAAAAATGGGATGATAAGAAAGATACTAAAAAATGTAACTTGACGAATAAAGTGAGTCTGTACTATTCTTAAATCACTTGGGCACACATTCATTGAAGTATATTGAAAAGATTTGTAAATGGGGAGCCGAATCTTAAGTGGAAAATACATAATCATTCAAACATTGAAATGCATTATGAAGCAAAAAGCTTGATGATGTGTCGTCTGAATGTGTTTAAAGTGTGTGTGTGGGGTTTTTATTTAACAAAAGTTATTTTTATTAAAAGTTGATTTCTCAAACGTTTATTTATGATTGGATACATTTTCTTTAAAAAAATCAAGGGAAATAACAGAAAATTATTGTCAAAACTGATAAAAAAGCAAATATGTTGAATTTCAATAATTTTAAAATAACTAATTTAAAATTTTGAATTTTTGATAAATGTGGGAAATTACCTAACAACTATCATTATTTTTTAAACAAAAAATCATCACACACCCTTTGTTGCCCATTGAAGCTCCAACGCCAATGATTGGAGGTGACGGCCATCACCGGAGCTCCAATGACCTTGGTGGAGGCCAGTTGCCGAAGTTCTAGTGACCAGTCACCAAAGCTTCAGCTCTCATTTTTTTTAATTTCTAAAAAAAAGTAGTTAATATAGATAGACCTGGGAAATGACAGGCTTAGCTCACTTGGGCTTATGATTTAAAACCTTCAGAAAGAGTCGGGCTTAAAATAGTTAGTCTTATAGGGTCACGGGCTTAAAAGGGTCCGGCGGCCCTGTAGGGCCCATTTAATTTTTATTTTTTAAAAATAAGGCTAACCAGGCACTGGCTCTAGAAGTGGAATACTGAAACATATTAACATAACATTACACACTTATGACTTATCCTAACCCTCAATCACTCTCCCTCACTAGTCCCCCATCACAGATCGCCTTCACGACTTCGTCGAGCGATCGGACTGACAAGGGGGCAGCACAGTGAGCGCCACACACATACCTCAATCACTGTCATAGAGTCTTAGAGTCTCAACCAGACGACCGCCGACCATAACCTCACAATCATTCATGACATTAATGGTTATGATAATGTTATTCATATTATTTAGTGTTTAATTTATGATTATGACTTTATCTATTTATTCATTTGATTGTGGTTATATACTTGTGGTTGTGGACTTATGGCTGACTATGGTTGTGGACGTTAGTTTTGGTTTGGACTTAGGTATTAATGTTTGTGTTTTGTTAAATATGAATAATATTTGATGTTTTAACTTAGTTTTGATAATATTTATGCTTTAAATTATATAGTTTAGTTTTCAAGCATATAGAAAGGAAAAATGTGATAAATGGGACCCAAAGCCCTCGGGCTTTAACTAAATGAGCAGGGCCTAAAAAATCTGTACTTTTTTTGAAAGACCATTTTAGCTCGAACTTGTGAAGGGCCGGCCCGTTTTCCCAGTACTAAATATAAATATTAAAGTTGCAAATAAGGTTTACTAAAGCTCCGGTGGTCCCATATATATATTTTTTAAATTTCTCAAGTAGAAGTCGTTAATATAGATAATGAAGTTGTAAATAAGGTTCATTGGAGGTCCCGTGATTTCATTTTTTTTATTTCTTAAACTAAAGTCGTGAATATAGATTGTTGAGTTGTTAATATATGTATTAAAGTTGCAAATAAAGTTAAAGTCGACCGGAGCTCCAACACACACACACACACACACACACACACACACACACATATATATATATTTATTTATTTTCTTAAGAAAAAGTCATTAATATAGATACTTGAGTTGTTAATATAAATATTAAAGTCGTAAAAAATATATGAGACCGCTAGACCTCTGGTCAACCTTATTGACAACTTTAGCCTTTATATTAACAACTCAAGTATCTATATTGATAACTTTTTCTTGAAAAATTAAAAAATATATATATGAAACTGTTGGAGCTCTAGTCGATCTTATTTACAACTTTATTATCTATATTAACAATTCAAGTATCTATGTTTATGACTTTTGTTTAAGAAATTCAAAAAAAATATGAGACTCGTCAAAGCTCCGGTGAACCTTATTTACAACTTTATTATCTATATTAACAACTCCAGTATCTATATTAATAACTTTTTCCTAAAAAAAACATATAAGACCGCTGGAGCTCCATTAACTGGTCGCGAGCACTGGAGCTCAAGTGGCCTATTGCCGAAAAGGTCATTTATAGCTTCGGTGAATGTTGTCGCCTGCGGTCACTGGCGCTAGAGCTTTGGTGGCCGGTAAGGGGTATGTGGGGATTATTTATTTAAAAAAAAAAGTGAGGATAGTTTTGTAATTTCCCACATTTATCCAAAATTCAAAATTCAAAATCAATTCTTTTGAAATTATTAAAATTCAACATACTTATTTTTCTTTTATCAATTTTTGACAGTATTTTTCTATCTTTTTTCTCAAAAATCAATTCAATAACCTAAAAATTGTTTAGATGTTACATAATGAAAGATATCTTTAAATATATATAATTACAGAAAAAGCGTGATTTTTATTATTCGTATTATTTATTAAATAAAACTTGATTTAATGAAAAAAATACATAAATAATATAAAAATTTTGATATGATGAATAATAATTATAGAAAAATATATGTAAATAAGAATATTGTATACATATTTGTGGGTATAAAGTTTAAACAAATCTATTTCTGTTCAAAATAATTAGGGGGAAATGGGGAAAAGTCTCCCCATTTAAAATTTCATTAGTGATGATCACTTAAATTAGAGTTGAAATTTTGTGCATGCGAATTTATCAAACCCTTCTTGTTAATAAAATTTTTAAAGGGGGCATTTTCCCATTTTTCTTAAATAATTAATAACAGTAATTCAAATAGAATGGCCTCCATGAGAAAAATACCTGTTGCTAGGAAAAGACTTTTAAAAATGAAAAATTCTATTTATCCATTTGATTTGGTAAAAATGTAAAAAGGAGACGGATAAATAAGTATGTGTGGATTGGTAATTAAAGAGTTCATAAGTGATTATATACGTAAGTCAAGACAACACTTCTCTCACATACTTATCTTGTATACTGTAAATCATGATTAGAGAAAATTGAGGAAAAACAAAAATATCTTTAAACTTGTTGAAATAACTAGTATCTTCTATCCTACATGAGAAAGAAGCAAGAGAACTTGAGAAGAAACTAATATCAAAACAAATGAAGAGATTAAACCCAATATGTGAAGGGAAACTTTTACTTTTTCCAGTAATTAAAAAACAGAGGGATGAAAGTGAGATGAAAAAAGTGGACTCTACTTCTTTGTTTTTTTTTTTTTGGGTCGGTTCTCATCTTTGCCTCTTTATAATTATTTAATTTAATAGTCTATATTTAATCATTTTTTTCCATCATTCTCTCCATTTCCTTTTCATACTCCTATCCATTGTAATAATAATTTTATAAAGTATTAAATATAGACTATTAGATTTTAACCTAATGATCATAATGAAGTAAAAGATGGAAGCAGACAAGAAAAAAAAAAAAAAGAAGCCAAATAAAAAAAAGCACTTAAAACCTCCAAAGAGACATAAAAGTCAAACTATAAATCAGGACTCATTAAAGATCTAGAAAAATTCAGTAGGGTTTTACATCGCTTTGGCTAACTCTACATTAGTATATGCTTATTCTTTTAATTATCTATATTATGCAAAAATAATATCATTATATTTACTTATATTATAAAATTAACAGTAAGCGAAATTATTCAACAATATATTTCTTAAAGGATCAGCATGCATCAGGCTTAAATTGGACACAACAAATTGACGTGGTTTGCTAACTCTTCTCTTATAACGGAAGCGAAGAATGACAGTGAAATTTCAAAAAAAAAAAACAAATTAATGATAATTGGGTCTTTAAAAAAATTTCTTAAAAATAAATTATAAAAATCAATTTATACAGTTCCAAATTGAGACTTGTATTTAGAATATATATTTTATTTACAATGGAAACTTCTTAATTCAAAGTAATTTAAATTGATATTAGTAATTTTTCAAAAAATATTTTGTTCAAAATTTATTATTATTAATATGCAAAACTTAAAAAAAAAACACGGAATTTGCGAAAAGACATGTGCTGTAGTTATCTACTTCTATGTCAGACAGTCAGAGGCGTAAATAGTTTTTTAAAAATTGATATATGTATACATTTTTGCAGGATATTATCGATTGATAGCTCTCCTAAGATTGACTTCAGCTTCAGCTCCACCCTTTTCCTCCCGCTCCTTTTTTGTCCTTTAGTTTTTACGCGTTTCGGCACCATTAAGGACGTGTTTAACTTCAGAAAGGAAAAAAATTGGGAATGTTCCTGGAAATACCATCATCAACTTCTTCTACTAAACACACCCAAAGATTTTCATTATCGCGCTTTGGATTTTGAATCCCTACCGTATGTTCTTGCAGAGTTCCTTCTCGATCATCAGAGTTTTCTGAACGAGAACAGGGGTGTTATTTTGTTGACTGAATGAATATTTACATCGCCTAGTTTCCAAGGTGAGACTCTCTCTAATTTAATGTCCGTATCGATTCAACTGTTTCTTGCCTGTTGATGACTTGGGTTTCTTCGTAATGACCGTCGAGAAACATTTTCTCTTTTTTGTAAATCTGAGTTTGCTATGAATTTCTTCATCTGCCCACTAAGAGAACACAATCCCTTCAGGTCTGTCTATTGTGGGACTAAATGTTGGGGCACTGATCATAAGCCGTAACAATGCCGATCTTCTCCTTTATATCTCAGTGTTTCGTCCCCAGTGTAAGTGAAAACGATGCTTCGACCCCTAAGAATTGCGAGGTGAAGGGTAATCAGATAGTGAGTGTGAGTGTTGAGGTAACAAGCAGCCGTTGCAGCCCCGTCCAATCAGTGCCTGTGGTTTCTGGAGCACCGATCGGCCATGTTCGATCTGAGGTAATGAGCAGCCACGACAACAGAAGTAAAATTTTCAAATATTCTGAACTTAAAATAGCAACCGACAATTTTGACTCCGAGAGAGAACTTGGGAGAGGAAAACATGGGACAGTATACCTTGGTAAGAAAATCCCCTGTATCTCAATTTTCAATATTTCTGATATTTAGGCAAGGTTGGGACTTCATTCATATATTCATTCATGCATGCTCTTATGATTGAAATCTGGTTTTATTAAAAAATTGTACACGGCAGATAAGAAATGCCCAATATGTATGGGACGATTTCAACTTAAAACTTCAAAACTTAAATATACAAGTCCTCCCATTTTATTATATAGTATTACTTGTTAGGCTCATTTTTATTCTACATGTGACTTTTCACATGAAACTAGATGATGTGAGAAAGTAGGTTTTGTGCATTTACCGCAAACAGACTAAACATGTATAAGATGGAGTTATAAATGCTTTTCATGACCAAGCAAGCTTAAACGAGTGTAGTAAACATTAAAACTGTAAGATTTAGGATTTGATTGCTAGAATTTCGGAGTTTGGCAGTGTACAAGTTCCAATAGAATTGATTCAATTTAAACATTCAAATAGAAGCCTGCAGTTAAATAAGACTTTGTATTTTGTCATCATAAGCTGATCGTGGGAATAATATTTTGATATTTTCAATTCTTAATTATGCCTGTCAAGTAAAATTTTATACATGCTTCGAAAGTCATGAGACAGTTTGTTTGTTCTAAAGCTGTTGATAGTCTGGTTTCTTTATTATGACTAGTTAGCCAAATATAAAGATGGATTGGATAATTTTATCCCTAATTGTTTTCCATCCCCTCAATATCACAGGAATTCTCAAAGATGGGCATTCTGTCGCAATAAAGCAGTTGCATGAAGACAAGTTAAAAGCCCTGAGGCTACATGATGAGAAACTCCACAGCGAGAAAGTGGAAAAGTTCATGAGAGAAGTTTCATTGTTAACTTCTGTGAGCCATGAAAACCTTGTCCAACTGTACGGCTGCATCTCTTCTCAAAGCAGTGAACTACTTCTAGTGCAAGAATACATGTCCAAAGGAGATCTTACTAAATGTCTTCTTGATTCCCTGCGGCAACCCGGTTCACTCCCCTGGAGTACCCGCTTAAATATTGCAATACAAACAGCAAGTGCATTGGCTTATCTCCATTCTCGTAATATAATACATCGTGATGTGAAAACCAGCAATATTCTGCTTGACCATAGTTTCCATGCTAAAGTTGCTGACTATGGATTGTCACATGTTTTCCCACTAGGTTTTGTTACCCATATCACAACTGATCCTGAGGGGACTCCTGGTTATATTGATCCAGAGTATTATGAGCATTGCCATCTTTCTGATAAGAGTGATGTATATAGCTATGGGGTGGTGCTGATTGAGCTGATATCATCCCTGCCAGCATTTGGTGAGGATGATGAACATCCCCGCCTTTCTGATTATGCTGTCAGTAAAATCCGAGGCAGACAACTTGGAAGCCTTGTAGATCCTTCTCTTGGATTTGAATCAGATGACTGGATAACTCGAACAATTAGTGCAGTGGCAGAGTTGGCATGTAACTGTTTGCAACGCCACAGAGACAGGAGACCTTCCATGGCTGAAGTGTTGGATAGCCTCAAGAGCATTAAAAGTACGAGAACTGGAAGTTCTCTTTTCTGGTCTCCAAATAGTTTGTAAAATTATTGTCACCAGAATTTATACCTTCCTGATGATTCTCATGAGAAGACATAAGAATTGAACATTGATATACTCTGCTGTTTTGTTACTATCTCTTGTTTCAACACTTCCATGGTTAACATAGTGTTTTGTTCAATGTAATAGAGCGAACAAGAGGGATTTTAATGTTTTCTCGTTCAGATGAGTTAGAGAGTTAGAGGGAAGAAATCACAATGATACTCCTGATGGGGCTTATATCTCTGGCCCGATGGTAATTGGACCGATTTCATACATCAGTACACCAACATTTCCCCCACTGGTTCTGAAAAATAAAGAACTAACAATGCAACTAGTCAACTATACGGATCATTCTGCAAGATAGAGCGTGACCATATCAAACAACAATAATGAACAGGGAGAAAATCCTAGAAGTCTGTTGGCCTCTTGCTTCTCTCAATATTCTCACTGCTCTTCTCCTTCTTGCATGTTTCATTTCTTGGAGGTAGAGGACCACCATGAGAAGAGCTTCTTTGAGTTTGACATCAAAAAGTATGAAAATATTCAGAGAGAACAATATGGAACTTGAGAGATCATACTAGTCATTAGCATTTTTTTGGGTCACTCTTGTCTTTCAATAGATTGGTATGAGGTCCGCTCAATGAGCTTCTTTATTAATTCTTATAGAGTTCCATCTTGCTTCTGCAAAACCCCGAGACCCTAGGAAATAAAATTATTTTCAATATAGCATTAATGTGTAACTATTACCAATCAAATAATCTCATTTCTAAATGCTATTCAGGCTTAAACAATTTACGTGGATATCTGATATCTGATCACTTTAAAATGAAAAATGGGTATCGTAATAAAATCCAAATAGAAGTCAGATGCATAAGCCTCAAATAAAAGAGGAAAATGGGTAAAGTGTCACATATTTTCTACTATGTTCTAAAAATTAATCAAATAAAGTTTTCCTTTGGTTGTTCTTAGTCGCAGCAGAGTACTTTAATTGACAAGGTCCAGTCCGTATAAGAATCTGTTAAACTAAGCAGAGTGATTTTATTCCAAAGGCGCTTGGAGAACAACATTCACATTTTTTATCAATCACGCTCAAGTCTGAAAAACTTTCACATACTAGTTTATACAAGTCTGCAACTTGTGTACTCCATCTATTTAATATAAAATATATTTAGGGTAATGATTTTGGTCCTAAATATAAAACATAATTTTTATATTTATTAATTTTTTTAATTTAGTCACTAAATAATAATAAAAAAAACTAAGATATTTTAAGTCATGTGAACGAATATAATTAACTTTCTTAATAATTTTCTTCCCTTTTCCTTCAAACCGAGCTCATAGCAGCCAACATCTATGGGTCTGTTTGGGAACTCGATGGAGAAGTGACTTTTTTTTTTTAATAGGGCTTTTACAGAAGCCCAATTGAAAAAAAACCATATTGAAAATATGATTTGTGTTTGGATTGACGGTGGGAGAAGTGATTTTTTTTTTAATCTTAATCCTGTTTGGATTAACGTTTGAAAAACTCGTTTAGATAGAAAATGACTGAAAAAGGTATAAAACTTGTTATATACTACATATATATTGTTATAATTGATGTTAAAAAATATAAATAATTTTTTTTTAAAATAAAAAATTTAATAAAAAAATTCAAAAGCCATTGATAGAAGAAAAATTCAAACACTTATTTGCTACAGTAAAAGCTCTTTTTTATTAAAAATACATTGTTAGCTAATGATTTTCTAAACACTTATTTACTACAGTAAAAGAGCTTATAAAATTAAATGAGGTTTTTTTTGGTTGTTGAAAGAGTTTCCGGCTCTATATCTTATCTAGAATAATAGAATTAGTCGAGTGATTTGCAGTCATCAGTGCCATCCGAATAAGCTTTGCAATCTGTGTTATTTGGCCATCAAAGAGACTTGTTTCCACGATAGAAAGTTGTTTTCATATTACTTGATGGCGATCTTCTTGCTATAGAAGATCTATGGGAAGCTTGCTGCATTGCTTATAGTGGAAGGCGTGACCGTATTTCTCGTACGGTGATCCATGGGGCTTGTTTATGAAGCTTGCGAAGTTGTTGAAGATAAGTGGAATCATGTTTACAAGGCTCTGGATCGAAGCAACATCGTTAGAGAGATGCTCCGACTCCGATAGCATATTGATGGGCAGAGAAGAAGAAACATGAGCAGAAGAAGAAGATCTTTGGCGATCGAAGATCAGTCACTCAGCTGACAGTATATATTCTGATAATGTGTAGATGAATTATTGGATACTCTAAATTAGGTTTCTCGTTCTGTATTTTAGTTTTAGGTATTCATCCAGAACCTTGACAGCTGCTTCTGTAAGTTCGAGAATAGGAAAGCAGTGATTAAGCTTTACCGCTTCTGAATGCTTCGGGTTAAGCTTAAAAGTGAGAGTAGATAGAGACAGAGGGTGATAGGAAATTTAAATTATAAATACAATACAGCACTTTGCAACAAGTAATGTAAAGATGAGACCACGCCAAGGAACCAAATGCAATGACACAGGACAACAGCATCACATCCATCACAACCAGTGGTTTTACTTGTACTGAAAAATATATATGATAGACCACACAGAATATGATATTATCTTCTTCTTCTTCTTCTTCTTCTTCAGATCTCTGGCCACAACACTATGCATCATCTGGACGTATAATGTATGGAGGCAGAGAAGGTCTCGTCTCTTCTTTCTAAGTTTTAGCACCTTGGGAAGGGGGTCCCACAAGTGCTAGCAACTTTTCTTGCATTAGGAGAGTCAACAAACTTCTTGAGGTTAGGGTTCTTGACATATTGGCAGAGGCAAGGTTTCTGTTCCTTGATCTTGGAACAGCATAGCTGAGATGGAGGAGTCGAAGATGTTATTGCACTCACACATGCGCTCAGCTGTACTGGGCTGCATGTCACTGCCATTGACACTTGCACTTCAGCCACCACCAGCAGCACCACCAGAGTGCACAGAACAATGGTTGATGCTTTCATTTTCAGCTAAGGCCTAAGTATCTCTGAGACTTTTAAGCTTTGAGTGTGATAAGAAGAGGGATGATGAGTTGCTTCTTTGCTGATGTATTTTAGATTCAGCCTCCTCTATTTATAGTGCCAACTTAGGGGTGAAAGTATGTCATTTATAAAAAAATTAATATGTGGAAATGATTTGAAAACGTGGGATGGAAGCATCACAAGGGAGAATAAATAGAGATTTGACCCACTTTTGAAAAAGGAGGAAATTACCATCCAAAAGTTTTGAGTTTTTTCTTTGTCCCTCTTTCTCTAGACTAGATTACTTTCTTGTATATGCATGCGAAGATTATATGATTATTTCCCAAGTTTTCTTTTACTACTTTCTATTATAACTCAGCTTCAAGTTTACGGATGTGGGGGAGAAAAAAAAGCATCACAACTGATATATGCAAGCATGTACGTAAAATCTACTAGAAGCCTCTCTATTGATAGTAATGTCAGCCAGTAAATTTAACCATCAGAATTTATTTCTAGCATCATGATTCTGAATCTTATGGTCTTGGCACTAAGGTATATTCTGAATTACGAGAGATGAAATTTAAAACAGAAAAAAATCATTTCATGGTCTTACACTAGTGGTCCAGTTTCTCACATCTTTATTAACAGCATGATCACATGTATAATGGATCACATGAGATAAAGAAAACTTTTCCCATTTATTTTCCCTATTGTTTTCTCTGTTCCTGTGCATGCAAGGATGATGACCCACCCACCACTCATTGGACTACGGTGGTACCTTTCGGTGATGTTGATGTATTTCTTTATATCCACCGATTATGGTTCTTATTATAACGTCACATGTTCCCTTATGATTAAGGAAACATGCACTGAGAAACTTGTGAATTGTGAGATCCATCTTTTAAGAAGCAATTTGAGGTTTAGGTAAATGAAGAACATTGTATGATTAGCCATGAAGAATTATTCCTAGGAAGCAAGCTAGTTAAGACCATTCTCTGATTTTCCCTTCTGAACTCCAACACAGTAGTGTGGTTAAAATGCTGTCATCTTATCACTTCAAGATTCCTTTAGAAAAAGAAGGATGGATAGATTTGAAATTCCAAATCTGATCTATTTTTATTATCAAAAGGAAAACTACAAAAGTGGTGACCTTTTTCGCATCCAATGCGGCGCCTGATCTTTGAAAGATTAGTTTTTGTTCAGATTAGCAGCATTTATCATAGACCTCTTGTCTCAGAGGAAGAAAAAGCACATCTCACGCCAATTAACAGAGGAATTTTTTTTTTCTTTCTTCCTGTTTTCTTCCCCTTGATGATGGAGTACGAAATCCATTTGCGTGTAAATGTCAAGTTTCTTAAGTTTTTATATATCTTGAAACGCATAACTGGAACATATCATAGTTAAGTTTAAAGGAGAAGGTACATTGCTTTAAGCACGTCAAACGAAGACAACGATCATCCACTTACTTGTACAATAATTGATTTGATAAAAGTAAAAGAGAAAGAGATAGAATCAGCGTGAATTCACACACATCATGAATAGATTTTTACTGCATTAATTTGGTCTTATTATTCTAAGTCAAATAATTTAAAGTGGAGGTCATCATGCATGCAGCTGCAGGGTGTGGGACCTTGAAATAATAGTACCTCCAACTTTTAATCTTCATGCTTACTTGATCATTGATGATTTATCATTGCTCGCATTAGTCCATTTTGTCACGTACCGTGCTGCACAATCATCACCTCACATATCAATCTGCATTAGCACATTCATCTCTTTTCTCTTTCAATTATCTCTATTGTTAGTTTCAGAGATTTATAGTAGTGACATGTTGTTTCTGATGTTGAGGTAATGTGTGGAAGGTGTGCAGAGATAGCAAAGTAAGAGAGCATGGCTCTAATTTCTCAACCAGTCTTCAAAATGTGAATTAATGTAAATAGTCAGTAATTGCTGCAACAGAAGGGTGGTTCTAATTTCTTATTTTAAATCTATGATCCTTAAATTCAAAACCTTACTTGGGTGTTAAGTCTCTTATCTCTCAACCCAGCTTTCATTCTTTAATTTTGGTTCTCCTTGACTTGAGAATTGATGGCAATAGTTGAAATTCTAACTTAGTTACTTGTCCATCATCAAAGGCCTATGATATGTTGCGTTTACAGTTGATGATTCTACTTGGGCCTGTTCTTAAAGTGGGGAATGTGTGTTTCTGGTTTAAAATCTTGCCACGGGAAGCGGAATCATCAATCATGATTGTGCTTTCTTATCAAGCCCGAGGCTCAAACACCAGTTAGATAGCTTGGACGATTTTAATTTAATCCCTCACCAAAAACACTTTTTCGGCTTTAGTTCTTCATCAATAAAACAATAATCAACCACCTTCTTTTATCAAGTTGAAAATGGTATATGAAGGATCATCTACTTCTGCTGTTAAATAATTTTTGTAAGAAGACAGTTTGATTAATTTGACTTATTAGGAGTATTATGATTTGAAATATTAAGTTACACTGCACATGTGTGTTTGTTGTTTTGAAGATAAAGTACGTAATTACTCCCTCTGGTCCTTAATCTCTTCACTGAAATAGATCGTAGTATTTTTAATTTTTGAAACTCATGTAATGTGTTGCGCGGATAGCAAGCTAGCTGTTAGTACTTTTATACTCGTGAAGAATTAAATAAGAAAATATATGTGATAAATTGAGGAGACAATTTTCTGATGGATATAATCAAAATATATTTTATCAAAAATATTAAATTTAAAATATATTCATGAAACATTAAATTAAAAAAATATTTTATTACAAAGGAGCGAATGACTACAATAAAATTTTGCACTGAAAAGTATAGTTTAGTTTTAAATAAATTAAGTATCTGTTCAAATGTATGGATCTGTAGCATCACCATGTGTGGAATCACTGAAATGATATCCATCACTAGTTGAGGAGGAGTGAATAAATGTATTCTTTTATTCATGGTAAGGGCTGGCACATAGCAGAAGAATGAGGAGTAATCCAGAGAAAGATTATGCTCTTGAGAGTGGTGGCGGGTGTGCTAAGCGATCTTCAAGCTAAGCTCCAAAGTCATTCCTTACTTTAGTATTCAGCAGAGGATAAGAATCACCTCTCCTTTTGAAAGATATATATATATATATATATATATATATATATATATATAGACGTAACCAAAAGATCTTCACAATAATATCGATTCAAGAGAAACCATGGCGCACTATGCATCTGATTCTGAGAATGAGATTACCACATTACGACCAAAACTTTTTCAACATGAAAGGCCTCTACATGAAGTTCTTGGAGGAGGAAAAGGTACCATTTTCATTGTAACATTAATATTATATCCTCTTTGGAGTTTTGAGTATTCTGATAAAGAGGAAGTTCCACTTGCAGTCGCAGATGTGCTATTTTGGAGGAACAAAAGTGTGTCAGCTGCTCTTTTGCTCGGAGTAACAGCGATATGGTTCCTATTTGAGGTTGTTGAATACAACTTCGTCACCCTTCTCTGTCACGTTTCCATAACCACAATGCTTCTTCTCTTTGTTTGGTCCACACTTGCAGATATCTTAAAATGGTACATATTTTTACTTGATTTGTATCACACTTGCATGTAAATGAACTCGTCCTAATATTTCTTTCATCTTCAGGAGTGGTCCCCAGATCCCCGATATTATTTTACAGGATTCTTTCTTCCAAAACCTCGCTTCCATCATACATAGAAGATTTAATCAGTTTATTCAAACACTCGTTTACATTTCTTATGGAAAAGACCTGCCACGTTTTTTCCTGGTATCACCATCACCTGCAATTTTCCTTCTTTCAACCTTAGTTCTCCACCAGTTCTCATGTAATTTTCAATTTTCAGATCGTTGTTTCCCTTTATATCTTGTCGGTGATTGGAGCCTACTTCAAATTTGTCAATCTGCTTTACATCGGTACCAACTTCTCCACTGTTTGGTTTCTATGCGTTCATGATTTTATATTGAAAAAGTCAATGTGCCACGCAATAACTTCTTTTCATTTTCTTTGACGTTTGGGCGAATACAAGGTTGTCTGTGCGTGCAAACACTGCCTTTTGTGTACGAACGATATGAGCAAGAGATTGACAACCTTGTTGGAGATGTTATGCTAGACCTGAGGAAAAAATATATACAGTTTGAAAAGAGATATCTCAACAAAATTCCCAGAGGACCAGTGAAGGAAAATAAAAACAGATGAACCAGCTACACAATGTTGAGTCACTTCCGCGGTGTGTCAAAGTTATATTGTGAATAATATGGTGACCAATGTACACATAATACGACTGCACTTCTATGTATATACACCCATATTTTCAGAATATCAATTTTTATATCCAGTGCAATTCTGAGATGTAGATTTGATTTGGATATTTTCCTTATGGGAAAGATGAATGAACATGCATTGTGAACTTGACTCGTCACACTTGACATGAGAGAGATATTTTAGATCAGAAGAAAAGCTCTTCATATCTGTCTGAGCCAATAATGGGGCATCACTAAGAAAATCCATATGGATATGGGAATTAGAGGTGTGCTTTGTGATGCTGAACATGGACTCATAATCCATTTTATTAATTAATCAAGAACGTAAACACTCTAGTATGATAATTCTTTTGAATTTTTCAGAAAGGCCACTACAGAGTAAGTGGAGCCCCCAACAGGGGTGATTTATTTTGCTTTTAATCTTTTGTTGGGAAGAAGCAGCCGCCCACCAACAAAAATAATTGTAATTTTTTATGTTACTAGTTGGAGGCTATCCACAACAGCAGAAGTTGCTTTAGTTTCTTTGGTTCAATTGAAACATGAATGCCAATGGAATAGTTCACTGGCCTTACTTGGTTCGACCATGTAACCAGAGATTCCACTGTCACCAAAAATTGACACACTGCAGGTCGTGTTAGATCCCAATAGTTGTAGCTTGCGCTTTTAATTTTATAGATATTATCCGTATATACCTACCAATCCTGGAACTGTAGATCAGGAAGAAAGATTTTGAGCATGGACTTTACACACGAATATCATACATTATCTTTTCTCCCATCAAACTTTTCTGTCAAAACTCTTGTTTTTACCCTGCCAACTAGAGATTAGCGAAATGATAATGATACATGGAGTTTAACCTTTTAAAAGATTGAAATTTTGCTATTGAATCTCTTGAATATTCATATATAAGCTGTACGTCCTCTGTTTTTTAATATATATATATATAGAGAGAGAGACACACGCACACATTATAATTCAAAGGCTCAAAGCTAAGAGGTATTCAACTGCAGAGAATGTTTTAATTGAAAAATATACATTTGAGGTCATACAAAGTTATAGCTACGGGGTGGGGTTGCTCACGCCAAAAGGAGCTAGCTTAGAAGGAAAAGAAGGAAGGAGGGATCACGCCAAAAGGAGCTAGCGTAGAAGGAAAAGAAGGAAGGAGGGATCACGATTAGTGATTCAAAAAGTGTTTATGTACGTAATTCGAAATAACACTCCTCTCACATATTTATCTTATATATCAAAAATTATAATTGAAAAGTTATTTTTAAAAGTTCTAATTGTTATTCCAAACAAACACATGGTTAGAGAATGGAGAGAAGCGAGCAATTTGGATGGCAAGAATCAAAATCTTGGTTTTCTTGGCAATGTAACTATAATATTGTTGATAGCTTTGGTCACTTTGTCCACTTTGTCAGCTATAATCTGGTCTTGCGCAGATGGTACCTCCAAAGAGAGAACGTCTGCAGCTGTGCATGTGGGGTATGACCTCACCACCAACCTCTTACGTGATCAGTATTCTAATGTTACAGGAGTACCTGACTACTTCTTCCCCCCGCAACCATATATGGAGTTTTGCAGTTCATTACTGTTGGAGACGTGTAATTGAACATTTTGATCTCTCTCAAGTTAACTTCCTTTTGCCGCTCCTTCACGTCACTCTGGATTGTCCTCTCGTATACACTTTATTATTCAGCAAGTCTTCTTTTCCTTTGTTTTTTGGGTAACGAAGTTTGAACAGTCAAAATAATGTTCTGTTCTTGTTGGGATTCCATGACCTTTGAACAGCCAATGCTGTTTTATTGGGTTTCTAAAGCCATATTTACTTGAAAGCAGCCCTTTTGATACGAATTGCAAAGATAACCTCGTGCTTTTTAATTTAACAGCTTTAAATGATTGGATGGAGGGATCTTTCATATTTCTGCTTTAAGCTGCTCATACTCGGGAAGATGAAGGGAACTACTGCCTATATTTCCCTAAACAAAAATTTCTGAGCTCCTCTTTATCAGTTTACAAATGAAAAACAATTAACAAACTATCTAAAAAGTCAATCATTTCAGTTTCTGCCATGCATCAGCATCTGATTACCGAGCAATAGCTGTCAAACAATCACCCAAGGCCAAGGCCAAAACTTCTACAATTAGTGCCAGATCACATGAGCATGGTGCATACTTCTGATATGATATCAGATATTCCATAACATCAACATGCCTTGTGAAAGGTTGGTTATGAATTGACTGCTGATTCCGGCCAAAACAAAGAATTGCCTGCTGATTAAATAATGTAGAAGAACAAAAACCTGAAGAATCGGGTTATTCGTGGTTCAGATCGAGCTTGATGCAGCTGCAGGCCACTTATAAAACGAAAATGTACATGCCTGTTCAATCTTTGCGAACACCAGATTTAACCTTTCCAAATGAAACATCAGAATCAATGTCAGAAAACGAAGAATAGTCTGCAGAACTCCTATGTCTTGATCCACTGCAACCGCAGTGCCAGGCTCGCCGCAATGCTTGATGACAGATTTTGCAAGGAAGCTTAATGCAACAGACAACAGATAGAGGGCAACACACGCACAGCAAACAACAACTACTCATGAATTCAATCATTTTTTCTTTGCATTTGGGTCCTTCCTGCTGAGAAGACAGCAAATTATAACCCCTTGCTTTCCCACAATCATGCCTTCTACTGTGGGATTTTGTTCTTTCATTGTCTCCAAGCACCACTTTGCTTCCCATTTTTCAATATCCAACGAATTGATTCCTGCAGATAGGATGAAGCACTTGCAATAACTGTTGAGGATGACGACGATGTGCAACCTTTGATTCTCTGGTGTGGCTGTGAACGTTTGCAAAGGAATTCTTCCCGTGGAGGTTGTTATGCAAGTTCAGATCATCATCGGGTACCAAAATTTAACAAAGAAGATTATAGTTTTAAAGTTTCTTCTTTGCCTTTATTTCATCATAAACGAATCTTATCTATAACTGCACAACAAGACGAGTATGCTTTTCCATGTTCCAAAATGTGCAAAAGATAAATCAAGTTGGGAATTGACAGAACACAAAGCAAAGCTCCACATGTATCTCTCTCTCTCTCTCTCTCTTTTCCCCACACGACCAAGAGAGAAAAACCATAGACTGGAGATGAAGGCGGAATTTTATGAGGAAACTTTGGAGTGACAGAATTATGAACAAAATTAAGAAATCCAGAATAGGCTAGGAATGCTCTGTCACCAACTCACCATCTTGTTGAGGGCTCTCTGGCTTCTGCAATCGACAGCCGACATTAGATTACTTGTGGATTGCGATTTGGGTGGCTTCGCTTATACGCACTGATTCGTATAGTCTTCCTATGTAATAAAATCATGAAAAATTAAATAGGTTTAAAAGGACTCCAATCAAATTTTGAAATATTATATTTTTATCAAAATGCTACTTAAATTATTTTTTTTAAAGAAAGAACCCTCGTCATCGGGATTCCGGCGTTAATGGCAAGAGTCCGATGATAAATTGAATAATAAGATTGACAAGTTGAGTAATGAGATTAACTACTTAAGCTCCATAATTCCTATCCGGTGTTGTTAACAAGTTAAATAAAGGCAATAACAACTTGCGTAAAGCAATTGACAAATTGTACTTTCGAGATTATTAATAGTTACATTAAAGTTATCATTGTCTTTATTTAATTTGTCAACAACGCTTGATAGAGCTTAAGGAACTCAAGTAGTCAATCCTATTACTTGACTTGTTACTGGAGCTTTGGCAGCCGGCAGGGTGGTGCCAACCATCAGAGCTCCAGCGCCGACGAGGCTTTTTTTAAAAAAAAAACTTGAAGGGTATTTTGATAAAAGTACAATATTTTGATATTTATTTAGAATTTTCCTCTTATATTTCTATTTCGTCCCAATTGATCCAAATTATAAAGCCTAATTGTTACTTGTTTTTATTAACGTTGTTATTAGAAAATAAAATTTGAAATTTTAAAAGTAGTTAAGGTTTAAATTTGAAAAGGATAGTCAGTTAGGGAATAATATGTTCTGCTGGGATTGAGGCAGGAGAAAGTGCAGAAATTGATCCAGGAAATCTGATGGAAGCTGGATTGGATAAGCGGGCCAAACAAGTGGTAATTCTCTTCTCGTATGAAGACTATAATCTTAATCAACTCATAGCTTGTTTGGTTTAATTAGGTTTATATATAAGTCCGATTTATATAAATCGAGATAAATCTCCTCCTTATATTTACTTTGTAGGCCGTAAAATTACCTCGTAGACCGTAAAAACTACCTCGTATTCCATAAATTATAATTGAAAATCACTTATAAAAACTATCCAAACATACTATCAATAACAGCCCATATCCTCCTACTTCATTGTCGATAGATCATATATTAGGTATTCTTCGAATTCATCAAAATTTGTCTCCGAAAAAAATCATAGAGAATGAAGATTTTCGAAATAATTTGAAAAAAAAAACTGTTATTTGGGATGAATTATCCTCAATGCTTGCTATAAATCAATAGAATAACATTAAATAATTCGACACCACTCAAATCTTAGTCGCTACAATTAATGAATAGAAAATTGATTGCTTTAATTCCTTAGTGCTAAGATTTTCAAGCGTCGAGATTATAAGAACAATGTTGGTTGTTGTAGATTTTTATACACCTAAACCCTCTGTTCCAAGTTTTGTCCAAAAAAACAAAACCCTCTGTTCCAAGACATGCCTCATCAGAGATAGAGTCTGCCACTGTTGAGGGATTCTTGCTCCCACCATTCCGCCACGGCTGACGTGGTTCTCATTATCATTGTTATTACAGATAATTTACCCCCCCATCTTTTATTTTTGTCTGTTTAGATTAGTGGTAAATATTATTTTTTTAATATGATTTATGATATATAAGATAAATATGTGAGATGAGTTTTCTTTTAATTTATATGAACATGCTTCCAAAATCCTAACTCAAACTGAAATTTTAATGATCAAAATGAAATTCACCTCATAATATATAGTGTGGCTAATAGATAATACAACATGGAATAAAAAATAGGCATCATGCAATGGAATAGTGTCCCTGGACTCTGAGTCCAAATCCACCTTTGACAAAATTGGATTGTTTGATTAAAAAATAAAAAAAGTTTTTTATTAGTTTGAGTGTAGTGAAAAGAGCTAGTCCCTCACAATATGGTGAACTAATATTCAAATCCCCGATGAAAGATATACTTATATTTAGTGTCCGATAATGCATCGAATATGATTGTTTCTAATAAAAGGATACCAATAAAATGGTAAGCAAAGAAAGAAAGAAAGGAAAAAGTTTTTCTATCAAGTAAGAAGAGATAAATCGGGCATGAATCGTTGAAAGAAAATTAGGAAAAAGCAACCATATTAAAAAATTAACCAGCAATGAATTTCACACCTTCCTAATTAGTCATCATCCTAATCTTATAAATAGGGTGCCTCCTTTAGTTACACTTAATGTCAACTATTGAATTATCTGACTCTCTTATTCTCCCATCACTCTGAGGATCAACTGGTTCGTGGACCTGACTTGGTAAGCCACAGTTTCTTGTCTCTATATTTTTCTTCAAGTGCAATAAAGGATAAATTAAAATTATCTGGTACAACAGTTGATGTCCACGATCTAATGAATCTCAAAGGATTAAAACTAAAACCAAAGTGCATATTTTGTTGAAAGTGGGAAGTCCCACATCGTGAAATGGAAGAGGGAGGGGGTAGAGAATTTAGTATAAATAGGAGGCCCCCCTCCCTCCTTCAACTCATCCCTCAACTTGCCTTCTTCCTTCTATAAGGCATTTTGTATCTTCTCCTCTCTTATAGTATTTCACTTATAAATTGTTTAGAGTGAAATTAGATTCTGGTATTTTCCTTATTGTTGTCTTATTTATTATTTATTAGCTGCTATTAGATATAGTAGTTGTGATTTATTATATTATTAAATTACTTCTAGAAACTTTGTTTCTAGTATTGTGATTTTCTAGTATAATCAGTTACTCTCTATATATCCCGCTTCCGCAACAATTGGTATCAGAGCCAAGGTTCTGTCTGAGTATGCTCTGTGGTTGCAGTATAATCTGAACTTCCACATCAGAAAAGAATTACCTTGAGGTTTTGCATTTGCAGCTATTAAAAAATATTTGGAGCAGATATGGCGGACAAAAAGGTTGAAGAATCCACATCAAGTGTCAACAATTCGTCGTCGGCATCTTCGCTTCTGACGAGAATTATGCCCAATGCGAAGTTTGCAGTTGAAATTTTTGACGGATCGGGACATTTTGGGATGTGGCAGAGTGAGGTTCTTGATGTCCTTTTTACACAACAATTAGATTTTGCTCTTGAAGAAAGGAAACCAGATAAAATGGAGGAGGAAGATTGGAGGATCATCAATCGTGTTGCTTGTGGTACTATTCGATCGTTTCTTTCCAGAGAACAGAAGTATCCATACACAAAGGAAACTTCTGCTTGTAGATTGTGGAAGGCATTAGAGGATAAATTCCTGAAGAAAAGCAGTCAAAATAAGCTTCACATGAAGAAAAGATTGTTTCGCTTCACTTATGTTCCTGGTACCACAATGAATGATCATATCACCAGCTTCAACAAGTTGGTAACAGATTTGCAGAATTTGGACGTGACTTTTGAAGATGAAGATCTGGCCTTGATGTTGTTGGGATCACTTCCTGATGAGTACGAGCACCTGGAGACTACTCTACTTCACGGCAAAGAGGAAGTATCTCTCAGAGATGTTTGTTCTGCGCTATACAGCTATGAACAAAGAAAGAGGGATAAACAAAGAGGTGGAGAAGCAGAAGCACTAGTCACAAGAGGGCGTGCTGAAAATCAATCGAGATCAAGGAAAGGGAGATCCAAATCGAGATCCAGACCTAGTAAGGATGAATGTGCCTTTTGTCGAGAAAAGGGCCACTGGAAGAAGGATTGTCCAAAGTTGAAGAATAAAGCCAAACAGAACAATGGGAAGGCTGCTATGGATTCAAATGTAGCTGATTGTGATGATGAAAATTCAGATTTTTCATTATCTACAACGACGTTGTCAAAAGCGTCAGGCGTATGGTTGTTGGATTCAGCTTGCAGTCATCATATGTGTCCTAACCGAGACTGGTTCACTGATTTCCAAGAAGGAGGATGTGGAGTTGTCCACACAGCAGATAACACTTCACTTACCGCATATGGCATTGGTTCAGTTCGATTGAGGAACCATGACGGATTGATCAGAACATTGACAGATGTTCGATATGTACCAGATTTGAAGAAAAATCTCATTTCTGTGGGAACTCTAGATTCAAAGGGGTTCAAGATTACTGCAGAAAGTGGAGTGATGAAGATACTTTCTGGTGCACTGGTGGTAATGAAGGGTATCCGGAAGAGCAATAATACGTATCACTATCAAGGTAGTACGGTTATTGGAATAGCAGCAGTGACGTCCAGTGATGAGAAGGAGGTAGAAGCAACAAGGTTGTGGCATATGCGCTTGGGACATGCTGGAGGAAAATCCTTAAAAACTCTTTCAGATCAAGGGTTGTTAAAAGGATTAAAGCATTGCAGTTTGGAGTTTTGTGAGCACTGTGTGAAGGGGAAGCAGACAAGGGTTAAGTTCGGAACAGCTATCCATAATACAAAAGGTATTTTGGATTATGTTCACTCTGATGTTTGGGGTCCTTCCAAAACACCATCATTGGGAGGAAAACATTATTTTGTAACCTTTGTTGATGATTTTTCCCGAAGAGTTTGGGTGTATACGATGAAGACTAAGGATGAAGTATTGGGAATTTTTCTCAAATGGAAGGCGATGATAGAAACACAAACAGGCAGGAGGATCAAATGTCTTCGTACAGATAACGGAGGAGAATACAGGAATGATCCTTTCCAGAAGATTTGTGAGGATGATGGCATCGTCAGACACTTCACTGTCAGAAATACACCACAGCAGAATGGAGTGGCAGAACGCATGAACCGGACTTTGCTGGAGAAGGTTCGGTGTATGTTGTCCAATGCTGGCTTGGGCAAAGAATTTTGGGCTGAGGTAATTACATATGCGAGCCACCTCATTAATCGTCTACCATCTACTGCTATTGGTGGTAAAACACCGTTGGAACAATGGTATGGTAAACCTGCTACAGATTATGATTCTTTGCATGTATTTGGCTCAATTGCATACTATCATGTGAAAGAATCAAAACTGGATCCGAGAGCAAAGAAAGCTATTTTCTTGGGGATCACTTCTGGAGTCAAAGGATATCGTTTATGGTGTCCAGAGACAAAGAAGATTGTATTTAGTAGGGATGTTACCTTTGATGAATCTGCCATGGTGAGAAAGGTAGCAGCTGAAGATACCCAGCAAGGTGATAGTGTTTCAAAGCAGGTGGAGTTTGAAGGAAAGATGATTTTTCCAGTACAAGGAGCAGACGGGGAAACAAGACAAGACTTTCCTGAGGTAGAAGAAGAGCCAGTTGATAGGGAGGTTTCGACTCATGAACCTCAACAGCAACGTGAATCAATAGCAACCAGCAAGCCAAAACGAACAATAAGAAAGCCTACTCGTTTTGAAGACATGGTGGCTTGTGCAACCTCAATTGCAGCTGATGACATTCCTTCAACTTATAAATGGGCTATTCAGAGCTCAGAAAAGGAGATGTGGAGGAATGCCATGAATGAAGAAATGCAGTCCCTTCATCAGAATGGTACGTGGAAATTGACCAAACTCCCCAAGGGTAAGAAGGCAATTGGTTGCAAATGGGTATATGCAAAGAAAGAAGGATTTCCTAACCAAGGTGATGTGCGCCATAAAGCAAGATTGGTAGCTAAAGGCTATGCTCAGAAGGAGGGAATTGATTACAATGAGGTATTTTCTCCGGTTGTGAAACATTCCTCTATTAGAATTTTGTTGGCTTTGGTAGCACAATTAGATTTGGAACTAGTTCAGATGGATGTAAAAACTGCATTTTTAAATGGAGACTTGGAGGAGGAAATCTACATGACTCAGCCGGAAGGATTCAGAGTTGCTGGAAAGGAGAATATGGTGTGTAAACTTGAAAAATCGTTATACGGATTGAAACAATCTTCGAGGCAATGGTATAAACGATTTGACAAGTTTATGTTGCGACATAAGTACAGAAGAAGTAGATACGATCATTGTGTCTATTTGCGGAAGCTTGAAGATGGATCCTTTATATATCTCCTTTTATATGTCGATGATATGTTGATTGCTTCAAAAAATAAGGCAGAAATTGAGAAGCTGAAGGTTCAACTAAAAGGGGAATTTGAGATGAAGGATCTCGGTGAGGCAAGGAAAATTCTCGGTATGGAGATAACAAGAGATAGAGAATCAAAGAAACTCTTTTTATCTCAAAAGGAGTATTTGAAGAGGGTGCTAAATCGTTTTGGTATGAATGAGAAAACGAAGTCGGTCAGCACTCCACTTGCCCCTCATTTTAAGCTAAGTGCTGATATGTCACCAAAGGATGAAGATGAACGAGAGTATATGTCAAGGGTACCATATGCAAATGCCGTTGGTAGCTTGATGTATGCAATGGTTTGTACAAGACCTGACATTTCACAAGCTGTTGGAGTTGTGAGTAGGTATATGCATGATCCAGGGAAGGAGCATTGGCAAGCTGTGAAATGGATTCTACGGTATATTTGTAATACTGTAGATGTTGGTTTGTTTTTTGAGCAGGAAGGTGATCGATCTTTAGTTGGGTATTGTGACTCAGATTTTGCGGGTGATTTGGACAAGCGAAGGTCAACTACTGGTTATGTGTTTACTTTTGCAAAAGCACCAGTTAGTTGGAAGTCGACTTTACAGTCAACAGTTGCTTTGTCTACCACAGAGGCAGAGTACATGGCGATTACAGAGGCTGTGAAGGAGGCAATTTGGCTTCAAGGATTGCTTGGAGAACTTGGTATTGATCAAGAAAGCATCGTAGTTTATTGTGACAGTCAAAGTGCTATTCAATTAGCAAAGAACCAAGTTTACCATGCAAGGACGAAGCACATTGATGTTCGATATCACTTT
Source organism: Albizia julibrissin (assembly GCA_037074505.1). NCBI lineage: Eukaryota > Viridiplantae > Streptophyta > Magnoliopsida > Fabales > Fabaceae > Albizia > Albizia julibrissin. Next base: position 37,925,027 of record CM073489.1, on the reverse strand, counting down.
ATACGAGAAATTTTGGAAGAAGGTGGAGTCATGATACAAAAGATACGGACAACTGAGAATCCTGCTGATATGCTGACAAAGGTTGTGACTTCTGTCAAATTTCAACATTGTTTGGATTTGATCAACATTGTTGAACATTGATTGTTGAATTGTAAGCATAAATTTGTAATTAGAATAAATTAGGAATGTGGGAATTTTCCCAAGGTGGAGATTTGTTGAAAGTGGGAAGTCCCACATCGTGAAATGGAAGAGGGAGGGGGTAGAGAATTTAGTATAAATAGGAGGCCCCCCTCCCTCCTTCAACTCATCCCTCAACTTGCCTTCTTCCTTCTATAAGGCATTTTGTATCTTCTCCTCTCTTATAGTATTTCACTTATAAATTGTTTAGAGTGAAATTAGATTCTGGTATTTTCCTTATTGTTGTCTTATTTATTATTTATTAGCTGCTATTAGATATAGTAGTTGTGATTTATTATATTATTAAATTACTTCTAGAAACTTTGTTTCTAGTATTGTGATTTTCTAGTATAATCAGTTACTCTCTATATATCCCGCTTCCGCAACATATTTCTAAGAGAGTACCAGTAGTAAAGTAAAGGTAAAAGGTGAATGATGGCTGCAAGAGAGGAGCGGAGCTTTTGTGTTTGTTGTGGCATTGTGGAAGGACGGTTTTATGAAAGAGGAAGAAGAGGGAAAATTATGATGTTGGTTGGGGGAGTGTAACATAATCCCCATGCACTTGATTCTTTGACCCTCTCATTTTGTGGATTGGAAGCGAGTAGTAGTGGGACCCCCACTCCCTAAATCTGACATTCTGCTTCTTGCTTCCTGTCCCCCTTTCACGGCTCCGCCTCCAGCCCATTACCTTTCCGTCTTTTCCTTCTTTCTTGTGATATACATTTCCGTCTTTTACTTCCATCAAAACTTCCGCCCTGAGAGTGGAGCGTACAATTCCTGCACAGATCCCGCGCTGCTCCGGCCACAAGCCAAGGCTCACCACCATTCTTTTCAAACTCAACCTATTCCAAACTGCTACTGCCATTTACATTTACATGCCACTTCTCTTCTCTTCCCGCATTCTCTCCAAACCTTAAACCGCTCTCATTTATTCCCTCGTTTCTCTCTAAACCATGCCTCGTGCAGCAGATGCTTCTGAATCACGGCACATCACCCAATTCGCGCATCTCATTTCCCAAACAGACCCCAACCCACAATTCCCTTCCCTGCCTCAATCCACTCGCTCCCAACCCACCATTTCCTCTATCCTCTCTGCCCCCTCCCACGACACTTTCGATGAATCCCCACGGCCCAGCCTCAACACCAACAAGAAGAAGCCCAGTTTCTCCGCCGCAACCTTCAGAGGATTCGGATGCACTGCGGGCGCCTCGCGCCAGATATCGCTTCCCGCGGTCATTCGGACATCGGCTGATTGGCAACACACCAAAGCCAGAAAGAAGGAGCACAAGAGGGATGGTGCCGACAAATGTGTGAGCGGTCAAGGCGTTCTTGATGGTTCAAATCCTGGTTCCGTTAGTTGTGTTGCTTTTCAAGATGCTTGGTGTGGCCCTGGAATTGGGTTTGCGGCCGATGTTGCTGCCCCTGCGGATTGCGTTGTCGTCAGGAAGAATGGCCCTACCAGACGGAAGACTGATTTGGAGAAGGTGACCCACAGCCACGGGGAGGTATTCTGACGTATTTATCTATCTTCCTCCCTTTTAATCTTTGATTAAGTTAGCGGGTAAAACTTTTCTCGATCCCATAGTGTAATATCCTTCGTTCGATATGGTGCTTATATAGAAATTTCGTTTTTATCTTGTTTGTTTAATCTTGAACTGGGAAATTTCATCTTCTGTAGTCGTCACGCTTGCACTCGGGAATGATTCTCTTTCTTTATTTTGGATGTTTGTTGAGAGACAGCCAACGGAGAGGGACTGATCTTTCATATTTTTAATCAACTTTGCTTTTCAACGCAAGCCCAAATACGACAAAATTCGAAGTCATTCTATATGGGCCACACGCCTGATCTTTCAATTTCAAAGTCAGCTTTTTTTATAAAAAAAAAATTACGCATAATTTATCGTCTTGTAAGTTGTAATTAAGTTTTCCAATTAAAACTTTTGTGAACGTTTTTGTCCAAAAAAAAAAAAAAACTTTTGTGAACGCCTGAATATAAGAAGACTCCTATTGATGAAAGAGCCTCTCCTTCAACCCTAATGCGTGCACGCATTTCATAACCTAGGCACACACGGAAAAACTGGTTCTGGATAGTAGTGCAATTAATCTAGTAGTTGAAGTGATAAAGCCACTATTTTATCAGTCATTATATACTTAATGTACTATTTTGTTTGATATACGTGTTGCTGCTATTGTTTTGCATTGGAGCCTAACGGCGCTTTGTCTTCGTAATATTGGCAGCGATTAACGAGTCGCCCTGAGTCTTTTGGTACTGCTGGATCCTATCGCCATGTTCCACTTCCACTTCCTTCCTCTCGTAACTTTGCTGGGGTTGGTTCCCTCTCTTCACTCTTTGCCTTTTTTATTGTTGTGGACATTGATCACTCTGCTTTTCCGTCATTTCATATTTTTTTTATAATTTTAATCCAATATTGTTCCCCGTAACTTATAGCATGGGAGAGATTCTACCATGACTGAGGGCTGTATGCTAAATTCGATTTTGTAAATTTATAGACAACAATGAGAAAATCTGAGGCTTATTATTTTGCGTCTTTTCCCGACCCAATTGTAGATCAATATGCATGGGAGGCTTTTTATAGAGGAATTCATGAATTAGATATTACTATGAAAACAAACATGTATATAGTTGAGTCATACTTTAGTTCCTAACTTATCAAACCTTGAGTCGTGTGTCTTTTATCATTTGGTTGCTGCTGGCCAATGAAGATGACGCTGCTTCAAGGAACTATGCTGATGGGGGCAAGATTGAATTCTCGCGACCACTTTAGAGACTGGAGACTTGATATTGATAACATGTCTTATGAGGTGAATTTCCTTTTCCTGTCAAGTCTGTCAGATACTTCATCTTAGCAATTTATATGCCGTCCATTTATGTCAAAATCTGTTTTTATGGGTGACAGCAATTGCTGGAGCTTGGTGAGAGAATTGGCTATGTGAACACTGGGCTTAAAGAAGATGAGATAGGGAGTTACATTAGGAAATTCAAGCTTTCCAAGTTCAATGAGACTTCAAAACGTCAAGTTGACAACAAATGCAGCATTTGTCAGGTGAGCTTATTAGTATCAAGTTTTTGATTTAATGGTTTGTCAGATTGCTCTACTTTTATGAATGCGTCAAGGCTTTGATGTTTAATTCATATTGCTTGCCGTGCGCAGGAAGAATACGAAGCTGATGATGAGGTGGGAAGGCTAAGTTGTAAACACGACTATCACTTTCAGTGTCTAAGGCAATGGCTCGCACAGAAAAATTGCTGCCCCGTGTGTAAGCAAGAAGTTGCGAGTCGTCACTCCGGGGCCAAATCCTGATTTTATTTTTTTTATTGGTTTTAAAAATTATCGACGCGTGCCACCCCTGTATAGCATTTTATCTCCAGTAAAAGCGAGAATTTGATTTGTCTACTGTTCCATGGGCCTCTCCTGTGAGGTTGTAATTGAATTTTTGTTCGTGGAGTTGTGATTTGCTCTTATGGTGGAATTTGGCAAAATAACTATCGTTCAACGAGAAGAGTGGATTATTTTGGGTTGGGCCATTCCAGGCTGTTAGACAAACTGACAACTGGATCTTATAGAAAAGTATAATAAATGGTTTTGCAGGCCACTCATCAAGTCCCTCAATTCCATATGTGATCATATTATTGTCTGTCCAAAAGTGAGGGGCTCAAGTAAAGGGATGTAGAAAATTCGGGAGTTTTTTTTTTTTTTTGTTTCCCAATTTTTTGCTAAGCATGGGTATCTTGTTATTTGAGGTAATCCAGGTACTATTGGACACTAAATATGGGTATATTTCTTGATGGGAATATGAAGGACTAATCCTTTCTATTACACCCGTTGGTAAGTTAGGAATAAATGATGAGTCGAATCTCATCAACAAACTAGATTTTGAACCGAAATTGAAGGATGAATAATGCGTTTGTTTCAGGTAACTCCGTCATGAAAACAAAAAAAACAGAAAAAATATCAATCAAGAACGTTGCATTACGTGTCGTCAGCATCACTGCATTAGAGAGATGCCTCCTCCAAAGAGGACCCCCTATTGATTTACACTTGAATGTTGAAAATTAATCCCACGGCCCACGGGAAACAACTGCACGAATCTGATGTGATGAATGATTTTACAAACAGGAATGGTATGACAGTGTTTATTTAAGCCTTAATAAACACGTATTTTCCTTTTGGGAGGGGAAGAATCGCTCAAAGTACATATTCATGCATTAGCCTTACTTCAACAAAATTAATAACCCCAAGTTCTGCAAATTGAAAACCATTACCTCAACTACCATCCCTGTCTAAGGAATGATGCTGTGTGAGGATTATAAGTTACGGAAACCTTCTAGTTCTGCAACTCTATCTGGGTGTCGCTGTCTTCTCCATTAAAGATGAGCACGGCTTTCTCTTTTAGCCTCATACCACTCCAAACAATTGAAGACGTCAAGTTGTAGAGCAGCCAGGGCCATCATATCTTGTCCCACGTGAACAAGTTCATTGTTTGGCAGGAAAGCAATTAAACCACCAAGCCCCAGAGCCAAATTTGCTCGTGTCTTATTCTTCTGTTGAAAGATTTACAAGAGAGAGAATGTGTTTGGCGATCTCAGTGGAGGCATTAGGATTTGCAGCCTTCAGAGCCCTCTCAGACATTTCTTTCATCTTCCCCTCGTCACCTGTCCAAGCATTGCAAATAAGGTACACGTAGTAGTAGCTAACTGAACTAGCATATGTTTGGAAGAAGGAAAAAGAATCCAGAAAATGACAACAGTGCATCACTTGTAATCAACTAAAATTTTGAAGTGAAAAGTTCAGGCAAGGAGATCCTGTTGAAGCAGGACAGTAACGGTAAATGAAATTATAGTGCTACAGGATGTATTTCCTGTGCTATTCTTTCCTACACTGAGTCTCGAAATTCTGGAATCCATCATTCATCAATACTTTAAAGCGTAAGAGCTACAAGCATCCATATGGTACAAGGGTACAAGTACTAGGTCATGATGCAAGGTATCAAATACCACTTGTTCAGCTTTCATGTTTCTGTTAAGATTTAAGAACTCCTGTAAGTTTAGTGAAGACAACATACTTTGAATCTGTTCAATCGCAATTGCTAGTGTACATGAATCAAGTTCATCCTCTGTTATAACCGTTGCCCCAATTAAGTCTGCCATCAAGGAAGCATTTTTGAACTGATGCCCCTCTGAGACATCTGGTGATGGTATCTACAAAGCAGTAAATAGAAAATAAGGTCACCTTTTTCTTTTGTCCAAGCATCAGATCCAACCAAAATAGTAATGGGATCATCCACAGAATCAAATAGAGGCAACATCGGCGAGCTAAATAAAGCCAACCAAAAAAAAAAAAAGCTGTGAAGAAAGAGAAGCTAGTTGTGATATATGCCTGCACTATAAGTTGCCAGAAGAATACATAAGGCAAAAAAAGCGCAAAAACCAAGTTCAGTTCAGCACCACATAGATTGTAACTAAATGTCTGAAACTATAAGCAAAATATAGAAAAGACAACAGCTGCATAATTTGTTACCATATTTTGATGACTATAGAGTAGAGTTCTCTCTCTCTGTCTCTCGTTTTCCCCCAATTACAATTGTCTGATATCTTATACTAGTAGGTCAATTTCCAGTATTGTTGAGTCAAACTGTTTTTATTCGGCATTGAATCTAAGTCTAGCAAACCCCCAGCAGTCAGGGATGCAAATGACAATAACTGAACCCATCCATGAAATTTTTAGATGAACTAGGTGAGTCCCTATACATTGCACAGTCTAAGGGATTTAAACTATCAACTTAAATTAACTGAAATATCGATTCCCCAATGAACTAAAAGAGTTATTTAATCTATTGCGAAATCCAAGCATAAGAGGGGGGAAAATAAAGAAACGTAAAAGGACAAAAAAATTTGTTCTAGCTACCAGGATAGAAGGTTTTCCTGTCGCCAAGATTTCATAGCAAGTTAATGCACCTGCTCTAGAAACAATAAGGTCCGCAGCTGCATATGCCAAATCCAAACGATGCATGAACCTTCAACAGGAAAGGCATTACCTTAGAAAGGTCTTTTAACATAATATCCATTCCTTGCTGGAACCAATGGACACATAAGCATGAAGAAAACTCATGGAATTGAAAGAGCACTTACGGTCTGAGATATAAACGTGGGTGTCTTTTAACTAGGCTGTCCATTTCATCATAAACTTCAATGCCCGTTTGCCATATGATGTACAAGCTATTGTTTCTTCTCAGCATTTGATAATACAGATTGAGCATTGCAATATTAATAGCATTAGCACCAAAAGATCCACTGAGAACTAATAAAACCTTTGCTTCAGAGTTTCCTCTGTTCTCAGAACCTGGAAAAAAATGTGACCTCGCGGCTGCCTTGGAAACTTGTTTCCTCAACGACAACCTCACTGGGTTTCCACATACCACACACTTGTTTCTCGGGAAGCTATCGATTGTGGAGTTAAAGGCAACAAATATCACATCAGCAAGTGAAGCAAGAATCGAATTCTCCATAACCGGAATCAAATTCTGTTCTTGGATAACAAGCTTTATGCTCTTAAGCTTAGCAGCGAGACATACTGGAAAAGAAACAAGCCCACCAGTCCCAACAACGACATGTGGTTTAAAGTCTCTCAATTTTCGAGAACATTGGACCAAAGATTTGACCAAGTAAGAGGGAAGAAAGAGGTTTTGAGGGGAAATCAAAGGGCGAGCTAATCTGACGGAAGGAACATGTTCGAAATTATACCCGGCGGATGAAACTACAGTGCTTTCCATGCTATTAGGGGCACCGATAAAGAGGATTTCACAAGTGGGGTTCATGATTTTGAGCTCCTCAGCAATGGCAACTGCAGGATATATGTGGCCACCGGTGCTGCCGCCGGCGAAGACCACACGAAGATTGTCGTTCTGGGCGGTGCCAGCTTGGTCGTGAGGTTGATTTGAGGATAAGCAGCAGAAGATCGCATGGTTCCTGTGATGCAGAGTGAGCAGGAAAGATGGCAGAGAAGGAAATGAGAATGAAGTTGAGAATTTGGAAAAGGGTGAGAGGTGGGAGATGATAGTTGCCATTAACGCAGAGACTGAAATCGCTCACAGGAATGTGACCGGACAGAAAGTTGCGAACTTTTAGAACTGGTAAGCGTTAAAGACAGCCATCATAGTCATGACTCATGATTGAGAGGGAAAGGGCCATTTGCATTTTTTAAGAATTTGGTGAGAGTGACAGTTGTGGGCTTGAGGCTGAAAGCAAACTAAAGTACACATTGAATCAGTCTTTTTCTTGTAACCAAAATTTACGGTAGTTTGACCTTATAGATGCAGTGCGAGTCGTTGTTTGTTTGTCGTTCAGAAAAATGAAATTTAGTTGGCTTAGCCTCGATTCCCTCGAACCCTCTCAATTCTAGCAGTATTTCAGGCTCGATTTAACCAGCGTACAAAATATTATATACGCACGTGCGTATATTATATCAGTCTCTCTAGATCTTAAACCACAGCTATTTCTTGGGCGTGATGCATGCATGTTAGTAGATTCCATTTTTCATGCCAAACATATAATAATAATATACAGTGCTGTTGTCATAGATTTCAGGGACTTGCTTTTTCTTGTCCAGCTAGCTTTGCTGCATTATATTTGCGAAGTTCACTTGGCAAGGAAGGTCTAGGATTCCGAGAGTAATGCTATTGCTGTTGCATCACCTGTGCTAATTCCCTTACGTGAATCCCTTGGCCTCGTGGATTCAAACTACCATGAGAAAACAAAATATCTGGTGACACAGTGAAGATTGTATTCTAGATTCAAGAGTTGACGAGTCTTTTTTTTTTTTTTAAAGAGAAAAAATCTCGTTACTCGATGTGTCGTCTAACAACAGAGAATAAAACTATTCAATCTGTTTCAGGCCTTGAAATTTGAAAACTTATTGGACAAGACAAAGTACTGTTTTTTGAAACCTGGTGTTATTTAAACTTTGAGTAAGACTATTACTTTAAAAAGAAAGAAAGGAAATAGAGTAAGACTGAACTGTCACCCGATGAACATGGGAAAAAGCGCAGGAAAAAAAAAAGAGAAAATTACATCCCAAACAACTAAAAATAAAAAAAAAATAGTTATTCAAAATCATAAAATAAAAAATTGGTTCTAAGAAATTATTAATGGAGCCCTTTAAATTGTCAATTAACAACTTGAGGGCTATATTAACAATTTTTTAAGACTAATTTTTTATTTTACAATTTCAAAAAATCATTTCTTCTTTTTTTTTAATTTGAGACCTCAATATAATTTTTTTAGAAAAAAATCTCTCGTTCGACTAATAATGGCAGAATCTTTTGTCATTCAACAAGATTTTTGGTGAAAGAAAAAAGAGATATAAGTATCAAATACTCGATTGTTTGTCGTTATTTCTTACCAGAACAGAGTTAGCTACATCTGAATTTAAAAACGATGGTAATAACATCACATTTATGTTCATATGAACAATAGGCTAAGTGAAAACCAGGTGCATAAACACGAGTTCTTGAGTGCGTAGTTTCTAGTACGACGGGTTCCTAAAATAAATAAACCAGGTTCATCCATCATTAAAAGTGAAAGCCAAGTACAACCATAAAAAATGGAATATCCTTGTTTAAAACAAATTAATATAGACCGTCTAAAGTAGTCGGGCTACCAAATGTTATGCTTTAAAGCTCCGACGATCTTGGGGGTCATGGATTGGTAGTGAGGAGACAGAGGAGTGTTGGTTTGTTTGTTTTTGGACATTTGGCAGTGCTCTGATGTTCAAAACCATGAGGAGATGGAGCAAAAGCAATATTAGACTGTAGCGGGCAATAATGGAATTGAGGGAAATCCACATAGTAGTGTTGGTGAAATTGAGCAGGTTGAAGAAATGCAGGATTTGATGCTGCGTTAACAATTGGAGTGGCATTGTTGTAAACTGTTGAAGCAGTCCCGATTTGGGGTGTTACTGTAAGCAGTGGCTTCCCTGAGGAAGCCCCGGTTGGATGAGTAGCCACCACTGGTAGTATTGCATAAACTGGGTAGTAGCATGGGATTGCTACCTGCTGCACGCACTGGACAAATTGCTCCATTTCTTGATTTTGATTCACTTGTGTGGCTGACCTGTATCCACTTTCTTCAACTTTATCCCTTTGGATTGCAGGGTTGGCATCAGATATTTCACTCCTCATATTTGCTTGCTCTTGCAAGTGAACAGGCTGTGACAAATGACTGCAGCTTGATGCAATTCTGTTCTCACTGAACAAATACACCCCCAATATATTATGTGCGTGTGTATTACAACAGAGGGAAAAAAAATGATATCCTAGATACTGTGATATAAAGCACATGGGGGATGAAAAAACAGAAAGAAAGTAAGCAGCCACCATATACCTGGTAACTGAATTGGGAGAAAGCAAACTTAAAGCCTCGCTTGCTCTTGCACGCACATGCTGCAACGGAGAAGGAGTTAATTCTGAAGCCAGTGCATCACAAGTAACCCCATTCATGTTATGGCCAGTGACCATCACTGGTGGTGCCAAAGAGGCAGAGGAAACGGCACACCCATCGTCTTGCTTCATCATGTCATCGGTCGTAGCAAAGTTCAATTGGGCAAACAGGTCCTCCATCTGGCACTGTTGTTGCTTCAGTCGGCTGCCACTATCATCGACCCCAGGTGAAGTCAGGCTAAACGTGGAGGGCGACGAAGAAAGAGACCCAGAAGGCGATGTGTCGGCCACATCAGCCAAACTCTTGATCTGTTTATTGTTTTGAGTCACAAACAAAGCCTCCAAATTATGGTCATACTCATTCGGAGGAGGCCCGCCAGGTTTCTCCGAGCGATCAGCAGCGGAAGCATCTAACACAAGCCGAGAGAGAATCCTAGAATCATTAATAGCGTCCACGAACCTTGTCTCTTGCTTGGCGTCATGGGCATGGATTGGAATAGCAGTCTCTGGCTGATCACAAAAGAACAAAAACAGCCTCAGACGCGAAGGTTTGAGAGGAGAGGATGAAGTTATTACACGATCATACTCTTGGATCATGAGTTGTAGGTCTTCATCGTGGATTATTGATATGAGACTGTCAAGGTCTTGACCGGGAAGAAGATACTTGAGGATGAAAGGACGTCGGCCATGGAGGTGGAGGACACGAGAGAGACGGATACAGAGTTCTCTGAGGGAAGAATGCCGGTGGACCACTACGACGCGGGTGTCGCCGCCGACATAGCAGAGGGACTTGTCATATGGGCGGTGGACGATTCGTCCGCCATAGCTGTACATAAGGCGGACCTTTTCTTCGGGATGATGAGCATGAGACTCGGAAACATTGGGACGATGACGAGGAGTGTGCACTGAGGGGGTTGGTGAATCCATTGATCCTACGAATGCATAGGTGGGATTCGTTGCTCGTGTTTCTTCTTACTTGTTGGGACAAAGATTCGCTACTCTCTGAACTGTTCTCTTGTAATATCGGATACGCGTCAATTTCAATTCAATTCAATTTATATGCTGAAATTTTGGTTCATTCTCCCCCCTTATGTTCTTATTCTATGTTTCATTACTATTTGTTTGAGATCTCATTCCTAAAATAGTCAGACCCAGTTAGGGAAAAGCGTTATTTCATTCATCCAACATTTCTACTGATTTAAATCTAATTGGTCAGAAATACATTTGCGGTAATTTGTGCGAGTGGATCTAATCATATATTTTATGATTGATTTTTGACTAATCAGAAATTAACATAACTGATACGTCATTTTTCTCTGATTCATATAATCATATCCATCTCTTTTAATTCGTGGATTTCAACATCCCCTCTTAAATTTCTTTTGGACCAAAAACGTCTCCTCTAAAAATTAATAATGCATCATTTTGCAATTGGACATAGATAATTCTTTTTTTAAAAAAATAAATATCAATTTGGTTATAAATAAATAAAATTATACGGGGTGGCGCAGGATGGCCAATTTACCTTGGTGAGTTGGTTTATAAAATCTCAAGCCATAAAAAGGGGTTGCATCTTGTGCAGATAGCAGTGACAAGCAACTATTTCTCATCATTATAATGAGATATAAACAGTTTAAATTTAATCTAAATAGTTTAAATTTAAAATTTATAATTTTTAAATAAAAAATTCATTTTTATGCTCATCACAGTTTAAATTTAGCAATGTAGATTGGTGATGATCACATTGATGAGCATAAAATGTGCTCCCATCAAAAAAATGGGTTACCCTTATCTAACTTGCTCATCTTCCAACTCCTCCTGAGTGAATTTATATGAGCACTTTTTTACGACTTTTTAAAGAAAGTAGAGGGAATCTTTGAAAATTAGTATAAATAATGCGGATTGAAAAATTATTTTTTCATTTTTCATTTTAATTTTTAGTAGATGTGGACATACTTGTCAAAATTTCTTCTTTGAATGCATAAGATGAGTACACAAAGCGTTTTCATATACAATATGGCCAAATAATAATTGATCGTTAAGGATGAAATATGATATTAATTGGGGCAGATATCTCAAAGTTACCATGGACTGTGAAATTCTAGCATTAATTTTATGACTATATCTGTTTTGGATTTTAATCATAATTTATATTAACTTTTAAATGAATGATTTATATTAGATTTATTATATTTATTAGGTTATCTTCTATTAGTTTTCTATTTTATAATTTTTTTACTTGAAATTGAAGGTAGAATTTAGGTTACAACGAATTTCACAGATAAACCAAACACCATGCTCATTGTAGACTTTTGGATGAATGAATGAAATAAGAATATTGACGTTTGATATAATCTTTAGTTACTAGGAACAAGATTAAGGGTATGTTTGGTTCGATGGAGGGGAGGGGAGGGGGGAGTGATTTTAATATTACCTTGTTTGGATTGATTAGAAGGGAGGGGAGTGAAGGGATTTTAATGTTACCTTGTTTGGTTCAGGAGGAGAGGGGAGGGAAATTATTTTCACATAGACAACTTTACCCTTATATTATAAATGTTTTTATCCAAAATCTATTAAATATATAATAAATTTTAAATATAAATAAAAATTTTATTTTCTAAATTATAATCAACTATAATTAAATATTTTCAAATTAAAAATTTAATAATATTTAGGAATTAAAATGAGAAGGACATTTCTGGAATATCATTAAAATATGAGGGGCATTTTTGTCCAATAACTTTTTTTTAAAGCTTCCCCTCCAAATCCCCCCAATTTAGGAAGGGGGAGGTTTTGAGGGGAGGGAGGGGAAAATTTCAAAAAATTTGCCATCCCCTCCTAAATTTTTAATCTTTCCAATCAAAAGGAGGAAACAAAAATCCCTACCCTCCATTCCTCTCAAACCAAATAGACCCTAAATGACAGGAGTATAGTATCTTATTCCACTACTCCTTTATGGGTTGTGTGGGATACAAAAGATTTGGATTGGAGGGGATTTTTTTATGAGATGAATTTTTTTTAAAAAAATTAGAGATATGACATTAAACAGTTTTTAATCAATTGTTCTTATTATTTTATTTTACATCTTCTCTTCATTAAAAGTTTATATCCTCATTTTTTTAAATTTTAAAATCGAACTCATAAATTTTTTTCTTTCCCTGTTCCTACATCAGAAACAACCCAAAAAAAAATTGTTTACGTGTCCCTTCTCTTTTTGCTGTCCATTAAAAAGTGATTTAATGCCAATTGATTTCCCTTTTTTCTAAGATAAAATCACAACATTGGTTGGGAAAAGACCACGAGTGGAAGTACCCAGTGTTCTCAGATCCGGACCGGACCGGCCGGTAAACCGGTCCGAGTCACCTTTTTATTTTTTTTTAAAAAAATTGATTTTTTAATTATTTTTTTAGAATTTCATATTAATAAGTCTAAAATATTCAACTTCTCACCGGTTTAGCCCCGGGTTAACTCCGGTCTGACTCCGATATGGCCCACTGACCTTTAACCCAGTACCCCGACCAGTTCAGTGACTGGTTCGGGTTTAATAACCTTAAAAGTACCCACAAGGGAGCCTTAAACCTTAAGGCCTTGTTTGGTTAGAAGCTTTTTAGATGAGGGGAGGGAAAGATAAAATAGAGTATAAGTGTGTTTGAATGGGAAAAAAGGGGGGGAAGAACAATTTTAGGGGTTGTTTGATTTTGTTTTTAAAAAAAATAAAACAAAAAAACCTGTTTGGTAAATTATTTTCAAAAAATTGTTTTTAAAAATAAAAAAAATAAAAAGTTGTTTTTAAAAACTAAAAAACAAAAACAGTTTTTAGTTGTTTTTTTGTTTTTGTTTTTGTTTTGAGGTCGTCACTTATCCATTATCAACACTACACTATTAGCGATGACCACCGCCACGTCATCATCGACAACCACACTACTACGTCACTTCAAAAACAGATTTTTCAAAATAATATATCCAAACAAATTTTTTTATTTTTTATTTTTAAAACTTATTTCTAAAAATTATTTTATAAAACTGTTTTTGAGAACTACAAACAAAGAATAGAATCAAACATTTGAACCAAACATAGCCGGAAGTAATTGTGATGGGCCCTATTTTGGATATGATAGAGAACCCAATAATGGAAAGGCCTCAGAAGAGGGGTTTCAATTTTGGGCCTCTGCTGTATTATTATTATTTTTTTTTTTACAGAATTAAATGGCGTTTATTAAGCCCGCATTAACAATATAAGACGTTCAATTTGCATCTCCTGAAATGAAACCAATGGTCATGATGTTATGTGAGGCACAATATAATAATCGTGAGAGCACTCTTTTTGGAGAATTAAATGGGGTAGAGATATATAGGTGGTGATCGATAATAATGAAGGAACGAAAGTAAGTGAAATTAATAAAGGCAATGTAACCTCCCCAACTCCCAAATATATATAAGTAGCCCTTGGCATAGGGTGCACGACAACTAAACACCAATCATCTATTTGCTGTGTTGTTATTAAGCTGTAGCGAGGTGCTGGCACGTGCCTTCCCCATACTGCTTCCGCACTTGTCTTATTTAATTTCCCATCCATCTCCTTAATTTTGCCCTAATATCACTATCATCTATCGTTATATTCGCGCACAACACAGAGAGTACTGTGCTCTGTGCTGTATTATATATATTCTGGCTGAGAGAGGAAATGAAGAAGCAAGAAGAGGGCATGAAGATGATGGGGGATTTGGTAGCGATGGTGAAGAGGAGAGCAACGACGTCATCCTATGAGAGGCTCAACACTACAAGTGGTGATCCAAACATGAAGATTAGAGTGTCATTATTGAATCTGAATCTGAATCTGAATCTGTGGGCAACATCACTCAGAGATGCTTATGTTGATGCCACGCTTTCTATTGCTCTACGTCTCGTGCCTTTCAACACTCCTCCTCAGCCTCCCTTCTTCTAAGCATCTTTTAGTTTCTTGTAAGAACTACATACTCATGCAACTACTTCTTTTGTTTACTGTTACCTACCTTTCCCTTCTCTCTCCAAATTAAACTTACTGCTTTTTCTTTGCCACCTCTCTCCTTACCCCAACACCAATTCAATATATATTTGTTCATTTGTATGGAGCGCACGCGTTTGCATGTGATATATGTGTGTGTAATAGTAATGAACTCATAATAATTAGTAATGAGTATAATAAATCAACATGCTTATTGTAGAAAACAGGGGCTTATCATTCTCACACCTCCATCAGGTGATGACCCCCCGCTCCTACAAATTTTGGGCCTTTTCGTTTCCATTCCCCCCTTCCCCCTCTGTTTAGAATTAGATCTTCCCTAAAAAAAAAAATAGTTTAGAAACGCATGGCTTAATTTTTATGGTTAGGATAGGTATATTTGATGAATAACGTCTCGAATTAAATGTGAAAAATATAAGAGAAAATAATGAATCATTCGGTTTTCTTTAAAGAACTTTTGGTGCGGTCCTTTTCTTTCTTTCGTGTGTGCGCAGGAAGTGCCAAGAAGAGCTCCGCGAGCCATCTATCTGAAAAATTAATGATTCAAATTTAATTTTTTTATTTAATGATTTTTAAATAAAAAAAATATTAGTCAAGAAATTAATTTTATTTGATATTCTCTACCTATTAAAATAATTTTTTTAAAAAAAAAAGGTAAAAACAAAAAAATTATATCGTTTAAATCTCATCTGGATGATCTAGATAGGCAAAACTCCCCCTGTTAATCCTAAAAATGAGTAGGGAAGCCGCTTTTCTTTTGTGCATGCTTTTCTTTTTTTCTTTTGATAAAAAAAGTGAGGAAGGTCCTAAGAGTGATCATCATGACCAGTACGACCTCCAAATAAAACTTCCATGAATACTTACATATAGCCCATTAAAAAATACTCACATCAATAATGAAATTTAACGTTGCAACCTTATGGGGTATATATGCTAACTCCTAATCAATTAGACAAACGTATATTTATTGGTTATAGCCACTTTTGTTAATGATATATATCTAATTAAAGCTAAATATTATTTGTCATCAAAAGTTCAAATGAGTTAGGCGCTTGGAATTCTCCAGGATTAAAACATTGACAGGGGTATTTATAGATTATTTATCAAGAAGACTCTTATATTGGAATTTATTATTAGTTTGTTTAAAATAATGATTGGAGTTTTTAAAAGTAATTTTTTAATTATAATTTATAAAATACGAAGTAAGTATGTGAGATAATAATTATTTCGATTTACGTACATAAACACTTACTTCTATAAACTAAACAAACGTTATTCCAAACATACCAAATATATATGTCCTTGTGAGACGTGAGTCGCATTCTTATTAATTAATCGGACTAGCCTTCATTTACACTGTTTACTACTTTCCTATTGATGAAAATATATCATTAATTTAACTTTGAATCGTAATTAACCCACGAATCCTAAAATCTTTGAAATATAAAAACTGAAATACAATATATTATATATTTTATTAATTTAAATTTACACATGTATTTCTCATCAATAGAAGGGGTGTGCACTAGCCAAAAAACGATGAACGAATATTTTATTTTAGGGATTGAGTTGCAAAATAGTTTTGGGTCAACGGCTCTGACAAATAAAAATAATAAGGGAACATTACAATAAGTTTCAAAAAAAAAAATCCTTTAAAATCATAAAATAAAAAATATTCCATTAACAATTTCAGTATTGATCATTGATAATTTAAGGGGTTTTATTCACAACTACTTATAATTATTTTTTTATTTTATAATTTTAAAAGATTATTTTTTTTATTTAGTACCTTATTATAATTTTTCTAAATAACAAGAGAGTGTACTAGCCCGAAAACGACGTACATTGTCACGGACCTTTTGAACCCAACGACCAGCTCCCACAGTCCCACGGTGATTGATTTGACTGATATTGCGCGTTTTGTGTTTGTCCTTGCTTTATGTTGGAATTTCCACCATTTTGCATGGTGCTTCTTCTTCTTCCTTCATGTTTCATTTTTATTCCTTTCATTTAATCGTACAGTACATTTAATTAATATCTCAAAAATTCATCTAATATATATATATTGAAGGCGCTTAGCTTTTATTTTTTTAACATTACTATTTAACTTGCTTAAATTCAAGCAGGTATTCATAATAATTTTAACATAAGTGGCTATAATTAGAAAACAAAACCTAGCTATGACTTATAACATGATTGGATAGCCTCCATAAGTGCTTTTCAATCGTGATTTACGGAATATGATGTATCTTTTATAGTCTACGAGGTAGCTTTTACAATCTACGAGGTAGCTTTTACGGTATATGAAGTAAATATATGGAGGAAATTTATCTCGATTTACATAAGCCCGATTCAAAATTGCTTGTTTCGGATAGTTTTTGGGATTCTTAAAAGTATTTATTTACGTAAGTTGAAACAAAACTTCTCTCACATACCATAAATTACGATTAAAAAATTATTTTTAAAGACTTCAATCATTATTTCAAATAAACACTTAATATATATAGTTACATTAATGCAAGAGAAGGCCATTAAAAGTGTAAATAAATAATGAGAATAAGGCTGTCAAAAACCGAATCCTGAGATGCGCATGCATGTATGTATGTGTATTGCTGCTTTGTTTGAAAATTTTCACGACTCAAAACCAGTGATGATTGATGATTTTAAGACTTATAAGCTGACATTCATTTGTGCAATAATAATAACGTAGTGGTATATTTTATAATTGTATGCAGTTGAGTCGGTCAGCACATGTCGGCTGGTACGTCCTTTTCTGACGGACATCATCATCTTCCGACCACTTAACTTGGATTCCTAATATATATTCATTAATAAAAAGAGAAGTTTGATTTGGAATCGTCCTATTACACTGCCCTCTAATCACATATTGACTTCCCCATAATAAATATAAAGATTATCTGAATTTCCTCTCTATTTTTTAGTTAATAAGAGAACTAATGTGTTAGAATTAGCTTTCTCGCTCCTTGTAAGCCTTGTGCCCATAGTAAAGTGATGGTAGCGAGGCTGAACAGAAATGGAGGGATTTAAATAGACTTACCTGTTTATTTGTATAGTTTTATTGATTTCGAGTAACGAAAACATTGCATCTCTCAAAATGTATGCCATACATATAATTTCAAGTTGAAAGAAAAGGGACCCGTAGTTGCGCTGATTAAATGAATAATGAAAACAGAAAGGACCGTTGAAATGATTAGCTAGGGGTGTGGGGGTGGGGTAGGTACGTTTAAATTAAAGGGACGGCGAAGTGGCCTGGGAATAATATTTGTTTAACCTGACAATTCAAAAGGGCTATTGCTATCACATCTGGGGGGGGCACAGATGGATGAGCAGTAGTAGGCCCTTGCATCTCAACAAAACAGAACGATGCCTACCTTCAACATCGTAGTCATTTTCGTTTTCCATTGTTCATACTTTGACTGTTTGACTGTTACAGCGTGCGTATAGCAGTGATGAGTGATGTGAGATGAATGACGCAGAATTAAATTGGGCAGCAGATCAATGCAAGCACCGAATAGTAAAGTGACGCGTGTGCACCGATCACGAATTGCTGATGATGCCTGAGACTCTTCTCTGATGTACGTGGCCAAGTCAACGGATGTGCTGGGTACTCGACACTATGATTGAGAATAGTAAACTAAATGCACACCATATCCCTCAAATTAAATATGTCGTGTTCGTACTGTGCCATGCACGATTTTTCTTTTGATGGGTACATATATGTATGTAATGAGTTGTTGGATGAGATTAAATTTGTTAGGGCCTATGACTTAGAACCGACAGTACGGGTGGTAAGTGCATCTTGTTTAATCCTTATAGCTGAAGTAATATTAATATATATGTATCATCTGTCTCTTAGTATGCGTAATGTGTCAGGAAAGAAGTACATATTCCGCTGTATATGCAGGACTTCACACGCACCAAGACACAAGAACGACTCAGTATTGCCAATTCAGTGTTCCCAACAACGAACCCGATCATGAAGGTGAGGTCTACTTTATAATTTTACTTGCTAATTGGTTTCTTGAAATTTTGTTTTACGAAAGATTTTGTTAATATAATTGAAACTTGGCGAATGGGTGCAGCAAAAAGTAACTATAAAGGTGGGGATGGAGTGCGAGAGTTGCAGGAACAAGGCACTGCAAATAGCTTCCATGATAAAAGGTATATATACGAGTCGTCATATGAATGAATGAATATAAGTAATATCCAAGGATGGATATGAGTTAGATATGTATAGAGGTGCAGGTGTGAGTTCGGTGGCAATAGAAGGGGACAGCAAAGATCGAGTGGTAGTGACAGGGGAAGATGTGGACACGGTTTGCTTGGGAAGGAATCTGAGGAAAAAGTTCCGCAGTGTGACGGTGCTGACTGTGGAAGAGGTGAAGCCCAAAAAGGACGACAACAAGGAAAAGGAGAAGGAGAAGGAGAAGCCCAAAGTGGTTACAGTGTGTGTGGTGCCGCCGGCTCATCCCTCCACGTGCTGCGGTGGGTGCAAGCCGTGTTCCAAGTGCGAGCCTTGTAGCAAGTGTGGGAGCCACAAGTGTGAGGGTGGGTGCAACGCGTGCTCCAGATGCGGCAGCTACAAGTGCCAAGGTCACTGTGCTGCCGTGATCTGCTACGGTCAGTGCCCTCCTTGGCTCTCATGTCCCTCTTGCTGCGCTAAGCCTCCCTCTGCCATTTGTTACAATGTCGTTTATGATCAAAAACCTGCAGATTCTTGCTCCATCCAGTGACACTCCCTCCACCATTAATCATATATAATCCCCAGCCTTCGCCTTCATTTCATTCCAATTCTCACCATTAATCATATATATCCTTTGATTTTCCCGTTTCTTTCACTGTTGCCATTTTACTCATTTTTGCACTTCAATTCCTTCAATAATGTGTTTCTCATAGTTTCTTTATTCGCATAATTGTAATTTGAACTTTGAAATTTGAACCCAAGCTTGGAGCCTGTAATACTCAAATTCTCTTTGAAGAAACATCAAAGAATTTAATTATATTCCACTCATAAAAAATTATAGGAAAAATTATATTGAGGTCCCAAACAAAAAAGAAAGTAAAGAAATGGTCCATCGAAATCCTAAAATAAAAAATTGGTCCTAAGGAGTTGTTAATAGAGCCCCTCAAGTTGTCAATATGACCAATTTTTTATTTTGCGATTTCGAATGATCGTTTCTTCGTATTTTTAGTTGTTTGAAACTTCAGTCAAGAGATGCATGTCCCTACGCAAAAGATCATTATCATCAGTGATAATTATAATCTTTTGTAGTTTAATAGTAAAATGATACACACATATCTATTGTAGGATAATGCGTATGTTAAAAAAGGGCATTGGCAAGCATAAATAATTAATGGTTTTTCCTTTAAATTTTTTAAAAATACAAATATAGACAGTATTTGATCGATATCATAATTATGAAAATAAATATTAAGCTACTATTGAGGTGTGATAAAAAATTTATAAAATGGGGAGTTACTTAGGAGCTGTTTGTTTCTTTTTTCTGTTTTTTTAAAACAGTTTTTAAAGTTATATTTAAATACAAGTTTTAAAAACAAAACAAAAAATTGTTTGAATAGCTGTTTAAAAAAATCTATTTTTAAGTAACATGATGGTAGTTAGCGCAAGTAGTGTGGTGTGGATGATGAATAGTGACAGCCTTTAAAAAAAAGAGGGAAAACAACTAAAAACTAATTAAAAAAAACAGCGTAAGAAGTGTGGTGCCAATAATATAATAAATAAGTGACGGACTTTTAAAAAAAATCAAACAAATCCTTAGCCGCACTAGCAAGTGGATATGGATACTAGCCACAAAATATTTTATAGTTGGCACTTAACGGTGAAAACCTTAATTTTAAAGCTTTCTGATAGTTTTGGACTAATACTCGAAGGCTTTCGAGTATAGAATAGCTGAATGATCACCTTTCAATTTGAATATTTGAGGCATATTTGTTTTCGAATATACGTACGTATAGTTCTTATCCGTCGAGATGCCTATTTTAAATAATGTTTAATTGGAGGCCAACTAAATTATTTGAAAAAGTAAAAGTGCATACAATTGGGTTTAGGTACGCGGAGAATGATCAGAGGGCGCGTACTAAGCGGCATGCATGCATGGATAATTACAGTGACTTTATCACTACTTGTCTAATACGGAGTAATAAGGATGGTTTCAAACTTGTTACGTCAAAAACAAGAATAAGGTGAGATAATTATTAATGGAGACCTTTTTCTTTATGTGAGATCATGTGCCACATAATTCATAGTTGGAAATCCATGACGAAGGCTAGTCCCAACACATGTCTGAAACTCTTGAAGTACTAGTAAATTTTGCAGAATCTGAAATCTAAGTAGTCACGTACAAGAGAGTTCCTTAATTGTTATTTGTCGGTTGGGATATATATAGTTTGAGCTACAAATGAAAAGCAAAACTTTTGGGTTCTGTTTTTTTCTCTTTGGCGGGGGATCTCAGTTGGTTAAAGGCTATTATAATATTAAAATAACTACTAATAAATAATTAAGGCTTATATATATAGACCATGTAAGTCAAGTCAAGAATATAAAATTTTTTATGTGAGCGGGTGTTGGCTAGTGGTTGGAATGATCCGTCAAGGGGTCTCTTGGGACAAAGATGTAAGTTATAGTATTATTAGCCAATCAAGTTATAGTCAAACTCCATTATTCTTTTAAGAAAATTATTAGTATTATTAGCCAGCCAATTCTATCATTGTCTTTGTTTTGAAAACGAAGGATTGTCCACGACAACTACTGTCATGATTTCTCCCATGGCCGTCTTTTTGTGTTTGTTTTATTTTCTAAACAAAATTACCAAAAGAATATAATTCAATTACTAACTTTAAAATCGTATACTTGTGTATTGTGAGATCTTAGTATTAATAATTACAATGCAACTCACCCACTCTTCTTAATCACCAATTATTAGTCACTTTGTGAGTAACGAAGTTACAAGTTTGTGTACGACATGTAACTTAATTTCTTAAACAAGAAAAGTATGTATGAGACCAGCTAAGTGAGATATTTATTGATTAAAATGAATAATAAAATTAGAAGAAGAGATAGATATGTATATAATATTACTATTATTGAAACAAGGGTGCGGCTTATTACTATATTTCAAGCAAATCGATTATAATTAAGTGATTAATTAAAGACGTATTCTCTTTATTTCAACTATATTCATCAAAAACAATTTTGGAATCAGTTTGTGTAAGATTAGATTGTCCAAATATAATGCATGAACGCATAATCTTGCAAGATATTTTGACTTAACATAAAACAAAAGCTAAAAATAACGTGAAGCTGAAATATTTGGGCTTAGATGAGTTTAGATGTTCTAGAGATTTTATTTCTTTTATGTCACGCAAATATCAAACAAAAAAGGATTAATATAATGCATTGTAAACTTGTTAATCGGGTGCATCATACACGTTCTGAAATGTGTAATTGTGTATAGCTGAAAACAGCCACTAAGCTCATATATATCAAGAGCCCAACTAGTGGGTTGCGCGTACATTAATATTATATTCATCTTTAACTCGTGGACTCGGTCCTTTCCAGGAATAGATGATATTGTAATGATAGATCAATTTACAGTTCTTTCTCTTTTAATTATAGGTTCGTCTAGAAACCAATCTCAACTTGTTTAAAAAGAAAGGGGGAAAAGGGCATGCCACTATTTCTCAAACGGAAGTGATCGGGAAAGTGTTGCACGATTTTTGTCTTACTTCTAGGCATAAGATTAGTAAACCAAAGACTAGAGTATAGTTTTCAAAGAATGTGAGGCTCCCACTCAGACGTGATATTTGCAATAGCTTGGGTTATCAACAAACTGATGTTCTTGGTAGGTATCTAGGTGCATCTTTAATAATTGCACGTATATCAATAAACACTTGTAGGTACATACTAGAGAGGATTCAATCTAAGGTTGCAAGTTGGAAAGGCAAATCTCTCTCCCTTGCTGGGCACATAACTCTTGCTAAATCGGTCCTTTCCTCGGTGCCACTTTATGCAATGCAAAGCACAATGCTTCCTCATACTTGCTGTGCAGAAATAGAAAAAGTCATAAGACAATTCATTTGGGGTTATTTTAATGATCATAAGGGGGTCAACTTGATAAAATGGGCTGATCTCTACCAACCTCTTAAGCATAGGGGTTGTGGCTTATTGAAGCTTGAAGCACAGAATAAGGCTTTCCTTTCAAAACTGGTCTATAAAATATTAATAACCCAGAAATTCTTTGGGTGTGTGTTTTGAAAGGGAAGTATAATAATAGGGGTACCAAGGATGACATATTTTGCTCTAACTCTTCCTATTTCTTAAAGAGTATTGCAAAAGTTTGGCAAGACACATTTTTCCAAATTAAACTACAGCCAAGAGATGGCACGAAAGTCAAATTTTGGGAAGACTTTTGGGTCGGGGATCTTGGCCCACTGAAGTTTCTTGCTTTTACGCAAGTCCCTGACTCAGAGCTCAATAAGACCATAACCGGATACATTGATGATGAAGGGAATTGGAAATGGAATTTATTCCATAATGTTTTACCATAAAAAACCTTAGAGGAGATATTGGTTGTCAGGATTGAAACCCAACCCACTGAACCTACTTATTGTTGGAATCTGACAGCATCCAGTAAATTCACAACCAGATCTACTTATAGACACTTTGAAGGCTTAAACTGGAACAAACCAGAATTTAAGTGGATCGTAATATGGAAGCTACCAGTAGCCCAACGAGTAAGAACATTTATGTGGCCCCTATTTAAGGAACGATTGCTTACAAATGTAGAAAGACATTGGAGAGGTATGACACAGGACCAGCAATGTTCCCTCTGTCGGACAGGTATTGAGGATATTGGTCATGTGTTCAAAGATTGTCCATTTGCAAACTTAGTTTGGAAGAAGATCCTTCCTTTAGACATGTGCTTGGATTTCTTCAGAAGTAATATTATTTATTGGTTACTTGGTATTTTAAAGAGCCCAGCCGTTAAAGAGTCTTGGAAAATAGGACTATGTGTCACTTGCTAGAAACTTTGGGAAGTTTGGAATCATCGAATTTTTGCTCAATAATCTTATACTATAGATGATATCATATCAACCATTCGAATTACGGTTAACCACACACGGAAGAATTTTTTAATACTTAGAAGGCGGTAGATTCTAATTTTCATATAATAACATGTTTGCTTAGATCTCTGGATCTCTGGCTTTATTTTCTAGTTCTCTTTGTAAACCTCATAGTCACAACTATATGTAACGGCACGGCGTCTCCCTTGGGGTCCCTAGACCCTTGGCCGTCTCCCACCGGGGTCCCTAGCGGTGCCGGACTTGAGTCACCCCACTGAAGAGGTCTTTCCCCAAGCCAGGATATCATCCTATCCCAAAGGAATTCCTTTCGCCTCCCCAGTGGATCGAACCCTCGCCCTGGGAGCAAGGCATAGGGTCTTTCCCATGACCACACTGGTAACCACTTGCGCTCATGTCTTTGTACAACTTATTTCTTTAATGAAATTTCCCTTTTCACGCAAAAAAAAAAAAAAAGGGGGGGGGAACGGAACGAATAATTAGGTAGGGAGAAATAAACAAAGTGACATGGAGGTGGAGGATATAAGCCGATGATAAGGACTTCGTCAGCGTGAGCCTCATAAGTATGTTGGCTAACATTTGTTAATATTTAGATAAAGAGCACAGGATAAGCTTGACAAGTTTTGGTCTGTTAATCTGTCCCCATTTTTGTGTGGGTTGCTTCTTGATTCTTTAATAGAACTTATATATACACACATACAGTACGTATGTAGGCTTTAATTAATCTTGAAACGTAAATCCTATTGGATTTCTTCGTACTACTAAAACATGGATCCCTCTTTAATTTAAATATAAAGCTATTGAGATTATATCAGTCGTGGTTACGTTGTTTATCCCATTTTAAGATAATAAATAAATGCTAGTTACACTACTATAGAAAACACATATTATTATCCTAAAAGACGTCCTTTAAAAAAAAGGAAAATAAAAAATTGACAGAGTGTCATTTCAATAATTATAAGTTGTAATTTTGAAATATTGGGCGGTTTTAAGAGTTCCAATTAAAATTAGAGACACGTAAAGGAAATTTTAGGCGTCCCAAAAATTAATTGGGATACCTAAAGCAGGGTTATTAGTGGCAAAAGACCTGCATTTTGGCGAGGATAAAAATTTGAGAAACTTTAGGCGTCCCTATTATGATTATGGACGTGTATTTGTAATAGTTTATCCGTCCATATTTGAAAATAGGAACACAAAAACTAAATGTGACATGTTTTGAATTTAAATTTTAAATTTTAAAGCCAAATAGACGCTTTTATTTAAAATAAGGATGCCTATTTATTCATACAAGTGTCAGCCTTTATGTCAATCAAAGTGTGACATAAAGGCTGACTTGTAGCCTAGTTTATGCGTCCCTATTCAATAGGGACACATAAATCAACACATGTCAGTCATTTGACTGACATGCTTTAATTTGTTGGCAAAATAGGTGTCCCTATTGAGCTGTCAATCATACTCTGTCACTTTTATTCCTTTTCTCCATTTCGCATCTCTGCTCTTGCTTCTCTCCATTGCTCTCCATTTTCTTCATTTTGCATCTCCACTCTCCCTTCTCTCCATTTTGCATCTCCTTAGCTCTCTCTTCTATCTCTCCGTTCTCTCACTCATTACTACATAAAACACATATTACTACCCTAAAAGACATCTTTATTTTAAAAAGGGAAGTAAAAAATGGACGGAATAACATTTCTATAATTATAAGCTATAATTTTTAAATAATTGACAGGTTTTAGGCGTCCCAAATAAATTTAGGGATGAGTAAAAGGTACTTTAGGCGTCCCTAAACTTTATAGGGACGCCTAAAGTAGGGCTTCTTTGGCATGAATGAAAATTTGAAAGACTTTGTGAGTAGTTTATGCGTCTCTATTCAAAATAAGGACGCTTAAACTTTTTTTTTTTTGCAACATAGGCGTCCCTTAATGCAATAGAGACGCCTATTCCTATGATATTTTTGTTATATCCTATATCTAACCCCAACTGTTTCCTCCCTTTTCTCTCTACCTCTCTCTTTGCTCACACATCTTGGCTGAAAAACTTGTCAAACTCTACATTCAAAATCAAAGTAGTTATATTTTTTATGTACGAATTGCATATACTGCTATTAAGTCATCACAATACAGGTCAGTATTTACCGAATTCGAGTTTCAACTCTACTATATTGCCACGCTTCTAGTTCGATTTTATTGTTATAATTAGAAACTTAATCGGTCTTCTCTATTTCAGACGAGGACGGTTCAAGTAAAGAATGTTTCAGATCTAGCTACTAAGAGAGAGATTCACAAATTTTTCTTGTTTTCTGGAGAAATCGAGCACATTGAGATCCATAGGTGATGTATTTTGCACACAGAAATGTTCGATTTTTGTTCTTTTTCTTTCTGTTATTTGAATTCGAGTTTGATTATTTTGATATAATTGTCTCTTGTTGGATGTTGAGAACATGGGGGAGAACAGAAGATAGGCAAGAAACCACAATTACTTTTACTCTTTATCCAATGATGAAACTTTAGGCGCCCCTAAGTTAGGGACGCCTAAAGTCTTTCTTTACTATGTCCTTCGAATAGGCGTCCTACTATAAAGGGATGTTGAAAAGCCCAAAATAGGGACGTTGAAACCCCTTTTTGTAGTAGTGACTCTTTCACTGATGGTCTTTCATTTGAAGAGGAATAGAGCTCTTCCTCTCAACACCGTGGGGTGTCTCCGTCTACATCATTGGCCACATGTACTAACTTTGTATTAAATTCTTCCTATCTAAAATTGTCACACAAATTGCTATTATGCATCCCCACCTTCACTTGTTTAAGTTATATTTTATTATGATATTAAGTCATATAAAAAAGTAGGAGAAGCACACTGATTGGCTAGCTAGTTAGGACTTGGCTTCATGAATTCTTATTTAATTTATTATAAATCATACTAGATTTCCATATTGTTAACTTCTATTTTTCTTAATAATTTATGTATGGGCTGACTATAGTTAATAATGACATTTTGCTTCCAAAGTAAAAATGAGATAAAGCACAGAGAAGCAGCTAATAAAACCGCACAATTATTAGCTATATTGGAAAATAATTTATTAATGTAATAATTAGGAAAGTGATTAATTGTTAAAGTGTGGTTTGAAAAGAAAGTAATTGATCAGTTGCTTACGGGGAAAAATGATAATCTTGAAAGTCAGAATGCATCTTTTTTAACTTATTCTTCAGCTTTTTTGTCCCCTACTTTGACTCATTTTATCATGTTTTGATGCTAATTACGGTTTTTAAAAATATAAACAATTTTTTTAAAAAAAATTAGTTTTTACCTCCATAAGTAAAAGGAACGTCTAAAGTCCCACTTTAAGCGTCTTTAATTTTTTTAGGGACACGCAAAGTCTTTCTTTAGACGTCCCCTTCTTAACGGACGTTATTTCCATTATTTACTACGTCGTTTGTATAGGAGTCCCCTAGAAAAGGATGTTAAAATGCTTAAAATAAGGACGTTAAAAATACTTTCTGTAGTAGTATTATCTTTATTTTATGGGAAAATATTTTTGTTTTGATTATTTTTCCAAACATTTGTTTAAAAAAATATATATGTAGATATCACTGGACTTCTGATTATAAGATCTCGTTATTAAAGCTTGACAAGTGTATACTTTTTATCATTTCTTTAATAATTTCATGTGAAGAGGATGCTTAGAATTTTATGTTTATTTAATACTAGTATTAATTAATTGCTAAAATAAGAGGACAAACAATCTTTTTCTTTACCCAGGACAGAGATGTCACAACCTTTAGTCCTTTACTAGAGATTAGAAGGACAACTCCTGATAATTATTTTTCACTCAACATGTATCACTGAAGTTGCATCTTCTTGTTAAAGGGACGCCGAATGAAGCCTGCTGATCTCAATTCTAATTCAATTACACACACACCCAAGAACAATGCGCCTGTTTGGTGGCATGGAATTTCGCTCATGAAAATGGAATTAGAACCTAATTCTATGTCTTGAGTATGTTTGGTAGCATGGAATTTAAAACAATTTCATTTCCATATCCATTAAAATATATGGATTTGGTTTCCATGTTGTGACCTTAAGATTTCCAATTCCATATCTCTATTTTCATTTTTAACCTTTGCCTCTTCCATTTCAACTTTCATAGTTTTCCCCGACTATCTCCCTCTTCCCCGACTTTCCATTACAGGCGAGGTCCACCAACAACTTGTGCTTGCAAATTCGAGGGTAGCAACAACGATCTTCTCTAACGGTGAGGGCCAGAGATCGTCTTCAAGCGTGCAACCTTCCTTCAAGCACAAATAGACCTTGCAATCACAATGGCAAGTCAGAGATCGTCTTTGATGGCGGCAATCTTCTCTTATGGCAAGGGCCTCCTCAAACTTCTCATCCTCCCACTGTCCATTGCGGCAATTCTTGTGAAGTTCTTTATGGTGGGGCAAAGCATTTTTGTTTTTAAGGCTTTCTTTTTTTATTGGTATATGGTGTTGGAGTTTTTAAATTTGCAAGTGGGTGTGTCAAATAGGAACAAGTCTCATATTACTTGGGAGAGAGAGAACACAAGAGTATATATCACACCTTATGAAATTAGGCTAGTAGATGGGCCAAGAAGGAAAGTGGGCTCACGCACACAACAACGGGTCACTAGGAGGTAAACGCAATTGAAATTCGATGATTCCCCCCTGCGCAAGAATTAAAGGCGGACTAGGCACTTTTTATCAAAAAATTTTTTGGATAAATCTAAAATTTATTTTGTGAAAAATGGCTTTTCGGAAAAACCCAGTTTTGAGGCATTTGAATTTTGAAACCTAAACATTTCGGTTACAAGGGTCATAACCAAATTTTATCTTCTTCAACCAGCCATCATGACCAACGTTCATAACCTCCAGATTTCAAAACCGCACAATAAAATCTGTTTATGACATTCAAATGTTTAGAAACCGCTAATTAAATTGTGGTTATGGGCATTGAATTTTTTGTCCAACGCTTAGATGCATAGAGAGCCTATAAAAAGGCACAGCCTATACGGGAGGTTCAAGTATCCAGCTTTAAAATCTCGAGCCCTCTTCCTCTCTGCCCTCTATGTTTTTGCTGTTCTGTTTCATCCTGTGTCTACGGGAAGAGTCCATTTTATCCTGGGGAGTGCCGCTTCCAATCTACCAATGGTTGCGGAATAGCTCTTAAGGTCAGCATCAGTGGACGTGACTCATATTACAGATTTTGCAGGAGTTCGCCAACATATGGTAGGTTTTAGGGCCCGTTTGGTACGCTAGAATTGATTTTGATGGATATGGATATGGATATAGATATAGAAATGGAAATGAATATGGATATGTAATTAGAAATTGGGTTTAAAGGTGTGTTTGGTATGTACATGGAATCCAAACATTATTTTTATTTAATATTTATATTTTAAATGTGAAATTATTAATATGCCCTCATCTAAAAAAAATCTAACAAGTACCTCAAACATCCAAACTATTTTTTATTATTATTATAATTAATTTTTTTAATAATAATTTTTTCTAATTTTTTTAATATATTTTAACCAGATCCCCCTTTTCTTTTTATTTCGAAAATTACCTACTAATTTCATTTTTTTCATTTTTTATAAATAATTAATTCAAAATTATAATTATATCCTAGAAATAAAAATAAGGATGTTACAGTTGTCGCCTGAGTGAAGAGAGGTTGCCGTTGTTACCGAAGGGAAGAGGGTAATGGAATTGTGAAGGTGTAATTATAAATCTTAGCTTTTGGGATGTAATTCATTTTGGTGGAATTGTTTTATTTGGCTTCCATATGGAATTGGAATTGAGAGCCAATTTCATTGTACCAAACAAACTCTCTGATGGAATTAAAACCCAATTCTATTTCCATCCTCTCCAATTCCAGTGTACCAAACGGGCCCTTAGTGTTTATTCAATTGCATAAGCTTCTACAACTTCATCAATGTGGTGAAGATGTCCTTGGTTATTTAGATTGAAACAAAACTATTTTTGGGGGGCTTAGTTCGATTTTTGATGGTGGCTATATTGCAGCTATTTGGGGAGATGAGTTTGACTGTCTATAGAAGAATTTTTGTTTTACTTTTTAATAGAAAGATATTTTAGTCTTTTTATATAAAAATTAGGTCTCATATCCAAAATATACTAAACATACTTTTAAATCTCATATCTATCTCAATTTTCATCTCCATATCAATTTCCATCAAAACCAATTCTACATACCAAAGAGGCCGAATATAATATCGGGCTTCATCTTTGGACCTTTGTTTATCTTTTGTCTCCCTTCGGGCTCTCGCTATGTTCGGTGATAGATATGCTAAAAGCATATCCACTTTTTGGTGCCAATATGAGATAGAGACAGTTAAATTAGAGTGAGGGCAATAGGTTATTTTATTTGAGATACAAGAGTGTATCTAGTTAATTCATTCATCAGAGATAGGTGTGCCTCCCACTACATTTTTTTAACAGGAACAATTAGACATTTAAACAAGTGCTAAAATATATAGTCAGACGGTTTGGCATTGATTAGAAACAGAGGAGGAGCCTCCCTAGAGATATTTATTGGAAAAAGTTACAAACAGTTCACTTACTTGTTCCAATGGTGGACGCCTGCTCTTGCAAGAATTAATTACCAATTGTCGGCACTCGGAAGTATACTTTATGTGTTTCTGTATTTTAATAGAACCATATTCCCATGAATCTTTCTGTGCGGCACCAATCATCTGAATTGGTCACCACATGGTTAGATTCGGCATGTTTATGCTTTCTTTTTCCTCTACGTATATATGTGAAATTTGTTGCGTCACTTCACACAAATAAGATTAATCTCACTACAATTAATTGCTGCCACATCCAAATACCTGTAGATCTCAAGGTTGTGAAATAATTGCCTTCTCAAAGAGGAGTTGGCGTTAAATAATAAAATGACAACCACATTTGTACAAGGCATGAAAATGTATGAAGATATTTTATAGGACTAATAAGTTGTTAGTTAGGATAGTAAATGGTAATATCCGTAAAGAAGAGAATGCAAGTTCAAATCCCAAAAAACACAGTTATTATGAGAGGCAAAAATCTTTTACTTTCTAGATCTTAAATGAGGAAACCCTCGGCCTAAGGGGAAAAAAAAAGATAATATTTCACAGCCATAATGGTGATGCTGTTGGGCTGGATTTGATTGATTTTGGTGCTTTTTGCAGGGAGAGAATCAGATGTTGGCCGATGAAGGTGGGCACACACTAGTAGTGATGCATGAACGAACCAATAGGGAGTGAACACTTGAAGAATGATCCTCTCAGTCCAAAAAGGGAAAGCCCAAAGGAATCCAAGTTATAGAGAGCACTGTGGATGAACAGTCCAGATTGTAAGAAACTAACCCACATGATTCTGAGCCACTGGGGGTGAGCCCCATGATATTCCAAATGAGGAATGGAGGTATGGGGTGGTGACAGGTGTTGAGGATGAAAGCTACCTCTCTCTTGCTTTAAAGAGCACCCAATTTTTGCTTTTCTCATCCAACTGTTACACTGGAAAATAAAGAAAGTGAATCCATCCAAAGGAGATAGATAAGGAATGTGTGTTGAAGGTTGCTCTTTCTGCTCCATGCTTCCTTGCAACTTGCTATGACAAGTCCTCTTCATCCTTGACGGTCCAAGTTCAAAAGTTGTGGATCCCATTCCTCTACATTTCACTTCAGGCGATAAACTCACTTCATATTCTCATCGATCTGTCTCCAAAGGGGACATGCCTTGCACTTGCATTATCTGGTTTCTTTAGCTTTTACTATAGATGGAAATAGGTTAGAGTTAAGTAGATCGGGGTTTGTAACAGAGATTTAAAGCTTGAGTCTATATAAAAGTTTTTTTTTTAGACCAAAGCCTAAGTCTTCAAAAGGCTTGAAACCTTTTTAAAGACCTATTTAAAATGTAGGTTTTTAAATGAGCTTAAAAATATATGCCTCTAAATTCACATATGACCCTTCAAACTTATTTACAATACTAGGATGCCTTAAAAGCCTATGATCCATTCTCCTTGTGATATAAGAGTTTAGTAAGAAAAAGAAAAATGATTAGTGACAATTGTTGTTTGAGCAAGTAGAAATGAAAAAAAACTAATTGTTTGTTGGCTAATAAGATATGTTTTTAAAATTTGAACAAGCATAATAAGAGGCGTATAAAACTAGATTTTACTTCTTACTATTCTCATATACTGAGACAAATTCCTCCTATGTATAAAACTATATTTTACTTCTTACTTTTTTCATTTACTGAGACAAATTCCTCTTACGTATAAAACTAGATTTTACTTCTCACTTTTCTCATATAAACTCAGACAAATTCCTCCTACATGCTAAGATTATAATGTTTCATTTGGCACTAAAATAAACTTACAGTAATTATTATACTTTAGCAGACAACGCAAATTAGGGGAGATTGAGTGAATTAGCGTTGCTATCTCAAGTGATCAAAGAGAAGAGAGGTAGGAATAAATGATTGATTAATGAATGTAAGGGTTGAGTATGAAGGATTGATTAAGGCTAAGTTGGCAATTTTACGGATGATTAATAAAATTATTTAGATTATATTATATATAATTATATAATAGTATAACTCAAAAAAGTAAATAAGGAAGGCCTATAGGCTTGTAGTCCATGTCTTATGACAATAGGCCTACTTTATTTATCTAAATAGGTTTGGTAATATGCATGAGTTTAAGTATAACCTATTTACTAAATAAGCTAAATTAGATTTTATGTAGGATAGGTCGTAGGTTCTGTTAGAAGCCTAGCCTATTTCCATCATAGCTTTTACAACATTATATTATATTCTTTTTACCTTCTTACATCTAATACAACTCATTTATATCTCCTCACCATCTACAGGAAAACTTAACTACGGTAATTGATGAACTTCACATCCTTATCTACAAAAATGGATTATTACATTCATTAATTTGTCCCATTCTTGAAGCGCGGCGTTGTACTCTTTTTCTTCATACACTACCCATAGTGACATGAAACAAGCTAAGATTCTTAAGAAAAAGACAGGCAAACTCAAACTTCATTAATAGTCATCCATCCCTAATGGTTTATGTCATGGCAAATATGGGAAGAAAATCAAGCACGCATGAGTCCTCACTAGTGTTATTCATATATCCCGCTTTATTAAACGTCTTGCCTGCTTGCTGATGGTGACTTCCAACCATGCCTATGGATAGCAACATCTTCAACCTTCCAGCTTTGGAGTGTTCGATCGGTTTCTTTCAAAAAGTCATGCCTCTTAATCCGGAAAATCAATTCACACAACGTAACCCACCACTCCTCAGACCCCTAAGTTCAGAATGAAAACAAAAAAAAGACAGATGGAGGCTTGTCTCCATATATTAATTAACCAACATATTCTACACATTTCTGAACCACCTTGATAGTGAATTCACTGGCCTTGACCCATGCAAGGTCCTGCTCCGGTGGATCAATTGTCTTGTGGGCCTCAAAGGAAATGAAGAAGATGGACGTAAATTACAGCAACTTTTTTACCACTGATTCGGACTAATAGAAAATATGGTGATATATAATTATATATAGAACATTTGCAGAAATCCTATCACAAATGGAACACACAATATATATGTGTAGCATAATTAAGCGAGTGATAAAGGCGAATCCTACTGGATTGTTGTACTTACTGTCTGAAAAATCACAAAAATAAATGTTCCTCCCGTAAGTCTGCTGTTAATTACTATAATGGGTTCAAAAAAGGGGAGGGTAGGAGAAGAATGAAGTTAGTAGAGAAGGCAATTGGCATGCATGGATTACGTAAAAGGGTTGTTAGAGAGTAGCAAATTAAAGGGGAGAGAGTGTGTTTGTGTGTCCTTTAATCCTTTAATGAGCATTTAATCCAGCGAGAAGTAGTTACAACAAACAACATGCCATGAGAGATAGTGAGCACATGAATATACATGTGATGGTCAGTACTAATGGGTTTTATGAATGGTCCTTCTAATTAGCCACAGATCTTTTCAATGGGCAGGCTGGCTTCCTTTTTCTCTTTTCCTATAAATAGGTGCTTTCGGCCTGCATCATACATATAACACAAGCTCCTCCAGTAGTAGTGCTCCAAGCCCACCTCACTTTTCGTTCTCTGTTTCTTCTTCTCATGAGCCTCTTCTTATAGCAAACAACAGTAAGAAAGAGATAGATAGGAGGCATTTTGGGTGGGAGGTTGTTGACAGAAGATAGAGAGCACAGATGATGATATGCATATATACAATTGCATCTCACTCCTTTGTGCTCTCTATGCTTCTGTCATCACCTTCAGCCTCCGATCACTATCTCCCTATTTCTATTTCCAACTCTCCTCCACATAACAATCATACATGTTCATCTTTTCTGATGATTTCATATATACTGGCCTGATGAGATGATCACTAGTTAGCATGCATATTATATTCTTCCCTTCTAGTCAGTTTTATTCAACTTCATTCCACCTGAAAGTTGTTAATTCCTCGTTCCCTGCAGACTATATATGTGCACCTATATCCAGTGAGTGGTTGGAGTCTTGGAGATGAAGGATCTGTTGGCTAAATGGGTTTGTATCTTAGTATGGCTGGTGTGTATATATGTATGTGTGTGAACCACTAAATCTATGAACCACTCAAGTATGTTGATGCAATATTATCATGGCCATCTAATTAAACTCCAAAGAATTTGGCAGATATATGAGTTTCTTAACAGCAGTAGTGATTTCATCATATCGTTTCTTGTTTAATTATTAATCAATTAAGACAGATAGATCAAGTATTGTATGGTGACTGGGGATGTGCGCTTTCCCATCTCAGCTGCGCTCCTAACTGCACCTCAATTTTATACCCCTTCCCAAATATTTTTTTTCATGGTTCTTTATTTAATCATTAGACTATATATAAAATAAATGATATTTTGATATCTTATGACAATACGGAGCTATTTTCAGTTTTTTTTTTTTATGATTTTTGATAGATTTAAAACTCAAAATTAAAAAGAAACCACATAATTTTGGGGTCCTATATTTTTTAAAAAATTATAAAAAATAGAAAACAAAATTTTTTTTAATCTAAAAATGTGATTTATTTTATATAGAATCTAAAAATCTAACTACACAGGAAAAGTACCAGCGGGCTTCAAAATTAAGCGGCAGCTGACACCACAGCCCGATGTGCAGCGCTATAGAACA
Source organism: Albizia julibrissin (assembly GCA_037074505.1). Lineage (NCBI taxonomy): Eukaryota > Viridiplantae > Streptophyta > Magnoliopsida > Fabales > Fabaceae > Albizia > Albizia julibrissin. The sequence goes on along the minus strand of CM073489.1, from coordinate 37,890,057 downwards.
TATGGGTGAGTAGGATGATGGAAATATGATTGGCAGGTAGCCAGAAGGAAGGGAAGCAGCAGCACTTGGTGATGCGGTGTAGCAGAAGATAGAAGAGGGAAAGAAGAAAAATATGGGGGGTCCCAAGTGCAAGTACTGATCATGACATGTTGCAGAGGGAAGGGCATATAATTTTTCCACTCTACTATCCAGTCATTTCTATTGCAGTCAATCAGTGTACGGTCTGTAAAGAGCCACATCAATAATATGCTATCCATTCCACTCATCGCAATCAAAGCCGACCGCCACTATTCATCAACAAGACCAACCTCGTTCGTCCTTTTTTCTCTTTCCATAATGAAGGGTCTCTCTCCATATCCACTAGACGAGTATTCTGGATTATTCATTTTGTAATTTGAAAATGTGAACTACCAAACCGTTTGATTATGTGTGTATATATTGTTCCAATCGTTCCACTTTTCACCTATATATTTCCACCGCATTCAAGTTAACTAGAAAATCAGAAACCTTCTTCGGCGCTGATTAAGAAATATATATATGAAGAACCATTCTTTCGTTCTCGTCATCAATGCATCTACTTGGTGCTGAATCAGAGCTCAAAAAGGACAACTCGTTCAATTCTAAACCCAGGAGGTTGCAGTTAGATGTCGGCATGTCTCATTCTAGTTAAAGTCATGGCGTATGATTTTTTGAGGAAAGAAAAGAAAACCGTATGGACAATTTCTCAATATCTTGTTCAATTGCAACAAAATATTCTCTGTGCGGTCCAAATGAGTTGAGTTTGAAGGGAAAGAAGGGAAATTTGATCATTATAGTCTTCGAGTCATAATGTTCGAATAATCAGTTGAAATCATGGAGATAGGTTCATGCACAACTGCTGTGTCTATGCACTTGATTCAATCTGTTATAATTTTAAATAGATTGTTTCGCTTTTACTTCAATGTATGGCAATAATATCGTAGGTTGCTTACATTGTAGAGAATCAAACAAATCTGAGTATCTGTGTTTGTTTACCGGCAAGGTGTGCGTATTCGTAATCGATGATAGAATTAAATGATGGCCGTACGACATTATTAAATCAAAATATATGTTAATGAATAATATTTTGGGGATGACCAGAGAGAAATATAATATCGAGTAATAAACCCAGATATATTCACTTTTGTTCAATGACAAACATATTAGCCAAGGGTATTTGCTTCATTGTGTCGTCACATTGGAGAACACCATGCAATTGATTGCTGCAGAATATTCTAGTCTTCGCCGAGAATATTTCTTGTCATATATACTAGTTAAGTTTATTAGCCATGTAAGAAGTGCTTGATTGGGCGGGGGATATAACTTCAGCTAGTTTAGCCATAAGGCGTGTAAGTATATGCATGTGCGACTAAATACTTATTAACTTAGTTTAGAGAGGATTAAAGACTTTTGAAGAAGTTAAAAACCTGGTGGGGATAGAAAGATATATGAGGAAGAAAAAAGGAAGAGTGAGTAGAGAGAGAAAGGTAACGTAAAGAAATGGGGATGGGTACAGGGACATGCATGGACATGTTCGGATGGAAATGAGACTCAGAGAGAGAGAGTACTTTGTATAGCTTTGGTGCTTGGTTCAGTTCCTAGAGAACCGCATAGAAGAACAATAATAAGCTCTAGGCATCAAATAAAGATAAGGTGTTTGGAATAGTGATTGAAATATATAAAAATGTTTTTTAATCGTGATTTATAGTATATGAGGTAGTTTTTACGATATACGAGGTAAATATATGAAGTAGTTTTATCTCGATTTACTTGAATCAAGCTTATACATAAGTTATTAGCTTGTTTGATTTAACTTATGCTTATGTATAAGCCCGATTCAAGTAAATCGAGGTAAAACTCCTCCACATATTTACCTCGTAGACCGTAAAAGCTATGTCATATACCATAAATTATGATTAAAAAAATACGATTGAAAGTTTCAATTACTATTCTAAACATAAGCTAAACTAAACATCCTCTTATATTGTGCATTTTTTCCCTTAAAAAATGAGAGCAATGATGTCTCTCATGCTGGAATCCACTATTTTCCATAAATACCCTCATTAGCTTTCTAGGGAGAGAAACAAGTGCATGTTTGAGTTAATGATGAAAAAATATGAGGTAAATTTTTTTTCACATATTTACCTTATATACCATAAATCATATTAGAAAAGTATTTTATATCGCTAATCCACACATATACTAAGAATATAAGGAATAGTAGAGGGGATTTTTTTTTTTTTTTTGGTTTTTGGGGGGAGGGTGTTGAGCAATTGGGGCAGCTGAATTTCAGATAGAGCGCAGCTGTTACTAATGAAATTGTTGTTATTACTTCATGCAAGTAAAGTTGTTGATCATTTAAAAACTAATCATTTTCTATAATTTAAAGCTTGATAGTTATCTTATACTTCTTTCCCTATTTAATATAATATATATTTATCTAATTTAATTAGATTAATAAATGTAATTAATATGATATGTATTTCTTAAAAAATCATAGTTATTTTCTTTAATTTTGTTATTACTTTCCTCACTGATTATTATTGAGAAAATATCAATAGAAGTAAATTAAAAAAAGATTGAAAATTATGAAAATTATGTTTTATATTTAGGATTAAGATTAATTCTCTAAATAAATTTATATTAAGGAACGGGGGGAGTATAATATCTTGCACTATATTATTGGGAAGTACTTCATCCGATCCTTAATATAAGATATATTTATATAATTTAATTATATTAAAGTAGTCAGTTACATTAGTTAATATGACATATATATTCTAAAATACTTTAGTCATCATCTTTTTTAATTTTCTCTTTCCCTCTCCTCCTTAATTACTGTTAAGAGAGTATCAACAGGGTAAATTAGAAGATGATTAAATTAACTCTCCAAATATATTTTAAATTAATGAAAGAGTGGAGGGAGTATTATTTATCTTATAAATACATAATATTTTCTCAAAAAAAAATCTGATGATACAGTATTATATTTTTTTAAAAAAATTGCAAACGTAAATAATGAAGAAAATTAATAATGTAAATGTGGGATCCCTGTTATGAAACAGAAGTAACACGGTGAGAGGATCCAATGTCCAACGGAAGAGACAACACCATGAATGAGGAAACGTCTTGCGGATAATGGTTGGAGGCTGATGAGCAAAGAATGAGAGCATATATATATATATATATATGGGTCAGTGTAGAACTAAAAGCATAGACGAAATTTACAGTCACAGAGACCAACCATGAATAATGGAATTCGTACCTTTCGATTATTTGGCCACCATTAACTTAAGTGTATGACAAGCTGATAAAAAGTACACAAATTTCTACATTTCCAATCATGCCATGCTCACCCTCACTTCTGCTTATGTACAGTTCTGACTTCTCCCGTACATTTCCCTTTGCTTTTTCCAAGGGTTGCAGTTGCACACTCCACTCCAAGCTTCAGTTTAGCAAATTTTGAGGATTTTTTATTTTTTGGACGTGGTTATATAAAATTTTCAAGAGAACTACGCTTCTAGATTTACCGGGCAAGTATTGATCGGGTGTGAGAACCAGTAAAAGCAAGGGCTGGTCAGAACTACAGATTAGGATTAAAAGGCACTCATAATATAATAGTTTGTTTGGAATAGTGATTAGAATATTTAAAAACAGCTTTTCAATCGTGATTTACAGAATATGAGGTAAATATGTGAGATGGGGGTTATCTCGACTTACGTGTATAAACACTTATAAACTAAGTAAACGATCAACCAATCATAGCAAAATTTCAAGAAAAAAACATATTTCCTTAATTTTCATGACGGAAAAAAAACAGATCAAGGAAAGAAATAAGACGTGTACTATGTAAAAATTACTTTTAAAATTTTCCAGTTTTACACTGTGTATTAAAATGCCACATTATCTTAAATTTTAACTACATTCACTTAACGTCCTTGTTCTAACAAGGTTATCATTGAAAACAAGAAACGATTACAACAAAAGTGAATAGGAAGGGAAGAAGAAGAAGAAGAAAAAGAAAAAGACTTGTGGCAAGAAAAGGTTAAAATTTGAGAAGTCATTGGGGATGGGGCTAGTGGATAAGGGTATATGAAGGGTACAAGCAGCATTATGCTCAAAATTCCCAATATCAATGGTTCCTCATCATTCTAATTCTCAGAGCCATGAAATTTGGGTGCAGCACAGATTCCACTGCTTCGCTAGGCCGGGCCCATCACCCTCTTGACCAGGTTCTATGTTCTTACACTCTTCCCCCAATCATTCACTCACTCTCTTCACAACTCAATCCTCTTCCCACATTTCAAGGTAGGGATTGAAGCCCTTCAATCTACATCCACAATGTGGGCTTTAGCCCAACGCAGCAAAACAACTACGCAGACTGAGGCCAATATATTACATGGAGACTCCCCCTCGGCCCAGAAAATGGCTGTGCCTTGAGTCATGATACGAGATTGGGAGGTAGTAATGGATATAATTTCTAATGGAAATAAACACCTTCTCAACAATAATGTATATTCTCTCAAAAAAATCAAGATATGGTTGGGTCAAGCCAAATCATGAGATCTCCATGATCAACCCATACTTTCCATTCCAAGTAAATAATCATTGTTTTCCTCCTCCCCTGTGACAAAACAAGAGGCAATCAGGAATATTCTCCCACTTAAAAAAATGATTTAGGTTCGTTTGTGTTAGTGCCAGTAAAAGTGCTTTTTTTTTAATATGACTTTTACAAAAGTTATATTATAAATGTGATTTGTATTTGGATTGATAGTTGTAGAAATAATTTTTTTTAAAAAAGTCAGATTTTTGAGCTTCTTTTCAAAAGCTACTTTTAGAAAAAAAAACATAGTTGCCAAAACGCTAACCTAAAATACCTTAAACTAGTTGCCACCAAGCTTTTCTTTAAGAAAAAAATATGTAATGTCGTCCCAAACAAGCTATTAATATGTGTTAAAGAACATTCGCCAATAAACGTATCTTGGGAGATAGCAGGGTCGCCCCATTTTGAGCTCGACAGTACTTAAAGAATTAGTCATCGGACTCGTTTCGGTGGATACTTACCTAACAAAAAAATAAGCACATAAAAAAAAAATCTCTCAAGACCTAATTGATGTGCTGCCTAAGATATCTGTCTATAAACATGTGACAATTATTTGAAAGAAGAACGATGGACGATAAGATTATTATTCGTGAAAGGGGACAAACTTCAGAAGAGATCAGGTTTTGTCCATCTATAAAACAGTTAGTGTGCTATGCTAAGATTCTGGGATGCCTCGTTTTGGTTCACATTCTTGGTTTTCCTCCTTCATTTATGAAATGCAATCAAAAGAATCAGCTCGTTCTGTTTTCAGGGAACAGCCAATCGACATCATAATTATAATTATTTTCATCACGTGACTTCAAATATCATGCCGATAAACGATTAACTCTTTGTTGGATGAAATTCATAGCGGGCAAGAGAATAATAGCTCAAGTACTCTCTATATAATGAAAGAGAAATGGGACCATGTTGATCTCACTGGAATAGGGGAATGGTAAGAACATGCTCCAACGAATGATAGAGATTGGCCGTTCTCTAATTACCTGGCTAACATGATCCACTTTGATATTGTCTCCCCCAGAATATTTAAACAAAAGTCAACAATATAATTATAAAAAAGATATATATTTATATAGAGAGAGAGAGTTATGGACACATACTTTAAATAATCCTTCAATTTCAAGAGTGTTCCTTGTATATATAAGCACCTCTCCTTGGTCATTGTTCCTCATGTAGAGGTCCAAGTTGCTCCAAGAAGATAAGAATAATGGGAATTCTTGGGGGCGAAAAAGTGAAGTTTATTGCCGTATTGCTTTCTCTTCAGTTTTGCCTTGCAGGATTTCATATTGTCTCTAGACTTGCACTCAACATAGGTGTCAGCAAAGTTGTTTACCCTGTTTACAGAAACCTACTTGCCCTGACTTTTTTGAGCCCGCTTGCTTATTTCTTTGAAAAGTGAGTTTTCCGGATGTTTTCACCATTAGTGTAAATATTTTCTTTATTGATGCTTTTCAGATTCTTTTATAGTTCTGTTGTGTGGATTTTAAAGCGGAAAAGGTTTGTCTATAATCAGGAGTCAAAGGCCACCCCTTACTCTATCTTTACTGGCTCAATTCTTCCTTTTGGCATTATTGGGGTAAAGCAAATAAATAAGCTGCATTTCTCCACACTCTCATTTGCTTCCTACAGTTTCTAATATTGTCTTCTTCATTTTACTTTTTTTTCATTTGTCATTGCAGGGTCACAGCAAACCAAGGTTTTTACCTGTTGGGACTATATTATGGATCTCCAACTCTTGCTTCCGCAATGCAAAACTCAGTTCCTGCCATCACTTTTGTGATGGCATCAGCTCTAAGGTATTGTAACATCCTAACAACAATCTCTTTTCTATTTAAATCTCTTGATGATCTCATGAACTCTCAATTCTCCACCAGACAAGAGGATCTCAACGTGACAAGAAGAGATGGATTGGCAAAAGTTCTAGGAACAATTGCCTGTGTAGGGGGTGCCACTATAATTATTCTTTACAAAGGCCCTCCTCTTCTGAACCAAACAGAAGGACATGCCTTAGAAGTAGACCATGCTTCAACAAATGTGCAAAACTGGACTTGGGGTTGCATATACATGCTTGGAAATTGTTTGTCCTGGGCTGCATGGATGGTTTTTCAGGTCTGGCCATATCGGTATACCGAATACATTGGTGCTGTCATTACAGTAATGTTTAAGCTGAACTCAACCAATTATCATTTTTGTAACCCAAGTTGCAGTAAATTACCAACATTGTGCAGGCTCCTATGTTGAAGAAGTATCCAGCAAAACTAACACTCACATCATTCACATGCTTCTTTGGACTGATCCAATTCTTGATAATAGTAGCCTTTGTAGAAACTGACTGGGAGCATTGGAAGATACAATCTGCAGAGGAGCTTTTCACTATTTCATACGCCGTAACACTCATCACTTCATATTCTTCAAATTCTCTAATTGCCGCAATTTTTTGAAGTGAAGCTCAATTCACTGATTCATGATCATTTCAGGGAGTTGTTTCGTCTGCCGTTGTGGTATCTGTCCAGACATGGTGTATTCAAAAGAGCGGCCCAGTGTTTGTGGCAGTTTTCCAGCCCCTACAAACCTTTTTGGTTGCTGTCATGGCAGCCCTTATTTTTGGAGATCAGTTATACGGTGGAGGGTATGCAGAAAATCTTGTACATTATGACCAAAAATATCATTCAACTGCTTCTTCTCATTTACCTTGCAAATCACAGAATATTCTAATTGGATCGTTCCTATTATTTATATGCAGGGTTGTGGGTGTAATTTTTATAGTGCTTGGTCTCTACCTGGTGCTATGGGGAAAAACCAACGAGAAGAGATTGACCAACTCAGAAGAAACATCAGTAACAAAGCCTTTGCTTAATGGTGAAAGTGGTGCAGCTCCTAAAGACATACCATGACAAATCTAGCTGTTGACAGCTTGATACTGCAGAGGTATTCAATAGGATCTGCTAGCAGCACCTCAACTTGTAAACCAAAGTGAATTATCTATCTATTAATATATTTAAGGTAGTTATTACGGTCAAGGGATCGGATCAAGCTACGCTGGCTTTTAAAGGACACGACCTGCTCATGCATTGAAGAGAAAACATTACAAGGTCCAGATTGGTCGGTTGGATTTGGAGTTACTGAAGCAAGACTCCATGTGCTCTAGGTGATACACATGTACATCTGAAATCATATTTGCAGCTTGAGATTTATGTTTTAATCACCACAATCTTTGATCATCATCCCGTAATAACATCTAATGATGTTGTCGGTAGCTCCTAAATTCACATGCAATCTAGTGAATCTTCAAACTCCAACTAGTGTTCTGCAAATCTAAATTGGCGGCAAAGCATCTACAAAGAAATGAATAATCCGAGTCACGTCCAAGGACGCTGTCCTTAAGAGCTATTCCGCAACCACCGGCTAAGAGGAAGCAGCACTCCCAGGATAAAACAGATCCTTCCTGCAAAAACAGGGTTTACAGAACAACAAAATATAATATAACTCAGCAGGCAAAAATTAGAGAAGGAGAGAAGTGTCAAAAGCTCAAAAGCTTCTTCCAAACTTCTAACTGGAAGCACCTTATATAGGCAACCAACCACTTCACTATAGTCACAAAATAATCACATTAAAGTGATTAAATTCTCAGTTTCATGGGTTTCAAATGTTGCAGAAACTAACTTTTGACATTTTCAAACATTGGTCACTAAATTCCATTATTAACATAATGCTCACACATTAAAGCAATAAAACCCCATCAAAGAATTTTAAAGCCATTAATATGAGACATTAAAGCAATAAAATTTGTTCACAAAACTGCAACAATAAAGCTAATTTAATGCTCCAACGTGCACATCCCACAATAAAGGTGGACAACCATGAGCTTGACCATTGCAATGGCTATATTTCACAATTAAAGACTAAATGATTGTGACATTTATAATGATAAGAATTTTTCCCAAAATATATTTTTGTATATCTACAAAATGCCTTTTATTAAAAGGCGTCCAGTCTATATAACTCGCGCAGAGGGGAAATTGCCGGATTTCTATGTGGCTTATTGTTGTGCGAGTTCATTCCTCCTCTTATTTACTTGTCCAAGTTCATATATAAATACATGCACTTGGACCCTCACACTCCCAAGTAATGTGAGACTTGTTCCATTTGTCACACCCACATTTATACTTAAATTCCAACAATCCCCCACATGTGTCAAAAGGAACGCCATTAGCTGAGTTGCACTCACGGATATAATCATTGTATCTAGTAGTCCTTTGGACTATGAACTAGACCTAGACTAATAATACTTAGTACACAGAGATGTCAGTGGTCCTATGGACTATGAACTCACACCTCTTAAGCGTATACTAGAGGCATTAGTAGTCAGATTGTACCCCCACATTTCGTTGTTAACGCGGTTTTGCACGTTAAACGGCCATGTGCGTGCCTGGTGCATAACGAATGCTTTAGAGATTTCGCCACGATCTCATAGGAGCGGCCCCACTCCACATTCGTAGAGGTGATTTCATGAAATGTGCCTGCAATGAACACACTATCTCGTAGGATTATGAAATCATTAAGAGCTCTTGCTCAGCCTCACCAAAATGCATTATAGCACTTTCTCATGCCATAGGAAGGGACTGATAATTTATTTTAGTGCTAGCAAAACTAACAAACGACTTGTTCTTACCCATTGAACCTCCTTAATGGGATCACCAATCATAGAGGTTGGGTTGCCATCGTTGTTAATTTCGTATTGGCTTTAGTCCTATTCCCCTCGGCTAATTTAATTCTTCCCGGGGTTTGTTTACGGATCCGCATGTCAACTTTTGACCTCACAAAATCAATTGAGATAACTCCACAAATTTTAAGCATGCTTATTCACAATATATCTCAAATAATTTCTACTTAAACCATTGCTCTTTCTCCAATGGCTATTGCTATCTTAGCAATCACAGCCCATCGACACAAAATGTCGGTTTTACAACCACAATTTTTGCTAAGAGGTTTTCAACAATTTAGCCTCAATTGCAGCTATCTTCAGAATAATAAATTCTGGCTTACACAATATTTTAATTTTGACTATTAGTGGATTTTTTCGGATAAAACTGAAATTCAATTAACATCCGTGTATCTCATACAACGGGAATCCACTATACATGATACCAACATTTATAGTATCCCTCAAATATTTCAATCTCCCTTATAGGGCTGCATATTTATATATGCTTAATCTCCATATGGCACAAGCTATGTCACAAGGATTAATATCCTTTAATGCAACAAATTCTCAATAATTTGTGCATAGCTGCAAAATCACCTCAAACAAATTGTTAGTATCATAAGGAATATTCACATATATATCCTTACACCAAACTAATTATATAGCCTCAAATTTTGAAAATCACATTTTGAAAATCACATTTATCTACCATAGATAAATGATGAAATTTTCATACCACATAGTACTTATTTTGATAATTTGTAAAATTTGCTCTTAGCAAATAACAAAACCTCCACATAATCAATTTTAAATCACAACATGGTTTTATCAAATGAGGCTAAGAAACATTTTGCAACTTCAAAATTTATAAGGTACCCCCACACTTTCAAATATCTCAAAATATTTTCACATAATCCTAATTAAATTTGAATCTCACCATATAATCTCCTTCCATTCTAATTTCACAAAATATTGCAAATCTCCCAAGTTTGTTTCACAACAAAATCAATGGTTCTTTTATATGCATACGATGTGTGCAACACCCTCTCAAAAATTTCCTTCCGGTAAATGACTACCATTGGATAACAACACAAATCACAACAACCATTAAATTATGTATAGATCATAATATATTATGATGACATAATTGTGCCAATAAATCATTACTAATAATTAGTAGCCAATAGTAATAGGGACAATAGTTGTAATCATATTCCTCATAATGTCCTCTCATTATAAATGTCCATTATTGCATATTATGGTTTTTTTTTTAACATTCATACTGAAAACCGTGTCTTCCTCTTACTCATGCAATAAATATGAACCCAGATTTAAAGCAGGTAATGGCATACACACACAGTCCTTATATTAACTATGTCTACAACCCATAATTTTATAGATGTGACCTATAGGAATTCATTCACATGTCTACAAAATTTTCTTTTCTTTTCTTTTTTTTTTAAAGAAACTTCATACAGGAACGAACACAATATTTCACATGTTATAACCATCAGTATTCGCAATATAAAACTTGACCATTGAGAGAAATCAAATGCAAACAACTAAGACACTAAGTTTCAGTTTCAAGCCGAGATTTAAACATGTGCATACCTGAGTGTCAAACCATGAGAATAACATAATGATGGAAGTATGTGCAACAGTACAGAAGTTTTACCACTAACTTAGTGTTCACACCATGACTTCCCACATGAAATATGATATCTATGAAGTCTTAAGTGAGTCCGGTTAAAGAGGCAAATTTGGCTCTCAAGCTCACAATCACCATGGCCCACTCGACCATAAACCACATGCCCCATAAGCTAAGCCACTTTTATTAATAAAGATCATCGGACACACCGCCTCAACATACATCATCATGGAGTTCGCGAATTACCACAATAGGTGGTTGTACCGGCTACCATTATGAGTTAAAACTCAATTCTTAGATCACCTTTAGCCGTTACAATTACAAGAGGTTCATGCCAGCATTGGTTTAGCACTATAATGAGTTACTATCATCTTAATATTACCATAAAATGAGGAACTATAAATTTGACCTGCTTCTCTATCATGAAGCCTCCTGAAACAAGGCACAAAATGTGAGATCCAACTCACCACAATATATTTATTCACCTTTTAAATCAGGGTATGCATCAATAAAAAATTATTTATATATATTCCACCATTCTGCTTTCAAAGGAATATATGTGCAAACTATACGCAGGAATATCATAACTTGGAATTTAAACAAAAATTTTGGCCTCTTACCTTTTCATTCAATGTGCCTATATGAAATCAAGAAAAGTTAAGATACCACCACTCTTCATAAACAGAATATATGCCACAATCCTTCCATAAACAACTTAATGAAAACGTATTATGGCATCACAGAAATATGACCTTATATGATATGCTCATTATATTGTTGCAGAGTTATGTTCAATACTTGGACAGACCCAACATCACCCTCACACACATATAATAGAATAATCACATGAAAATGAAAAATTAGATAAATATATCTAATACCAAACTCATGAACCTGGGGGCAAATATCAACTCACAAGATATATAACCATGTTCAATATTGAAGCACTTTCAATAAGAAGAAAACTCAGAGAGAATTACCGTCAACACATTAAGATGAATAACCTTTTGCCCATGGTAATTTATGACCCACCCAAGATCGAAATAGCTCTTACCATAGGTACTGAATATCAACAGTAAATTAGTTTGTGCTTGACTAGCAACCACTTCAAGGAGAAAGCATATTAGCTCTTAAGATTGTTGTCGGTAGCTCCTAAATTCACATGCAATCTAGTGAATCTTCAAACTCCAACTAGTGTTCTGCAAATCTAAATTGGCGGCAAAGCATCTACAAAGAAATGAATAATCCGAGTCACGTCCAAGGACGCTGTCCTTAAGAGCTATTCCGCAACCACCGGCTAAGAGGAAGCAGCACTCCCCAGGATAAAACAGATCCTTCCTGCAAAAACAGGGTTTACAGAACAACAAAATATAATATAACTCAGCAGGCAAAAATTAGAGGAGGAGAGAAGTGTCAAAAGCTCAAAAGCTTCTTCCAAACTTCTAACTGGAAGCACCTTATATAGGCAACCAACCACTTCACTATAGTCACAAAATAATCACATTAAAGTGATTAAATTCTCAGTTTCATGGGTTTCAAATGTTGCAGAAACTAACTTTTGACATTTTCAAACATTGGTCACTAAATTCCATTATTAACATAATGCTCACACATTAAAGCAATAAAACCCCATCAAAGAATTTTAAAGCCATTAATATGAGACATTAAAGCAATAAAATTTGTTCACAAAACTGCAACAATAAAGCTAATTTAATGCTCCAACGTGCACATCCCACAATAAAGGTGGACAACCATGAGCTTGACCATTGCAATGGCTATATTTCACAATTAAAGACTAAATGATTGTGACATTTATAATGATAAGAATTTTTCCCAAAATATATTTTTGTATATCTACAAAATGCCTTTTATTAAAAGGCGTCCAGTCTATATAACTCGCGCAGAGGGGAAATTGCCGGATTTCTATGTGGCTTATTGTTGTGCGAGTTCATTCCTCCTCTTATTTACTTGTCCAAGTTCATATATAAATACATGCACTTGGACTCTCACACTCCCAAGTAATGTGAGACTTGTTCCATTTGTCACACCCACATTTATACTTAAATTCCAACAAATGATGTGTTTGTTGACCAATCGATGAACAACATTGACTAGACTTTATTTATTTCATTTCATTTCTTATTTATTTTGGGTAAACGCTACCTAGAATAATGTCTCCTGTGCAGACACACAGTTACCACTTTGAAATCACACTCTAAAAAATATACAAAAGCCCTCAAGGGTTACAAGGAGAAAAAGAGGAGGCTTGATTTACAGGACCATGCACTAGGCTTGATTTTGGCTTGAACTTCTCAAACAAGAATGTCTCGGTGCAGGGATGGATATGATCTAACGTTGATAATGTCTAAAAAGGACTATCTTTACCCATGACACCAAAAAAAAGCCAAGCCCTCTTTTTTCTATGTTAAACTTTCAATTAATGGGATAAAATCAAGCATTTCATCTTGGATCTGGACCTACTCTTTCTCTTCTGGAATTTCCTCATGGATTACACTATCTCATGTTTTTGATATAAGAGATATTTAGGGGTTGGATTTAGTCCTAAACATAAGACCTTTATTGTGTCTCCCAAATTTATAATTTTTTCTTAAAAGTATCCCTATTAACAACATACATTAAGGGGTTTCTATTCAAAGGTAGTGATGATGAAATATGGCATTTTAAGAAAACAAACCTACACTTGTTATAAATAACTAATATAACTAATTTCCCTAATCTATCTAAATTAGTCAACTAGCTCTGAAATTAAGGATAGGAAGTAGTAATAAAAATAACTTATACTTAACCAAATATTAATTTTTGACTTTTTTTATTGGTTGAAGTATACTTTTGGTTTATTAAATTTACTCTAAATCTAGTCTCTTAATGTTAATAACGTTACTCTCATTAACCAAAAATGCAAACTCAAAAAATTTAAATTGTTTTAAAATTTTCAAAAACCAAAATTATTTAAAAAAATATGTAAGGAAGATGCCATTTAATAATGTTGGACTTAGGATCCAAGCCCATCATTGATGGGTCGGACTATTTGATTGGGAAACAAATAACCTTATCAAATAAGAAACAAACCACATTAATTATGGATTTGTTAATTGAGAAATAAGCAATTGTATATTAGAAAATTAATCAAGAATTAATTTCTTGATTATTACTTAGAGGACAAGTAGGAGTGCACATAACTTCTAAATTAGTGATCTCCCTAGACCTTTATAAATAGGATGTGCCTCTCTCAATTGAAACTCACCCCTGCCATTGAGCTATCTGGTAATCTTTCTTCTCTCCTACCATCTTTCTTTTCTGGTGATTTGTTGGTCAATCCTGATTAGGCTCTAGTAGTCTAATAATTATATGAGCATTATTATATTTAAGTTATGGAACATTGGATCATTAACCTGAATCTGAACATGGATTCGCCTAGGCAAGTCTTCTCATCTCTTAATCTTAATTTTTTCCAACAGATAAGAACTTTCAACATCAACAACTCTCATCTTTCAAAATATACAAATATTCTATTAAAATATTAAACTTTAAGCATGTTTTATCAATATTTAACTGTAGAGCTACCATTTCATAATTCATTGAATTACTTAAAATTTTGTTTTATAAATTTAAGAGATCAAATTGAAATTTCATGTTAATTTGGATGACAAAACCTATACTATAGCCCATTAGAAAGGGTCAAAAGCTAATAATTGGTTGAGTATAAGTTATTTCTATTATAATCCATGTTCCGGAATGAAAAATCTAATCTGCACTCCATCAAGAACCCGAAACGTAAGATATTTTAGCTCTTTCTGCATATTGCATGCTTTTAGCGTAGAAGAGTGTGTTTTGGTGTACCAAAGAAACAAATAATGCATTTGGTGTCCCGATCTATCATATTTCCACACAGAAAGTGCGTCATTTGTCTTTAAATCAAACGCGGACAAGATTTGGCGTCAGCGACCTATCATGGACAAGAAAAGGTGCTCTTCTCGCTATCCCAAGCTCCATTCACTGCACTTTTGAGTTTTGACCGCTATGACACCTTGAATTTTTTTGCCCTCATCTTTTAACGGAAATAGAAAATATTTGCTGTCATCCTCTATGATATAAAATATTTGGCATCCATAATTGAAACAGAATTTAGAAAAAGATTTTCTTTCCTATTGTTAGTTATCAGCGACTTGCGTATCACGTTTCTGGATTTTTAATCACATTATAAGAATACCGAGGAGCAGCGTATTTGATATCTCGTCTGTCTCCTCTCTCCTTCTCTCTCTCTGATCAAAGCAGTGGATAGTGAGAACCAAACGACATCTCTAAGTTCTCCTTTGATTCATCAAATCTCAGGGGAAGATGGATTGTTCAAAGTTGACATAAAGCGAAACAAGCAAAAGAGAGTGGAAACAAGTCAGTTTTCTGAAGAAGTGAGGAAGCAATTATGGCTAGCAGGTCCATTGATGTCTGTGAATCTACTAAATTATTGCTTGCAAGTTATATCTGTCATGTTCGTTGGGCATCAAGTCGAGCTGGCACTCTCCGGTGCTTCTATGGCAACATCTTTTGCATCAGTAACTGGTATCAGCTTATTGGTGAGTTGAATCACTCCTAGCTTCGATTTTGTTTACATAATGTAATTTAAAGCCGCCTAACGACAAAGAATTTTTTACGTTGATGTTGACAAGTATAACTACACATTTTGGTCAACTAGACATAGTGTATAACTAAACTCAGAAACTTCTCTGAATGCTTTAAGGCTTTGAACAAAGTTACCGATTGATATACAAAATAGCAGTGATGATTATAAGTCCAAGCTAAAGACTTCTGTTGGAATTATGACAAATTCCGATGCCAAATACAGATATCTTTATCTCTGCATGTTTATCTTTCGTGTTTGAAATAGGTAGGAATGTCCAGTGCATTGGATACCTTGTGTGGGCAATCATATGGAGCAAAGCAGTATCGCATGTTAGGGATGCACATGCAGAGAGCCATGCTAGTTCTTATGATTGTTAGCATTCCCATAGCCATTGTTTGGGCGAAAACAGGATCCATTCTGCTTGTCTTAGGCCAAGATCCCGAGATATCTGCAGAAGCAGGACAATATGGTCAATTCATGATTCCATGCCTTTTTGTTTATGGCCTTTTGCAATGCCTCAACAGATTCTTACAGACCCAAAATATTGTATTTCCAATGATGTTCAGTTCTGGAGTTACTACTTTGCTACATATTCTTATATGTTACATTATGGTATTCAAATCTGGACTAGGGAGCAGGGGAGCTGCCTTGGCTAATGCTATATCTTACTGGGTTAATGTTTTGATCCTGTCGTTGTACGTGAGGTTTTCTCCATCATGTGCTAAAACTTGGCCTGGCTTTTCAAAAAAGGCTCTGCATGGCATTCCCACTTTTCTAAGACTTGCCATTCCTTCAGCTGTTATGGTTTGGTAACTTAATTTTCTTACGATTTCGTGCTTTCAATCACTGTTCAAAGACTCTCCTTTAACCTATTGTTTGAGATTTTAATGTTCTGTTGCCTCATGCGCAGCTTGGAAATGTGGTCATTTGAAATGATGGTTCTCTTATCTGGTTTGCTTCCAAATCCTAAGTTGGAAACATCAGTGCTCTCTATCTGGTTAGTTTTATCTCGAAATTGAGTAATCTTCACAATTCTTATGCTTACTTTAATTATTATATTAATGATTGGATCAACCTAATTACGATCTTATCAGTTGTATGGATGATTCCTTTTGGACTCAGTGGAGCTGTAAGGTGAGCAGTGCCTATAAAGTTTCAAAATTATAAGGTAAAGTAGTGTCTACATCTATTAAATGTTATATGTTGTTGTTATTTGCAGCACTCGCGTCTCAAATGAACTAGGAGCTGGTCATCCGCGTACTGCTCGATTAGCAGTGTGTGTTGCGCTAGTAATAGCCATTATTGAGGGCATCTTAGTTGGAACGGTGCTCATACTAATAAGCAATATTTGGGGAAAAGCTTATAGCAACGAAATAGAAGTAGTCAAATATGTAGCAACCATGTTCCCAATTCTTGCTATATCCCACTTTCTGGATGGACTCCAATGTGTTCTTTCAGGTTCCTCTTGTTCAATTGTATTATGAGTTTAGGTGAGAGTTATTTATTCTAAAATTTGAACAAGTAATAATGTGAATTCTCTAACTATAATGTAGGCACGGCAAGAGGATGTGGGTGGCAGAAAATTGGAGCTTTTGTGAATCTGGGGTCGTACTATCTGGTTGGGATTCCATCAGCTGTCATGCTTGCTTTTGTCTTGCACATTGGTGGCAAGGTGAAGTCCCTTCTTTGGCAGCATATTATGTTTTATCATTTGTCTGATATCTTATTATCTGCCTCCAACTACAATATTGTACAGGGACTTTGGTTGGGGATCATATGTGCACTCCTCGTTCAAGTGTTATCCTTACTGATAATCACTATTCGTACTGATTGGGAACAAGAGGTGGACTCTGATCATGTTGTTTCATCTGTTTCTTTTCTTGGTTATGTGCTTAGTTTTGTTTTTGCCCAACTCTTTCAGGTAGAGAAAGCTAAAGATAGAGTGTATGATTCAGCGATCATAGAGGGCATAGTCTCATGAAGTTGGCTGGTCTTTACATATGTTCAAACTTTATGGAGGCAAAACCTCTTCATCATCTATTGGCATAAACATGACACAAAAAGTACACTTGGAATTGAATATGTTAGGCCTCAGATAATCTGATGCCCTGAGCGATATTCATAAGGATAATGCTGCTCGCTTTTAGCTTCAATGAAGTGGACAAGGCACACCATAAATTGCGGGAAAGCAGCTAAAATTTAAGAATTATATATTCAAATTAAACAGATGTGGTGTAAGCTAACAAAAACCTATCTAAGATACGAGAGAGGGGTGTTAGAAATAATGAGTGCGTGTATTACAAGAGAGTCTCACTTTATTTGGAATTGTAGTGTTCAAATAATAAGTGATATTTTAGGCTAAGAGGAAAAATGAATACGCACAATAATGGGCCATCGGAAGCTAAAATCTGGTAATACCTTCCCACCACTTATACGTGAGTAAAAAGAGGATTGGACACATTTTATCAAAGATCTTTTGTAAAAATTTAGATTTATTTTATGAATATATGGCTTAAAGGCAAATGTCTTTTTGATAGTATCATTTGCAAACTCTGAACATAAATAGGGTGCAGCTTTGGATTTCATAAACGGAATTATCAAGTTGTTTGAATGCCATTTATGCTTGTGATTTTTACAAGGTCTGGACGTTGCAAGTTTTTGAAATTAAAAAGACTAATAATTTCATGGATCACCCTTAATGCATTGATGGCTTTCAAACTCTTATAATTCCCATCATATCAAACGGTTTTATTTATAACCTTTTAATGCCTTGAAGACTCTACGTTGGTGTCTATGAAACTGAATCAAAATATTTTATGGCCTCTTAATGCTTTAAAGCTGGCAATTTATTATCATTGAAAGGCTGCCAACGTTTGTAAGATCCTCTCCTTAATTCCATAATATTAAATATTATCACTCAAAGACTAATCATAATAGAGATAAAATCTCAAAAACTATTAAATATTATAATATTCAATCCATGATACGATAATACAAAGTATGTAGTCAAAGCAAAGTTTATAGGATGAAGGCCCTATGAGTGGCAATATACATCAATTCAACACATAATAAACAACAAGAGGCCATAGAGATATATCTATGCCTCAGGAGCTCCTCCCGACATTCCAGCCCGGAAACTATCACCTGAAAAATGTTAAATCGACGGGGTGAGACAAAAGCCTCAGTAACCAGCTTTCCAACTCATTACACATGCTGACATGTATTCATGAGGTGCCAAGTGGAACAGTTTATATAATAAAATATTAAAAATCTAATATCATTGTTTTGTACACAAATCTCTTATCAGCAATGATAATATTATATCTCAAATCTCATATCACAATTCCCAAGTGCCTCCCATCAATCCAACCGAACCGCCTTATTTCCACCGACTAGACCCATGGGCTAAGTTAATATCCATGTTACTGGCCACTCAAAGAGCTCTCTGGTCACATGATGAGGATTGGCCAAAATCCACATAGCATGTTTCCAGACCATGGGTCTTTCCCCTCATTGAACTAGTGGGGTGTCACAGTCCCTCATTGAACTAGTGGGACAGTCCCTCATTGAACTGGTGGGACAATATAAAGCCAACCATCGTGCACCAATGGAGGCTATACCACGTGGTAAAAATAACTTTCTCCATCTCAACCCAAACCAAACAACCCAATATGTATCAATAAATAGCTCAATAGGAATTTTCTCAAGATTTCCATACACATATGATGATATTCAAAATATACAAATACATCTTATAATTTAAATCACATGGTTCCACAAAGCAAGTGTATAACAAAATACTCCTCAATATTACTCATTAAAATAATCTATAATATCCATATATGATTTTCAATCTCATAATCATTTTACAAAACACTCACAAACACACACCAACACACATAATAAGTGGAAAGTGGTTACCTCTTGCCAAAGCTAATTATTATCACACTGTTCCAAATCCAAGAGCTCAAACACACGCCAAAATCAATCTATCACAATCAATTTACTACCCGTTAATAATTTTCTAAAAAGTCAAAATTATAACTTATTTACAAATTCTAATAATAATATCCTATAAAAACTGAAAATAATAATTTAGGGTTTAAATTATAAAATGACAGTTTAGTCCTTCGAATTTCATAATTGACAGTTTAGTCCTCCAAATTTCATAAATGACAATTTAGTCCTCCTAATTTCATAAATGACAGTTTAATCCTACGAATTTCATAAATAACAGTTTAGTCCTTCAGATTTTAAACTATACCAACTAAAATTTTAATAATATCTCCATTAACCCAAATAAATTATTTAATCTAAATTTAATCGGTTTAAAAGTCCAAAATAACATTATTTATAAGTTGATTATATAGAAAATTCATTATAAAATCTTATATCAACTAAATAACAAAAATAAACCGATTAAAATTAACTATTAGTTATCAACTATATTCTTATAGTCATATACTGACAAAACTCAAACTTGCCCAAAATTCTAATCCTAAAATATTTTCTAATCAGTATAAAATTAATATCATAAGAAAGAGAAAATTATTTAGAAAATATTTCATAAAAGAAGTTTTATAATTAGAAGAGATTTTGAGTACCTTATTGATCCCCGAAGAAATGAAAATACTCCTATCAAAGCCTTGCCCGTCACCCTATTACACAACACTTCACGCAGAAATTGCGTGAAGTGTGTGTGAGGAGGGGAGGTATTTATATACCTCCTCCTGCCCCACTTATTATTTTTTTTTATTTTTTTAAAACGTGTGGCACCGTAAGGTGCCACACCTTGTTTTCAAATGTGGGGGCGCCGCCCCCCACGTTTTTATTATATATATATTTTAATAATATAATATATTATATTTATATAATAATATTATATTATAAAAAAAATATTTTATTAATTAATTAATTATTTTTTTATTTTTATTTATTTATTTTTTGTACTAAAAATGATAATTTTCTTTAAATTATAATTATATCCTAAAAATAAAAATTAGGATGTTACAATTTTCCCCACCTAAATAGAATTTTGTCCCCAAAATTCAATTCAAATGGGAAATAAAAGTACAATCAAAATACAATAATTCAATCAAGATAACGACAATCACAACTTAGACAAATAAATTAGGAAAATCTCGACGCATTCTTTCCTCTGTCTCCCAAGTCACATCTCCAGGTGTCATACCCTTCCAGAAGACTTTTACCAGTCGTATGGTCTTTCTCCTCAGTTGTTTGTCTTGGACATCCAAAATTTTCTCTGGTTCTGCTATATAAGTTAAGTTTTCTCTCAACTCAACTTCCTCAGGTTTAATGATGTGGGACGGATCTGGATGATATTTCTTCAACTGTGACACATGGAACACGTCATGCACATTAGACAAGTGCGGAGGTAAGGCAATTCGATAAGCAACTGGCCCAAACCGCTCCAAAATCTCGTATGGCCCAATAAACCGGGGAGTCAACTTCTTCGCCTTAATTGACCTTCCAATACCCGTAACAGGTGAAACTTTTAAGAAAACAGGATCTCCCACACTAAATTCCAATGGTCTCCTTCGACGATCCGCATAACTCTTTTGTCGGCTCTGAGCGGTCAACAATTTCTGTCGTATCATTTCAATCTTTCGTGATGTTTGATCTACCAAATCTGGTCCAATAATGGTTCTTTCACTTAATTCCGTCCAACACAACGGCGATCTGCACTTTCGTCCATATAAAGCTTCAAAAGGTGCCATCTGAATACTGGAGTGGTAGCTATTATTGTATGCAAATTCTGCCAATGGTAAGTGCTTGTCCCAACTACCTGGGAGCTCGATAGCACAGGCTCTCAACATGTCCTCGAGTGTCTGTATAGTCCTATCTGTTTGACCGTCTGTCTGAGGATGATAAGCGGTACTATACTTTAACTTCGTACCCATGGCCTCCTGTAGGGACTTCCAAAAGTTCGAAGTGAACCTTGGATCACGATATGATATGATACTTTCTGGCACTCCATGCATACGAACAATCTCTTTAATGTATAACTCGGCTAATTTCTCTAAAGAATAGTCCGCTTTAATTGGTAAAAAAATGTGCTGACTTGGTAAATCAGTCTACAATTACCCAAATAGCATCATAACTGGCTCGGATTAGTGGTAAACCCATGATGAAGTCCATAGAAATGCTATCCCATTTCCATTTAGGGATATCCAAATTTTGAAGTAATCCTGGTGGTTTTTGATGCTCGATCTTGACCTTCTGACACGTCAAACACTTCAAAACAAAGTCAGTCACATCTCTTTTCATCTTCGGCCACCAATACTGTTGCTTCAAATCATTATACATCTTGGTGATTCCTGGATGCATGGCGTATCTGCTCCGATGAGCTTCTTCCAAAGTGGTTTTCTTGATCTCGTGGGCTCAATGGTACCAGGTCTCACGTTAGGAACTACTTACCCCCAGGTAGTGTCCTCGAGACTTGGGGAGGCTCGCTTCGGCGATAATTCCGTAGGGGGCGGAGTGAGCCTGGGATTGCGAGTAAAGACGCAAGTCCCCGGTCAGCCATGAACCCGGCTGAGTAAAGACAGTCCGGGAGAAGCTGTGCCGTTACATAAAATATTATATTATATAATAATATTAAATTATAAAAAAAATATTTTATTAATTAATTAATTATTTTTTTTATTTTTTTTTATTTTTTGTTGTACTAAAAATGATACTTTTCTTTAAATTATAATTATATCCTAAAAATAAAAATTAGGATGTTACAACGTTCAAATCTACAGTGCCTATATAAAGTGCCTCAAGTCAAGGTGTGGGTTACACCTACTTTTGAGCTCTTCCTCTTGTTGAAGATTTCTTTGCCTGCTAAGTTTTTTTATATTTTGTTATTTTATTCATCTTATTTTTATAAAAAGGATCCGTTTTATCTTAAGAAATGTTGTTTCTTATCTGTCGGTAATTATAAAATAGTTCCTTAAATACGACTTAGATTATTTATTTTCTTTGCAAGTGTTATCGCCAGTAAAATCTGAATAACATGGAGGAGCTAGAAAATCCACAGGATCGCAGGAGAATTTAGATGGATACACTGTTCAATAGCAAATTCAGTTCCCCAAAAGGAAGACAAGGCAAGGGCAAGGCCTCAATAAAATTCCCTCCCGCCATTATAAAATACTAGTTCTCTGAAACGTTAATAAAAAAAGGGTAAATGTGCAATTATGGCCCTAAACTATTTTCAGAGGTACAATTTTGGCCATGAACTATTTTTGGGTGCAATTTTGACCCTGAAGTAATAAAATTGGAGCAATTGTGGACCTCAACTAACGGAAGTGAAACTCCGTTTGCCACGTCATCATACTGTTTGGGGAAAATAACCATTTTTCCCTTACAATTTTATGAAATTTTGCAATTTGGCCCTTAGCAATTGTATGACACTTTTAAATTAGTAAATGACCTCTAAAAATTCTGAAATTTTTCAGAATAAAAGTAGACATGATAAAATTTAATTTGATAGGTCATATGGAATTTTATTTAGTAAAAATGACCATGTTGCCCTTGCAATTTTCGCAATACTTGAAAAATTGGCAGATTTGTCACCGAACTTTAAAAATTCATATCTAATTGTATAGATATCCAATTGGGGTGGTTCTAAAGCCTATGTGACCCTTATTAAGTCTAGTTTTATAAAAAAATATAAAATTTAACCAATAAGAACCTCAACATTCCCAGAATTTTTATTTTTAAAGTCTGCTCCAGAAAAAAGTTAAATTCGCTGGGCAAAATGCAAAAATTCATTTCTCCTTGTATACAACTCTAAAAATTTCATATGACCTATCAAATTAAATCTTATCATGTTTAATTTTATTCTGAAAAATTTCAGATTTTGTGGAGGTCATTTACTAATTTAAAAGTGTCACACTATCTGACTGCCTGAACAAAAAATTACATTGGCAGCAATTTCAACTTGTGTACTAAATAACTGATTAATGCTTCCATGGAAGTTTTTTTTTACACATGTGAGAAATGGATGTTTGTATTCTGTTTGCATGGGTGCTCATTGATCCAATTAAAATATATTAGAGGTAAAATTGCACCCTTAGAAAATAGTTCAGGGTTCTATTTTCAACTAACAGAAGTGAAACGTTCATTTTCCATGTCATCATAGTTATTTGGTACACAAGTTGAAGTTGTTGGTAATGTGTTTTTTTGTTGAGACAGTCAGATAGTGTGACACTTTTAAATTAGTAAATGACCTCCACAAAATCTGAAATTTTCCAGAATAAAAGTAAACATGATAAGCTTTAATTTAATAGGTCATATGCAATTTTTAGAGTTGTATACAAGGAGAAATGAATTTTTAAATTTTTCCCAACGAATTTAACGTTTTTCTGGAGCAGACTTCAAAAATAAAAATTCTGGGAATGTTGAGGTTCTTATTAGTTAAATTTTATATTTTTTCATAAAACTAGACTTAATAAGGGTCACATAGGCTTTAGAACCACCACAATTGGATACCTATACAATTATATATGAATTTTTAAAGTTCGGTGATAAATCTGCCAATTTTTCAAGTATCGCGAAAATTGCAAGGGCAAAATGGTCATTTTTACTAAATAAAATTTCATATAACCTATCAAATTAAATTTTATCATGTCTACTTTTATTCTGAAAAATTTCAGAATTTTTGAAGGTCATTTACTAATTTAAAAGTGTCACACAATTGCTAAGGGCCAAATTGCAAAATTTCACAAAATTGTAAGGGCAAAATGGTTATTTTCCCCAAACAATATGATGACGTGGCAAACGGAATTTCACTTCCGTTAGTTGAGGTCCACAATTGCTCCAATTTTATTACTTCATGGTCAAAATTGCACACAAAAATAGTTCATAGCCAAAATTACACCTCTGAAAATAGTTAAGGGCCATAATTGCACCTTTACCCATAAAAAAAATTGAAGAACAATGAGCCAGAGTGTTCGGGTTAAAAAAAAATACAAAACAAAACAAATGAGCCAAAATGAACAACTATATAACTTTTAATTTTTTCTGTAACATCAATTTTAGGTGTCAGGATTGTAATCAAGTACGAAGTTGATATTCGGCCGCTACTACATCTTCCTTTGAACATCTACAAATCCATGGTAGCTCTGCTCGGGAACACCATAGGACACCTTTTAAGCGTTGAAGTATTCACTACATTTCCTCAGTTGTTTCCTCCAAGTCAAAGAGTATTCATTCTGGCTGCTGGAATTCTAGATCTAACTTTCTCTTCAAATGTGATCTGTCAGCACTGTGGATCCATACGACCGAACGAAAGTTAGCTAACATCAAATACAAAGTAGAAATTAAAAGAAACAATCACCAGACACATTGTAATTTTATTGACGGTAACAAAAGGATGGAATCGAATTCAATGCAAACTGCTGCATGCAGTTATTGTTACTTTTGAAGCGCTGTGATTTGAATCTGGCAAATCTTTATACGATATTAAGATTACTGAATGATCTATATTAATTTACCTGTTAATTGTAGGCCTATTTGGAGGTTTTAATCCAAAGATAGAAAAATCTATTGACATTGGTGCTGGTTCATTCTTGCCTGTATTATCACCAGTAGTCTGCCTGAAATTACCAACATTGTCTCCTCGCAAAGAATTTTCTTCAAACCCATCACGTCCTGGCATCACCCTCCGAGACTTTCTTGGGGGTGATAGTACAGTTGGACCCTCGTGTGGATAGAAATCAGAAGCCCTAGATTCCTTTTTAGGGGCAGGTCTAGGAAGTTTGCTTGGTTCTGTGGGCAGAGGTGCTGAGGAAAAGTACCTAATGAAAAAGAGAGAACGCAAAATTAGGAATAAAAGGAAGTCGTTGATTTCTTATCAAGTACTAAAGGCACATACCTGTGCTTTAATGCCTGTGCAGCGGAAATTCTAGCTTTTGGATCATAGGTAAACATCTTTGACAACAGATCTAAAGCATCATCACTAGCCATGGGAAATAAAGAACGAAAAGGAGGGGCAGGAACATATTGGTATTCAACATAGTCGGGAAGGTATACCATATCCGACCACTGAGAAGGAGTTGGCGTCCCAAATGCTGCAAAAATCTTACCTAACTGATCAATGTCACTTGAACCCTAGCAAATTTTAACAACAAACAAATAAAAAAAATAGAAGAACTGTGCTTAATTCAAGAAGCAAACTATTACAAAAAAAATGCCATCAATTAATTACATCTACATACTCAGAACTTTTTTTTTTTTTGGCTTAAAAAAGGCGTGCACACAAAACCATATAACACACATTAGAGAAAGAATAAAATGAAAGTGAAAATAATAATCAATAAGGCCTAAACACCGTAGTTTAACAAGTTCTAAGCTGACCTCAGTTCAGTAAACAGCTTTGAAGGGTTTACTCTAGCCATAATTTGAACCAGTTGATAAAGTTAAAATGTTGAAAAGCCCAAGAAAGGCGCTAACTGCTGAGATGAAAATCCATCTACTTCAGAGTACCAATTATTAGCAGTAAAATGTAATAGCCTAGTCACCATGACAATTATATTTTTTTTAGTGCTTCTATGTGACATGACAACAATCTTGCTTACCTGCAAAAAGGGTCGACGAAGAAGAAGTTCGGCAAATATACAAGCTGCTGCCCAAACATCTACCCCTGAACCATATTGCTTGGTACCAAATAATAGCTCTGGCGCTCTATACCACCGAGCAAACACCTATTCATATAATTAGCACAAGATTCAAGCATCTAGGTCCATCAACAGAAAGAGCGAAAGGCAAATGTAAGCATTATAGGTTTCATGCATGGAAATATGTTAGTAAGATACCTACAGATCCCCCCTATTGCACTACACTTCTCAGAGCCACCATAATATATAATTACTGTAGAGAATCACAATATAATAGGGATTAACCAGAACTTGGTGTACTCTCACTCCAATGCTCCAATGTCAAGTCTCTAAAATTTTATTTCCTTACTTGGTATTCCCAATTTTCTAGGCAATATACAATAGGAAATAAACCATATGATTGTGACTTGACCTTTGATAGAAATTCAAGCTATAATCATGAAGATTTAAAAGTGAAGTCCAATGCGTTGCAGCCTATACTTTATAGGGAACTTAAACAAAATCATCATATAACAAAGTGAAGAATAAGCCAGTCTAAGGACATCTTCTTCCAATTTTGTAAACATCCAAAAATCTGCAGGAACTATGGAGTTCAGGAATTTTAACCATCCAAGACCAGCCTGTGAGTTTTATTTCAAAGGAAATAAGTTCGTTGCCAATGGCCTCTAACTAAACGTACTAACAACATGAAACTTACACACTCAAAGGGGTCAACATGCCATTATATGGAAAGAAACAAACCTGATGAGTAAATCTTCGGTCTGGACTCCCAAAAATTCGAGCTAAACCAAAATCTGCAAGTTTCAGCTGTCCATTAGACCCTATCAACAAGTTGTTTGGTTTCATATCCCTGAAAGAAAGACGCAAACTTTTCAGATCACAACTTGAAAGCACCTAACAACTTTGTGAAAACCAAAACATCGGCATCCCCTACCTATGCAAAACCCATTTCTTGTGGCAATAAGCAAGACCTTGCAGAGTCATTTGAAGGTAAGATTTTATATCAGCTGGTGAAAGAAAAATATTCCGGTCTCTTATAACAGCTTCAAGATCCGTCTCCATGAATTCAAAGACAAGATGCAAATTGCCTTTATGCGGGAAAGCATCAATTAACTCAATAATATTTGGATCTTTGAGCTCTTTAAGTATTTTAATCTCTCGAAGGGCCGTAAAATTTATCCCTTCCTTCTGCTTGCCAAGCCGGATTTTCTTAATTGCAACTGTCTGTCCTGTCTGTTCAAGCAATAAATACAGTTCTTGAGAACAACACACGATAAGCCAGGATTAAAGAACTTGGTTTCAGGCTTCTCTAGACAAGAAAAATTGTCATGAACAACGGATTGGTTATTGAAATTTATACGAAGAACAGCCCACAACTAGCGAATCCAGTATTAAAGAACTAAGTTTCAAGCTTCTCTATCCTTCAATCTCACGGACACATAATAAAGAGCAAGAACTGCTTCCACATAGCCGGTGACCGACGTAGAATTTTGCAGTAATCTCACGACAACGGTTTAAACCTTAGCTAAACAAACCGCCTAGACCAAATTTCGGAAGACACACAACCGAAAGCATATATAATTCTATGTTCGCAACATTGTCAGGTTCTCTGTCAAGACGTTTTCTTTCTTCCGATGCGTCAAATTTCTTTCCACCAAATAAAGCCCGTCAAGTGCGATGAGAGATTGATGTTCTCAACCAAAGGAAGGTGGGAAAAATCGATGTTTACTCAAATTCCACATAATTTAGTTCATTAAAAAAAGAAGAAAAAAGAGAATGAATAGAACACAATCCAATATACCTGGGTATCAATAGCTTTGTATACTACTCCATAGGTACCTTCTCCGAGGACTTCACGCTTGAGATACCTATCGGCCACTTTCTTGGACGGATCGTGGTCTGACATTTTCTTCTTTACTTATCGTGTGAATAGCTGTACGGTTAATTGACCTCGAAAACGGGGAATTCAGAAGTGGTTCATTGAGAGCGAATTAGGGTTTTGCAGAAAAAGAGTAATAGATGCGAGAAAGCCGTTGAAGGAGCCATGAGAGACTTCACAGGGAGAAGAAAGAGTGAGCCGCGAGGAGCTGAAAGGGGAGAGGAGCGTGAGAGGAGCAACGGCTATAATTATAAACAATTGACGAACAAACTTAGAATTAAAGAACTTAAACATAGATACCCTATTTTTGGGGCTCAGCACTTCCCCTACTCCCTCAGCTGGCCACCGCATAAACACCATATTTGCGCATTGGTCAAATAAACATCATATTTGTCCACGCGCACACCCACTTCCACTGTTTTCAACACATTTAAAATATGCACAATTATAATACTGATATATTTATGTAATTTACCAATGAGAATCTGGAATCACTAGATCAAATGTCGACTTTAATTAGAACCTCAATTATTCTCAGAAATGAGAAGCAATTTTTTCTTTATTTTTACTCAAATTCACAATTCTTTAATCTTGAAAAGGCAGGTCAATTAATGACTAAGTTTATGTTTGGTGGAGTGATTGGGAGGCCTAAAAATGTTTATACACATAAATCGAGATAATGCTCATTTCACATAGTTACCTTGTACACAATAAATCACGATTGAAAAATTATTTTTAAAGCTTTCAATAACTAATTTAAAATAAGACAAAAAATAAGTAGGGTTAGTTGCGTTTCTCATGGTTGCCAAATGAAACAAAAATCAAACATAATTATTTTTTGATAATGCGATTGAATTTTAGCACGAGGCCCCAGTAGCTTCGTTGTAGAAGAGCGTTGTCAGTCAAGAAATAAATTCGAAGGGCTTGTTAACAAACAGAAGTTGGGTCTGTTTGGAGAAGCGTCCGAATGGCTATCACCGCACGTTCATCCCAAAAGCCACGGTGGCTGAAATGGAGACACGTTTGGCAGGGCGTTGAACATCACTGCGCGTCAAGGATGAACGCCACGTTTTGGAGAAGCAACTATGTGCCCGTTTGGATTAGTGGTGGAGAAGTAGTTTTTTTTTAATCTGACTTTTACAGAAGTCAGATTGGAAAAAAAGTCAGATTGTAAATGTGATTTGTGTTTGGATTAGCGGTGACAGAAGTTGCTTTTTTTTCTAACCTTGAATCTGTTTGGATTAGCGTTTGAAAAGCCCGTTTAGGTGAAAAATGACTGAAAAGGGCATGAACTTTATAGGATACTACATACATATATTGTTTATATATATTGTTATAATTGATGTGAAAAAATGTAAATATTTTTTTATAAAATAAAAAAATTTAATTATTATTTAAAAATACACTGAACTAATTAATTAAAAAAAGTAAATATATATTAACTTACTGATATATTAATCTTCTACATTTTCAAAGAGGAAAGAGAGAATCAGCAAAGTGGGCGAGGGGTAAGTTCAAAACTTAACTGTAGTTATCACCTGAAACCCATCAACTCCCACCACTTTATTTAATGTTTTGTTTTTATCTCATATGAAGCTTAGATAAAGAAAGCTACAGAGATGCAATAAAGAAAGCCACAGAGATGCTTGGAAGACATTAAAAATTGTGTGTGTGTGTGTGAACCTGTCGGCACGTTGGAACATGCTGGAGAAGAGAGTAAAGACCAACAGCTACAGGTTCACGCAAGATGAGCCACGATGCACGGTGCGGCAAGAGCAAAAGCTGGAACTCCCAGCTTTTGTTAGAAGCAGCTGCTAGGAGAAAAGCCCAGTGATCATGACCGTGAAGCCAAACACTCCTTGAGATAATCCATTGGGCTTTTTTCTCTACCTGTGCGTTTGGCCGTTTGCACCGTGTTTCCAAACAGTCCCTATTTTGAGCTTCTGAGCGGCAGAGCATTCATTACGCTTGTTCAGAAGACCGTTGGAGAGCATTCATTCATCTCTTCTTCCTCTCTTCAGCACCTAAGTTTCCTCTCTGATCTGGGACGGTGGTGTATCGTGGCCAGACGTCAGCTTTTATGGTTACTTCCCTGTCAGACCAGCGGTGGTGGTTGTCGGAGGTGACGGTGGTTTTATGACCAGATCTGTCAAGGCTTGTGGCTTTTTAAGATATCCTGTCGACCGTGAGTGTGGTGTGTGCTTTCCTCGTTGCATGTTGCCATTTTGAGTGAGGTCACCGTGAATATGGTCGGAGGCCGTCGGACGTGAGTGGACAAACGTCGTCCTTGTCAAATCTATGGTTAAATCCTAGCTGTAGTTTCCTTCTACTGTCGTGAGTTGTGGCCGGTGGCTTTTGTTGGCCAGATCCGTGGGTCGGTTCGTCCTCTGTGCTCGCCGGACCTTCTGTAGTGGCCGGAAAAGTTTAAGCCCGCCGGAGCTTCATCTTGCAGGTGTGTGTTTATGGTTTTCAAATTTTCCGGTATTCCTTGATGACCTCTGTTTCCCTCTGTTATGTGGTCTGTTTCCCTCTGTTCTGTGGTATGTTTCCCTTTATTCCGTGGCCTGTGCTTTTGTTCCCTGATGACCTGTTCGTGATCTGGCTTTGCCTCCCACTCACAAAGTGCATGTCTTTAAGGTCTTATTAGTAACTTTGAAAAGAGAACGAAGGACATACTAGGACTGTGATAGGATTTGGTTTGGTGGGGACCAAACTATCGTAAGTAAAAACATTACACTCGTGGAGGAATAATTTATCTGTTCATTTGAGGGGAAAAACAATTTGGGTGAGAAGTTAACATGTGCGTAGGACCCTTGTCATTACTCTTACGGGGTTGGGGATAGCATCCTTGTGCTGTTGTTTCCTGTTGGCTTTACATTAGAGCCCTTAGAAGAAGTAAGTGAGATGACGAATGAAGAAGAGGATTTGGACCTGGGTAATGATAAATCGTTGGGGGTGTTGAAGAGATTATCATATTATTTCTTTCAAACATCTCTCTATCCAATGAAGCCTTAAAATACTGAATATATTGTGTTTTCAAGGTTTCATTTTGAATTGCAGCGTGAGTGTTTAAGCTAGCCTTAGATCCCAATAACATGTGTGCATGCTAGAATTGGAACATTTCAAAGATTCATTTTCTGGGGTTCTTTATTTGTAGATATTTGTATTTCTTGTTTTCTTCCCTCGTGAAATGGTTCCATTATCATTACTCTTATGGGGTTGGGGACAACATTCTTGTGCTGTTGTTGCCTGTGATTCTTATTATTATGCTTGGGATATTCTCATAAGTCAGGAGCAGTTATATATATATATATATATAAGTTAGCTTTTTTTAATTCGGCTATTATTCTTTATACATCTACGTTAACTCAGCTTCCTCCTTGCTAGTAAGTTTTTTCTCTAGTCGAATCTGCATTTGCCAATAAATGAAAGCTGATTTTTGAGCCAGTGGTTTTCTCCAGTGTACCATCGTTAATCTATCAAGCTTACAACTCATTTAAGAAAAGAGACAAAAGAGTAAAAATATTGATTATAATTTCTTGCATCGAGGTGGAATATAGATAGCTTTTTTAAATTAATGAATAATAAGTATGTCCTTTTTTTTCAATTTTTTTCATGACCGTAGTATTATTCATTTATTACTTCTTAGATTGACTAAATATTGATTTATTCATTTATTAATTTCTTGCATGCATAGGTGATGAAATCTATTGCGTACATAAAACCAGTTGTATAATTGGTGATACTAAGCATTATGCATTATGCATTTTATATTAAGAATCAAATTCATTGATGGCTTAGATCCTTTTTTTTCTATTTATTGACATTGGTTTTGTTTCCAACCATTGGTTTTGATGATTCTGGCTTTGATGATCCTTATGGGTTGAGCTTATTGTGGCACCACGAAATGTGATTGAAATGTTATGAAATAGTTAATATTTGTTTCTCTAAACTTGTTCATAGTTGACATATAAGTATGAACAAGGACAAAAATAAGGCAACGTGTGATGTCAGTACCACGAGCATTTTCATACAAGAATGCCTTGAACAAATATATAAGAGAGAACGTCAAGGATCTTCATTCACAAAAGATGGGTGGAAGTTCATTATGCGTGCATTTAATGAGAAAACATGATGATCATACGACAAGAAGCAACTTAAAAATAGGTTTGATAACCTGAGGAAAGAATGGAAGGCATGTGATAAGTTATTATCTAAAGAGACGGGTATAACTTATGATTCTGTGAGGAATATGGTGAATGCAGATAATGATTGGTAGGAGAAGAAAATATTGGTAAAAATTCCTTCTTCTTCTTCTTCTTGTTGTTATATTATTATTATTATTATTATTTAATGTATTGTCATTATTATGTGGTTGCAGGAGAATGGAGAGTACGCAAAGTATAGGTATAAAGGTCTCATGTTCGCCAAAGAATTGGAGATAATTTTTAAGGATGTTATGGCATCGGGCAACAAAATATTCACAACCGTCATCTACACAGCGGATATCACTGGCTGATGACGATGACGTCTACCGACCAACAATGGACCTAGAAGAAGGTTCAGGAGATAGTGAGGAAGATCTTGCACCTCCTAGTACTGGAGCTAGTGTGGGAGTGACAGCTGATTTCGAAGGAATTACCTTGACAACAAACACTCCACCTAGTGAACCTAGTGGTTCGGGCTACAGTGGGAAGAGAAAGAGGGCTAAAGGGTTGGGTGCAGCAAAAAAAAAAGCGCAAACTCAAAAGTAATTGCAGATGCGATGAGTAGAATAGCTAATGCATCAGAAGATAGAGTAGATGTATTAAAGAAGATCGTAACAAATGATCTACAAGTGAGCGACATCATTAAAGAATTACGGGAAATTCCAAAAGTTGCTAGTGACAGGGACTTTTGTGTCCGCTGTTGTAACATGATGATGCACCAAGTTGCTCGCGACATGTATGTTGGTATGAAAGACGATAAAGGGCTCTTGTTAGACTGGTTGCGCGGACATGCTTACAATACTCCTGAGTTTCAGAAACCCCCGCCTCGCTGAACTTTAATTTATATCATTTTTTAAGACTTTGTTATGTATAAATATAACACTTTGTTGGTAGCACTTACGTATGTCAAACTGCTTACTTTATTTTATGCCAGTTGTGAATATAACTAGCATCTGCTATATGATATTGATTTCTTATTTGCATAGTATAAAAAATGTGTTTGATTTCTTAAATTGTGGAGATCACACAGGTTACATCGTTCATGGCAAGTCCTATTCGTCAGGATATTTTGGAGGGAACAGAGGAAGTGCGATCGTCACATACAGAAAGAAGGTCCCAACTCATATCCCTTATAGATCAAGATATGACAAAGTGTGACCATGTGGCTGCTTTGATGGCTCAATATATTGTGTCTTATGTTTGCAAAGAACCATGCAAGACTAGTAAGCAAACAGGTGCACAGTGGGTGCAAGAGGTACTGGAAGGCCATGATAGAGTTTGCCCTGAGAATTTCCGAGTAGAAAAACATATATTTTATCTTTTATGCTCCAAATTGGTAGACTATGGGTTACGAAAGACTAGGTACATTGGAATAGAAGAAATGGTAGTCATGTTCCTATACACAGTTGGACACGCACAAGGGAATAGAATCCTACAAGCCCGATTTCAACATTCTGGAGAAACTGTCAGCAGGCTATTCAATAAGGTTTTGGATGCTTGTGTGAGCCTATCCGCAGAAATAATCAAACCGCTTGACCCCGAGTTTCGTGATTGTCACCCAAAAATTTTAAATGATTGGCGATATTACCCATATTTTAAGGATGCAATAGAAGCAATTGATGGAACTCATATCAGGTATGTGGTTAGCGAGTCTGAACAATAGAAATATATTGGCAGAAAGGGATATCTGACACAAAATATCATGGCCGGATGTGATTGGGATGTGCTTCACTTTTGTGTTGGCAGGGTGGGAGGGAACTGCACATGATGCTCGTATCTTCCATACTGCTATCTCTACCCTATCTATGAATTTCCCCCGTCCACCTCAAGGTTTTGCCTCAACACCTGTACTTACATTGTGTGTTTCTTTTTTTTTCCATTCGCTATAATTCTATGGTGTCAAACAAAATTGTGTATTTATCAGGGAAATATTATTTGGTCGACGCTGGCTACCCCACACCAATCGGATATCTTGGTCCGTATAGACGTGAGCGTTATCACATTCCAGACTTCAGGCGACGACGGGGATTTACAAGTGAGAACGAGATGTTCAATTATTATCATTCAAGCTTAAGGACTACTATCGAAAGGACGTTCGGAGTGTGGAAGAATAGGTTTCAACTCTTGGGGGAAATGAAGTCATATAGCTTTGAATCACAAGTCCACATTGTTTGTGCAACAATGGCTATACATAATCTTATCCGCAGAAATTCTCAAACAGATGTGAATTTTCAACAAGTTGAAAGAGGAAATGTACATGCTGAAGATATTAATGATCTAGTTGATGTAACATCCACATCAACTATTCATACATTATCTTGAACGCACATGAATCATGTTTGTGACACAATCAGAGACGAAATTGTTAGGGGTTTTCCGAGGGAATTATGATCCATTTCATATATGGCATTCTACTTGAAATATATATTTTTACCTTTTTTTAATTAAGTACTTAAGTGTATTTTTCTCATTTTTCAATAATATTTGAATTATTTTGATTTTTAAATTTTATTTACAATTTTTTTTATATATTATATATATATATATATATATATAAACTATTCAATAAGGTTTATGGCCTTTTCAGATAATTTATATCTAAATGGGCTTTTCAAACATTAATCCAAACATATTTAAAATTAAAAAAATCATTTTAATCTAAACAGGCACAGAGACGCTGACACAGCTAGAAAAGGCTCCCCACGTACAAGCTTTAGATAAGATGATAAGGATAGCTTATTCCCAGGACTCTCAACTGCTAAAAAGTCCCTCACCTTTCCCTCTCGCTCCAAAATAGGATAAACAGGAGAGTTGGCTTTCCAGTCACAATCACAAACACTCACAGAAATTCACAAAAACTTTTTTAACCACCTACTATCTTTTTCTCCTCATATATAAGAGATTTCTTAGAATCTCTCTTTATTCTATTAGTATAATATTTTTTTTAATATAAGATATATTTATTTAATTTAATAAAATTTTAAAAATTAATTGAATTATTTAATATGATATAACACAATTATCATCTTTTTTAATTCTCTCATTTTTTTTAATTATTATTAAAAAAGGATTAACATATATAAATTATAAAAATATTAATAAATATAAAAATTATGTTTCATATATAAAGGACAATAATAAAACTTTGGCCATTGTTTTATCATTTTAATGGAATCACTAACTTTTATTTATTGATATGCACAAGCACCTTATAATATGTATACCAATTCTGTACTTAATAACAAAGTTAATTCAAACTGTGATCAAGATACTCTATTATGAATGGAGTTGGAGGTTGACTGTTGCACTGTTGACACTGTGTTCCATTTCTGAAAGAGGCGGAGGGAAAGAAGAAGGTGAATAGTGAAGACAAACATTAAATGGAATGGGACCAGCAAGTGTTCTCATTTTCAAGTTTGTCTTACTCCCCACGGCACATGCAAATGCCACCATTCATCTTTTATCTCCACACATTCATTCCCATCCAATTTCCCTGGTTCACAAAATACCACCCACACTTCCTCCTCCTTCTCATTTATGGCACTCCTCCTCCTCCTCTTCCACCACAACTTCATTAACCCTCCATCAATGTAACCACCTTCCCCTGTCATCCTCATTTCCTTCTCTCTGCGATATCATGGCTACTGAATACTCTTCCAACAGAAATTCTAATGCCCAGCTCCTCCAAGAATTGGAGGCTCTCAGCCAATCCCTTTACAACTCTCACATTTCCACTCCCGAACCGCCCCGAAGAACTGCTTCCCTTGCTCTCCCACGAACTTCAGTTCCTTCAATCCCCGATGATGACGTCACCGCTGACAAACCCATCATCAACAAACCTCGTACCCGTCGCCTCTCCTTGTCCCCATGGCGCCCCAGGCCTAAGCCTGACGATGCCAAGCCAGAAATCAAGAGGGTGGATGAGAGATCAACTTCTTCGGCTGAGAAGAAAGGAATTTGGAGCTGGAAGCCTATTAGAGCTCTTTCTCACATTGGAATGCACAAACTGAATTGTTTGCTTTCTGTTGAAGTTGTCGCCGCACAGGGCCTTCCTTCTTCCATGAATGGACTCAGGCTATCTGTTTGTGTTAGGAAGAAGGAGACCAAAGATGGAGCTGTACAAACAATGCCGTCTCGGGTTGCTCAAGGAGCTGCTGATTTCGAGGAGACTCTGTTCATCAGGTGCCACGTTTATTGCGCTCAGGCAAGTGGAAAGCAGAAGCTTAAGTTCGAGCCACGCCCGTTTTGGATTTATTTATTTGCGGTTGATGCTAAAGAGCTCGATTTTGGAAGAAGCTCTGTGGATTTGAGCCAGTTGATTGAAGAATCCATCGAGAAAAATAAACAGGGAACGCGGATTCGGCAATGGGACACGAGCTTTAGTCTCTTTGGTAAGGCTAAAGGAGGAGAGTTAGTTGTGAAACTGGGTTTCCAAATCATGGAGAAAGACGGAGGGATTGAGATTTATAATAACCAAGATGAGAACCCAAAATCCAGTACCAGCAAGTTGAAAGCTTTATCATCGTCTGTTGCTCGCAAACAATCCAAGACTTCGTTCAGCATGCCTAGTCCGAGGATAACGAGCAAAAGCGACGCTTGGACTCCCTCACAACGGGTAGGAGAAGAAGTTGACATTCAGGGAATGGATGATCTGAATCTTGATGATCCTAACCCAGTTCAGGCTTCGTCTGCCTCTGCCCAAAAATTCGATGATCAGAAGGCAAAGGTGGAGGATTTTGATCTTCCCGATTTTGAGGTTGTAGACAAGGGAGTTGAAGTTCAAGAGAAGGAAGAAGATGGAGAAGAAGAATCTGAAAAATCTATGGACGTAAAGTCGGCTTCAAGCGAGGTGGTCAAGGAGATAGTGCAGGATCAGTTACACCTAAACCTAACAAGATTAAGCGAGCTTGATTCAATTGCACAACAGATAAAAGCTCTCGAGTCTATGATGGGAGAAGATAATAAAGCTTTAAAATTTGATGATGAAACAGGATCACAGAGATTAGATGCAGATGAAGAAACTGTGACAAGGGAGTTTCTTCAAATGCTTGAGGATGAAGAAATCATTGGACACTTCTACAAAACCAGTCAACCTCAAGCTTCTCCTTTAAAACTCGAAGGACAAAAGAATGCTGCAGATGAGGAGTCCAAAGTATATCTTCCAGATCTTGGTAAGGGGTTGGGCTGTGTAGTACAAACAAGAGATGGGGGTTACTTGGCTTCTATGAATCCATTAGATAATGCTATTGCTAGGAAAGACACTCCAAAGCTAGCAATGCAGATATCAAAACCTTTTGTGTTACCATGGAATCAGTCCTCGAGTGGATTTGAATTATTTCAGAAATTGGCTAGCACGGAGCTTGATGAACTAAGCTCTCAAGTTTTCAGCTTGATGCCAATAGATGAACTGATGGGAAAAACCGCAGAGCAGACAGCTTTTGAAGGCATTGCTTCTGCCATTATACAAGGAAGAAACAAGGAAGGAGCGAGTTCAAGCGCTGCTCGTATAGTTTCTGCCCTTAAAAACATGGCAAATGCAATGAGCGAAGGAAGGAGGGAGAGAATTTCAACAGGACTCTGGAATGTGGATGAAGACCCGCTTACAGCAGAGAAAATTCTAGCATTCTCACTACAGAAGATTGAGTCCATGGCGGTTGAGGCATTGAAAATCCAAGCTGACATGGCTGAGCAAGAAGCTCCTTTTGACGTGTCGCCACTCAGCACAAAGACAGTAGGCAGTAGTGTAGAAGACCTTTTTGCTTCTGCAGTTTCACTTGAAGAATGGATCAAGGATCAAAGAGAAGCAGCAAACATCGCACTGATAATGGTCGTCCAACTTCGGGATCCAATAAGAAGGTATGAAGCAGTTGGAGGACCCCTCATCGTACTTATTAACGCAACAAGTGCTGACCCAGAAGGTAATGATTATAGTGATGGTGAAGAGAAGAAATTCAAAGTAACAAGCATGCATGTGGGAGGCGTCAAGCTGACAAGTGGAACGAAGAAAAGTGGATGGGACAGTGAGAAGAGGAGGCTAACTGCGATGCAATGGTTGGTTGCGTTTGGGTTAGGGAAGGCAGGGAAGAAGGGGAAGCAACAATCGTCCAAAGGCCAAGACTTGTTTTGGAGTATTTCGTCGCGAATCGTGGCTGACATGTGGCTCAAACCCTTGAGGAATCCAGACGTCAAACTCGTTAAGTAGTTACCAATCAGGCCAGGACTCCACTTAGATATATCATTATTTACAATTATAATTGTTAATTAATTAGTTGTTTTTCTTTTTCTTTTCTAAATAAAGTTCTCCCTCGAATATACAGGATATGACATTTTGCTGCAAAATTTGTATGTAATGATATTATAGCATGCCTTTACGTACTCGGCATCATACAGGGGGATATAGAGTTATGGACTAATGAGATCTTCACTGGACGAGTAGCTTCTTTGCATATATTGATGGCAATGGTTAATGGTTCGTTACGGTTTGGAGTAACAACAGAACCTTGAAGAACAATTTCCTGTCAGCTCCATTATAGCAGTAGATGCTTACTTCCAGATTAAAAATGCTTAGCCTTCGTCTCAAAGATCTTTAAATTTCAATACTTCGAAGAAGTTCCGAAGCAGGAAGATGAAACCTGCCGGAGAGGACGCAAAAATAGGCCGTAACTAAAACATGAACCTGAACTCGCAAATTTCAGAAGCATTTCTGACAGCAAATGCTTGAATTATTTTCCACACACATTTCTATCAGCATGTAAATATTGGAACTAAAACATATAGAAATTTTGATTCAAATTATATATTTGAAATCCTAGGTTTCCTTTATATACAACAACTACACAATATGGCAAATACTAGCACATGGTTCCATTGGGCCTGATGTATCAAGCAGTGACGCGGCGACACCTACACCAAAACGCAGTTCCTCCACTTCTGCCTCGAGCAACAGCAATTTCCTCATCAACATAGAACCAGATAAAGAAAGGATCTTTGGTACTCGGTTCCCCGTCATCTTTTTTTCCTAGGCTGATCTCCAGAGGTTTCAAAGGCCCAATTTTAATTCGGATGTTCTCAAATATGAAACTCAGCATTCTTTTTTTCCATGATAATCTGCCTTCAAATGTCAACTGTCCTATGGGTCCAAGATATACCCCATTTTCAATCCTCTTCGCCTGACAATCATACAGGATAACTTAGTTGTCTATGGTAACAAAAGCAACTAAAAAAACTGACTCAAGCTCTTCCCTCTTAGATATATGCGATCATAGGTAAGCATATTTGTCATTGAATGAATGATTTGACTAGTGCAATACCAAATAATGAAATTACTGATGTTATTAC
The DNA here is from genome assembly GCA_037074505.1 of Albizia julibrissin. NCBI lineage: Eukaryota > Viridiplantae > Streptophyta > Magnoliopsida > Fabales > Fabaceae > Albizia > Albizia julibrissin. Next base: position 37,850,391 of record CM073489.1, on the reverse strand, counting down.
CAGCTTGATGGCAAATAAGCATTGGTGAATGTGTTTAGATGCCTTATTAACACGCAGACACAGCCTCGTTCCTTCTAGTTCTTGATCAAGGCAAATATGGATGACATTATCAAACGTAATAACTGAAGCCTAATGCTTGGTTCAAGTAACCTTTAGAGACTGATGATAAATGGATCTTAAACACAAGATTCAGTGCTAACTTCAATATCCTCTCTTTCCTTCTCATCACTCTTTATTCCGATTCCTTTCGCCCATTGAGATATCAAATTCCCCAGCATGATGAGTTTAAAATGTCTTATCCAGATACATCAAATGCAAACTAAACTATCCACCGACGACTTACTAAGTCAGCAATGGAAATTCGAAATTAAGCAGAAAACATGTTAGTAGAAGATAGACTGATAAATCCGCATCAAATCAACACGTGTACAAACAAAGGAAAGCGAAAAAAATGAAAATAAGGATGCAGGCGAAGTGGTTTTTTGAATCTTCATTATATTTATTAGAGTTGCATGCTAAATGAATTAAAACAGGATCTTCGGAAAAGACTTACGGCAGCATCAAACCTCTGAACAGCTGTAAGAGGGAAATACCGACCCCGCTTTAGTTGCTTCTAAGATTCAGGGGGAAAAGGTACAGTAAGCATAAATTATCAAGAAACGGAATGATAGCCAAAAGAAAAGGGAAAAAATTATGATACATATGCGCATGGATACGCGCACAAATATATCTGAAAACCTCGGCAGTAAAAATAAGCATCCACGTTCTCCCAGGGGATTCGGTTCCACCAAGAGTTTCAAGAAAACCAGAAGGATCAAGTTTGGCTTTCTCAATCACCGAAAGTGCAGAAAGAATCTCTTCTGCTACCTTTCTAGACTTGGCCGCATTTTTCAGCACTTTCACACTTTCCTCCACTGCCTAAACAAATATGTATAATTCAAAGAAAAATCAAAATTCACAGCTTGAGATCGAGTTCAGAATGTAGAAAGTAAAGGATTGAACCAAACGAACAAATTCAGAGACAAATTTGAAAGAGGAGGTGGGGGCGGAGAACAATGGGACAGAAAAAAGTATACATTTTTGGGGTTCTCTTCCTCGGCAAGAAGTGGGGTTGAGGTAAGTTGATCTCTGTCGTCGAGGGTTGCTCTGGTTCTTGGCGTGGGAAATCCAACAAGAGGGTTAGTTCCATGGAGAGGAACCGCATTTAGAGGGTGAAAAGGCAAAGAGGTGAGCGGTAGAGTGGGACGATGCGACGCTCTAAGGAATACAAATGGAGAAATGGAGAACGAGCAAGGTGATGATGTCCCAAGGATGATGGCCATTGCACTTGGTACAACAACATTATATGTGGCCCTGGAAAGCCTATTATCAATGATTATTATCATTTTGTTTGTTTTTTTTTTTCAAAAAAAATTGTTTCCAGACAAGATGAACATGAAAAGGACAATATTTAATTTAATCTTCTTATATCCATCAGGTAGAAAACTTGATATAAATTTTGTCCATATCAAAATTTCCTTTATTTAATATCATTCTGTCTTCTTGAAAAAAATGAATATCAAAATTATTTTTCTAATTTGGCTAACAATTTCCTCTTTAGAAGTTTAGAAAGCAAAAGGGTTTATATCTTTCAAGTATGTTTCCCACAATTCATATGTAATGTTATAGAAAACAATTCCAATATACAAATGATGTATTCCTTATTAATACAGTGATGTTTTCTATTGATTTAGAGGTGAGGTATAAATAATGTATTTCGTTTCAGCTTAACTAAGGTCCCGTATGTGAAACTAGCCACAATAATTACTTGAGGTCGTGATTTTTATCCTACTGCGGGCCTACATTTCCGCAAATTGGATTAGCCGATTATTAATATAGCCCTGAATACTGTTGGATTAATCAAAAAAAAAAATCCCTTGTGCTAGATCACGAATTCAATTTCTGCCCAAAGAAAAAGAAATGAATCGGAGCTTCACAACTAAGAAAATAACAACACTTCAACTTGACTACGGAACAACTGTTCATTAGCACCATACACATAATGATTGTGAAGCAACTGTTCTCTAGTTAAGAAAGTTGTTGACAGTGTGATATTCCTACTACACGGGAAGAAAGTCCCCTGTATTTTACTTCCCATAAGCAACGCCAGATGGGAAATTTCCTACCCAAAGATTGAAGGATCTTGTTCTTTTTTTTCAAATAATTGCCTCCCTCCAAGCCACCAAAATCCCCAAGCACATTAGAATAAGACGAGGATTTGTTGATTAAGATCATAATCATTCTTCCATTTCAAGTACCGGAGAGCACCAACAATGAGACGAGATCCTGTGCCATAAACAACTCTCATTAATTGTGGTTCATTTCTGAATTTAATCTGAGAAACAAAAATGCAGCAAGCGAGCAAAGTACACCCTAAACAGTCAAGAAAGAAACACGCCCACACACAAGAAAGATAAGAAAAAAGAGAAGAAAATCCCCATCACCACAACCAAAAAAACAAAAAAAGATGCAATGGTATAAAGCATGAATAAAGAAAACAGGCAGAGCAAAGATGCGATCCCCAACATGCTCCCTAAGTCTTTGCAGAGTAGAAGTTAGAGTGGGCTATAATGCAAACCAGTGTCTGACCATGAGGAGTATGCAACAGTCAAATTCAGAATTAGAAGTTGGGAGCTGCATAACATATTCATTACATTAATGCATAAATGAAACTGGTTTGAAGTATAAACTGTGAGCGAATCAGCGAATGAACATTCTAAGACACCTCTACGATTCTGAATGCAATGTATGGCCATTTTCAGTGACAGCATCCAGGTTCCAGCCCCTGAAATAGCAACAAATTAACTCCAGTACTAGTTGAAATTGAAATGAGATAAGAAGCAGAGAAAAATTCACATAGCAGAGTCACCTTTCTGCTGCTTCTCTCCTGAGTTCTTTTATGTGGTTTTCAATTGAAGCACAAGCAGCTTGGATGTCTACATTTTTCTGACAAAGTTCCTTCCATTGTGTGGACAAAGCATTAAGCTCATATGCAGTGTTTTGCTGATAATATAATTACAAAAAAAAAGGTGGTTAAGTTAAATGGTTAATAGAGTTTGAAAAAATAACAGATAAGCATAGACAAGAAAGTCAAATCACCTGATGATATTTCCTTTCACGGTTTACTTTTTCAATGTTATCATTTTGTTCCTGAGCTAATTTCTGCATTCTAAAAATTGATAATGCAATGGTAGGTTAGGAGTCAAGACCATGCCAAACATGAAGTTATGAACAACGCGGCAAATGGGCATGATAAAGCTCCAGCATAATATTTAAATGTATTTACAAAAGTCAGGATGAAAAATCTTACAAATACATAGCTTAATTGACAAGAGCAAATATAGAATTTTTTTTAACAAGTCAGTGACTTGGACCACCCAAGATATCTGTTATGGTATTCACATAAGAAATGAGAGAGAAGAGAGAAAGAGAGAGAGGAGAGGATTAGTGAAGAAGAAGAGAGACAGAGGAGAAACCGAATAACTAAGTATTCTCATTAGACTGAAAAACAATAGCAATGATCTGAGTTACAATATGCTAGAGGTATATTTATAGCCTCATCCCCTTCTAACTACTGCCTTTATTCATATAGGTAATTCCCTGTTTACCCTAACAGCTATGAACTAACTAACTAATAACTAGCATTCATAGTCTTATTAATATTCCATATCAATATCCATATCATCTTTTTGTAACATCACAAGGATCCTGTGCCAATATGGAACCCGAGACAGGTAAGCCTGATGAGATCTGAAAAGTTAAATATTTTTATAGTTGGTAAGAGAGTAAGCATTGTGTGATGCAGGTTTGTAATATGAACCTTTATGAATTGGGGAATTAGGGTAGAATTAAGGGAAAATCAGAGGGGTTAGAGAAGAACAGAGGAGAGTAGGAGACAGAACAGATAAGAGAGGAGTAGAGGAAGAGAGAAAACAGAGGAAACCGGAAAGTACGGTTTATTAGCAATCTCATAATCTGATATACAATGGGTAGGCTGCCATATATATAGGCAATAGCCACGGTAGCAATCCTCGAACCAGAACATACCTATTATCATACTAATTAGGGTATAGTAGTAATCAGGCATGGCCTAATTAACTAACTCTCAAAATATGCCTAATTAACTAACTTTCAGAATATTCCAAACTACAATATTCCAAATTACAATATCATATCAATACCCCCCTCTCAAAAACATCCTTGCCCTCAAGGATGGGAAGCAAACTATAAAACCACAAATCTGAAACCAAAACTGAGCCTTGAAATTCTGAAAAACTCCTTGTGAACCAGTGTAGGAATCTTTGTTTTGAATGCTGCTACACAGGAGTACAATTCATCTGTTGGATGCTAAACCAAATGGAAATAATGGCTGATGCTGATCCAAAAACATTTAGACCAAGTACACAAAACCTTGCATCCAACCAGCGCCTTGCAACATTTTCACTAATTTTTCCTTGAACCAACTGATAACCAAGCTTCTTGCATGAGAATATTGAAGGTGAAAAGCCCACTTGTGATACAAAGTCGTAGGTCCATTAGGCAAACAACATTGTAGAAATAACTTTAGGCCTAATTCTTGAAAGATATAGCCCATATACCCAGAATTTTCAAAAGTTTCCTGCCCTTTCAAGAATATGCAAGCCAGCCGTGAAGTGAGATTTGACTTGTCAAACTGTACCTTGCTCAGCCAAAGCCACAGCCACGTGAATAGAAAAGAAAGAGGGTCATGCTCAAAACACTCCTTAGCTTGCCACGTACAACCTAAATCTTGCCACTCAGCTCCTTCAAACATATTTTCCTTTGAAGCACAACTATTCCTCTCGACTTGCGAGAGTTCATGAACCAGAGAGTTAAAAATCGAACAAAGACAGGGATGAAGGAAGAATAGTCCTTGGCAGAGAGCAAACAAAAACCATCGACGATGTGGGAGGAAGAGTAGATAACAGTTGTGCCAAGCATGAAGACGACTTGTGCAAATCCTCCTGAAAACGTTCATGGAAGTCAAGTTTCTTGGGTTCAACCACTTCAACTTTGAATTTTGATGCTTCTCTTCTGCCCATTACTACTGAAGTTGTGCGCAAAGCGTCAACAGGATCAAAACTCAGAGACCCATTTACTCCAAGCTTTGTATTCGTCGATAGTGAAACTTGGGGGTTTAAAATAGAGACGTTGCTCGATGAAATTGGAGGAACCGACGCCAAACTCGCCGAAACAGAGCTTGAAACATCGCTGATAGGTTTCGAAGACGCATCATCGTCATGAATGATAGAAACTTCGTGATCGTCGTCATTTGTTTCTTGCTCCTTGGGTTCAGCTTTGACAAAAGCTGCTTGATTAACAAAGCATTCTTCGGTGTTAAACGAACAAGACCCATCAGATTCTTGATCAGCCAAGCCTTTATCTTGATCTGCCAATTCTTTTCTTGCTTTCTTGGCTCGCCACTGTTTGGCAATTCCTTCCGCTCTAGCAATAGAACGAGCCTCACGCATGGTTATTGGTTGGAAGAGCCGGACTGAATTTGCGATCTCTCTCTTCAGCCCCGCCACATATGTCATGACGAGATATCATTCTGGCAGTTGTACGTTGCTCATGGCATCATCAAAAGGCGGACCCCAGTGCCAAGCGGCTCCCGCACAATGCGGGCTCAGGGGAAAGAGACCCTATATGTACGCAACCTTACCCTGACATATTGCCAAGAGGCTGTTTCCAGGGCTCGAACCTTGGACTTGGGAGCGGAAAGCCAGCGCACCCACCAGTTACGCCAAGGCCCGCCTTCTCATGGCATCATCAAAGAAAGCATTAAATTCCTTCACGCTGCCTTTTTGCTGTAGCCACATCTTGTTTTCATTGGAGTCTTGGAAAGAAGAGGGAGCCATGTTCTTGAATTTTCTTGATGTCAAGTTTCTACCATGCAGCACCAATCGTGAGAGACCGATAATCCAAGGCTGAGAATCATGGCTTTGATACCATTGATGCAGGTTTGTAATATGAATCTTTATGAATTGGGGAATTAGGGTAGAATTAAGGGAAAATTAGAAGGGTTAGAGAAGAACAGAGGAGAGTAGGAGACAGAACAGATAAGAGAGGAGCAGAGGAAGAGAGAAAACAGAGGAAAATGGAAAGTACGGTTTATTAGCAATCTCATAATCTGATATACAATGGGTAGGCTGCCATATATATAGGCAGTAGCCACGGTAGCAATCATCAAACCAGAACAGACCTATTATCATACTAATTAGGGGTATATTAGTAATAAGGCATGGCCTAATTAACTAACTCTCAAAATATGCCTAATTAACTAACTTTCAAAATATTCCAAACTACAATATTCCAAATTACAATATCATATCATTGTGATAAAGTACTAGAGTTACATGCCAATATGCAAGAAAATTTATCGATAACAAGTAGGTAATGGCAGAAAAAGTCAATTATTGATTGTGCAGACCAACCTTGACAAGTATACTTCTAATCGTTGATTGTGCAGCTTCCAGGCATCAGGACCATATTTTAACAATAAATCCAAATTTTCCATCCTGCAGATTGACCAGTTCCATCATTGCAAGAACTGGGAGACAACTTTGAACAATGTGTTTTCTAAAGGAAGTATATCAGCAAAAAGCTGTCTAATTGTCTAAATCTTAAAAAGGTTTTCAAAAAATTTAACGAACATAGATTGACATCCATTGCACATGATGATAAGACAGTACACTTCGTAGCTTACAGGAAAGAAAATTAAACAAAATCTTGATGACAGTGTCAAATATATTGCCATTTGGTATCCAAATCCAGGGGCTAATGTTATCCTACAATTTGTGCCTGCCATGGTTTTTCTCTACATCAATGGCACATATTTCGCAGCAACAGCTTACATTTTCCCCTTGTAAAGGGACTCACAAAACTCTAGATGAAGCATTTACGTTATGCTAATATTGACCTGATCATTTGATATTGTAATAATCGCTGCGCTCTCTGAAGCGATTGTTTCCATGCAGTCTCATCATTTCTCTTATTTATTGGTGGCATTTCCAATTCATATCGCAACCTATCAAGAGGAACAGGAGGCCTTCCAGCTCGTACACGCTCATACTCTCTGGCAATCATTGGGTAGTCCTGCAATCCATAATGCACGAATCAATCAGAGATTATCTGGCAGGGCATTCTTCACCAACCTTGTTTCACTTCAACAGTGAGTCAGACGAATACTGAATTTAACAAAAATGCGTTACACAGTAAATAAAACTAACAGGGAAAATCAGTGCTATTCCCAAGGTTGCACCTTTTTATTGCATTATCTATTTAGCACTATGATAGAGCGCAAATTGATTTTTTTTCCCTGGGTCCAACCTAAACTCAAGAAGCGGACAGAAGATGAAATTGAACCCCACACAAAGAGAAAGAGGCTGAAAACAATGGGACAGTCCAAATATGCAGCAAGTAGTACCATCGAGAACAAGACTCCAAATGTAATTCATAGGTGACAACGGAGATATAGAAGTGAATCCACAGCAAAAATGGCGAAGTTACCTCAAAATTGAACTTGGGTGGTGGAGGCAAGTCTTTGAGAAAATCAGCGGGCTTTTTAGAGCTGCGTCGCATCTCTTCCTCGACCAAACGGTCAACCTCAGCCTTGACCCTGGGGCTGGCGTAGTCGTCGTCGATGTAAGGCAACGCATCTATAATTTCGGCGTCCGAAGCGCTGGGCCGAGCATGAGAAGGTGGAGCTTCCAGCATCAGAATGTCTCCATTGTTTTGATCCGCCATAGTTACGGTGTCAAATCTACAACGAGGGGAGATTTGATTTTTTTTTTCCAATCAACGGGGAGGACTAGCTTTTTACCTGCGAGGCGAGCGCGAGGGGCAACTAAGCTGCAGCTGCAGACTTGCAGCGCAAAGGAGGAGAGGGAGATTTCTAACAAGACCCGATTCCTGGTCAGCCCATTTAAACCTTAAGCCCAACTCCACTATATTCGGTTAAAAGAGGGTCCATATCCGCACATAAAAAAAAAGCGAAAAAAAACGTCTTAATGAAAACCTTCAAATTGGACCTTTCAAAATGGAGCAAAAGGAAAACATAATCCAAAAATTGAAGGCAGGCTAGGCTCGTTAAAATGACATGCGTTCATGACCCAAAAATTCGGCCAAGAGAATCCACAACCAATAAAAAAAATATGGGGCTCAAGATCAACGGCGATTATCCCCAAAACCCTAACTCGTCGCATCGTATATATAGTTTGTTTCCCGAATTCGTATCATTTTCTTGCTGTGGCCTCTCACTTCCGCAAACCCTAGAAGACGCACGGAGAGGGAAAGATCCTGAGAGTGAGAAGCAGGAAGAATGGCTGAGGGACTCGTTCTTCGCGGCACCATGCGTGCTCACACCGATGTGGTCACTGCCATTGCTGCTCCAATCGACAACTCCGACATGATTGTTAGCTCTTCCCGTGACAAGTCCATTATCTTGTGGCACCTCACCAAGGAGGAGAAGACCTACGGTGTTCCCCGTCGTAGGTTGACAGGTCACTCCCATTTCGTCCAGGACGTCGTTCTCTCATCCGACGGTCAATTTGCGCTTTCCGGTTCCTGGGATGGTGAGCTTAGGCTCTGGGATTTGGCTTCTGGTGTCTCCGCACGCAGGTTTGTAGGCCACACCAAGGATGTGATCTCCGTAGCCTTTTCGATTGACAACCGACAGATCGTCTCCGCTTCACGTGACCGCACGATTAAGCTGTGGAACACTCTTGGTGAGTGCAAGTATACAATTCAAGACAGTGATGCACACTCTGATTGGGTCAGCTGCGTTCGGTTCAGCCCGAACACTCTTCAGCCTACCATTGTTTCGGCATCTTGGGACCGAACCGTGAAAGTTTGGAACTTGACAAACTGTAAGCTGAGGAATACACTTGCCGGTCATGCTGGTTATGTGAACACTGTGGCAGTGTCTCCTGATGGATCTCTCTGTGCAAGTGGTGGCAAGGATGGCGTGATTTTGCTTTGGGATTTGGCCGAAGGGAAGAGACTGTACTCCCTTGATGCTGGTGCCATCATCCATTCTCTCTGTTTTAGTCCTAACAGGTATTGGCTCTGTGCGGCCACAGAGCAGAGCATCAAGATTTGGGATCTTGAGAGTAAGAGCATCGTTGAGGATTTGAAGGTTGACTTGAAGACTGAAGCTGAAAACGCTGACGGTACTGGTGGCGGCAATACGAAGAAGAAGGTACATTTTGTTTTTTAATTTTTATTGATACTACTTTGCAGTGCTATCTTTTGAATTTTATGGGAAGTTTCGATGCTACTCGGTTATCTCTCGCAATCTGATTATCTGTTTTGCTACCATCCGATGGTTACAATTCTTCCCAGTTGGAGATTAGAATTAATTGTTTCATTATCATCAGGGAATCAATTAGTCTGTTATTTCTTATTATATTGCATGGTAATGTCTACATCAATCAGTCATATTTTGAGTTTCATCCTCCTGTTCGCTAGTTTCTAATTTGATTCTTTACATTTGATCTGAGTTATGCTATTACCCTGTCTCTAATTCTTATTCATTGGTGTTCATCTTCGTTTTGTTATTCATTGCAACCACATTGGAGGAGGATTATTATCCTAATTAGGACCCCTCCTAATTGACACCACTGGTACATACCCAGATGCATTATAGTAGTTTTCTTGGTTTTTCTTGCCTACTATATCCCAAGTGTGATGGGAAGGTGTTTGGACGTTAAGTTTTCTTGCTCGTTGTGTTGTACTGTGTTGCTGTTGCAGTCGCTGTTATGAATATGGATGTGGATGTTAATGGGTTGTCTCTTCTACGGTGTCTTGTAGGTTATCTACTGTACCAGTTTGAACTGGAGCGCGGATGGAAGTACATTATTCAGTGGCTACACTGACGGAGTGATCAGAGTTTGGGGTATTGGGCGTTATTAGTGAAGCTTCTCAGTAATTCTCTGATGCGAATCCCCTATTTTTGAGGCGAAACTAATTTACTGTTTTACTTTAGAACTGTCAAAAGTTTTATGTTGTTGATTGTGGAATCCTTTTATGATCAATTTGCATGTTGAAGATAATGGCTTTGAGGCCTTTATTGAAGAATCATATGGTTATCCTTTATTGAAGAATCATATGGTTATTTCGACTTTTAGGGGCTGTTTGGTATGAGGGATTTAGAAGGGAAGGGACGGAGTGAAAATTGTTATGACTTGGATTTAAAAAAATTGTAAAAATGGGGGTTGGAAGTTTTTAGTTAATTTTTTATTTTACATCTTATTTTTATTAAAATTTACAACTCCATTTTTCCAAGTTTTTAAAATCTAACCCATAAAAATTTTCCCTCCTCTCCATTTCCCTCCAACCAAACAGACCCTAAATCTCGAATTTCTGCCCTTCGCAAATTGCTTGGCATATGGAAACAGTATAATTCGGTACTCAATGCTTAAACTTTCCAAGTGATGGCGTGTATAACTTCAAGAAGTCGATGTTATATTTGCTATCATTCTGTGAGGTATATCTCCATTCTTCATCGTCCATACTCCCCATGGCATCATGGGATCAAAGTGCCATTACTCGTTGGCGACATATTCTTTAAAGAAAGATCTTCAGATCTGTAAAAGAAACATGTAATTTTAGTTGGTGTCATTTTTTTTTTAATTACTTGGATATTGACTGTTGAGATTTGAGGCCCACCATTCGTATTCTTGCGCTGGGTGATGCTAGGGGGGTTACATACTTACATGTTCTCCTGTGTTTTCGTGACGCTTTTGTTCATCTGGTTTTGGGAGGGATGATTATTGTGTTACTAAATTCAGGAGAATTTTGTTCATGAAATTAAATAAGAATAAGTTTGGAAAAATTAATTTAGACGGTGAATTTAGAAATTAAACGGATTTTTATTTTATTGTTAAAATATTCATGGAAAAACGTAGCGAGTGGATAACTAGTTTCAAGTAATTTTTACTTGGAGTATTAATACTAACTCAGTTCAGGATAATTTTTTTCATGAAACTAAATAAAAAATAAGTTTGGAAAAATTAATTTAGACGGTGAACAACTGAACATAGAAATCAAACGGATAGCTAAGTTAATGAGGGTAGTTTGGTCTTAAAAAATGTCAAACTGAAAATGAGGCCTGGGTCACATCGCCTTTTCAATGAATCTGTTCGGTCCTTACCATAATATTTATTTAATTTGATGTTAGTTATATGTGTTTTTATAATACTCTAATTATTTTTTTTAATTCTCTTATTTTTTTTTTATCTTTGATTATTATTGAAAAAGTATTAATATGACTAAATTAAGAATATATTGACAAATGTAATAAATATATTTTATATTTAAGATTATAAAGTACTTCTCAAATATATTTTATATTAAAGATCAGAGAAGTAGAAAGATATCTATAATCCTTAAAAGAAAAGTAAAAAGAAAGAAAAATGTCCTTAATTAATATGGAAAATATGTAAAAATAACAATATACATATCCTGTATGTGTCTCTGGTATCATATACAATCCTTGGGTGTAAAAATACCTATAATCATTATAAAAGGGGATAAAAATGTTAGCTTTGTTAATGAAAGCAAATGTTTATTAATATATAGTTTTGTGGGCCCTACTTTAACAATTTTTAAATAAGTATTTTAAGAGGGAAAGTGCAAAAGTACCCATCTATATATTTCATATGTGCTTCTAGTACCATATACAATTTTTTGTGCAAAAATACTAGTGATCATTAAAAAAGGGGGATAAAATGTCAAATCCATTAATAAAGGCAAACATTTGTTAATTTCTGGCTCAATTAATGAAATGGCATCTTGAGGGACTATGGAATGGCATTTTGAGGGAGTAGGTTGTACAAAGGCAGTAACCTTGTGGGTGGCGGGAGAGAGTCATTGCCGGTGTGAAGGTAGGGCTTTAGTTTGGAGGGAGGAAAGAGATGAGGGTGAGAGAAAGAGGGAGAAGGTGAGAGTTTTTAAATAATTATTAAAATTATTAAAGTGGGGCTTACAAAACCAGAAATTAAATAACGTTTGTCTTCATTAATGGAGCTGGCATTTTTTCCCCTTTTTTAAATATCACAAGTATTGGGATTGTTCTAGAAAAATACAAATAAAAATAGGAAAAGACAAACTGGTGTTGCGAATTTATCAAATCACAAGTCAATATTGAAGTAGAAATTTAGGATTTCCATTTCTAATCAAATGACCAAATTAATATGAGTTTAAGTTGAGAAACATGAGAGTAAAGTCGCTAATAAAAAATATGATATTGTTAATATAGATACAGATGTTATTATTGATCACTAAAACTTGTACGCTCAAAATTATCCCTAGTTTTGGGGATATGAAGTTCTCAAACATGAAAGTCATGTCGTTAATGTAAAATCTGATATTGTTAACATAGACAAAGATATTGTCATTAACCACTGAAACTTGTGAAATGACCACTTCTCACAAACAACGATTATCTAATACAATTTAACAAAACCAGTGATAATTTTTTTTTCAATATATATCAGTGTTTATGACACAAACTCGCCCACAAACTCATTACAGAGAAATTTGTTATTCTAATCTCACATCACAATTAAACCACAAGTCTTAAAATCTCACACAAAACAATTTCCAATACAACTGTGGTTGTGAGTCCATAAAATATCAGTGTACGCAACATAAGGCCTCAAGCCTAACAAGAGTTAAATATTTATCCCAAAACAGTTACTCAACAGTAAAAACAACGTGGCATTCCAGAAACATGAGGCCTTATAATGGCAATATAGAAATTAACACAACACCGACACCAAAAGAGGCCTACGAGATTCTCAACGTCTATGCCTCTGGTTGCTTCCCTTGGCCTCTAGCCAGATCAGAGGTCTCGCTTGGAAAATTAGTTATAATGACGGGGTGAGACATAAAGTCTCGGTAATCAAAATCAATTTACAAAATATACATGGAATGATTGTAAGTCAGAGAAGCAGATTTAACTGACATAATAATAATAATAATAATAATAATAATAATAATCTCATAATTCAAAACTTAACATAATATAATCAATGAATAAAATCATCATCACTCATCCATCATGCTCCTCCTTATCTCCTCTGGACTGGTACAACCTATCAGTGCTAGTATACCCGGCCAAAGGTTAGCTAGTCACATTAAGAATACTGCCCCCTCCTATGCCGCCACCAATATACTGTAACAGAGAGGTATCTGCCCAAAACACTTAACTCAAAATCCGGGCCAGAATTGAGAGAGCCGATGGGCACACATTTCACTATATCTTTTCCATAAAACCCAACATATCCCGTAATATAAAAATAATAAATTAATATAGCTTTCAATAACAATTACGAGATTCTCAATTTTTATACAACATTTCATCCGAAATAACATATCCATTACAACAGTAAAAATTTAATAATAATTTCCACGTATATATGTAAATTGAAAAATACATTGCTCCATCGAAGTAAATTCATATTCAGACATAAACAAAATCTTGCGAAACACATACAAGTAATATAAATAAAAGTAAGGTTTATAAAACACCTTACAGCCCAAAGCAAGCATATAAAATAAATTAACCTCGGTTACCTCAACTCCAAGTTAAACCTTAATTTGAGTAGAACAATACGAGCAATCACCGATCATAAGAAAATTTTACATTATCAATATAAATACTAATTAACCACAAGTAATAATAAAATAAATGATTTACGTAACTCAACTCCTACAAATCCAATTTCTTCTACAAGTATTATCCTCAATAATTCCAATTTCCTTAAAAATCCTTAATCATATAACATTTCTCTTAAACCCAAATCACTCATTAAAATCATTAAATAACCTTAATACAATTCTTTCTCATCAATCACCTAATTTTATAAATTAAAATTTCACCCTTAACATAACTATAACTATAAAATCTTTAATATCAACCTTCTCAATAATCAAATCTCCTTTTCATAATTTATATGGGTATAATCTAATTATTAAATAACTCTTCAAATCTCCACATAATTAAAATCATATTAAACTCTGATTTAAATATCAATTTCTAATTCATATTTTCACATAGTTTAGCTCTAATAAAAATAAACCGATTAAAACCTCAATATTACCTCCAACAATCTAAATAAATTATTTAAACAAATTTTTATTCGGTAAAACACCCTATAGAAATTTATTTATACCCTATTTATAAAGAAAACTAATTATAAAATCACATAACAACCAAATAATAAATGTAAATGATTAAAACTAACTATTAATTATTCTCTACATTTCTATAGTCATATTTTGAAAAAACTCAAAACTTGCCTAAAATCATACCCCCAAAATATTCTCTAATCAATATAAAATTTATATCATAAGAAAGATAAAATTATTTAGAATATTTTTCATAAACAAAATTTTGTGACTATAAGAGTTTAAGTACCTTATTGATCCCAAAAAATCTAAAAAAATGCCAATATCTTACTCCTATTCTACACACTCCTCCTCTGCTCCTTCTCACGCATTCATTAGTGTGTGTGGGTATTTATAATAACTCACCCCTCTTGACACACCACCAATAGTGGAAGTGTGTCATATTATTTATTTAATTTAATTTTATTGTATTTCCCCTGCTTGTGTTAGTGGCACACTAACCCAATCAATTGGGTTAGTTGGCGTTGCCACTAACAATTGTTAGTGGTGACGCCACTAATTATATATATATATATATATATATATATATATATATATAATTTTTGTTAAGTATTTTTTATATCTTATGAGTAAAATCAGGATGTTACAACTTGTACCTTAAAAATTATCTTTGGTTTTTGGATATAAAATTGTTAAATATAAAAGTCAAGTCGTTAATGTAAAATATGATATTGTTAATATAAATATAAATATTGTTAATAATCCCTGAAACTTGTTGAAGACAATTTGGGCAGAATTGAAAATTCCAGATTTTTACTTCAATTCTGATTTGAGATTTGATAAATTCGCAGTACCCATTTATCTTTTTCCATTTTTAATTGTATTTTTCTGAAATTTTATCATATGTATTTTTGCACCTGATGATTATAAATGGTGCCAAATACACATATAAGATATATAGATGAATATTTTTATACTTTCACTCATAATTAATTCAAAGTCTGTATAATTTAATCATTGAAACCAAGTTAAATTGATTATTTTGGGATTATTTTTTTAAAAAAAGAAAATCTCATGGGCCATCTTATTCGGGTATGTATGCTGCGATATATGGGTGACTCGATGCAAGAAACTGTTTGGAGAAGATGCATAATTTGAAAGCACGAATGCTTATAATAGCCTTTTTCGTGCTAATTGGGACAGGGATTTAGTATCAAATTTTCAATTCTATAATAATCTCATTGTTGCTAATTCGGTTATTCAAGAACGTCATAATGGTTTTTTCTCTCTTGAAGTTGATGCATCAGTGCTTGAGTCAAGAAGAAGCGGCTGTGGAGGTGTTATTCACGGAGACGATGGAAGCTGGATTTGCAGGTTTGCTCGAAAACTTGTATCAATTCCTCATACTATAGTAGAAATCATTGCGATCATCCAAGGATTACAAGTATGTTGGGATCGTGGGTACAGGAAGGTGATTGTATTATCTTATTCTGTTGAAGCTGTTAATGCTATTATTAGGGGTTGTGATCAAACTCATCCCTTTAAGGATATTATAAATGATGCCAGATTGTGGTTTTTGAAAAAATGGCAAGTTTTGATTACGCACATTGCTAGAGAGGATAATACTTTAGCCGATCATTTGACGAAATTAGCTCATAACATTGTTGAAAATTTCATTCTCTTTGATCAACCACCACCTATATATTAAGAGGTGGTTAGATAAATTTATTTGTAACATTTATTTTTTGTGATAATGATCATGGAATCCAGTTATTCATAAAAAAAAATGTGACAAGCAACATACAAAAGGCTTCGTCCATAGCTAGTAGCCTAGTATGAGTTGGGAATTGGGATGAATGAACGCAATTAGCAATTTAACATTAGTTTATTTAGAATAGTGATTGAAGTCTTTAAAACTAATTTTTTAACTGTGATTTATGATGTATGAGGTAAGTATGTGAGAATAATATTATCTTGATTTATATATATAAGCACTTATGGGCCTCCCATAAGCCCAATCAAACACACTATGCTTTTGGCAACCACTTTTAAAACCATTGTTTTGTCAAAAACCATGTTTTGGTGAAAAAATTGTCAAACATCCCAATTTTTTGTAAAAAAATATTTTTTTTTTCAAACCATGGTTTTAGATCTAAAATCATGGTTTGGAAAAAAAACTATAATTTTTAGCTTTTTCTCTTTTCTCTTTCTCTCTCTCTTTCCTCTTTTTCAAACCGATGATAAAATGAAGAATTCATGTATGAAATTATAAATAAAAAATTAAAAAAAATTGAGTTTTTTTTAAAGACCGAGTATCCCGGACCAGATTGATTTTTCAACCGGT
The DNA here is from genome assembly GCA_037074505.1 of Albizia julibrissin. Classification (NCBI taxonomy): domain Eukaryota; kingdom Viridiplantae; phylum Streptophyta; class Magnoliopsida; order Fabales; family Fabaceae; genus Albizia; species Albizia julibrissin. Next base: position 37,833,857 of record CM073489.1, on the reverse strand, counting down.
TCGCTGGTTTCCGGACCAATTTTTTTTTATGTTAGATAATTAACTAAAGTTATAATTTTATATTTTTTAGATAATTTTTTTTTCATTTTTAGTATTTTTTTATAAAAATAAATGTCAAATAATACATAAAATATAAATCTTATCATTTATATGTAATTATCATAAAAGTTAATGTGCTTTTTGATAAATTGACCACTAAAAAAAATAATTCTCAATCTAATATCTAAATACTCTCATTTTATCAAAATCACTTTTTTCTATAATCTATTAAAAAAATTATTTTTTTTTTCAAATTTTCTCCGTAACATTATCCCAACAAGTTCCAAACACACTCAGCCATGTGAATGAATACGCAGAAAGGAACAAAAAGGGCTCTGAAGAGATAAGATGGTCCCAACTCCAAAGCGATCAATGGTAGGTAAGCAGAGTAATTGGTCATCTGAAAATATCTCATCGTGGCTCTTTCCCTGACAAAACCCGTGACATCCTAAATTTTAATTTTAGGATTTAAGTTATATTTGGATGAGATTAGTTTACTATGATTAAAATTTATTGTTTAATTACTTAGAATGGATGTAGATTTTCTGAAATGAAAATTAATGGAAAAAAATAGGTGAGATTAAATAGAAGTATTTAAAGTTTTTTAATATTAAATTATAATATGTTAAACATGGTGAAATTCTTATTTAGCCAAAATATATAGTTAGCTCAATTTTAATGTATATGAGTGGTAGGAAAAGTTAAAAAAAAATATTATAAATTTTATTTTAAAAACTAATTAAAAATGAAATTATTTATAAAAAGAAACAGGGATGTTACACATATATAAATATATTATAAAGTATAAAAAAAAGAAGAAGAAGAAGAAAAAGAGAATCAGAATATATATATATATATATATATATATATATATAAATAATATTATACCAAAGGGGCCCGGTGGCCCCTTTTAGTGCAACCTTGTGGGTGGGAGTTTTAAATACTACCCCCATCAATCAAGCCCATGTCTGATAGAATAGCGAGAGTGAGGGTGAGATTGTCCCAAAAAAGAGTGAGGGTGAGAGGCGTGGGTTCCCCGGCGCCGTTCGTCGACGTCAGCTTGGGTTCAATCTTTGAGGACTGACTTGGTAGTTAAATACACTCTTTTCTACCCAACTCCTCTTATACTACTGTTTTAAACAATTTTGTCTTTCTAATGGTAGTAATATTCTGCTGATTAGTAAAAATTTTAGGATTAGAATTTTGAGAGAGTTTTGAATTTTGATAATAGATAATTATAGATATATAGATACTAGTTAATAGTTAATTTTAATCGATTTATATTTATTTTTTTATTTTTTTATGATTTTATAATCAATTTCTTTTATAAACATATCATAAATTAGTTTATATAGGGTGTTTTTGTCAGTTAAATTTGGTTTAAATAATTTAGGAAAAATTACATTCAGGTTTCGCTCAAGAGACAAAAATGAAAAAATAGTTTCATTAATAACTCTAAAGATGTGAATTGACAAAACCAGGACTCGATTGATAACTCCATGAGATCAATTTTTTTATTTTTTCTCTTGGACGGGACCTGAATGTAATTATCTTAATAATTTATTTGGGTTATTTGATGTATTATTGAAATTTTAATCGGTCTATTTTGTTAGATTTTGAATTATATGAAATTATAAGTTATGATTTGATTTAGAGTTAGGCTTTGAATGAGAAATTTGTGATTTATGATATTGGGGCTCTTAGATTCAAATTTTATGATTTATTTTAGCTTATTAGAGTTTATTTGATGATTGAATAGATTGCCTTTTGAGGTTTATGATGAAAAGTGAATATTATAAATTCTGGGTGAAATTTTAGGTGTTGGAAATTAGGTGTCTTAGAATAAATTGAGAAGGTTGTGATTAATTAATTATTCTAATTAGTGAGGAGGAATTAATGGAAGAAAGAGATGCTATGATGATTTGAAGGATTGTTGATTTATGGTTTGTTTTCTTAAGGATTAAAGAGAGAAAATATTGGGGATTTTAGGATGATTGGAAGAAAATATTATTGATAATAATTTTAACGAGTTAAATAAAGTTATTGAACGGTAAAAATGTGATTTAGAAAAGGGAATCGAGTTATGGTAGTTAATTAATTTTTTTTAATAAATTAAAGTTAGGGGAGGAGGTGAGTTTTTATTTGAATTTTATATTACTGAGTAAAACCAACACATTATTAATATATAATTGCGTTTATTATATAGAATGAACTTAAATTTGATTTGTTGGGCTTGAATCATCTTAATTTTTATTGTCTTGTTGTCAAGAATTTGAGGTAACTATTTTCTAATTTATTTTGAATGTTTGTTGAAATGATTATAAGTGTATGTTGATATTTTCAATTACTATAACTATATGTTATCGTATTTTATATATGAAATGATATTATTTAAGAAAGTTATGAATTGTGATTATTGAGATTATATTTGTGAGAAATGATATTAAACCTATCGGTAAATTGTGTTATCGGGCTTTAACTACTCAAGACCTAATTATTATAGTATCAACTGATATATAATTTTGAATTAGATATTTAATACCTTTTAACCATGATAAACCAACTTCTTTTCTTTTTCTTCCATTATTAATTTTAGTCAAATTCTTTCTATTATGGTCCTTTGTAATTATTTATTTCTTTTCTATCATAATAATAGAGTTCAATGTTTTAATAAGTTATTTAAAATAGTTAATTATAAATATTGGCAGTTGCAAAAACCCATTTCTCAGTTACCGCCGCATATACGTAGAGGATGTTTAAAATATCAGTTGGAATTTTTAATCGTGATTTATAGTCTACGAGATAAATATGTGGATGAGTTTTATTTCAATTTACGTGAATCGGGCTTATGTATAAGTATAAACTCAACCAAACATCATTTTAATGCTTTTTTGAATTAATGGTAGAAACTGTTTTTTTAGTTAGATTAGCGATATAAATTATGATTTTAACGTGATTTATGATGTACTGAGTGAATATGTAAAATTGGTTTTATCTCAATGTAAATATTTTTTTTTAACACGCTAACCACCAAACAGGCGAAATATGGCTTTCTCTCTGCTCTCCCCGCCGTTCATCCACCCCCCACTCCGCCGCACTCTCCCCCGAATGAACCTCTTTGACTTCATTCTCTTCTGCGTGAGCACCCTAACCATCCCCTCTGTCTCTGATAACCCTCAAATCATGAGCTGACCTATGGTTTCTGGGTTTTATTCTTTTTTGTGGTAACACAGGTTGTTCATTTGGTGGACAAGCTTGGCCTGTGGCATAGGTTGCCATTGCTGCTGGGGCTGGCTTACTTGGGACTCAGAAGGCACTTGCATCAGCGTTATAATCTCTTGCATGTTGCACCTCTCCATGGTCACCAGTATGATTCTCTCCACTATGCGTATCGCACCCCCGACGGCACTTGCAACCACCCCTCCGACCATTTGGTCGGCAGTCAGGGCACCTTTTTTGGCCGCAATATGCCGCCTGCCACGTCCGATTATGGGGTAAGCTTCTGGTTGTTGGGTTTATGAGTATGCTCTGCCTATTTTCCTGGGTGGAGTTTTGAAATAACTATTATCTGGTCAAGAGTCGACTAGGTATATTCCAACACATCTCGACAATAAGCTTCTGTTCCCATTATTGCCTTATTCTTGGTGCATCATTTCGATTGCGGGTAATCGGCAAATAAAACTTGTCAAGTATGAGAAAGCTGGAAATGTGAGACTGAAACAAATGAAAGCATAAAACAACTTGGGTAACCTTGTTTGAAGACGCAAGTGCACGTAATTATGAGGGATTCGAGCATGACTCTAGTAGATTAGTTGTGCAAAACAAGAATCCTCAACATTAAACTCTGAGTTTGTCCCACTAAATTCATAAATGCTTCTACATAACAATTATGCTGTATTTCTTCATAACTCAAGGATTTTGCATAAAGCAATGCAAATTCTGATCGCACTGTTTGGCACCTCTTATGTATAACGAGTGAACAAACTTTTGCTCTGCCAATTCGAAGGTTTATCACACCAAAACCTTTTTCAGTTGCTAGATCCTCACCCCACGGTGGTGGCGTCAAAGCTCTTGGCAAGGAAGAAGTTCAAAGATACGGGAAGTCAATTCAACATGATAGCCTGCTCATGGATACAATTCATGATTCATGACTGGATCGATCATTTAGAGGACACTGAACAGGTCAGTTACTTGGATCTGCCACTTCAGGACCAGTAAAGTTCACTCATGAATAGCCAGATCAAGCCACCCTTATTTTCTAACACAGCCAACTAAATTTCCAAAACATACTCTTTTTTTTGCCGTCTAACTTCCCAACCCACAACATGGCGATTTTCTCAGAATCTTGTCTACAGCCTGATATTTACACATTGTATATATCATGCATAACTATTGGATCAGGTTGAAATTAGAGATCCCGATGGATATTCAGGAGGATGCCCATTGAAGTCTTTTAGGTTCTTCAAGACCAAGAAATTCAAAACAGGCTCTTCAAATATGAAGACTGGCCATCTTAACACAAGGACTCCTTGGTGGTAAGTAGCACCTATATAAGATCAATAAATTCTTGACGCAAGACACTGTCACCAACCAAGTAAGTGGACAATCTTATAATTGTGAGTGATGTAGGGATGGGAGTGTAATATATGGGAATAATGAGAAGGGTATGACAAGAGTGAGGACATTTAAAGATGGAAAGCTGAGGATTTCGGAAGACGGGCTTCTTGAGCATGATGAGAAAGGTATTCCTAATTCCGGTGATGTTCGAAATTGCTGGGCTGGCTTTTCCCTTCTACAAGCTTTGTTTGTCAAGGAGCACAATGCTGTATGTGATATGCTAAAAGTGAGTTAATTTCTTCCAACGTATGCAAAACTTTCTTGCTTGTTACCCAACAAGTTTGACAGTATATTTTGCTTTACTCAGAGCATGGGAATACGTTGTCTCACATGATAATGCGCTGCATTGTTTTGTGCTTATAGGCACATTATCCCGATTTTGATGATGAACAACTCTATAGGCATGCGAGGTTGGTGACTGCAGCAGTCATTGCCAAAATTCATACAATCGACTGGACCGTAGAACTCCTAAAAACTGATACTCTTCTGGCAGCCATGAGGATCAATTGGTAAAGCGGAAAGGGCAACAGGGAAAATATGCTAGTTAAAAATGATGACTGTGTGCTTTGTTACTGTAATGATTCTTTTTTTCTTAGGTTTCTGACCTTTTGGAGTTTATGTTTGGCAGGTATGGATTTCTGGGGAAGAAATTTAAGGATTTGTTTGGACACGTTTGCGGGCCAATATTTAGTGGATTAGTTGGTACTAGGAAGCCAATAGACCACGGAGTTCCCTACTCACTTACGGAAGAGTTTGTGAGTGTTTACAGAATGCATTCACTTCTACCTGATGAGATTGTCCTCCGAGACATCAAGCTGCCGGCAACAGAAGACAAATGTCCTCCTATACTTGAAAGGTTTATCCTTTTTATTCCCCTACTCTCGTGTCTTTTTTTTTTTGCTAAATATTCCATATTACTTTGCATGGTTCTGTATTCGACAAGCCTCAGAAAGTCAGAGTGGTCAAAAAAGGTTTTGTGATCATAAAGGGTATGTAAAATTCTAAATTAGATATGATATTATGTATTTCAGGGTGCCTATGAGCAACTTATTGGGAAAAGAAGGGGAAAGGAGGCTATCAGAAATAGGAATGGAACAAATGCTAGTTTCTATGGGTCATCAGTCGTGTGGAGCTGTTGAACTATGGAACTATCCTACATGGATAAGGAACCTCATTGCTCATGACATTGATGGAGAAGATAGACCTGATCCTGTTGATATGGCTGCCATGGAAGGTACTTCTCTGGTTCTCTCGTCACCTTTTTTCCCCTTGGTGTGACAGTATGTGTTATCTACTGATAACCAACTTGATCTAAAATGGTGGATGTTTTAATAGTTTATAGAGATAGAGAAAGAGGGGTTGCGCGCTATAATGAGTTTAGAAGAAATTTGCTGATGATCCCCATCAGCAAGTGGGAAGATTTGGTAGACGATGAAGAGGTGATTGAAGCTTTAAGAGAGGTATATGGAGATGACGTGGAGAAGCTGGACTTGATAGTGGGCCTACATGCAGAGAAGAAGATCAAAGGGTTTGCTATTAGTGAAACTGCTTTCTTCATCTTCGTACTCATGGCTTCAAGGTATGTTGAGATCACTTTACCCTAAATTAAAAATTTGACACCGACATTGATGAATGATTTGGTGTTGTTTGGTGAGGAACAGGAGGCTAGAAGCTGATCGTTTCTTCACAAGGAATTTTAACTCAAAAACATACACAGCGGAAGGACTGAAATGGGTGAACAGAACAGAGAGCTTGAAGGATGTGATTGACAGGCATTTCCCTGATATGACAAGAAACTGGATGAGGTGTTCAAGTGCTTTCTCTGTTTGGGATTCAATGCCAAATCCTACAAACTACATCCCTCTGTATTTGAGATTAGCCTCATCCTAATTTTAATCTCTCGCCAGCAAATTAGGAAATTACAAACTTCGTGTGTGTCTCTCTCTCTCTCTTGAACTGACAATTCTAGATCATTTTATGTATATAACTACGTCTTGCTTCAATGTTATTAATTTATTGCCAACCCATGCGGGATAGATATCAAATTCCGTGGTCCGTGCAAGTGATGCATGAGTTAAAATAAGCAAGAAAAACTATTTTAAACATTTTGTTTAGGGAAAATCCAAAATAAATCCAATTGAAATAGAAATTTTTTTATTTAAGCTTACACTTTTAACAAATTTCATAATCAGGCCATAATGTGCTTGTAACATAATTTCTAATCAGGCCAGAAATAAATCCAACATAATGTGCTTGTAACAAATTTCTAAATTTTGTTAAGAGACTATAATGTTTCTATATACTTGTAACCATTACAGAAGAGATCGATATGAAGAATATTCAAATTTTTGTAGAAAATTCAGAAACACACAATTCATATCCGATACTTCATCCTTTCTACATATTTAGAATAGCTAAATCAACTGCAAAGGAATCAGACACGAGTTCTTCACTAGAGCGACTATATATAAATTGTTGAAAAAGTAACGAGTCTCACGCCTGGCTAAGCCATCTAGATTACAAAGAACAAAGCCGCTGTATTCAAGACAAACCCGATTCTAAAGCGTATAAACAGGAAAAGAGATGTTGTGAGCTGTGACTGTGAGGATCATGGATTTAATCCATTTTTTTTTCCATAAAAAGAAAAAAAGAAGTGGTTAGAAAAAGAATGGTAATTAGCATACAGGGTCATTCTGGTATTTTTAACAACATTAATAAATCTTTAATTAGACCTCTTAGCCTTATTATAAATATGTTGAAAGCGTATACTTAAATTAGAGTTTTATTATTTCAGCTGGGATTTAATTCGGATGGTCCCATTTGTTTAGTCAAGGTAAAATTGTGTTTGATTCAGCGTTACCCCCTAATTTAACAAATATAGAAGTATTAACAGTTCCTTGCAGGCAAAACAAAAGAAGAAGAAGTATTAACAGTTCCCTACATGAAGCCAAATATACATATTAGTTATCTAAAATATGATAATTAAAAATCTTATCCATCCGTTTAAAAGTCAAAAACTGTTTTGGGGCAATTTAATACTATTTTCTTAAGCCTTTCCCTGTGTTGGTATTGTAAGTCCAACTAGGTTCGGGCCTATTGTTTGATCCAATCAGTCTTACAAACATAAACAAACTCTAGATATTTGTTGATATCTCACTACGTGGGCATTTCAATGCATGATTGCTTATGGGAATTAATTATGGTTTGGTAAAGTGGATTGAATGAATAGGATGAAAAGGGGAAAAGGTAATGTTGAACGGAATCAAACAAAAAAATATGTTTGGTACTTTGGTATATATGAAAACAGAATATATCTTTTTAATAGCAGAGAAATGATAAATAATGAAAATAGAAAATAGAAAATAGAAAAGAAATACCCAGGACACAGTACTTGTATGAGGCCCAAATGGCAAATGGGATCCTGTATGACTACTTTATGGGCCGACAAAACTATTCAACAAAAATGAATGGGCGCGCGCATAGATGAAACCGCGCGGCGACGCGGGTCTTCCACGAACAATAAATAATTCAAACACTTTCGCGGCAAAATGTTTTCAGTAGAAAGACATAACTGCCCTCATCTTCATAATAAACAAAAACTACTGACCAATCAATTTGCGCCGCACCTCGCCTCCGAGTTTACTGTCTCCATAGAGGAATCGGATTGGACAGTGCACACCCTTCCCTCACTAGCATGTCGTCAAATTTTCTTAGGGAATCTGAAGTCTGAACTATATACTATTCCTCTCCGTCGATGCGTTCCTTTTGCTTCGCCATCTGCTGCTTCTCCCGCCATTTTCTCTCCGCTTCTATTTATCAAAAACCAAATCAAGGAAAAAGCACGTGAACGCAGCGAAGGAAAATAGGAATAAACCCATAACCCATAAGAGCCCAATAGCTTCATCTCGCCACTAAAAATGGGTATCAAGGATCTTCTCCGATTCATGAAGCCCTATATCGAACCCATTCACATCAACAAATATGCCGGACAACGCGTAAAAATCGCATCCCTTTGATTCCAAGTCTCATTGTTATTTTCTCCCTTCCTTTGAGTTATATCTGGGGTGTATTTTTTTCCCCTGATATTATTTGGGTGCATGTATGCAGGTGGGTATTGATGCTTATTCATGGCTTCATAAGGGAGGTAAAGGATATCATTTTGTTATATTATAGACCCGTTGCTATACTACTATTATTAATGTTGTTTCACTTCGGAGTAATGATGAGAAACTGATGATGTATTCTATTTTTTCAGCTTATTCCTGTAGTATGGAGCTTTGTCTCGATTCTGATACTGAAAAGAAGTTCCAATACATAGAGTACTTTATGCATAGAATCAAGCTGCTTCGCTACTATAAGATAACGCCGGTTGTTGTTTTTGATGGCGGCAACATTCCTTGCAAGGCAGCAACGGAGGAAGATAGGAAGAGGCATTGTTCTAAACTTTCTGCATTTTCACTTGATTCCAAACCATTAATCTCCATCTTTTGTTTTCTTCCCTCGCATTTTCATGTAGGTGCATTTCTTGCTATTAAGTTATATATTTTCCCAACGTGCTTTTTGTCTTGATTTCAGAAAGCGAAATGCTAATCGCGATTTGGCAATGGCTAAGCTCAAAGAGGGAAAAATCAATGCAGCCTCAGAGTTATTTCAGGTACAATCCCCTCCCTCTTCGTTTTGAATCGATACAGTATTTGTTTAGCATTCTATTTAATTTTATATTAGGATTTTGCAGTGCAGATTACTCTAGGAATGGCTACTATAATCTATTGAAATGCTGTTGTCTGCTGACTTAATCATTAAATGAGGTCATTGGCAGAAAACATTATCTAATGAATCCTGTTTCTAACTGGTTCGTTTCAACTTGTTTAGCATAGTTAGCAATTGGTCCATAGTGAATATATTGTCGTTACACAATATGTATGCATAAAAATTTGTTTCGTGTGCCATATGCTTCGTTGGCACTCATGAAGCTCAGCATTCATAGAGTTCCCATTCTTTTGTGTAGAGAGCAGTGAACGTCACTCCCATTATGGCTTATCAACTGATTCAGGTATATAAATATATCCTTTCATGCAGACTCATTACCCGTATTACTATGATATTTCCATGTATTACAATATGACACTACTTCAAACAATGATCCGATGCTAAATCTGCACTTTTGGGTAAATAATTACATCACAGATTTTGAGATCAGAGAACATTGAGTTTGTTGTAGCCCCATATGAAGCAGATGCTCAGTTAGCATGCTTGTCCAAGATTAAAACAGAAAAGAGTGGTGTTGTAGCTGTGATCACTGAGGATAGTGATCTAATTGCCTACGGTTGTCCAGCTGTAAGAACCTATCCAAGATTTTGATATTGTGCATCAAGGTTTACTGCTTTCCTGATGACTTTATTACATTTACTGCTCTAATTTTCAATTTAAAGTATAATGTTATGGTTTGAGATTTGCAATGGTTGTTTATAGATTGTCTTTAAGATGGACCGATACGGGAATGGTGAAAGCATAGAGTTAGACAAGGTTTTTAAAGCTGACACTTGTAAACCATCCTTCCGAAATTTTGATATGGCACTTTTCACAGGTATATTCATTTCAAAGCAATGTGTGCTTAATTATGTACGCTTCTTGATATTTTACATAATTGAATGCAGTAAAGCTTTTCCATCCAACAATAATTTGACAAAGTACTTGTATTGCCGTGATTAAACCATGAATATTTGAATGGAAAGGGACAAGGTTCTGTTATCTATGATGGGCTTGCAAGGTCTTGAGACATAAACTCCCTCTCTTACCTCCCTTACCAATCAAGAAGGGAGGAAAGAAAGGAAGAAAACAAACAAGAAACTTTCGTAAACTACTCTTCTCTGGTGAAGGCCAGACTTAACAAAATATTATAGGTATAATGACAGGAAATTTTACCTGCTTCCAAAAGAAATCTGTGTAGTTTTATCAGTCAACTTAATGTCTCGTGCGTTGAGGTTTATGACAGGCTCAAAATTGCATTTTCACAGGTATGTCTGTCTTGGCTGGCTGTGATTTTCTTCCATCTGTTCCTGGAATTGGTATTGCGCGAGCTCATGCCTTAGTTTCCAAGTATCGGAATTTAGATCGTGTAAGTGTGCTCTTATTTGCTAGTTTGAGGTTGTGGGAATCATGGTTTCTGAGCAACGCTTTGGATGGTTATATATAACTTGTTTTTCCATTTGACATAGGCAATTAGTCTCAAATAGACTTTTGTCTACAAAAAAGAAGACTTTGTAACATAAAAACTTACAATATTAGTGGCTTAGTTTTCTTACTGAGAAGTGAGAACACAAGGATTCTGGAACTGCTGTTTCCTGCCACATATGTGTAAGGGAAACTGAAAGTCCAAGCAAAATACTTCACCTATCACTTCCTATAATTATAATTATCATTGAAATGAAGACAAGAAACCTGGAGCAGAGTTCAAATAATATAATGCAATTTGAATTTGTTAAGTTGGATCGCTTCCCAGTGGCTTCGGATTTATTTATGTGAGTTGAAGCTTACTTAGATTTGTTGTTATTTGTCTCAAAAAGAGTTGAAGAATACTCTATCATTGCAAGAATGATTGATCCATTGTTAACAGGTGTTATCTGTTCTTAAGATGGAGAAGGGCAATCAAGTGCCAGAAGATTACGCCAAATCCTTCAAAGAGGCAATTGCAGTCTTCCAGCATGCTCGAATGTGCTAATTTTAGCTCAGTTTTTATTTTTAGCATTTTTATTTCTTATTCTTTCAGCAATGACCATTTGCTTCTGCAATTCTCTACAGATATGATCCCACTGCTAAGGAGCTCAAGCACCTCACGCCACTTCCCCAAAACCTTCTTCAGTCCTTTGATGGAAATCTCGATTTTTTGGGACCGTATCCTTAAATTCTTCATGTATTCTTCTATTTGCATGTTTAATACATAAAATTTTCGCCCCTTAACCAGTCAAAATGCAATTAGAGAAATTCCTCCAGAAATAGTTACCGCAATAGCAGAAGGCAACTTAAATCCCTCAACTAAGAAAGTCTTTGATAAGCTCGAATGTTCCGGACTCCCTTTGGGCCCGATTATCCTCAAGAGCAATCTCCAACACCGGAAAGTCCAAGTTTCTGCAGTATCTACACAGAAACGCTCCTTCAAAGTCTTTGACTCCCATGATGCCAGAGAAAACAGTGCAGGCAAGTCATGTGGCTTGTAGAAAGATCTTTATTCAATTCGAAGTTGATTTTACTGGGCAATCTAATGAATTTCTTTAAATACGTGAATGCTTTTATCCTCAATTGTCATTGTCATGCATTCTTTTCATTATGTTTAATGGCGTGGATCATTTTTCATGACTACAGTGACAATGTCGAATCTGGTCGCGAACAAGGACAAGTATTCTGGTGAAGCATTGGCACTTCAGAAACTTGTTAGACCGTTGGTAACTTGTGGAAACGCAGAAAAGGAAAATATTCCTGATGAAATTCCTTTAAAGGTTCCTGACAACAACCCATTCAGGATAAAACCTGAGGAAATTTGTTTATTTCAGAGGGAAAACCCCGATGAACAAGTTCTTGTTACCAGAAGTGAGGAATATATGGACGTGTGCATGAATCCTGATAGCTTTCCGGAAGAGAGGTCTGAAAATCTCTCGAGAAAAAGGGATTTTCAGAGCATTTGCTCAGATCAAGCAGAAGCTTGCGATGACCAGATTTCAGAGGTGACGGTGATTGAAGCGGAGGATCCAGATATGTTATGTTGGAACGTGAAATCCCAAGAGAGTATAAATTCTATGACAGTAAAACGCATTGATTTGAAAAGAAGAGGTGCAAGTGAAAAGAAATCCAAGAAAAGCAGTGGCAAGGAAACGGGGAGTAAGAACAGCAGTATCTTAAATTTCTTTTCTCGAGTGTAATCCTTCTATAACCATATATAATTTATGCCTCGGCTTCTTTAGGATTGAGTTAGTATTTTTAATTACTAACTCAATTTTGTTAGAACAAAGGAGCAACGATTTATTTTTGGCGAAGTAGTTTAAACGTTGGTTGTTACATTGGTCAAGTCGAAGAACGCGGATGCAGGCATGGACATGATTCATTCTTGCTCCTGAGAATAGCAGCATGCATGTAATGTTAAAGCTTTCAGATTTACCCTTAAAAAGAAGAAAGAAAACAGGGAGGGAAAGCTCAGTATCTTTTTTTTTTTTTTTTTCCAGCAATGAGAAAGCTTAGCATATGTAGTCTACAGTTTTTTTTAAAAAAATTATTTACGTAAGTGAATTGAACAAGTCAATTCCTGTTTGTTCACTGTTTCTTTAATCTTGAGACACACACACATAGTCAGTCCTTCCGGATCTAACGATGTCACAGAAACTAGAATTTTTAAGAAACATGTCGCGGAAACTAAAATATTTAAAAAATAGGTTCAAGCATGAATATGGATTACTATATGTAAGGTACAGGTCACCGACAATATGCCTCATTTCTATAGCTCTACTAATGTAGAGGGAAATGTGTTTAATTCAACATATCAAGAATTTTCTTAAGCTGAGTCTTAATAAGTGTTTTTACTTTGATTTGTGCCCCTTACATTGAGTTTTTTAGTATAAAAAGATGAACTATATGACGAAAACAGAGGAAACTAGGCAGATTTTATATTTGATAAACATTTATTCTGAAATTAGAGATGAATCATTAATGATAACTTGTCCAACGTCGCAGGAAGTAAAATATCAGCATATTTGACGATTGTCTTATTTAAGGACTTGATTGATTAACTCACTAAAGTTTAAGATGGGACTACTATTAATTGGCTTGAAACATGTAGAAGCCAAGATGTTGGGATGGTGAGCTCAACCGTGGTCACTGCTTATTTCCGGTAAGTAGCTGCTTGAACCAATAAGTAGACATCTTGGGGTATCTATTGAGGGCATCGAAATCAACATAGACAATACCAAACCTTGATGTGTATCCCAATCTCCACTCAAAGTTATCCAACAATCCAGTCTTGCTGGTAGCCCAGGCCTGGTGATTTTGGTTGATGGGGATCATACATGTACTAAGTAGTATACGGGTTGATGCCAACAAAATCTATTGAATGGTAGAATATTATATCACAAATACAATATAATTATTTTACAACTACAACGGAAGACTTTAGAAGATACTTTTTGCTGTAGCTAATCTCAGATCTTAAAGAGTTCACGAGCACTAAAGATAAAACTGCAAAACAGAATATGTCAGAAGGTAGATTGTCAGGTCACCATTTTGATTGACTGCAAGGCATAGTGATGACAACTGGTGTGAGATATGTCTCCAGTCAGAGAACCTCAAAGAGTAGTTAGGTTTTTCTCGTACGCTCTGCTTAGACGACCGTAAACTTTATTGTATTTTTTCACTATCAGAAATAATATATAAATAACCAGTCAGCAGGTTACCCTAATCCTGAAATTAGGTCTGGATCTAACTATGGGCCACACTCAGGATATTTTAATTAATAACATAATTTAGTAATAACTAAATAATTATATTATAATAAATTAAAATACCTCACATTGAACCCTTCACAATCTTGACTTCTTCCTCATTGAACTTGGGGAGCCTATCCCCAACAATTACTTGCATAGTTCTTGGATACTCCCCATATATAGAATAGGATGGATGAACCTGTGTCAATTTATACCCTGTTACTTCAAGTGTCTTGTTAGTATACAATAGTAAACTCCATTGGTTTTAGAGTACAAATGTTTAGGATTTTTACATGAAAGTCTCTGGCTCTTTGAGCTGCATAATTGTCAGCCTTTGATCTTGTAAGAGGTTCATACCAAATAAAATCCAAGAGGATCCAAATCCTTCCTTTTTGCTTTTCCTAAAACCACCACATTGTTCGGTCATAATTGCATTAGAACTTTCAAGAAGTTTGAACTAAATGACTTGTGGAATTGAAGATTGACATTCTTTGTTTAAACATTACTTGGTAATTGTCTCGATATCTTTGAACTGCAGCCGCATGCATCAGTATCAAATTGTGCGCAACAATGTAAGGTTCAGTGGCTGAATTGCAGGCCGGACAATTTCCAAATGCTTTTGAACACCTTCCGGGAGCAAAGAAGCCGTTATCATAACCAAGAGCAGCCATTACTCTTAGTTCATTAAATGTCATCCAATTCTTCAGCGTGTCTCCAAAAGTCTTGAAACAGAATTCTGCATAGTCTTTCCTGTAATCTGACTTATTTTCAGTAAATTAAGACTATCCAATAAGTTAAAGCTTCTTCTTCTTCTTCTTCTTATTATTTTTATTATTAATAGTAATAATAATAACAATAATAATAATAATAATAATAAGCCATAAAGCATGTATCTTTCACGTACTCACACAACATTGCCGGCTCAATAATCCTTGGTTTTCCAACTCAAGAGCTAAAGGGAGGTCATAATGATACAGATTTGCGTATGGAGTAACACCCCTGCGAATGATTCAGAATATAAAAAAGGGTGGAAATTGTTCTTGATCAATTAGGCTATATACTCCATCAAGAATTCAAGATTCAACCCGCTCTAGTAAGTAATTGATCAGCCTATTGTAGTAGTCAACGCCTTCCCAATTTACTTGGCCAGTTCCATCTGCATTAGCATTGTGCTCAATTGTTATAAAAAGATGTGTCATACTTTAGGGTCTAATAATGCATAAGTGTTAAGATACATTAATGTGCCATTACTTGGGAAAATTCTGGACCATGAGATTGAGAAGCGGTATGCATCAAAGTTTAGATTTGCCATGATGTCCACATCTTCCTGTTAAATCAACCATATATTTTGGCTCCTGTACAATACATATACATACATATTTCTCATTTGGAGAAAAAAGGTCACCCTCCCTTCAATTATTTTTGGACCTTTTTTTTTTTATTTTTTAGGGAAAAAACACTTACTTTATATCGATGATACTGATCCACAACAACGTCTGCATTGCCATTGTTTGCAATAACGTTTCCAAACGATTAGAGATTTCAATTTTTTATTCAAAAAGAAAGAAAGCTCCATGCTGAGTGATTAAGAAAGTAGTATTAATTAGATTAATTCGACCCTTATGTGGTTACAAAGCAATATATAAACAAGCAAGATCTTAAGTTAGCAGTAAAGCACAATATACAATTTCATAGGTAGAGGAGTGGGAATAATGTTAGTAATAAGCAGTGATGATAACTTAAAAAAAAAAAAAAAAAAGGCAGTGATGACACACACACTCCTTTGTCTTTAATAATGATATATTTTAAGAGTTCATCTTGATCTTAAATATAAGATATAGTTTTCATATTCATCAATATATTTTTAATTTATCTTTATTACTCAACCATACATAATCAAGGAAAAAATTAATATTCATCTGACTAAAATATTTTAGAAAATATATGTGATATAAAATAAGTTAACTAACTTTTTTAATCTTACCAAAATTAGTTAAGTATGTAGTATATTATGAATAACACCGCGATTATATAAAAACCAGGATTGTCGTGGATGAAGGCATCCCAAATGCTGGGACCACGTCCTGCGGTGTGGGCCATGGGAACTTGATAAGCAGACGCCACCGTTCCGAACAGGAAGCCGTCGGAAAGGTTGGCTCTGCTCAGCCCTCCGGTATCAAAATCCAAGGCCACTGCATCCTCACCAACCTCCCATGCAGCCGCAACCCACCGGATCACCACCAAAGAAAGCAGCCACCATGGACACCCCCTCATCTCCACGCTTGATACTCAGAATGTGATCTAGGCAGAAGCGTAATTTATGGGGTCATATTTTGTCCACAATACAAGAAGATATGGAGCAAGTAAAGCATACGTTTTTGTATATATGTGGCTGCCGGATAAAGCATAATCCAAGTCGTATATTTAGGTGGGCGGTTTTGATGTTATGGGAAGAGGCATGTGTCTGAGTTCCAGAATCCGGTGGCCGAAGAGGAAGCTGCGTTGTCGTTTTGCAATCTTTTGAACTTGTCCGGCCAGTAGAGATCGGTGAGCGCCGTCCCCTACTTGTGGTGCATGTGGATACTGTCAAATTCTGTTCCACTCACGACGAGGAGGATGCTGAAGTAAGGACGTCCGCCATAAGAGAAAGTTTTGAATAAAAATGTTAATTTGAGGGGTTATATACGCATGGCGAGATGTGGCATCTTAATCACACCACAAGCATTCATTTTTATTGGCATTTTCTTTTCTTTTTACGACATGAAGAGAAGGGATGCTACTCTCCCGGGTTCCCAATGGTTTTGTGTTTGATTATATCCATTCAACATAACGATATGTTTGTGAAAGTAAGTGACTGTTTGGTACGAGGGATTTGAAGGGAAAGGGTCGAAAGAAAAAATTTCTATAACTTAGATTTAAAAAAATTAAAGAGGTGGGGTTGAAAGTTTTTAATTAAGTTTTTTTATTTTATATCTTATCTTTATTAAAATTTTATAATCCCATTTTTTTAATATTTTAAAATGTAACTTATAAAATTTTTTCCTCCCCTCCCTTTTCCTTCATTTCCCTCCTACCAAACACACCCTAAGAGTGTTCACAAGTGGTGAGAAGCTAATTCAGTGGGTCAGCAAGATGAAAATGAAGAGAGTGAACAACCAGTCTAATCAATCATAGTACAGTTCGGGAGCTGATCCAACAATTTCAATATTTGCGCTACCAGTCCAAGTAGAGCATCCGTGACTTGTTTTCAACATAGATGCACAGCCTTTATTCATTTCTACTGCTGTGATCTGAAACCCATCAATTAGGGTTTGTTTGGAATGAGTGACAAGTCAAAAGAGAGGGTGCGTGCAAGCATGTGTTACGTACTTACCCCCTCTTTATTTCCTGCCCACCAACCACATTTGTTTATACAAAATATGATTCTCATCTAACGACTCCCTCTTCACTCTTCACTCTTCACTCTTCACTCATATTGGAAATGATTAACGAAAACATCAATGCCTTGCACTTGATCCATCCGCGCGCTGGCCCATTTTAGGAAACTGCATGTTCAATTTTAATCATCAGTCCCAAACTCATTACTTGTATGCAGATCAAAGTCATACTTATATTTTCTATATATCATGTTTTCTTCCTCTTCTACACCCATTGCTGCTGCTGCATCATAATTTTGTTTCCTACTTCAGCGGCAACAAAGAAAATTCAAGCTTTGGGCATTGCTTCAAGTTGAAGTATCACATCATGCAAAATAGGTTGGACAGCCCAGCATTCACAAAATTTTTGTTCCTGACCTCCTCGGTTAATTAAATCTCAAAAGCAAATTTTGTCCAGCACATCATCATCAAAATCTAACGTAAGAGAATAAGATCAATACGTTAACGTAAGATAAAACCTCTCATTACGTTCCGTATATGGCCTACCTTATTGAC
Source organism: Albizia julibrissin (assembly GCA_037074505.1). Taxonomy (NCBI): domain Eukaryota; kingdom Viridiplantae; phylum Streptophyta; class Magnoliopsida; order Fabales; family Fabaceae; genus Albizia; species Albizia julibrissin. The sequence continues at coordinate 37,815,802 of CM073489.1, read as the reverse complement.
TTATTGTACCCGTTGATTATCAAGGAGAATATGCAAAATCTTGACCCCATCTCCTAATCAAGATTAACTGTAGTATCTTGATCATCTCTATACTGATCCAAATCCCGTATATATTTTCATTGAGAATAAAACACCTTATTCCCACTGATTTCACAACAACATGAGAAGAAAATTACTCCAAACAAATCTGCTGAAACAATTAGTAGACAGACCCTCTTAGGAGAAGAGAGAGATAGGCACTTCAACAAAAGAGAGTCGGCCTCCTGTAAAAGAAAGGATGTTACTCACTGTTCAATTTTTTTTTTTTTTTGGTTAGTTAATTCATTTTGAGAGACTCTACTTTTTTCCCAAAACAAATTGTACCTCCTTTATCTAAACGACTTGAAAACAAAGACCAGATTGTTGATCCGGTGAAAAAGCTCACTGATACATATAGCTTCCACTTATTTTGTAAAATTACATTAATTTCAGCTGACATCAGAATCTTTTGGCAGATATCTTTTAAAAAAGCCGTAAATTCAAATAAGTTAACCTGCTTGGGAGAAAAGAAGCTAGGTACTTGTAATCAAACCTTCCTCAATTAGCACAACCATAGGGACACTACTTGAGCAGGGCTTTTAATTCATTGTATAAATTATGACGGACTGATCGGAAAAGGTCAGCGTATTTATTCAAATACAAGAGTCTAAAGGTCTTGGACCGTAATTATGATAAATATAAGTTATTAGAGAAGGAGCATGTGGCCCGTCTAGCTCCTAACCTTGTGGTCGTTCGAGTCCCACGGTGGGCGTTATAAATTTTGGCTTTTGTAATGAAGATGGAGCGTACGTATCATTTCGCATGCGCGTGGACACCACAAACCAAACGTGATTCTATATTTACACATTTTTTTGGGGCTAACTGACGTTTTCACATTCTAAACAATTTCAAAAGAAATAATATGAGAGCATACGTTGGGTTTGGAACAATATCCTAAAATGATAAATATGAAAAAACTTGTTGCTGGGTCTCTCAAATACACACACACACACACACACACTCTCAAAAATCATGCGGCGTTGGAAGAGTAACAGAATCTATTCCAGCAAATGGAAAGGATATAAAAAACAGTGTAAAGTTTGGATTAAGGGAAAAAAATTAAATATGATGTGGTTGTGTGTGCAGTGTGTAGAGGAAGAGGGGAAGAGCAGCCGGGCACGTCATTTAATTTGCCAATCAAGGGTGTAAGTTGAGGAACGTAAATAAGGCAGTAATGTTTGCTGCAAAAGGAAAAAGGTAACATTTGGTTTGGTAATAAGAGTGAAAGCAGGATACGAGCGCGGAAAATAGAGGGTGGGAGTGGGAACAATTAATAGAGTGTTGTTGGTATAGGAGGTAAGACCAGTCGATAGATAGAACCAACAGTTCCCTTTTCTTCTCCGTTTACTCTTCAACGTCCTCACATAAGCCCTATCTACCCCACCGTGCACACCCCAATCATTCTCCTTTGTATGCATGTCTTACCCATTATATTACATATACCTGAAAGTCAGCCTTGCTTCATTATTACTGTCCCTCAACTTGGAAGATATACGTCAACATTTACCTATATAAAGATGTCACGTTTGCTCCTTCTACAAGCACCTATATATCAATATCTTTTTCCCACACCTTTTTCCCTCTTCATCACTTTCCACTCTTCTCCTCCCCTCTTTTCTTCTCATTTCTTCTTCAATTTCATAATTTAATAAAGCTTATCCCATCAGGCAAGAATGTGCAGTGAAGGCTTCGTCTCAACTTGAAGGAAACCAGCAAGATTATGCCTGATCGATATGCTTTCCGTGGGTGAGTGATTTCTTTGCTTTCCTTTGTCAGCTGAACATTCTCTTGCCCCTTCACTTTATTTCATTGTCTGTTCGACCTTGGCCTTCACATTTTCTTTCCAACTCCAAAGCTGGTTATATATATTCTATGCCCACCTATAATGTTTGAAATCTTACATCTCTGATTAATTAATAGTTGAATTTTTTTTTTTTTGGCCAAAATAGTCAGTTGAATGAGGGCAGTTCTCGCCTCACCATATTAATATTTCATCTTTCTTTTAAAAAAAAAAATTAATTCACTCTCTCGCCTTATAGGGCGGGACAGAGTGATAAAGAACAGCGCATGTACTTATTTTTTTTTTTTAAAAAAAATTACAGAAAGAAATTTGTAACTGGATCTGACGAGTTTTAAGAATTAATTGTGAGGAGAACGAGGATCGATTGGAAGAATTTTGTAAAGAACTTGAATGCTTTAAACATTATTTATTGAGGATGTTTGGAATAGCGGTTGAAATTTATAATCCTACTTTTCAATCGTGATTTATAGTTTATGAGGTAGTTTTTATTATTTACGAAGTAACTTTTACTGTTTATAAAATAAATATGTGAAAGAGTTTTATCTCGATTTACATAAATCGAGCTTATACATCAACCCAACCAAACATCCTCATTATCTTTTTGTGTTAAAAGAATCAAATCAGAGTTGCGATCATAAGTAAATTTATATAAAGAGATGGAAATGTAAGTATTAAGGTCGAGTTGGCAGCGAAATTAACGAGTCTGTGGCAAGAAATGTTTGGTTGACAAAGGTTTTAGCACGGAAATCAATCAGTGCCATTATTCGTACGCTTGCCTTCAGCCCTACTATCCATTCATTTCTGGTATGTGGAAAGCCCCCTCTCTACATCTTTCTCCCTCTCTCTCTTATTTACTTGTTAATAAATGACCTTGCATGTTCCAAACATATATACCTACACCAGTAGGTAACTAATTTCAGGTGATTTAATTTGAAATGACTTTTCAAGTTAGTTGAACGGAACATCAATTCACCAAACTACAAATTTAATTTCTGCTAGTTTCGGTCAGAAGTTCATATATCCTCTATCCAAATCTCTATATGCACCGATCCACTATGTTTGATCTTGTCCATTAATTACCACTATGCATTGGGTTTTAAGTCTCAGGATTGAATCCATACAAAATTATGTGAGGGAGAAATTAATAATATAAATATATTTAATATGATTAAGTAATTAAAATTATCCTATTTTAATTAAATTAATTAATTATATATTAGAGTTTATGTTTTAAAAATTCCATAAAGCGATTGCTTACATGTAACATTGTGGATCGATGTTATGACTACTATCCAAGATGCATGTTAATTGTAAATATCAACTATATACATTTAAATTTTAAATATGTATAAATTTTTAATGAGAATTTAATTGATTAATATAATCAACAAAATGTGAATAAATAATCATCATAGATAAATTTTCCTACTACTGTTTGCATCCACATTAAGTCTAACATGTGCACATCTTAATGGAGGGATTAACTAATTAATTTGATCAACAAAAATTAAATTAATAACCCTCCCACTATTTTATGTATCTAAAAATTATTTAAGAAATCATTTGTACTATATTTCCACTCAAATATAACTTTGCAAAGTTCAAACAATTGAAAAATTGTCCAAAATTATTTACATAAATATTGAGGTAATTAAATGATATACCAAAATAAACTTTGCAGATTACCATAATGCGAAATAGCTAAAATTAATTTTTCCATATTGAAACAATTAAAATGACACATAAAAATAAATCAACATTCCAATATTTTGATCAAATAAACTATTTATGGGATGAAAGAAAAATCAAACCCAAACAATCAATCAAATGTTTAATTCTTTGAAAAGAAAAGAAATTGCCAAAGAATTGGGCACAAAATGGAGTTAAGAAAAATTAATTGAGCCAAAATAATATCTGAAAATCAAACTTAAAGATCTCAATATCAATAACCTAATATATTGAATAACAACGATTGTTTAGAATTAAGATAAATATATACCTGACTAAAATATTAATCAAAATATGATTTGGAGAATATATCCTCTTAGCCCAAAGCAATAGAACAATTTCATGAGCCCATAATTAAAGTTCAGAAAATGAAACAATTATATAGAACATTAGCTCAGAAAATAAAACCCAAATAACATAGGCCCGAATAGAAACAAGAAATAACTCAGATAACTCAGAAAATTCTCAAGACCTGGATGACAAGTATATTTCAAAATTTTAGAAATAAAAAAAAAATACACATGTCCTAGATACAGTACCAAATGAAAATAAATAAGGCTAACATAAAACCCAAATGCTCCTTTGGCCCAGATATTTTAATCAGTTAAATGCACAGAAAAAAAATTCATGAACCCAAAATAATGGTCTCAGCCCGGAAAAGGATGTAATCAAGGTGAAGATCTAAAAAACCATATGGCCCAAAATGCGAGTCCAGTTTAAAATAATCATTTGGCAAAAAAAGTTTTGAAATAATCCTGAAACAAATTTCAAGAAAATAAAGGCACAATTCGCAAGGCCCAAACACTGGAAAATGATCAAAATCCAAAGAGAAAGTAAACAAATAAATATATGCAAGCCCAGTTTAAATGTATCAGTGGTCATCCCAAAAATTAAATGAAATAAACAGCCTTAAAAAAAATGACCAGGCCCAGAACGCATCAGCCCACTTTCCTTGATAAGTGAAATGAAGCGTTTCACTAATGAGCTAAGCGGCGTCGTTTTCTGTCTCATTTCCTACCTTCAGCCGGATCCCTACCCGACCTGAATTCACCACCTCGACCCGGATGCAGACCCTAACGAACCCGCTGCATACTGCAGCTCTAAGCATCGTTTTCCTAGCAGTTCAAGCCGCAATCTTAACAAAGGGGTGCTCACAAACTCTCTCGCAAATGCATATTTGAACGACGGCCATGCCAAGAGTGTCGGGAAAAAAAATGAATCAGAGAAGTTGGATTTTGAAACCAGAACTGTAGACGCAATAACGAGATCTTGTCCGAGACATAAAGGGTGGCAAAGATATGTACAGCAATATAGCAGTATATGTGAAAAAGTTAATGCTTTAAAACTCAAAAAAAAAATCATGATTCAAAAGAAACTAGCAACTTAAAAGCTTCGTTCACATATAAATTCATATAAAAAAAGGTTGAATGAAAAGATTGAATTGATTGACAGGATGCGTCACATTCCCAAAAAACATCGAAAGATGAAAATCCAGAATAAAAAAACCATATACAAGTAATTATCACATCAGAATTAATCCAATTACTCAAATAGAAAATACTCATGTTGAATCAAGAATGATACGGCGAAGAGAGGATTAGTGTTTTCAATTGTGAAAAGATAAAAAAGAATAGGGCGATACTAAGTTTGCAATAAATTCATGGGTTATGAGGTAAAAAATGACCATATGTTTTTTTTAAAGGGGTATCTAACACTAAATATTTTTATTGAGTACAAAAATACTCATGAACTTTTTAAAAGGGGGAAAAATGTCAACGCCGTTAAATGATATTAAAGTCCGTTATGTAGGATCCACAGTACTATTTTTTAAGATGCAATAATACCCATGAACTTTGTTTTTGGGTGCAAAAATACCCATGAACTTCTTAAAATGGGATAAAAATGCTCATGAAATATTTTGTAATTACTAAAAAAAATTGTAATTTTTTTTTACCTATAAAAAAAATATGTAATTACAACTCTCATGATGTAGATAAAATATTTTGGGCAATGTAATAACTTAGTCAAGCTTAATTACAACTTGTCTAATATTACCCAAAATATTTTATCTACAAAATTAAATATACATACATACATACATATAATAAAAAAATGTTCATGAGCATTTTTACCCCATTTTGAGAAATTCATGGGTATTTTTGCACCCAAAAATAAAGTTTATGATATTTTTACTCCTTAAAAAAATAATATTGTGGATCTCACATAACGGACGTTAGTGTCATTTAACGGCGTGGACATTTTTGAACCCAATAAAAATATTTGGTGCTTGATACCTCTTTAAAAAAATCATATAGATATTTTTACACCTTAACCCTAAATTCATCAAAAAGCTGCTCCTAGACAAATGAGTTATGCTTCAAACATAGATTGAACGCAGAGCCAATCAAAACTACATATGATTGAAATAAATCCGAGCATTGAAAATCACATATGATGCTGATAATAATTTTTCAAATAGAAAAATTTAAGACATAATGTAAAAGATATTAGGTAGAGGATAATCGATTAGGCTCTGAAATCATATGTAAAAATAAATATAAAAATAATTCATAAATACATAATATATAAACTTTAAAAATAAAGAGTAGCAGTGGAATACTTCATCAGTAGTATCTCTGATCTAACCATAATAACTCTGCATGTTATATCTTACAACCTGAGAAGTGAAGAGGGGAAAAAGAAAACATTATTCTAATAGGAAGATGAGGCACAATGATGGTCTATGAATAATCATCACTCGTTAGGGAACCCTTAGAACATGTTTGGTATGATGGAATTGGGAGGGTATGGAATTGGAATTGGATATCAATTCCATGCCTAAGTTTATTTGATATGATGGAATTAGAATTTTTTGCAATTCCATGTGGAAGCCAAATCTCCTCAATTCCATCAAATTGGCTTCCACCCAAAAAGCAAAGATTTGCAATTCCATGTACCTAAATCCATTTTTGCCCTTCAACTTGCATGGTTTTATCCAAGGTTATTAAACTTGGACCAGTCACTGAACCATTCAGGGTACTGGATAAAGGGTTAGTGGGTCAGATCAGAGTCAAACTGAAGCTAAACCAGGGCTAAACCGGTGAGAAATTGAATATTTTAGGCTTATTAATATGAATTTTTTTTAAAAAATAAAAATAATTTTTTATTAAAAAAAACCAGTCCGGTCGGGGTTTAGTAACAATGATTTTATCTCATTCCACTTTCTTAGGTTGACATATTGATAATTTTACATTTTAAATATAAATATTAAATAAAAATAATATTTGAATTTCATGTACATACCAAACACACTTTTAAACTACATTTCCATTTCCATATTCATATCCATTTCCATTTTCATTTCTATATCTATATCCATCAAAATCAATTCTAATGTACCAAACGGGCCCTTAAGGAGCAAGTAAGTCGGTTTTTCATATTTATACTCTAAGACATGTTTTACGCTATTTACAGCGTCTCATCAAATCTTATAATAGCTTACCGATCAGGCAGGTAACCCTGAACTAAATCACTATCTAAATTACCTACTGGTCACAATCAAATGATATTTTATTAAAAAACAATGATAAGATAATATCTAAATATAATATATATTAAATAATAATAAAATATCTAACAGATTGATCATGGTTTATATATACGAAATTGTCCAGTTACGTCCTACTTAAACAATAACACCTAGTAATATGATATGGTTTTCTTTCCCATGTATCAAAAATAAAAAAATAATAGTGAGAAAAGATCAGGCACAGGCACTGAATCGATCTCGCAAGCCCTTCCCGTGCCGATATATTGCACCTCAAAAGTATTTTGATGTGCAATTTAATTAGTTATATCTCTCTTTTTAAACTCTTGTATTATTTAATCACTATAAATTTATATTCCTTATGTGTTAAGTCACTATTGAACTTTTTTGATTACTTATACTCATAAGTGTTGGAAACATTGTGTGTGAGTGTGTTAAAGAAAGAAGTCTCATACAACTTAAGATTGAGAATGCCCTAATATACAATTAAATATGAGCTTAAGTTAGTAAAAAGACTGATAAAAGGAGTATGTGAATTGACCGTTGGAGATGACTGTTGGATTTTTAATTAAATGGTTTTAATGACATTTAAAAGGTTTTATTATATTAAATTGTCATTAATACTGATTTTTAACTGTTATTTTAATTGTCATTAAACTATCATTAATTGTCATCATTGCTGCTCAACGGTCACATAATATCTGCATATAAAAAGTAATGTATGGAGTAAGTTCTGGTGTGCCAAGGTGAGAGCACCTATGTTTGGTGACATGGAGGTCCACATGCTCCTCTCTTCTCTCTTTTCTTTTGAGTTACACCGATATCTTTCTGCAGTTCTGTCACTTTGCTTTCTGCAGGAAGAGTTCATTTTATCCTGGAGAGTGATGCTTCCTAATCTACTAGGGGGGTTGCGGAATATCTCCTAAGGACATCATCCGTGGACGTGACTCGAACTATTTGTTTATTTTGTTTTAACAGGTGCTACCGCTAACAATCTGTACGGTGTAGGTGCTGACGCTAACAATTGTAGGAGATATTACCTGCTAACATTGTAGCCTTGTTGAATAAAAATGTGAAAGGCGATAGGATATGGAGTGAAACCGGAGATTTCTTACGAAGACAAATTCATATTCTATCGGACACTCAAGGGGTGAGCCTCGATCTGTTGAAAAAGCCAAACCAAATGGATGGTAGATGGTGCAGGTGCGTCTTCATCAAATAAATGATAAGTTGAGGGATGAGATAAGTTATATTCTCAACTGTTCATAATGCATTACTTGATTTTATGAAATATGGTTCCTTTTTTAGATCATACAACATTACAAAAGAGATGTAGATGCCAACGGTTAAAAAAAAAAAATCTCTTGAAACAAAACTCCATATATACGTATGTGTGTTAAAAACGAAGATTTTGATTTGTTTTGTTCAAGCCAAGTTTGAGAAGAAGGTTTAATGTTGTGTGCAGTTTTTTGTTTCAATTAAAAATACCTTTTGTCTGACCTGTTTTTTGGGAAAGTTGCAATGCTCTTTTCCTGTTAGTGCTACCATTTAATTTGCTGTGAAATTCAGTTTCTGGCGGGTTAGCGTTCCACTCTGTCCTTGTGTTAAATGATCTTTTCCCAGGTACACGTCTATTGAGAATACTAATATGGATATTACTGGGTATATAATAAAATCTTATTTTTGCGATTACAGCCTTTAATTTGATATGTGAAATAAAATCAAGATATTATTTATTCTTGTTTTGTTTCCCCAATTACCAAGATTATTTATTCTTGTTTCTACATCAGGAATAAGAAAACATAAGGATAAATAATATTTCAATATATTATTTAATTATTTATAGTATTTGATTATGGTGAATTTATTTCTGTTGGTAAATTTAATTGCTTTTCGTTGGAGATCTATTCGGAACTTTTCGTGAGCCATCAAGTGTGTAAGCTGATTCTTTGTATGGCTTTATTGGTTTTGATTGGTGAATGAATATTTTAAATTAAATTGGTTTTAATACCTGTCTGAGAAATCAATGTTGAATTTTGGTTATAGAAATTAAATGAGATTGTTATTGTTTTGGATGAGAATTTGATGAAGATTGAATTGATTATGATGCAAACGTTTTCTCTCCTGGCATAATTTGTAATAACAATAATTTATTGTCTTGCAAACTATGGTTGGCAATAAAATTTAATATGGTATTATTGGCTGAATTGTTATCCGGCTGGTGGCATTGGCATTATCATGGGAGAAATTTTAATTAGAATTTTTCACCTTATATTTTAGAAATGCATATCATGATGATATGTATTATGATAAAAAATGTGGTGCCACCTTGATTCTTGCCATGCTTTAATATGGGCATGTTGGATAATAATGTTCCAGTTATATGTTACTAAAGTAATTACATGAGGAGTTTTATTTGATTATTTTACTGTGAAGTCATAAGGAGTTTAATAGTATTGAATTAGTGAAAAATAAATTACTAAGTCGGACCTGATTGCAAAGTTTTAGTGGAACACAATGTTGAAAATGGGAAATATGTTACCACAAGTTTTTTGGGCTCCCTTATGTCTTGGCTTTATGGATTTCAACATTAAATTGTTGTTACTATGCTATTATTGCATCATACATGTGTGTGAGTCATCCAACTTTAAATCTATTCAAACTATAAACTCATATTCGCAACAATATACAATGGATATTGTATATTTCCAGTTTAAAAGGTTGTGATATATTTTAATAGATGGAGAATTATGACATTGGTAACTGATTTCCTACTTGTTGGAGGATTTGTTTCTGTTAATGAATATATGATTTCTAATGGCGTGTAACCTCATTGTCATTATAATTCTATGAGTGTCCTATTCCCCAAATTTATTTAGGCAACAATCATGTTGTGAGAGAACAATGACTTTTGTGTTGTTATTTGCATGAGAGTAGGTTTGGTGAGTTATCAACAAAACTCATGGAAAATAAAATTGTATTAAATATGGACGTGCGGGTTTTTAAAATAAATGTAGTATTTGGAAAACCATGACAACATATTTGTTAGAAATGGGGAACAATGTTTAACGTAACATTTATGAATTTTTTTTGGATGGAAGATTTTTTTGAGATGTTCTAATGTAATTAGAATGGAAGGGGATTATATAGTGAGATTCTAATTAAATTAGAATGATCATTTATAAGGTGTGAAAATATTTTTGAGATATTTGAAAGTGTGGGGGTGTCTAACATGTGAGGTACCTTAAAAATTTCTAAGGTTGCAATTTATTGCAAATTGTTTCTTGCCTCATTTGATAAAACCAAGTTGTGGTTTAAAATCAATTATGTGTGGAGGTATTGTTATTTGTTGCAGAGAGCAAATTTTGTGAATTCTTTGTATGTTGTGAAAATTTAATCATTTATCTAGTGTAGAGATAAATGTGTTTAAATTTCATGATTTGCGAGTGTATATTTATAGTAGTATAAATATGCATGCATGACTCCTGTGGATATTGAATTTCTAATACAGATATCATATGTGTTTTAATGTGGCTCCAAAATTTAATATGAAGCATGTGTGAAGCAACTGTGATTTTGAGTTTTGAAATCATAAAAGGAATAGTGATTATATACAATATTGAGAGATGTTTTTGAAGTTTGGTTTTTTGAAAACCGTTGTGAATATTCCTTATGATTCTAACAATTTTTAAAATAATTTAAGAACTGATTTTGCTGCTCAATTTGGGTATGCACAAATTGTTGAGAATTTGTTGCACTAAAGGATGTTAATCCATATGATATAGCTCATGCTATGTGAAGATTGAGCATATATAAATATGCAGTCTCATAAGGAGATTTAAATATTTGAGGGGTACCATAAATGTTGGTATCATATACAGTAGATTCCCGTTGTATTGAGATACACGGATGTTCAACTGAATTTCAGTTTTGTATGTGAAAATCCACTAGTAGCCTAAATAAATTATTATGTGAGACAAAATATGTTACTCTAGAATTGGCTGAGATTGGAGGCTAATTTGTTGAAAATCTCTTAGCAAAAATTATGGGTGTAAAACCGACATTTTATGTTGATGAGTTGTGATTGCTAAATAACAATAACCATTGTTGAGATAATAATGGTATAAGTGAATATCGTTTGAGATACTATATGAATAAGCATGCTTAAAATTTGTGGAGTTATCTCAATTGATTTTATGAGATCAAAAGTTGACCTGCGGATCCATTAAAAAAAACCCCTGGAAGAATTAAATTAGCCGAGGGGAATGTGACTAAAGACAATACGAAATTAATAACGATGGCAACCCAACCTCTGTGATTGGTGATCCCATGAAGGACGCTCAATGGGTAATAACAATTCGTTTGTTAGTTCTGCTAGCACTAAAATAAATTACCAGTCCCTTCCTATGGCAAGATAAAGTGCTAGAATGCATTTTGGTGAGGTTGAGCAAAAGCTCTTAATGATTTCATAATCCTATGGGATAGTGCGCTCATTGCAGGTACATTTCATGAAATCACCTATATGAATGAGGAGTGAGGCCGCTCTTATGAGATCGTGGCAAAATCTCTAGAGCATTCGTTAAATACCAGGACACGCGCATAGCCGTTTTAATGTGCAAAAACGCGGTAACAAAAGAAAATGTGGGGGTATAATCTGACTCTTAATGCCTCTAGTATACGCCCAAGAGGTGTTGGTTCATAGTCCATAAGACCATTGGCATCTCCGTGTACTAAGTGTTATTAGTCTAGGTCTAGTTCATAGTCCAAATGACCATTAGATACAATGATTATATCAATGTGTGTAACTTATCTAATGAGGCTACGAGCTTCCTTTGACACATGTGGGGGATTGTTGGAAACATTGTGTGTGAGTGTGTCAAAGAAAGAAGTCCCATACAACTCAAGATTGAGAATGCCCTAGTATACAATTAAATATGAGCTTGAATTAGTAAAAAGACTGATAAGAGGAGTATGTGAATTGACCGTTGGAGATGACCGTTGGATTTTTAATTGAATGGTTTTAATTATATTTAAAAGGTTTTATTACATTAAATTGTCATTAATACTGATTTTTAACTGTTATTTTAATTGTCATTAAACCGTCATTAATTGTCATTATTGCTGCTTAACGGTCATATAATATCTGCCTATAAAAGGCAATGTATGGAGTAAGTTCTGGTGTGCCAAGGTGAGAGCACCTATGTTTGGTGACACGGAGGTCCCCGTGCTCTTCTCTTCTCTCTTTTCTTCTGAGTTACACCGATATCTTTCTGCAGTTCTGTCACCCTGCTTCTGCAGGAAGAGTTCGTTTTATCCTGGGGAGTGCCGCTTCCTAATGTACTAGGGGGTTGCGGAATATCTCCTAAGGACATCGTCCGTGGACGTGACTCAAACTATTTGTTTATTGTGTTTCAACAGGTGCTACCGCTAACAATTTGTACGGCGTAGATTCTGACGCTAACAATAAGAACTATTTTCGATCATTAATATAAGATCTCGTTTATAGTGTAAATTACACTATATATATTATATTAATGATCGGGGGTGATATAATTTTTTTATGATAAGACCATATGGTCAGAACGGTTAGGAGGAAACTGGAATTAATCAAGTCATATAGTAATAAATCCTTAGATCCTAAGGATAGATCATTGAAACTCCTATAGTACTATCTCCAATCTTAAATAAAAGATGTTGTATGTGATTTCTTATATTAATAATCGGAGGTAATATCAAAAGAACGCAACAATGACAAGCATGATGGAAGATCCTTGCTTGATGCTTCATAATTTGAACATAGGGGTGTTCAAAATATCTCGGTCCTGATTGTCCCAGCCCGATCCTGGAGATTCTGATCCCAAGAATTTCCCGTCCCGGGCGGAACCGGTTTCTTTTTTATTTTTTTATGTTTTACTTTATAAATTAAATTATTCTTTTATTTTTATATTTTTTATTCCATAAATTAAGTTATCATTTGATAAGATATGTGTTACATTTTTAGTTGGAGCTAAACCGTATATATCATAATACTAATCTTAACTATATAATGTATAAAGTTAATAACGAAGATGATGAATGTGATTATAATAATAATAAAATATTATTCTTTAATTCTAAATTAATTTATATGATTATTATGCCTTGTTAGTCATTAAATAATTATTTTAAACACTAGATTATGAAAAATTTAATTAATATAATAATATATTTTAAATTTAATTATTTTAAAAAAATATCGGGAATTCCCAATCCCAGAATCAAACCGAGATCAGGATTGAAGGATCCCAGTTCTGGTTCCGGATTTAAACACAACTATTTGAACATATGATTATTCATGGTGATGATCTAATGCCACGCAGTGATATCCTTTATGGCTTATAAGGAGATGACTCTAGTCGTGCTCATTCTAAATGAGCATGATAGCTTCAAAAGATCTGCAATAGTCCTTTAAAAGCTCATGTTTAGCCCTTTGAGAATGGCCAAAAGCTCAACTACTATTAGAGTATACTCCATCTTGTCCTCGTTAATTATAAAATGATTTAGACATTTTCACGTAGATTAAGAAAAGTTGTTGCATAGATTTATTTGTCCAAGACATCCAAGTATTCCAATTATATCCCTATTCATTTTCATTTTTTTGTGGAAGAGATGATAAAACTTTGGCTTAATTCATGAGATCAATATAAAAATTTTATTGGTAAAAAGGAAAATCATTTGATATTTGACAATACACTTTATATTTAGACCAACTTCATCTTTAAAAAGCACCTTATATTATAAGACTGGAGTAGGGAGAGTAAGGTTTTGCAGTTAGATTTTCCTATGTTTCATAAAGCGTTCTCATAAATATAATTGATACTAAAGGGTCTGATGGAGGATCATGTTAAATAGGGTAATCCATGCTCCCTTTCGTCCAAAATATAAGGGCAAAATTTATAGAGATAAAACTCTGCTGTTATTTGGACCGGATGGCTATAAGGTAAAAATGGATACATGCATATTAAAGAAAATAAAGGTTATATATATTTAATTTAAAACCAAGACACTTCACCTTTTTTGCCATGACAAGACACTTCACCTAATCATGGAAAATATTGATGAAACTTAATGTTTGGTTGTTATATATACATATACGAGGTCATCAAACAAATTACTAATATATATATATATATATATATATATATATATATATATATATATTCACCTTTTTTAATTTAGGGAAAATGACTCTTAGGTCTTAAGGGACCAAAATAATAACAATAAAGTCCTAAAGTAAATTGTTATGTTTCTATTATAAATTCCCTTAGTGAAAAGAACATCATGCCCTAAGGAAACGGGAAAAAAAAAAAAATACACACACACACACAAAAGAAGAGGGAGTAAAAGTAGTGTATTTTCCTTAAACGTAGAAAATCAATGGTCGATCTGTTCGCTACTTGTTATTTCATTTCAGGGTCTCTCATTACCCTCTTTCTCCTTCCCCAATCGAATGTTCTGCAAGAAAACCCGGCTGAAGAGGATTTGGAGGGTGTCACTCACAAGGTGTTTTTTGATATAGAGATCGACGGGAAGCTTGCGGGTATATTTGAACTTATTAGATCCTTGAAATTTTCATTAATACGATTCAAAACCTGAACTAGTCATTCCATATTATTTAGCAGGTTTTTGCGTGCTTCTTTTGGTTAATTGTTGTGGGAATTTGGGAAAACGAATCACATATTAAGTGTTAGAAGAAAGTTTATGTATTACTGAATCTAAGGCATCATACATGGTTGCTGTGAGTTCAAATTAGTCTAGATGATGACTTGTTTCTTCTAGCATTGCTCTGTTATTAGTGAGAACACGCTGAAATAATAATAAAAAATTGTTGTTAATATGTGCAGTTGTAGTTGTAAATATGACTGTTGTAGTTGTTAGTACAATGCTCTATTTTTTAGAAATGTAATTGTGAACATAAATCAACTTGTGAACATAACTCATATAATTGTGAAAAGATGCATTAGGAATTGTGAAAACATATGTCAGTTATTGAAAAGATGCATTAGAAAATTTGTAACTCATGTAATTTGTTGCTAGATAAGTTGTGGTGATGGCTCATACATTGTTCTTAAAAGCAACATTCCCTAACCTGAAGGCCATATATATTAGAGGCTCAGAGTAAGCTTTTTGTTTTCTTAGTCATTTTCATTTTGATTAATTATTGATAGGTATATACATGGTTTTCTTAGGACTTAAGGTGAATTTTTGCGTCTTTTATCCTCCCCCCTTTTAAATTAAGTGGTATGAGTTAAAGTAAAATTTGATAAACGTGTAAAGAATTAACAATCTAGCATAAATTGTGGATGATTGCAGATGATTTTTATTATATACAATATCTTTTTTTATCTGTCTACTGCACATCAATGCAAGTTTATGGATGCATATAGAGCTCATGATATAATGAAGAGTACATTGATGAAGAAGTTTCTAAAATATCACTTTCCTCTCAACCTCATCCTCTAATTGTAAAGCCTCACAAGTTGGTCTCCCAAAAAGTTTTTCCCAATCAAAATGATCCTTCACTTAAGCAAACTTGTTATGTAGGCATGAACTGTGTGGCTTAGTTCTTTGGCTGCTTGCTGAGCATTTTTTTTGGCGCGTGTTAGGCATATAACTAGCTTACTTCCTTGTAATTAAGTGCTATGTGATGATTTATTACTTCCTGTATTGTTTAAAACACTCATGTGCCCAATGCATTCACATAGAACAATTACATGGTTTGGCATTTGGTATAAATATATTAATAAAAATGACTCATGATTCTGCTTATCTTTTCTTTCCTTTGCTATTAGAATGATGCCTCCCCCTCCTCTAACATGTTTATTTTCTTGGGCTGGGGGTAATAGTTTGATGTGGTACCCCCATAAACAGGTTCAATAAACTCATTTGGAAAGAAGACTATGTGAGAGGAGCCAGTTAAGAAAAAGAATCCTGGAGCGGTCAAAATTAGTCCATGGACATTGGCACGGTCAAAATTCCCTCGTGGCTTGTGACACATGAGAGGAACAAACATGCGTAGAAGATTCTGTGCATTGTAGCTGGCAACCAACAAGGCAAGAGGAAGAAAGAGACATAGGATTTGTTCTATTATTTTGTACTGAAGCCTTCTTATTATGTAAATATGTATTTTAATTTGCCAGCTCTATGTTATTTTAAAGAAAAGGCTTGTTATGACAATGAAAATTGTTTGTGGCAAGTTTGACATATGTACTTTCATTTCTGCAACCATGTGTCCTTATTGTTTTTATGGTTTTAAACAACATATTTACAATTTGTTTAGTAGGTTTTAACAAATTCATTAGCTATATTTACAATATGATCAGTCTTTGAGGGCTACTGGCTAAGCTAATATGAACCAAGTCAGAAAATGTAATTCGGTATATTTACAACTTGTTCAATAGATTTTAACAACTTTATTGGTCATATTTATAACCTGATCAGTCTACGTAGGCTACTTGCTAAGCTGAGATGAACTAAGTCAGAAACTGTGATTTGATATATTTACAACATGTTTAGTAGGTTTTAACAACTTTATTAGTCATATTTACAACTTGATCAGTCTTCGTGGGCTACTGACTAAGTTGAGACGAACCAAGTCAAAAAATGTGATTTAGTTTATTTACAACTTGTTTAATAAATTTTAACAACTTTATTAGTCATATTTACAACATGATCAGTATTCGTGGGCTACTTACTAAGCTGAGATGAACCAAGTTATAAAATGTGACTTGGTGTATTTATAACTTATTTAGTAGGTTTTAACAACTTCATTAGTCATATTTACAACCTGATCACTCTTCGTGGACTACTAGATAAGCTGAGATGAACAAAATCAGAAAATGTGATTTGATGTATTTACAACTTTTTCAGTATGTTTTAACAACTTCATTAGCCATATTTACAGCCTGATCAGTCTTCGTGGGCTATTGGCTAAACTGAGATGAACCAAGTCAAAAAATACGATTTTGTGTATTTACAACTTGTTCACTAGGTTTTAACAACTTCATTTGCCATATTCACAAGTTGATTAGTCTTCATGGACTACTGCTTAACCTGACATGAGCTAAGTCAGAAAATATGCTTTGGTGTATTTACAACTTGTTCAGTATGTTTTAACAACTACATTAGCCATAGTTACAACCTGATCAGTCTTCATGGGTTACTTGCTAAGCTGATATAAACCAAGTCAGAAAATATGGTTTGGTGTATTTACAACTTGTTCAGTAGGTTTTAATAACTTCATTAGTCATATTCACAAGTTGATCAGTCTTCCTGAACAAGGATCAGAAGCAAACTTATCAGTAGCAGCTCCAGCACCCGCGTTGTAGATGACATCTCAGTGCTTTGATTACCACTATGAGATTTACCAATACTACCCATTTTAAAGAAAAAAAGCTAATGCAAAATTTTTTCTAATCAATGAACTGAAGTAAATCCCTTGAAACTGTCTCAAACCGAAATCGAATTCTCATGGCAGATCTTCAGAATGCATGGCTACTTTTATACCAATCACGTAATTACTGAGCTGTCAAATACCCCAAAAGATGGGCTATTGAATTTGCTGTTAACTTCTCCAAAGGGTTTGTTGAAGCGGTGAATTTGTCTAAGAACGATGTAGGTGTGAACAAAATGACTTAGAATGGGAAAATGCCTAAGAAATTCCTAGGAATTTAACTGAATGTTTGCGTTCTTTTTGTCTCTATTTTTCTAGGAATTTGTGTTTATTCTTCTGGCGCTCCTTCATTTTCTCTTTCTTTGCATTTTCCTCCATTTCTCTTTCTGTTCTTTTCTTCCAATTTTCTTTCTGTGCGTTTTCTCTTTCTTTTCCTTAGGGGCAAGATGGTCTTTTCATATAGGGAATTAATCACAGAAAAGTCCTTAGGAACTTTTCTGAGTTGAGAATCCCCTTTACAACTTTATTGTCATTTTTTTAGTCCCTTGGGACCGAAGAGCCATTTTCCCTTTAATTTAATACTAGCCTCATTATTTGAAGAGTACAGTTAGGATAAATTTGTTGTAAAGAGGTATTAATATTATAGGGAGCTATAACAGACTAGTATCTGTATTCTTGCAGATATTATTTTTACAGTTCAGAAATTGACTAAGAATATTGGAGGATTTCGTCTCACGGGAAATAGGAAAAATTGCATGAGAACAGACAATTTGCATTATCTAGTGTCTTTATATATGTAGATTTTGTCTCAAACTTAGTCCTTCTACAATTGGTCATATGTATATATATTCACCTCCCATTCAGTAATCAATGTAGTGATGTAAATTGTGCTATGTATGGTTTTGTGTGAAAAATGTGAGCAGAGGAAAAGCACGTGTGAAGAAAGGAAAATATGGTATGGCCTAGGCTTGGGAATGAAGGGAAGCATATATATATATATAAAACATAAATGATCTGTCTGGACTCACACACACTACTCGCTATCCAATTTTCATCATTTCATTTCGATGTATAGAATATTCTAGATAAATATTTGCCCCCGTCGTGTTCCTACCCTTCATCTAGTTGGTACATATACCGATTGAAATATCCAAAAAGTACTTTTCAATTGTGATTTACGGTATACGAGTTAGCTTTTACTGTCTACGAGATAAATATGTAGAGAAATTTTGTCTCATTTTACGTAAATCAAATTTATACATATATATATATATATATATATATATATATATATAAATTAAACCAAACATCCTTATATATCTGCACCCACACAATAACTATGACCTAACTATCTCTTTATCATCCAGAGA
This sequence comes from Albizia julibrissin, assembly GCA_037074505.1. Taxonomy (NCBI): domain Eukaryota; kingdom Viridiplantae; phylum Streptophyta; class Magnoliopsida; order Fabales; family Fabaceae; genus Albizia; species Albizia julibrissin. Next base: position 37,796,846 of record CM073489.1, on the reverse strand, counting down.
CCTTGTAGGTGACAGGCAGTATCGTTCTTTGGTCCTCAATTTCTGCCAACACCCCAGCTTGAATGTGTATCACCCTAGCTAGCTATGACATCTGGCAACCTTATACCATGACTTTCCACCACCAACACCTTGTGATCATTATAAGTTTTAAAGGGGGAGTTCATCTCAAAAGATTAACCTATAAGAAGGAAGAATCATTTAACTTATAAACCACACTTCATTTAGAAGGCTTCCTGTGGGACTCAAAACACACCTCAACACTTCTCTTTAATTTCTTTCCCTTTAAACCCAGCTTACAACTAACTATACAATAGTTAAATATTCCACCAACAAACCAAAAACCACACTTAATTTTATCAGAATATATATCATTTATGTTAAGTTTGTTCTTCAGTATGATCAATGTCATCATTTCTTAGCCTTGCACCAGTTTTTACTCTATCGGTTAGGAAGCTGTTTAAAGCCAATTCTGTGCTGATTTTTGGGCCGGGGTGTAAGCGCACCGTGGAATTAAATTGGAAGCAAGAATCTCAAGAAGTGAAGTATAAAATTTACTATTGGAAAGCTACAGTTAACACATGCATATCCTAAATGCTTGAATTTCATGGCTAAACTGAGCGCAGAAATACACACACACACACTAACGAGGGAATCTTTAATGGAGGAATTGAAGTGTAATGGTGCAGCAAACACACGTATAAGGTAATGTTTTCTACTTCTGGCACTTAAACTTTGGGGCTATTATTAAACTGAAATGTGATGACGTTATGCTTGGATATTCGGTTTGTTATGAGTTGGATATGATATAATGGACCACATTATGCTGAATTTTGATGTACAAAAAATTCTGGTTTTTATTAGTTGTGCATGATGTTTAACTTTAGGGCCATTTTATAGCTAGCAATGCAATGTGTTACACTTTTGCTTTTGTTTCTGTGCTAATTTAAGTGGACTGTTTTGAACATTTCTTCTAGTTTAAGAAGTGCTGTACGTATATTTCCATAGGAAATGAATTTTTTGTTGTCAAGATTGATTATATAGCTCATGTATATATGTAATTAACGATTTAATTGTTTTGTTTCTGGGTATAAGTATAAAGCAGGGGTGTATCTGATCCAAAAATATCTGTATGTTACTGCCCAACCTTCTTCTAACCCCTCACCATCCTCATTGCGCTTTGGCCTCTATATCATCCGTTGTTGTCCAATTTTGGTTTTCAACAACCTCCTAATTCTACTCATTTAAAAAGCTCCCTCTGTTACATATACGTAGGAAAAAAATAGATGTACTTTTCTAATATTTCCTAAATAATCCCGACAAGTATATGTCTGCATGCACGTAAATTATCATTATTTTATTTTGAAGAAAATTATCTGTGTGTATGTCTCTCCGGATCCGATGATGATGATCGCATCCCAGTAAGAGAAGTATGCAAGTTAGCAAATCGTCGTCCGTTTAGTGTTAGTGACGTGAGCATGACCCCATGGCCTCCTTTGCTTTCAGTGTCGCAATTGTTCTTGCGTCTGTTGTGACGCACTGATTATAATATAACAGATGCTGCAGATCAGATATTTTTTTGCTTTATATATATATATATATATTGATTGTTCTCATAATTAATATATCTTTATAATTCTTGGCACACTTTAATATCCTCATAATTTAGTATTTTTAAGCCTCGTTCACAGATAATTGTTAATTATTAAATCCACAACAGCTGAGGGCCTGAAGCATTAGGATATAGAGGTTTCAAGCACATGCACCGAACAGATCGAAACCCACTATATATAGATAAACAGACAAGAAGTCATTTTATATAGGAGACGCATTTGCATATATATAAAGAGAAAGAAAAGCCAAGAGATGTGGTGTGATGCTTGCCTGAGCTCCTATATATCTGCCTTCCGGCTTTGGAGATAAAGAAAGTTGACCAACAAACAAACCACCTCAGCTTTGTGTCGGAAACTGATAAAGTAGTGCAGTTATAGGTATATATATGGAAAACTAAGCATGCTTGGTCCGTCCATTATTATTTAAGTTTAGAAACTAGCTATATAGAGAGAGAGCTAGTCTGGCATTGCATTAAGGGGATCGGAGACATGTATCAGCGCCTCCGGGTGGCAGGCTCCTTCTGGGAGTTGAAGTAGACGGTGGCCACAGGGAGGCCCAGCTCCAATTGCCTGGCAAAGAAACGAGTGTTGAACCCGACCCGAGTCGCCGGCTGGTCCACCAGGCCCAGTGCCTGCTTTTGCCTGAACAGCACCATTATGTAGCGATGGATCCCCACCGGCGGACGAGGCCCCACGTATGGCAGAATCTCCTTCCCTGCGCATTTTAAAAACCAAATTACAAAGCATGCTCAGCTCATACATACAAGTGAGTGTGTAGTAGTGAAGCTGCTTAGAGCATAAACGGAGGCTAGGTTGTGCCACGCATATGGAGCAGGGACAGGTGGAGGAGAGGGAAGGTCAATTGGTCCGAAATTGGAGAGATGACGTGGCAGGGGATGGGACAGGTGGGAGGCGGGCATTTGATGATGGAGAGGGAGTGGACAGACCAAGGATGAGAGACATGCGGGTGCATGCCATTGCCATCAAATGAGCTTAAGATTCTTTGCGATGCAACACTATGTCAGTAAATATCTGACGCCTGACATCTCAATCTCCATCTCGGGACAGTACAATCAGTTTCGTCGACACAGATACATTGCATTTTCATTTTGTGTGAAAGAATGGAACATTACTTTTTTGGGACAATATATACCATATATATATAAATGTGTGTGTGTGTATATACATAAATGACTTTGCATTGTTGATGATGACGTTATTACCTTTATTTGGGTTAGTCCCCCCGGGTATGTCGACCACGACCCTAATAATGAAAAAGAAAGATGAATTATAGCTAGGTAGCGTGGCAGGATTTAGCAAGTTAATTATACAAAAGGAATGAAACAGTAAGAGGTAGGAAACCAGTGAATCCACTCGCGCATGCTTGGTTCGCTGGGACTGGGTGCATCTGGGTCAGTCATCACCTACATTCACATGTTCCCCATTTTTTTTATAAATTGATCAAAAAGGAACATTTTGGGGGCATGCAGGATTCCAAAGCGAGAAAGACAGAAAAATGATGATGATGAAGAAGAAGCAATTAAGGGTATATAAACAGACAGACCAGGGTGTAGAGTTCATGGGCGTTGCCGCCGAGAGTGATCTTGGGAGGGTTAACGGCCGCGGAGGGCTTGATGTCGCAGCCATTAGTGACATGCTTGGCACCAAAGTACACAGACATGGTGACGGTGGGCACAAACATGTCCACCACATCGCCGATGACGCGCCCCACCACCAGAGGATCAACGGAGGCAGACATTGAACTAATTACCTCACCTACACACACTGTGCACCGGAGAGAGTCGGGTTTATATAGAAACGCACCCATGTGTGAACATATACTAATACCATACCACTCTCGAACCAAGGTTCATGCATGGGCCCATCATAAAATCAGGAGACGCCAGTGCATGACACCTGTCCTGAATCCCACAGACTCAAACAGCCATCCTCCCCCCACGTGGCCTTATCTCGACCGTCCCTTCCCATCACCACCCTACACATGTATCCACAAAGGGCCATTGCCTTTTAACGTTACATGCAACTCAACACGACTTCAGCCTTCAGGTTGGAGGGCGCACCGTTCAAATGGTATGCCGCGTAGCACCAGAGTATGGCATTTTCTCCTCTCCTATTCACTGACAAGCTAGTGATTCTGGCAGCTTTGAAAGCTGTTCGGCGGGTTTAAAATGGAGGGCTGAGCGTCATGGATGGACGCAAGATTCTTTCTTGTGATTGTGAACAACCTGCTGGTAAGATACGGCCAACTCATCAGAGCTAGCCCATCTCTCTCTCCCCCTCTCCTCTGTTAAAAGTAAAAACCAGCCTGATTTTATGTTCTTGTATATTTATTTTTCTTGCCAATTTTCTGAGTACCATCTCCCATGAACGTCAAATTTGAAACTGCCTGCTCACGCAAACTAGTGCACAGAAATCCACTCAAAATCGTGGCGTCATTTTTCTTTGTATTCATCTGTTTTCTGAATATACAATTCATTGTTTATATACGAGCATCTAGGATTCTCCTGATCCCTCACTTTCAAATATCACCTCAATTAAAATACGGATAGATATGGAGACGAGTTCAGATAGATCCATCAATCGAGAAACCAAAATGGACACATGCAAAAGCGGATTCTAATAACAAAAATATAACGCATTGATGGTTTTTAGGTCGGGTTATTATATAAGCACGTCTTTATATTAAATTGGGTTGGGCTTGAAATTGTGTATACTCTTTTGCCCAAGGAGAATGGGCGGCCTACGGATGCCTCAAACCCAATGCCCAAACGACTTGGGCTCATTACGTGACCACAGGAGCCTACCAAACAGATTTACGGATACGGGCGTTCTTTCTATTTGGACCAACTTACATCTACTAATGGAAGGACTCAGTCTTTCAGTGTAACAAACTAAAATTCGAATATCGAGAGTGGTTCCTACATTCAATACCAAAAGTTAAAAGTTTGAGCTATAATATTCTTGTGCTTTTAATTTGTACGTGAACTGCATTTGTGTTGAGAAGCAAGGCGACGAAACAAATAAAAATTATGATAAAATAAAATAACTAGGAGAAATTACACAGCCTAAAATATTTAAGAACACTTGAAGAACCAAAAGAGATATTCAGATCTACACAATGTGGATCTCTGAGATTAATATTTTGTTGCAGATAACATTGCAAGATGCACAAATGGTAGCAATGAAAGTAATAACAGGCGGAGGAAAATAGATGGTTGGAGGTTGGTGGATGCAGAGGGATCAGAGATCTGAGAGGAATCAACAGCGAGAGGCTTTCCATCACTGTTTAGAGAGCAAGATTTTGGGTACGGACCATTAGTGCTCAACATCAAAGCTCGGAGAACCCCAGAAGCTGTGTGCATATAAGCAGTTCGATTCTTAGCCAAAAGCCAAGTCAAGCCCATGAGCTCACAATCTTTGTTGTGGATCTTGGTGGTCCTGTCCTCTGTTTTGCTTGAATTTGAAGTTGTCTTCTTGGTAAGCTGCGTATAATTCAATATTATAATCACAACATCAAACACACAGCGATTCATGATTGAGCATAAAGAGGTTTGGTGCAGAAAAGTCTGTTAAAATAACACTTTGGCTGGAGTAACATCTACTCATAAAACTTTCAATAGTCAATGCTCAAATCAAGGCCCAGCACTATGAGTCATCGGCATTATTTGTTTGTTTCTTGCTTATGCCACATCTCAGGTTCATAATATCTTCAAATGCAAACAAACTTTTAGAACTCTGAGTGAGATTGAAGCTACAGATGTGGTTGTCTAGTAATGCTTTTAGCTAAGTGTTACTTTGGAAATCTGAATTTGACTAATGTCACTTAGTAAGATGATTACTTCAGAAGGATCAGGCAGATGATCAGATATCAATTGCGACTCTATGCAACGCACATATGCCAAAAGGAAACTTAAGATTAGAAGGACAATTTTCATACTACTACAAGCCATTCATTTGACAGCTAAAAGCATAATTGTAATAATTCAAAGTTTAGTGAGTTTTCCGCCTGAAAATAGGTGGGGAGAATTTATCCCAAGTTTGCAAATTTTGCTACCACAATTCTCAGACGGAACGAGCTAAGAGGACTGATGCCTTAAACCTAGAATATGGTCATTCCTATTTATTTCATAGGATCAGAATAGCGACAAAGCATGTGCTTAATGAATTTTTTCTTCAACAGCTAGGCATTAAATGCATGAATCAGTTAACGGTCATTTTCATCAATTTTCCAGTGACAGAGATTTCCGGAAAAATGTTACCTGTCTTTACTGAAGCTGAAATGCGATCGGTTTCATTTACATTTGTGAACTATACAAGCTCCTGACACACAAATGAAGGAAAACAAAAAGACAACTTTCCTATTTTACCAGCCTTCAAACAAAGATGAAAGTAAAATTATTTCTTCTTCACTCCAGCTATCAATAAGATCCATGAAATCTCAAGTGATAACATTCTCATAAACTCTACAGCAAACCAAGCGAAACACAAGAATAACTCACCGAGTAGAGACTGTTCAAGCATTTGGAGCACCCACCAAGACCTGGAAATTTATTCACATTGTTGCTGCTGCTCAAGCAATTCCTCTCCAATCTTCTCACTTTCTTGTTCCCGACAAGTTTGCCACTTTGGGTAACCGAAAACGCCTCAGGGCAACTCAGGGGATGAAGCCGAATCCCACAATAGCAATACACCACGTCACAGGTCTCGTTCGGCTGAATCAGCTCGATCCCTCTCAGTTTCAAAGCCTTTCCCAAGCCATTCACACAGGTTTCTGAATCATCAGGCAGCAACGGCATGTTAGACGATGTGGTTTGAGTTGGCGATCCGAGAGCAGTGGCAGAGTAGGCAGAGTAGAGCCACGCCGCCAGCACCGGACAGCACCGGCTCCGGTGGAGCTCTCCACCTGATGCCGCTTTGGTTGCGCTGCATGCAGTTTTTACCCCATGGAACAGCTCGTCTGAGAGATTCAGAGAGCAACCAGTAACCTCTGATTGTTCTGGAACGGCAGGGATTGTTGCAGGCTGAGATGGGTTTGGGAAGATTGGCTGAAATGTGGTTGCGACTGAGTAAGGTAGAGCCAGAAAGCATGGGAGGACAATGCAAAAATAGAATAATGGGTAATACGGAAGCAAAGGCATGTTGGTGAAGAGGAATGAGATGAGAGAAGGTGAAACAAGTTTCGTTGTGAGAGCAGAGGAATATGAGTGGACAGAACAGGACAGAACAGAGAGGTGGTACAGAAGATGGAACAGAATATTGGAATGAGCGAGGTAGGGGTATCCATTGGCAAAAAGCTGTGGGGTCGAGAAAAGTTTGGCAGTATGCTTACCTTGTTACTTCTATCTTCTATGGTTAGGGCCCTAAAAAGATAATGATGGGGATTAGCAGAAGTATAACGACCAAATCATGCGTAGAATAAATACATTTAAGTTATTGATGAACCGATTTTCACTTAATCCAAATGGTGCTTCATTTCAAACATTTAATACGTACCCATTGTGTCTGCAAGGGAAGGCTAAGGTTGATTCGCATGATTGGTGAGACCAATAATATTCACAAATGGTAGTTGTAAGCTTTATTGTTTTCTTCTCCTCGTTTTAATGATGCACTATACTACACATTTCTCTTGAGATGACTAGTGGCTGAGGTTGATGTCGTCCAGTTTTGCTTTACCTTTTTCTTCTTTTCCCCTAAGGCATGTCCTGGAATAAAGTGGTCCAAGCGTATTTATCATGTTTTTTAATCTCCGAATTGAATTTTGATTTACTAGTTTTGAAATAAAAAAGAACATATGAAGGTGCGACTGCCTTGCTTTAAATTTCCTTCTGTTTATCTGGCTTTTTTTTATTTTCGCATAAGGGAACACCGAACACGATATCAAAATACAAGAGCTGAACAGTACACGTGAATTCTACCTGGAGTCTGGACTAAAATCTGAACCCAGTGTGGAACTCATGAACAGTAAGGCAAAATAATGGTTATCGGCTTCATAATGTGAATTCGTTTTATTTGGGGGTGTGCAAGACTTCGTAACTTGAGCAAATCACTCCTAACAGATAAACAACAACTAAATCCACCCCCACCTTCTCTTGAATTGTTAAAATCTTCATTGCCAACAGAGAAAAAGAAGAATGCTAAAACACTTCCACCGAATACTACTTCAGTACTTCCTAATACGAATGAAGTTAAACAAGTTACTGTAGCGTCAATTCAGATGGGTTTTCTTGCAAAACCCCAATAGCTTAAGGATCTGTTTGCAAGAAAATGCAGAGGCTTTTCTTCTTTTTTAACTTTTTCCTTGGGGCAGGAGACAAGTAATGTAGTGAAGTTCATGCCGCAACAGGCTTTGAGCTCCGAGCTCAGGGACACTCGCACGCTTTCTCAGTCTAAAGCTGCGGGTGAGACTTGCCATCAAAAGAAAAGGCCTCACTCTCTTTCTCTTTATTATTATTATCATTATGTGACTTTTCTAGTTTTCTTTGATCAAATGGCTTCTGGTATTGTCATGTGAATCCCTTCACTGCATATTCACCTCAACCGAGAAAAAAGAAAACAGCGCCTTTACTGCATAATTGGATCCAGGTTTTTCCAATTCATTGCATTTGGATTATAATGCTTCTTTTCCTCAGTCAAAGTTCCTTTTAATGTATATATAAAAAATGTTACTTTTTTCATGTTACACATTTTCAATCCACATTGCGCTATATATCTCGGGCACCTCGTTCAGTGAATGATTACATATGCTAGGAGAGCATAGGTCCACCCAGTAAAAATACATCTAGCATGATAAAAGCACTGATATGTTAAAGCTCTTTCAGAGTGATGAACAGAAGCAATTGGATAAAGACTTGAAATGTGGGCCTGAAATAACACTATCAAAGGAATGAACATGAAAACAAGTTACTTTCGTGAAATGGGACAAAGTTAACTAATCATAAGCTTTCGTTAGTTCCTAAAACCACGGCATAATTTGCGGCAATTTTAGCTAAATATAGACTGATCAACAGGAAGGAAGATCCTGTGGGGGTGGAAGCAAGGACTTAGATTCTGTAGGGCCATCTTTCACAATGAAAGCCATGGCTAGACCCCAAGATGTGTGCTCCTCAAGATGGCAATGCACAAACCAAGCTCCTGGATTATCTGCCTTAAGCCGAATTGCAGCCCATGCACCTGAAGGAACTCCTACTGTATTTCTCTCTGGAGGATCCATCAGGTTATAATTTTGTGGGTCCTTTTCTTCCTCGTAGTTACCAGACCCTCCTCCAACAATGAAGAAGTTGTGACCATGAACATGAATCGGATGGTTCTCCACATTAAGGAAATTTGTGTCTTGGAACACAATCTCCAAATTTGTGCCATAATCCAATTCTAGAACTTTTGTTCCGAATTCTGTGTTCATGTTTTCTTTCAATGGGTCCACTCCAGTATAGTTAAAAGCTTTGGGAGGCTTGTCTGGGAAATCAAAGGAGTATTCGCCCGTATTCTGTTTCATGTAGTAGGATTCTAATAAAGACGTGGAAGGCCTCACAAAGGATTGGTTATTCATCGAAGCGAAAAAACTCTTGTTATTCAATCCCGTGCAGATTTTGTTTTCTGGACAATCCTGAAGGTTAAATCCTATTGTTGTAATAACTCTCTTCTCAATCTGTTTTGGCACCATACAAGGAAATTCAGTAGATGCAAGGCTTCTGAGCTCACTAAAGAAGCCCCTGGCAAAATCTGTGTTTTCCATTTCAGGAAGGTTGTTGTTAGCAAGATTAGTTGGAATTTTCAGAGACTTGCTTTTCAGGGCCTTGGTCATCTTGTACCTCAAGAAACCAACAGTGGTAGAATTATCAAAAGGGAAAACAGAGGTGCGATAAGGCCTTGCTGACATAACAAACATTCCTGAAGAATCAGGAATTTGGTTAGCAGTGAGTAGAACATTGGTGGTCTGGCCAGGAGCCACCATGATTGCCGTCGTTGTATATGGTTTTGTGTAAGTTGCATCGACCTCCACTACGGTCAAGGTGTGACCGGCAACGGCAAAAAAGAGCTCACTGCTGAGAGCTGCGTTGATAATTCTGAGTAAATATGTTTTACCCCTCTCAACTAAGTAAGTGAAAGTATCTGCAAAAGCATAAAGAACAATGATGTAATTCCAAATCCTCAGGCTTTGGTGTTTTAAATAATCTTGCAGTGCAAGTTCCCTAATTAAGTACCTTTTTGTGAGCAGGGATAAAGAGGTCCTGGCAAACCATTTATGGTATAAGCATCTGAATAATTTGGCCCACTTCCATACTTCATCATCTCACTTGCCATCATTTTCACATCCACATTCCACCATTCGCCTGCCCTCAAAAGTGCATATATATACTTCATAGAATGAGTCCTATGAGTAAATATTGTACAATCTTGGAACAAGCAAACAAGAGAGAGAGGGAGAGAACATTACCAAGAATAACGGGGATTTCGGCTTGAATAGGAGCAGAGAAAGGGTATGACATGAGAGGGTAGATTACAAAAGCTCCATGAACAAAGGCTCGTTGCGAAGAATAGTGTGCATGCCACAAAAGAGTGCCTCTTTGGTTCACCACAGTGAAATTGTAAGTGTAGGAAGTCCCTCCCTTAATAGGACATTGTGTAATATATGCTGGACCATCTGCCCATCCTGTTCTTATTTGCCTTATTCCATGCCTGTGAATAACCACTATCACATTATTCAATTCTGTCCTAAATATTAATGAAGTGACCATGGTACAACACCATACCAGTGAATAGTAGTGTTTCTTGCAATGCGATTTGTGACCTTAATTAAAACATTGTCATCTTCATGCACAACGATGGTTGGCCCCGGATACTTCCCATTGACTGTTAAAAGCGGCCTCGTGTGGCACAGTCGAGTCACATTTTTCCACTCAACCTGAAAATTATATACCATAAGTATAACAACACCTTAGAGGCTAAGAACTTTATATCACTCTAAATTTCTAGTGCTTACATGCATATCTCATCGGGAAAATGAGACAGACAAATTTTTTTTTTTTTTTTTATAATTATAATCTCACATTGAAGCGAAAGATTTTAGTGGTGGTTGCAGTAGATGCATAAGATGGAACAAGGCCTTCTAGTAGCACTATAGTTGCCATTAGCAGTGAGAAGAAGTAATGCAAGGGCAGACCCTCCATTGTCTCTAAAACCGAGCTGGATGGATTTTGGATGTTACCAAACTCCAACGCTTGGATGCTTTTATAAACATGTTGATGAGTCAGTCCTGTTCATTAATGATGCTTCTTCGAATGAGATTTGGTTTCGTTATATTCTAAGCTCGTTTTCTGGGTAGAAGACGTGTGTAGTGTAGTGGCTGCAGCCTGCAGAAGGGTTGGTAGAGAGCGCAAAGCGACAAGGGAACATGTTGGAATGGTACAGAGTATACACAAGGGCGTGTTTGATTTATAGGTAACTATGATGAAGGACAAAGGAGATGAAGTTGTTGTGCGCTGAGGTCTCATAGGTCCAAGATGTTTCAACTTGACATGTACTAGAACCATTAGGTTCCTAATGAGGGACCAGTTTCCCGCCATGGAGGGCTCTGTGAAAATTGCGTTGAGAACGGATTTGGAATATTAAATATCCTCGCGGACCAAATATTGTGATGCCCAACAAATTTTTCTGAAAGATGAGTTACAAAAAAACAGAAATCTTAGTTGTAAATTGTAGGTTACATTCAAAACTTAAATATTTATTTAAAATGATACTTATGAAGTTGCAATTATCTGAACTGATTTTGCAACTTATTTTTTCGAAAAAATGATATATACCATTTATTCTTTTAGACCCAACTCTCTTTCTTTCTTTCTCCCCCCTCCCTGCCTACAAATTAAATAGAACTCAAGTAAGCTTTTGAGAAGAATACAGCAAAAGAAGCCCATAATTTTGGCTTCGATCTTTCAAAAACGAGAGGTTATTGCTTTAAATTTGTTCCACACAAAACTAAACCTTCCTGAATATGAATGAAGCCGAAAGCTTGCAAGAGTCCAAGGCAAAGGCTGAGAAAGGTGTGATCCGTCCTGGCCCACGTCCTGGCCTTCTATTATATTGGGGCAATTGAAAAATTCTAAAGTCACAGTCACAGAGAAGAAAGAAACCTCCCGTATCCAAGAACTGACCATTTTTCTAAAGGACCGTTTTTACTTTACTTTGATCTAGTCACGGCAAGAACTTGGCACTGTGAACGTAATTTTTATGTAACTCGGTCTGAAATTTGGATACAACACCGTATTCGTCCATTATGAATTATGATTTATTGTTGAAACTATGCAAAAGAACAGAGGAGGTGCCATTCCATTTCGCTTACCCCCTTGCTCATTCAATTCGATGCGTTTGATCTTAGCAAATCAAAATATTGACAAATCATAAATGATTAAAGGTTTCCATTGTAATAATCCAGAACCATCACTTTTAGTGTCTGTGTTTGGGTTGGCAGAAATTATTTATCTGATGTGATTTACGAAATTTAAAATAAATATGTGAAATGAGTTTTCTGCAACAGCAACCAAACAGGCTCTTAATCTGCCAAAGTCGGCAAATTCATCTACAGAGCTCTTCCCCTGACTTAGCTGATGTCTTCCTTTATTTGTCTTTTCAAAGACAAAGACATCAGCAGCTTACAGCACACATTTATAAAATCAAGAAGGAAGTAAAAACTCATGGTTGATTTATTTGAAAACGGTGAATCCAGAGAAGTCACCATGACTATTACAGAGATAACTCAGAGCAAGCATATATGTATGAGTATGAACAGATTTATCAGACTAATCAGCAACAGATGGGACACAGAACCAACCCATTTTCATTACAGTCAGGGCACCTCACCACAATAGTCCTGCCCTTCTCCTTCTTTACCACCATCACCATCTTACAACTCCCATGACAATGAAAACAGGGCAAGAACCTCATATCCCCACACCCTACACACACAACCCCATCTTTTTTTCTGGGCAACCCTTCTAGAAGCTTCCCGAGAAATCCTTCTTCTGCTAATCTCAAAACCTCTTCAGCCCCACCAATGTACCTTCCCTTCACAAACACTCTTGGTGGCACCATTCCCCCTCTCCCCTTCCCCTTCAACAGCTCCTTTAACTCTTGTTTAAATCCGCAGTCCATCGACACGTCTCGCTCGCAAGTCACCACCCCCAACCCTTCTATTGCTCTTCTCACCTCATTGCAGTCCTCGAATGTCTTGCGTACCCCTCTAAGCGACGTCGTATAGATCACCACTCTGTCGTCCCCGTTTGGTGGGCATATCTTCTCGAAACGATCCAGTGCTGGATTGATCGAACCGGGTTTCTTGATTTCCTCTCTCGACTCCTTCGGAAGATTGACGCCGTTGGCGTTGCTGTTTTCTTTATTGAAGGTTGGGTCTTTGGCGGTGAAGGGTTTGGGTGGAGGCAGAGGAGAGAAGCGGAAACTGTCGGCGTCGAGGCCTGCCATGAGCTCCCAAGAATTGATGACCTCTGGTTCGGAACGGAGAGATCGGGGTTCGGAGAGAGGACTGGGGAAAATGGAACCGAACGTGAAGCGAGACGGTGGGGTGGAAGGAGGTGGTGGGTCGAGGTTGAGGAGGCCATACGTGGTGGAAGTGAGGGAGACGATGTGGTGACCAAGAGCTGAGCTTCCTAGCTGAGAAAACTCATCGTCGTGGTTGAGGAGATTGGAAGAAACACAACCCATGGATCCAGAAAGTTGAGGCTTTTGTGGGTTTCTCTGTTACAAGTCTCTGAATCTTGGAGAGTAGACGGAGAAGACAACGACAGTGGGGAGACTTGTGGGAATGACAGCAAGTTCATTAAGCAAGGAGCTTATTTTTGAATTGGGTTCGTGGTTCCAGGATGAACTGTTGATGTTGATTTTGAAATGCCTTGATGGGCCCACGAAATTGGCGCCAAGACTTGCTTTCAAATTGGAGCAAGTGTTCCGATGCTCACATCACATGCATGGACGAGGAGCCTTCTTATTTCTTCTCCCTTTTCTTTACACCTTTTTTACTTTTGAGTTTTGAGAATTGTGATGAATACATTGCGATTGCGACTGTAGCAATCCATTCCCATACACATATGTATACATGGAATTGGTAAATTTTCTTAAATTTTATTCTTTTATTCCTTTTTAACATATTCCATTAGCTTGCGACTCTGCTTTTATTTTTACCATATTTTTTTATATATTTGTATCCATGTTAAATATAAGAACTAAAAAATAAGTTTTTTGCCTGAGTTTTAAAAATTACTTTTCCGCACACTGGAAAAAAAAGTAAAATTTTTTTGGAAAAAAATTTAACTTATTAGTTGCTACTTGCTAGTTAGATAACTAACATATAAATTTTTTAATTCTTTATGTTCTAGGGTAATGATAATTGAGGGCCCGTTTGAAATTTTATTAGGGAGGGAAAAAAGTTTATTTGGAGGGTAAAAACACATTTGATATCTGCGGATACATTTGTGAACACGTTAACTTTCACTGGGCTTTTAGAAAAAAAAACTACTTTTTTTAGAAGCTCATTGAAGTAGCTTTTGACTTTTTTTCACTGGGTTTAGAAAAAAAAGCTACTTCTTTCACTGCCAATTCAAACACAAATCACATTAATAATATGATTTTTTTTTTCCATTTGGCTTCTATAAAAGCCACATTAAAAAAAAGTCAATTTTCCAATGTATTCCTAAATTGGCACTGTATTCCTAAATTGGCACTGAGATTAGAGAAGCACTTTTCATCAAATTTTTCCCACACAAGTGGATAAAAATGTGTTTAGGTATTAAAGAAATAAACATTTTCAATAATGCAACCAAACTATTGAAACTTAATCCCACGAACTTCGTTGAAGCCAAATTTTCATGAAAAGTAAGTCACGACATAAAAAATATTCTTTCAAAAGAAAATAATAATACTGTTTTCAAAATTAAAAAACAATAATATATTTAAGTGCTTATAAAATTAAATGGATTAAGAGAGAGAGAGAGAGAGAGAATAAGTCTTAAAAATCATGAACAACCAGGATGCGTCAATGTTGTATGATGACGAGGTGTGTATTGGGAGTAGTCATCCCTGCAGTTTCATGAACACGGTATACATTTTGAGTTAATTACAATTATATGAATTTACAATCCTAACTGTACAGGAAGCGATGCAGAAATGGGGATCCGTGATGTGATCATGGAGTTTCTGGGCAGAGCATAAGGACATGCACTATACAATTAAGGCTTATGAATAAGTTATTACGAAAGTTACGACAAAAAAAACTGAGTGGGACGACGCATTAACTGAGGACATCCATCTTCTCTGTCAACTCATCTACTGCCTCATCACTTACCTCCTCGATTGGCTCCTCCTATCATGCCAACAACACAAGACATTAAAGCCAAATCATGCTGGAATGAACAGGCACAACGTACTCAAATGCATTTGGAAGGATTTAGGTAGAGCTAGTACCTTGAGGTTGTCGTGTGGTTTCACACCTATGCACTTGGATGCACTAATGCTGGCACTCTTGAACAAGCTACGCGTATTAATGGCCTTGGAGAGACCATTTTGAGAATCAGCATCTGTCCCATTAGACCAGGAAGCACCCTCAACAGTTGTTTCAACACCAGCTGCCTCACGCTTTTCTAGATCCCCCCCTTCATTCTTTTCATCCTTGCCCGCACTAACTCGCTCTCTGCATAAGTGCAATTGCCACAGTTAACACACCAGTCTCTCTGTAAGCTACTGCATACCAAATTCACAGAGCTCCACATATATAGTTTCCCCAAACTTACCGAGGCAACGATGCCTGCTGTCTCAGCAATGGAATGCCCCTCTCACCATTGCCATAATGCTCTTCAAGATGTGCAAACTGTCGCTTGAACCGATCAACCCCACTATGTAACCCAAAAAAGAAAATGAATTACTTGCTGAATTATTCAGTCTCGGAAAGCATTGAATTCAACAGTCTCTTTAATGAACCGTAAACTATGTAAGTATATATGTTCTTCAGGTACCCAACCTCATAATGAGTAGGATAAGAGTAATGTTCAGCTTTCAACTAAGACTTCACCAAGGTAACTTTTCAGAAAATCCTTACATCCAAGAATAAATACTTTAGAAGGTAAAGCTGGGCAACAATAACCGGGTAATGAAACTTGAAAAAGTGGAACACAATATCAAGCAGAGAAAGCTATTTCTATTCTGAAAAAGGGAATGCGTTAGAACAGCTGAACAACGCCCTAACTTGAACTATATATATTTGGCGGTAACATATTTGATTTATTATGACTGCGCCATCAGAATCATACAAGTTATTAAGTTAGAAAAGGATATAATATCGACTTCTCAAAATACAGTTTACTGTTATACCTTGGATACATAAAACTGGTCTGCTCTCCGCCACAGAGATATTCCTCAAGCATCTGCGGATGATACTCTAGAATCTGTTTACACAAACATAAAACAGATTATTGACATAACACAAGATAATAAATTAAAGCTAGAGTCATCCAACTATATTGCCATACCTCTCGATAAATCAACTCTCTAACGTCATCTTTAGTCAATTTTCTCCTCTCAAACTCAAACTCAAGTTTTGAAATGGGTTGAGTGGATGGTTCACGATCCACATTCGATAACCCTTTGAAGTAAGGATCAGATAAAGCCTGCAATCACAATCACAATCACAAGCACAAGAAAATAATTAAAGAACAAGGAAGACGGTCTCTGAAGAATATCTTAGGATTTTCATTCAAAACAAATTCATTTGCAATATTTGGTAGATTCATATGCGTATCAGAAGATCAACCTCTTCAGCAGTTGGACGATCCTTAGGATCAAATGCAAGCAGGCGCAGCAGCAAACGAAGAGCCAAAGGATCAGCAGTAGGGAACTTTTGGGAAAATGGAACTGGTTTCTTTTTGCGCATGCCACTAAGATACCTTCTAGCCTTCTCATTTCGAATCTGTGAAATTAAGATATTTACAAGGCGTCAAGGTAATGGAAGTGAAATCAGGCTTGAGAAGCAGCAAACAGTAAGAAGCTAACTTTTGCAATACAAGTCAGGAAGACTTGCGGTACGTGAAAAGTAAGAGTCAAGAATTTTAGTATGCTGAGGGCTTGCCCATTTATGTTAGAAAGTTGTAAACTAGATTTGGATAAACTAACCCTCGCAATGGATTCAGCAGGAGGAGTCCCAAGTAAATCAGTTATGAGATCCAATTGGTTCACTACATTTTTCCCAGGAAACAATGGCTTCCCCAAGAGAATTTCTGCAAAAATGCATCCAATGCTCCAAATATCAATTGCAGCGGTATACTGCAAAAGATAAAGATCTTAAATGATAATGGGTTTGCAACTGAGTAGAAAATCAGATACATCCATACGCGTCCATTAATAGAACATACATCAGAAACTATCAACTACGAGAAACTCAGCCTGACGATAGCACAAGGCAACTAACTACTCAAGGCACTGAAAGTCTGAAACTCTGAAAGGTATCTTTGGAGATCCAAGATTAAAAAGAGAATTATTATTATTATTATCATTATTTAAGCAATCACCATCACAGGAGGTAGAAGAGATACCAAAAAAAAAAAAAAAACAGAGAGAGAGAGAGAGAGAGAGAAGATCAGAGCGACAACTCTAAATTACAGTATAACATTAATACTGTCAAGTTTACATGAGCAAATGAGCATTAACAGGTAGCATCAATGCAGTAAAAATAATATGCCCTAATTATCCAGCAAGATATAGGTGCCATGGATTACAGAAAAAGGGGGCAGAGGCACGGTTGAAAGATGAAGAAAGGCTTACTTTCGAGAAAAATGAACCACATAGTTCAGGTGCGCGATACCACCGAGTTGCGACATAGTCCTTTGTCAAAGTAGGTAAACAAAGTCAGCCAACGATAATTTAGAGTCGAGACAGATACTTTATGGAACACAAATAACAAAATTGATTGTAAATTCGCAAAATTCCTACCAAAAATATTTAAATGAAAACTACTTAATGCTGCAGGTTTCCATGTCATGCACGACAGACTACTCACCGTCCAGAATATAGTTGATGGAGCATCATTAAATGAAACTCGAGCAAGCCCAAAATCACATATCTTTAGTTTGCAATCGGCATTAGCAAGAACATTTTTCGGCTTTAAGTCACGGTGAAATACATTAGCTGCAAGAACAAATATTATATCAGTTTATAATCACTATAAGTAAAAAGCGAATGCCTGGTTAAAAGGATACCAGCATGTATATATTTCAGTCCCCGAAGAAGTTGGTACAAGAAAAATTGGTGGTGCTCCGGAGTAAGATCATCATTTGCCTTTATTACTTGATGAAGATCAGATTCCATCAGCTCAAATACGACATAGATATCCCTAAACTCTCGTCGAGAAGGAGGAAGCATGATATGGTTAATTTCTACTATATCAGGATGTTTGAGCAATCGAAGGAGTTTAATTTCTCTAAGGATCCTCGTGGCATCTGAGACATGCTCAAAAACATCATTAATTTTCTTTATTGCAACCTTCTCACCAGTATTAGTGTCAATGGCAGAACCCACAACGCCATAACTTCCTTTACCAATGACTTCTTGGACCTCGTATCTGTTTGCCTCTCCATATTCGGTGAAAAATTCTGTTTCTGCCTATTTGATTGCCAGGAAGCATTATGTACACACAGATAATTAGCACGTGGTTGAACCATACGAGTGATGATAATTTGAAAAAAAGTATCACTCCGTTTGATCTCTTCTTTTGACTACAGCGATTTGTAAAGCCAAGTTTAGTTTATTTTATAAGCCTGATTCACATAAATCGAGATAAAATTTCTCCGCATATTTACTTCATAGACCGTAAAAGCTACCTCGTAGACCGTTCATATTTCATAAATCATTATTGAATAGTACTTACCAAGATTATCCAAACATTATGAAAAACGGATGTAAAGCAAAGAGTGTGATAAAAAATACAAATTGGGTCGTCCATCAATATCAATCAATCAACAAGATATGACAGTTACTTCACTAATTATAAGGAGGCTGTTTGGATTAGTTTATGAAAGTTCTATAAGTGCTTATGAATTGTGATTCACGGAATACGAAGTAACTTTTACGGTCTACGAGGTGCTTTTATGGTCTATGAGGTGCTTTTACGGTCTACGAGATAAATATGTGAAAGAGATTTATCTCGATTTATGTAAATCGGACTTATATAATAAACCCGATCTAGAAAAGTTTTATCAAACAGCCTCAAGATCTTGTGAGAAACCAGACGAAGTCAGCTGCGTTCATGTAAATCTAAGATAAAATTTTCTCCCAGAAATTTACATGGTATACTCTTGAAAAAGTAATTACCACTAATCTAAATAAACACTAACTAAGATGTTTGGGTAACTATTTTTTTTTTTCCTTTAAAAGTAGCTTATGGCTCAAAAATCTGATTTTTTTTTAAAAAAATCACTTTGGTTATTATCAATTCAAACAAATAATATTTACAACTGATTTTTATTTTATCTTAAATTTATAAAAGTTAGCTCCAAAAAAATTTCAGTTCTTCCATCCGCTAACCCAACACGCCCGTAATCTAAACCTTCGAATCGATAAAACAATAAAGAACCAACAACATAAAGTAAAATCCAAGCACTAACAAATAATCGGTAAACTGTAAATATCATGACAGATTAGGATGGAAGGGAAGGAAAAAACTGATCAAGAAAAAGAGAAACGGAAAAAAGAAGAAAAGGTATGGGAGGAAGACCTTCTTGTGAGAAGCCATAGAACAAAACTTGAAATAGGACTGCGTAGGCAGTTGGATAAGGATTCAAGTTAGAGATAACAAAGTCTTGTGGATCATGAAGCCATCTTCCGGGTCTTCACCTTCCTCAGCAGGCTGAGAATAAGGTAGATGTGTCGCGAATGCGAGGCTATTATTGGCAAGCACTCACCGATGTTGATGATACGTTCATCAGAGGTAATAGCAGAAGAAGGACGACATGGATAGCTCACTAGGATTGCTTGACCGCACAAATAGACCCAATTCGTTCTTCGGATTTAACTCTCTGCCAATCGTATAGAGCATTCCCCGCTGCTCTCTCTCTCTCTCTCTCTCTGTATTAAAATTGGATTGTCGTCATGGGATTTGGACGATCTTCCATCCGTGATTTTGTATCTTTGTGGCCACCGGCCCGATGAATGCGGACTGCCCAGAACAGAGGCTCCTTTGAGAAATTATTCTTTCACGGCTGCTCCATCAAGTCATCTCTCTGAATCTCAAAATAATTACGACGGCCCGGGTTTGGTTTTCGACAACAAGAATTAGAATATATTGTTTCATTAAAATTACACATTTTGTTGTGAAAAACAAATAATATATTAATATTACACATTTTTCTTCACAGGCAGTCACTCACGCACAAAGGTTCATATAAATCCCAGATACTATTTATCATTTATAAATAATATAAGTAAATTCTACAGGAAGAAAATTCTAAAAAAATAAATAATAAACTGTTTGAAGTAAATAATATAAGAAAATGCAATTCTTTCTACTTGGTCTTCCCGGGAGAGTGAACAAACTCCATATTAGGCAGCAATCATCCGAATCCAGTCTCGTCAACTTTAGTATTCTATAACCGCTTTTTCGAAGCTTCCAAATTGACTGAAATCCCAACCCTCTGTTTGGCTCTGGCCCCACTCAATTCCCCATGGACCCCTCCTCCTCCACCCCTCCTACCCCCACCGTCGCCGCCCCTCCCACTGCCGTCCCTGCCTCCGCTCCGCCAGCCGATGCCCCCGCCAATCCAACTTCTGAAAACCACCCTTCCTATGATGAGGTAAGATTAACACGGCCAACAAGTGCAATAACTTATCTTGATGCTTCTTTTCCCCATTTCCCTTTCTTGACTCAATCTTGCTGTTTATTTTCATCATCGCCCCTTTTGGGTTCTACTCTAACTCTCTAAGTCAGATGATATGCACAGCGATCGCCACTCTCGACAAAGGAAAGGGCTCCACCAAGAATGCCATCGGAAAGTTCATGGAGCAAACCTATCAGGGCCTTCCTTCAAACCACAACAACTTGCTCATTGAGCATTTGAATGTCTTGACAAGCGGTGGTCGACTTGTTATGGTCAAGAAGTCTTACCAGCTCCGTAACTCTGATGCTTCCCCTTCTACCTCCCAAAGAAAACCGGGTCGACCCCGCAAGCGCAAGCCCGACCAGCCGCCGCCTGATGTTCCGCTAAATGCCAACCCTCCGGCGACGAGAAGGGGCCCCGGTCGTGCTGCGAAAGTTATGATGAACGTAGTGGACCAAGCCGGGCCGTCAGCGCCGTCATCGAAAAGACGTGGGCGTCACCTCAAGAAACAAACGAACATAACGGCCGTCCCTTTTGCCCCCCCTCCCGGTTTTCCTGTATCCGCCTACGCGGTGCCACCTTCGGGAGCTTCACCACAAGCTGTTGGAGCTGGTAGTAGTGGAGGGGTAAGGACACCTCAAGATCTAGCCGAAAGTTCAGTCGGCCGGCCAAAGAAGGTAATTCTGAAAATTCTTGCGGGTTCGAGCGCTTCTTTGAATATGGCTTCATAGTTTCTGAATCCGTCCAAGTTACGCACTGTTCTTATGTCGCTTGGTTATAGCTTATTTGTAGTGATGTGTCGTGCATGATGACGGTGGACCTCTCTTTTATATTGTTTTGGCTTCGCCCTTATGTTCATATTTCTCCTAAAAAAGGAAGACAAGAAAACTTATCCTAGTGAGTTCCCTATTATTTTTCGGGGTAATATTCTCAGTGGGTGGGAAGTGGAGAGGGTATGGAAGGCTGGTTCCTAATTTCTACATGTTGTGGCCTTTGGTTACGCTAGACATATTTTTCCTCAACTTTTTGGTTATACTTTTGTGTTGATCACTACCTCATTCCATTAGACCTTGACTATGAGTAAACTTGAGCTGTATTCTTTTCTGGTTGGCGATAAATGAATAGAAACATTCTATAGTGATTCTGTATGTTACCAATTTGGTGCACTCATTTTGATATTTAATAAATTCTCAAGTTTGAATATGGAAATTTTAAGATTGTAGAGAATATGGAGAGTTCTTTGTAGTAATTATTTTCTTATGTGTTGTTTCAGCATGTCGTACCTTTTGTGCTATCTAAATTTACTAGTTTTGTTCACTTCCGTTGCATTATTTTTGTCGGAACAGGTAACATCTGTTGAGCAGGAGTTGAGGAGAAAACTTGAACATTTTGTAAGTTCAATTAGTCTTTTACATGAATGCTCAATTGGTC
This sequence comes from Albizia julibrissin, assembly GCA_037074505.1. Lineage (NCBI taxonomy): Eukaryota > Viridiplantae > Streptophyta > Magnoliopsida > Fabales > Fabaceae > Albizia > Albizia julibrissin. The sequence continues at coordinate 37,774,921 of CM073489.1, read as the reverse complement.
AGTTTATTACCTTGTCAAGCGATGTGATCAATCATGCCTCTGTTTCGTTATAACAGCAATCAAAAGTCAATCAATATATTCGTGTGATCAAGCCCCATTTTACCATTGACAGTCCACTCACAGTAATTTCAGCAGTTCAAGAATTAGAAAGACTGGCAACAATGGACCTTGATGGGCCATTAACAAATGAAACGCAAGCACTGCCGCCACAGCAATAGCCATTTGATGGTGAAAAATTGGCACAAGTGTTTTCCAGAAGATGCATGAGGCAAAAGATCTGTAAATCAAAGTAGGAAGTAGCAGAAATGATTTCTCGTTGAAAGCATAATGACTATATGCATATAAGTTTGGTATTTTTGTACAGGTTAGATTGACCCTGAAGCAATGTTTAGCAAACTCATGATTATGTTTTTTGAGAGATAATTGTTTTACTTTGATTGGTCAGTGTAGTCATACTAATGTTGTTCTTTGCCAGTGGTCTTATAGCATAATGGCTGCTTGTAGCCGTTAGTGTCTATCCATTTAATTCAAATAATAATAATAATAATGTTGTTCTTTCTTAAGATTTACGTTGATTCTCGCTATCTCTTTTCCCCCTTGGTTACACTGAGAAGGGAAAGACTAATGTTTCAGGGTCATTAACAGTCCCTCTTTTATTCTAATGTTTGTAACTATTAAAATGACTGGAATATGTTGCTTTAATGAAGTTAGTTTTGTCGGAAATAGATGCTTGCTTGAAAGAATATGCTCTGTCTGCGGCTGCATCTGCCACGTTAGGTTTCAATTCGTTTTGTTATTAACACTTTATCTGTCTATGTATAATACTCAAATAATGGGTTTTAAAGAATTTTGTGGCTTATTTTTCAGACTTCATATAATGCATAAAACACACACTAATTTACCTGAACAGTGGGTGGTCCAAATTCTGGGGTTTAGATGGGCTTATAAATTCACTTGTTTAGGTTTGCTACTAGCAAATTTTCTGTTCCTTCTGCCCATAGGCCATAACTGATTCTGTTCAATCTGAAGAAGAGAGAGAGAGAGAGAGCCAAGAAAAATTTCTCCTTCCTTTTTGGCTAGTTTAACCAAATTATTAAAGTGGAGGATGTGAAGCAATTTTTACACGAGGCGTTTATGGTTATCATTTAGCTTAAAATTTTGCAGCATGAAAGAAATCCTTTGCCCGGTCCTCAACATCGCTGGTGGCTGTCTTATGTTCCCTGTTTCCCTATATTAGAGTTTACTCACATTATGTATGTGACTTTTTAGTATGTAACATTTCATTTCCCTCTGTTGTGCTGTTTAGTGGAATTGTGGAAACAGGTTTTTTTTTTTCCTGGTTAATTTATCCAGAATACTGTTGGAATTGAAACTAAGTGAAAATGAGTAGGGGGGAAGGAGACCAAGTAAACGGAAAATAATGGATATTTTCAGCAATTTTTCTTAACCACCAGATTGAGCAGGTTCCGTCCGAAAGGTGAGTTTATCTCGGAAGTCAGTCTCATGTGTTAGTGGTTTTGACATTGGTGTAGTAGACATTATTTTAGACTCTTCAAATCATACCAACCGCAGCTTTAACCTCTTAATCCGAATAAAACAAACAAAAATATATATATATATATATATTGAATATGATAGACAGAAGCTTGTAAACAATAATTAGATGGTAATAGTAGTGGTTAAATAACTGCAATAAATATGAATCTAAAGTGGGATGAATTTTAATAAAAATGTTGTAAATTAAATCGATACTTGATCGATCATTGTCCAGTTGTTGTAAATAAATACTTTGTCATGTGACATCCAATTACCTTAACAGGAATCGGAATTCATTGAGATTGATGATGGAGTGGAAATATTTGAATTAAATGGATGCAACAGAGTGAAGCATATGAAAACATGCTAAAAACCATTCCAGCCAGGCGCAAGCCAATAATCCTGACTCTTTTTAATTTTCTCCGCCATCATGTATGGTGGGATAAAATTGACGTCACGATTCCAGAAGTCAAGGAGTTTTGTCAAATGAAAAGCACGTGATTAATTGATTTGGCCCCTTTCTAAATTCAGCTATGTCGGCCCTTGTATTCAGAGCTACAATGCACTTTCCCCATCACCAAATAGAGCCATTCCACCTTTGTTTTGGCTTGATGGTGAGAGCAATTTAATCTCACCAATTAAGTCACGGGCATTCATATCTGTCGAACCAACACAGATGACCAAAAGATCATCATAGGGAACAAGAAACTTAAGAAATCAAACGAATGTTTGAGCAAAATAAGCAAGGGGAAGTACCCAAAACAAAACAAAAAAAAGGAAAAAATATAGGTCGGATTTCTCTCATAATCATTTTTTTATTATCTCTCATAATCTCTTAAATATGTCCATCCAATCAATCTAAAAAATTATAATACTACTTTAATTTTTCTCTCTTTTTTCAAATCAACGATTTAGATGGCTCATGAGGGATGACAAGAGGATTTGCTTTCAAAAAATACGTGTGTTTGGTTGGGGGAGACCAAAAATCGTAATTTTAAAAATTATTTTTTTTAAATTAAGATAAAACTCCTATTACATATTTATCTTATAAATCTTATAAAAATTATTTTTCAAAAATTAATCCAATCTCGGTTAAAATGTGCGCCAGTCATGTTTAGCCTAGCCTCAATAGTAGACGTAAAGACAACATGGCGGTACCGAGGTTTCATTAAAATTAGAAAGTGACAACTAATAACTTCCTTCGGATGGAGGGCAAAGGCTAATTGTTGATTGTTATTTTAATCTTTTCTCTTATTTGTAAGATCGCTTTTTCATTGTCCTTCGCTTCACTCTAAGCCACGAGGGAAACTTTTAAATCAACCTTTTTAAAAGTGAGGTTTTTTATCTGATTTTATAAATTTAAGATTGAATAAAAATTAAATTATGTAATATGATTTATATTTGAATTAGTGATAGTATAAGTGAATTTTCTGAAAATGAAACTTATTTAGATGATTATTTTGAAAAACAAATTGAAATGAAAAATAACTGAAAAAAAGGTTAATCTTATTAAATAATACACATATATTATATGTAATGTGATTTATGTTTGGATTGGTGGTATCATAATTGAATTTTCTGAAACTGAAATTTGTTTGGATGATTATTTTAAAAAACAAGTTTAGATGAAAAATAACTGAAAATAACATGAATCTTATTAAATAATACATATATATTATATGTATATCGTGATAATTATAAGAGAAAAATTAAAATTATAAAAAAGTAAAAAAAATTCACTTGAAAAATTTGGCAATTCTAAAATACATAATTAAATATAGTTAATGAATAAAAATGCATACAAATTAAATTAGAAATCAAATAAATATAAAATTTTTTTATCAAATAATATTACATAACTAATCATCCTAAAGTGAAAAAGAGTTTCATGAACAGAGATCATTAAGCAATAAACACAACTTTTCCACTTTCAACAAAGACCAAATCAACCACACTAGAGTATAATTTAAAAATTTATCAAGTAATTCTCACCAATTAGATTTTTCATGGACTTAAATCAAAGTACTGTCACAAAAATCTACTACTTCGGTCTTTATTATAAGTTTATTTTAACTAATTCTCTTACATCTTTCTCTATTTCCAATAAGAATTAAGTAAGAATAAAAATGGAAAGCAATGATTATTAACTTCTAAATGAATTTATATTTAGGACAAAAAATTTATCTATAAGAATTTATAATAAGGATCATAATAGTATTTCAATTAAAAAAAGTTGGGCCTAAAATTTTTCTTTCATAAGCCACTTTTTTCTCTTATCACAAACATTTAAAAATGTGTCAAAAACACCAAATATAACTTCTCCCCACCCCTCTCTTATCAAAAACATTTAAAAATGTGTCAAAAGCACCAGATATGACTTCTCCCCACCCCCTATCTATGGGGCTCTAAAAATTATTCCAAACACTTCTTATTCTAATTGCAGTAGTGTCTGACTGTCTGTATCTATATGTTTATTATTGCCGACTCTCTTACATGTTGGTGTCTGATTGTCTGTGTTGTATTCCTATACTGCTATTATATTGTACTAATGTTTTATTGGTATTAATATATATTTAATCATCCTATAAAAAATAATAGCAATAATAATAATAATTGAAAGCCGCCCTATTCATACTCATCTTTAGCCAGAAGATCTGTGATCTATTAGTGTGTATGGAAATTCACGCTTGTATATAAAAAAACAAATAAATAATTAAAAAGTGATGTGCTGGACACAGGAGGACGATTCCACTCGTTCTGCTGGAGAACAACGAAGAAGGGCCATGAATTGGAAATAAATAACTCAGCAGGCATCGATAAATTTGTTCGAACTAGTTTTGAACATTAATTGACTTGGCATGTTGCCAGAGCTGACTTTCCCGGAATTATTTATTTTTGTGGATAACTTGCTATGATTTTCTCTTAAAGTCATCATTTATCATGTTAGTGGCAAGAGTTTTGAGTAATCAATCAAGATTCCTTTCTATTCAAGGTTCGGTGCTGGACTGAGTACTATTTCGATTTAAGGGGGGAAAATTGTTTTAGGAAGACTCTCTGTGATGCCTGCTAAATTAGGGCACTGTAACAGGGGCATAATGCTAAAGAAAGGCACATGGCCTTGGAGTTATCTTCATTAATTATCAATTACTTTTTGCGCCTCATCCTAGAAATCCTAATTTGGATAAAAAGAAGCTACTCTCTTTAACTTATAATTAGCTTTGAAGATTCAAGAAATTTCGGACAATTTGTTTTCTTTTTAGCGAATTGGATCAAAGCAAAACGTTGAAAAGCTGGGTTGGGTCGCTTTCATGTCGACAAATACTAATTATAACAATAATTTGGGGAATATGCAAACATGCCAAGGCCGCTGGCTTTATTGGTTGAAAATGAAGCAGCTTTAAATGTCAACATTTGAGCTTACATCTGCATGACTTTTTCTTCCCTCTTTATCCTCATCTTGGGCCCTTTTGCTGTCTCCCCAAGGCTGGTTCCAAGAGGAATAATTATGTCCGGTTGACTATAATGCAAGAGTTTTTAAAAAATTCAAAGTTAAAATAGAACTAAAATGGGAAGTAGAAATAGAGATGGAAGTGAGGTTTAAAAGTGTGTTTGGTATAATAATGGAAGTGTAATATAATTTTTAATCAAAATATATATTTGTAATATGAAAATACTAAAATACCCTTCAATAAAAAAAATGCCTCTTCCACTCAAAGACCATAGTCACCATTGAAGACCACCGCTAACAAAAAGGAGGACCGCCACCATCACCCTCGTGGTGGTAGATCATGGTTACCAGTGGAGGGAAGAAGAAAGGGTGGGAGGGTAGTAAAGGAAATAAGCCCAAAGATATTGAGGTAGAATTCACTTCCATAAGATGAGTGGTGGAACTCATTTCTATCATTTTTTATGAAAGTAACTTTCATGGGGAAATGAGATCCATGGTACTAAACAGATAAAGTGGTGCTTCCACTTTTCCACTATGAATTCCTTCATACCAAACGAGACATTAGGGTTAAATCTATATTGTAACTTATACGAAACAAAATATTTGATCCATAATATATTTATTACTTTTTTTAATTTTGTCCCCATTTATTAGTAGCACACATTGGATATCAAGAAATATGAGAGAAGTGAGACATATTTAAATAAGGGCAGAGAGTTGAAAACAAAATTTAAGACATTTATTTTGGAATAGAGGGCTACTAAACAATAGACCGATTTCTTACCAGAATTGGAAACTTTAAAGACATTTATTTTGGAATGGAGGGCTACTAAACAATAGACGGGTTTCTTACTAGAATTGGAAGCAGTTCATGTATCATATCCTTGCCATCTTAGTACATTCTTAATCATATTACTATCACAACTTTTGTTTAATTAAAGGACAGGGATTCTGGTTTGACTTCTAAGATTTATATATGTTTCAGCTTGGAATGAAAGTAGCTACTATTATCTTCTACGGTCATACACATTCGAAAAGCAAAACCTTGCTGACGAAATAAAAAGTGCATGTTTATTATTAAAATCAGCGAAGTGGATTGATAAGTAGATTTGTAAATAATTACTATCCTTTAGGAATATGAGATATCAAGTGATTAAGTCTGTTTGCAATTGTTATTTTTGTGCATAAGCTTTTCAGTTTGTTTAAAAGTTTAGACGATACCATAACAGATGAGAATTCTTTTTTAAGTGCAAGAATAAGGTGAATTATTATCTAAGCTTTTGATAAAGAATCTGGATTCAAATTAACAAGAAAATAATATGTGAAGTACAGAGTCAGAAATAAAGAATTAAGCAATTCCATGTCGAGGGTATTGGCTCAGTTTCTCACTTTCACCGTTTTTAACATTAATAAACCTGCCCATGGTAATAACTACAAGACTCAAAGAACACATGCTCAACGTGATGATGTCCCATGTGAGGAAGAATTCAATTTTATTAGTGTTGAGAAATCACAAAATCGTAATTTTAAAAATCTTTTTTTATAAGTTGATATAAAAAATTTTTTATACATTTATTTTGTAAATTATAAAATTTATTATTTAAAAATTAATTCAAACATCAGTTTTAATGAGGTACAAATTCTTTTTTTTTTTTCCTTCCCCTTTTATAAAATAATAACAAGAGCATTAATGGCTACCGTTAATAAGCGATCATCGAGTGCAGCATCAGGATACAGAGTCAGAGCAGAGTCAGATGAGTGTGGTTGGAATTGTAAACCACACCAAGGCGTGAAAGTGAGTTATTACTTCTTCCACTTTAAGCACATTTTGTCTTTTAGTCGGAAAAGCGGCATTTTATCACAAAGGACAAGCAAACAAACATCGGTTTTGCTTGTAACAGCGTCTTAGAAAGCAATGAGTTTTTCAACCTTCTCATTCAACATTCCAAATCTGAGCACTCCACAAATTTCACGTTCATGTCCATGCTCATTCTCCAGCAAGTCGATTTGAGACTCCGCAAAACACAGATCCAAGGGAGGTAGAAGAAAGTGAGAGTTAATTTCCCACCAAGTTCAGCCTTTTATGGGACCGTGAAATCCTTCTCTCTTTCAACTCTGGTGGGTCACTCTTTGTGGCCTATTCTCCCACTCCTTGCTCTATTTTGTCTTAGCCTCTGCTTATCTACTCTTCTATTTACTTTTAATTTTCTGTTCAAACTCCTTCATGTCTCTTTTTGTGCTCTGCTTCTATTTAGCCAAAGAAAGATCCCTTTCCCCCTACTCAATATTTGACCTCGAGAATTTTTGTTTTCTGCTTCATAAAGGTGATGTATACTTATAAAATTCATGAATCTGGTTGTTCGGATATTTCAGGATTATCTCCGACAGTTGTGTTTTTTGTCGTCCAGTTAAAAGAAAACTGTTCACTTAGAATCCAAGCATCTGGATCACGTTGATTGGACTGCGTTCGCAGGTTATTGCTCGGGGCAGGTTTAAGGTGTTCTTTGGATTTGATTGTTTCAGCTGCAGACTAATTAAAGAGCTGATGCTAAAAGTAAAAGGGGCTCCTTGAATGATTTCTTAGCATAACCTTCTCTGATACACAGCGAGTGGGATTTGTTCCTGGACAATGGAGAGTTTTCAGTTTCTTTAGCATTCGATACTGTGGCTGATCGAAGAGATATGAAGAACATTCTTAAGAAGCTTCATGTCATGTCTAATCGATCAGAAGATGCAGCAGGATCTACTTCATCAAAAGGCCACAAGTCCAATGATGGTTCATTCCCTAAGAAGCAAAGTTCTGAGCATAAACCCTTTCCGGGGATTTCGAGCTGGTTGCACTCTGTTGCTAACAGGCAGAGTCCAAGCCCTCCATCTTCGAATCTGAAAAGAGGAGAAAGAGTGGAACCATCTGATTTAGTTAGCAGTGGCGGTTTAGATATTATTTTGGATTCAAGTAGGCGTGATTCTGGGTCTAGCACTTCGAGGGATCCTGAAGTAGAGGAAGAGCATCAGATACAATTGGCTTTAGAGATGAGTGCAAAGGAGGATCCAGAGGCAGTGCAGATTGAAGCTGTTAAGCAGATCAGTTTGGGTTCTTGTGGCCCTGATAATACACCAGCTGAAGTTGTGGCCTACAGATACTGGGTTAGTTATCTTATTCACTTTAAGCACATTGACTTAAGGTTGAAATCACATTATCCTTGTTATGACGATTCCGTCTAAAGCAAAGACAATGGGCGAAGTAAGATTGATCATTATTTAATTCATTGAGAATATGAGTCACACAGAAATTTAAAAAGAATTTGAGATGGATAGATGGAGTTGGATACGGTGAAGCATGGAATTATGGTTAAGGCATACATTTCGAATCGATATTGTTATTCTTTTAGAACACCAGGGTTGTTTATAAGATGTCTTGTTCAGATTTGCCTAGAAAAAAGGCCTGTAAATTGTTCACATGATATACTTTTTTTGTGTTGTCTTTGTCTTGCTCTTCTGCCGTGCAGGATCTCCAGCATTTTGTTTACTTTCCCTCAATTCTGTATAACTTTTATATAGTTTTTGGCTTATTCAATAAGTTGCCTGCTTTTCTCTATGTTAGCTTCTCATATTGCAATCATTTGACGACATATAGCTGAACTCATATTGCTGCATAGTGTTTGGATTGTTTCACAAATTCCATGAATTAAAATGGACTTAATTGAATATGTCTCTCTGTTATTTGGCTCTATTTTGCCTTGCATATATTCCTTTCTAACTTATCTCATATCGTAGATTTATCCATGCTTCACAGAATTACAATGCTCTTGGTTATGATGACAAGATCTTGGATGGTTTCTATGATCTTTATGGGATCTTAAATGAGTCTCAGTCAAACTCTGCTAGAATGCCTTCCCTGGTAGATCTGCAAGGGACACCAACCTCAGATAGTGTCACTTGGGAAGCAGTCTTGGTCAATAGGGCGGCTGATTCAAATTTGTTGAAACTTGAGCAAAAAGCCCTAGAGTTGGCTGTCAAGTCAAGATCAAATTCTGAATTAATTATAAATAGCAATTTGGTGCAGAGGCTTGCCATAGTAGTGGCTGACTATATGGGTGGTCCGGTTACGGATCCTGAAAGCATGACAAGAGCATGGAGGAGTCTTAGTTACAGTCTGAAAGCAACTCTTGGTAGCATGGTTTTGCCACTTGGTTCTCTGACCATTGGATTGGCTCGGCATCGTGCATTGTTTTTTAAGGTACTTGTTCGTCCATTTTGTTTTGTGGTTTGGGTTCTAATTAAGAACCATCCCATGCATAAAGTGATGGAGGCCTCTGTGATTTTAACAAACTTTTGTTAGATGATATCTAGAGAATGAGCCAGTCATGATTGCTACATCCTATGAGGTTTTTATTGTATTCTCTAACTTGGGATCTAATACATACTAGAGATATTCATGAAGATTTGCATTTTTTGGGTTTTTTTTTATATAAAATCTTTGAGCCCCAACCTCTGATATATATATTTCTCTACATTAAATATAGGTTTTATGTGATAGTGTGGGCATCCCATGCTGCTTGGTCAAAGGACTACATTATACAGGTTCTGATGATGTGGCCATGAACTTTGTCAAAATTGACGATGGAAGGTAAAAGTGAAATAAATATGTTTTTTGTGATGTTGGCGTTTTTCTGTAACTTTAAGATGTGGTTAATATAAATTTCAGGGAATACATTGTTGACCTGATGGCAGATCCTGGAACACTTATTCCATCCGATGCAACTGGGTCGCATAACGAGTACGATGAACCTTTTTTTGTGGCCAGTCCTTTGTCAAGGGACCTTGATTCCTCCCGCGTAGCGTCATCCAGCAGTGGGATTGGAAGTTCATCTGAAGAAGCTTCAGACTTTAGTACATTTGATAAAAGAAGCATATCAAAACAGATTGCCTATTTGGGCAAAGATTCTTATGTGAGCAATCCCACTGCAAGTGAAGACGAATCAAAGAGCCCATTGAATGATTTCAGATGTCCCCCTAATGTGGCAAAGTTCACAATGCAGGAAGCTCCTGGTAGACCAAATCATCCCTACGTTCATGCAAGATCCCCTTCTTGGACTGAAGGGATCAGTTCCCCTGCAGTACGTAGAAAGAAAGTGAAAGATGTTTCACAATATATGATTGATGCTGCAAAGGGGAATCCTCAGTTAGCTCAAAAACTTCATGATGTTTTACTTGAAAGTGGTGTTGCTCCTCCTCCAAACTTATTTTCTGAAACTTATCATCAGCAGTTGGGTGCTCCCATTGTTGAGACTAACTCCAACACTGAGGAAAATGCATATGAACATGAGAGTGGGAAAAAGGAAACTCAGGCTGATTGCCACCGAAGTCCTGCTCAATTCTTGCCTCCTTTGCCCCCTTACAGAGTTCATCTTAAAGCAATTCCGAGCAGTCAGATGGAGCATTCCAAGCCTATAGAAGGTTTAGGGATCAACCTTCCTTTTGATCCTAGGGAAGCAGTTGGACAGCACTTGCAATCACATGCAGAAGCAACTCCTATAAGATACGGGAAAAATGTACCAGTTGCTGCTGCTGCAGCAGCCGCAGCTGTTGTTGCTTCATCAGTGGTAGTTGCTGTGGCAAAGTCAAGTACTGACTCAAATATTGAGCTTCCCGTTGCTGCAGCTGCTACTGCTACTGCTGCAGCTGTAGTAGCAACCACTGCGGCTGTTAGTAAACAATATGACCAGGGAAGTCGAAGTGATGGAGATTCAGATGGTTCTTTTTATGAGCAGAAGGGTAGTGATCATGGGGAACATAATGTTTTAGGAGCAAACTCAGAAGGTGAGAGAATATCTGACAGATCAATAAGTAATGATAGCGCAAAATCTGATTCTGTACTAGATGATGTTGCTGAGTATGAAATTCCATGGGAGGATATCACACTGGGTGAACGTATTGGGCTTGGTATGAATTGTACAATATTCTATAAGACTCAATCACATTCTTGTTTTAGATGGTGCTTCACTGTATAGCAATAGATGTTTGTATCTGGTTTACATATGAAGACTTAATTTCACTTGTCTGGCATATGCTTGGCCTTCAGGATCATATGGGGAGGTGTACCGGGGTGAATGGCATGGAACTGTAAGTCTTTGTTTTTAATGCTCTTGACTTCAACATATTGTATTATTTGCAATCTTTTCATATATATATATATATATATTCCATCTTTTTTTACTTTCATTTTTCATTTTTGCAACTTTGGACTTTCAAGACCTAACTTTTCAGTTAAGCAGTTTCACCCTTGTATATGCAATAAAGGCAGAAAAATAAAATGTGCTTCTTTAATTGATTCAATGTTTCCCAAGATAATCATCCATATTTTTTTGCTTTCACGGGTAATTTTCGCTTATGATGTGGGCGATATAGAAATTAAGTATTTACTGTTAGTTGCCACTCTTTGTTCTTAGGAAGTAGCTGTAAAGAGATTTTTGAATCAAGACATCTCTGGTGAATCTCTTGAGGAATTCATAAGTGAGGTAAAAGGCGCCTTGACTTCCCTGCAGCGAATCTCCACTCCATTGGTTTTAAACACAGATTGTGCTTCCACTAAATTTATGGTTATGTATACTTCAAATGTTAGATATAGGATCTTAAAGTTATCGATGGTGCTTATCTTCTCAGTTGCTTCATGTGATGTCATATGTGTGCGCTCCATAATCAGAAATGCCATAAAAGTAATCTTTTGCATAATTTTTACCATTTTAGTCCACTTTTTTCTGACTATATTCTAAATTGCAATAGGTCCGAATAATGAAAAGGCTCAGGCATCCAAATGTTGTTCTCTTCATGGGAGCTGTAACTAAACCTCCAAATCTTTCAATTGTTACAGAATTTCTTCCCAGGTAATTTGGAGTTCTTCATTCCTTGAGGTTAATAAGAAATTGTTGATTGCATATTTACAGTTCTTTTTTAGAAGTTGGGGAACAGTTATTTTTCTTCTCTTTAAGATATGTATTTGTCTACTATATGCATATTCTTTTTGAAAGTAACAAGTGTACATCCTATATGTATAATCTTTTCAAGTGCTTCAAGTGTACATCCTATTTGCCGTTATACTACAAATGTCTATTGTTTCTAGTGTTTTACAAATGACTTTTCTGTGGACATGGTTGAGCATTCAAATACTGATACGTAGATAATCTTTTCAGAGGAAGTTTGTATAGATTAATCCACCGGCCTAACAATCAATTAGATGAGCGAAGACGGCTGAGGATGGCCCTAGATACTGTAGGGTTCTGTTATCTTTCTGTGAAGTTTCATTCAGCCTATGTATGCTTTATTTAGTCAGTAACTCTTACTCGATGTAACCTGTCTCTTCTTGAATATTCAGGCACGAGGAATGAACTATTTACATAACTGCTCTCCAGTGATAGTCCATCGTGATTTGAAGTCTCCAAATCTTCTTGTTGACAAAAACTGGGTTGTAAAGGTGCCTAACCTAAACCCACTTTAAAATTTCCTTAATGATGTAGTGGATGCTCCAGAAGGTGGGCCTTGGCGCAACTGGTGGGTGCGCTGGCTTTCCACCCCCAGGTCCAAGGTTCGAACCCTGGAAACAGTCTCTTGGCAATAATATGTCAGGGTAAGGCTGCATACATATAGGGTCTCTTTCCCCTGAGCCCGCATTGTGCGGGAACCGCTTGGCACTGGGGTCTGCTTTTGATGTAGTGGATGCTCCAAGTTGACATGAATGTGGTATCTAATATGAAATCTTTTTGGTCCTTGAATAGGTATGCGACTTTGGTTTATCACGGATGAAGCATAGTACATTCCTTTCTTCAAGATCAACCGCAGGAACAGTAAGCTCATATAAACCTTTCCTTACGTAACTTTGTTCCATTTGATCTTGTTGAATTTTTGCTTGTTTACTTTGTGTTGCCTTATGTATATTGTTTTCCTCGAAGCTACCCCCCACAGACACACACACACACAGTGTCACTTGCTGCATTCTTTAACTGCATAGAGAGTACCGAAACACCTAGAATTGGACCAAATTTAAAGGGTATACGCTGGCCAACAACTTTGAAGGCATGAATTCCTTGTGTTTTATCTTAAGATCAATGACAATAAGTTAATGGTTAGACTGTGGATATAATCTTTATATGAGGTGATCTTACTCCTTTATGCATTGTTTTTCCTTCCATAATCATTTTGTGAGATTGAATTGTTGAAAGAAGGCATGCAACTAGCAGTAATTGGATGTAGTAGTTACTTAATGTTGTATAACACCAAATATGTTTCAGGCAGAGTGGATGGCTCCAGAAATGTTGAGAAATGAGCCTTCAAATGAAAAGTAAGTTTTTTTGTCCTTGGTATGAGCTATATAATTTTCTATTAAATTTTCATTATGGAAAGTAGAGTGCCATTGTGAATGTACGATACTAAGAATAGCACATGTTTCCTGCCCATAAAAATTTATGCTGAAATAAACAATATATATCATTAGATTGTAGTAGGAATGCAAGGTTTTTGTTAGAATTTTGATCATAATAGTAAATATATTGTTATTGAAAATTTATGTTTATGTTAATTTTTGTTTTCAAGTAGACATAATAGTTAGAATCAAGTGATATTTAATTTTTCCGACCATAAGTTTGGCAAATGAAAATGCTGTGTGTGGACTTCTAAAAATCAGATGTGTTAATGCAAAATATATTCTTCTTCTTGGCCAACTAATATATTCAGACTTGGACATTCAAAAACTAAATAAAGTATGGTTGAAGCACATTTTAAAACTGACTCAACTACTTTAATATCTTGGCCTTCAAACAGTAAGCTATAGGGTCATATTTGACATGATCTTACTCCACTTGTCCACATAAAGAACACAATTGAAGCTCGTTTGATTTCTGCATCTTCCAGAGCTTCAGGAAAATTGGCATTTTGAATCTTCATTTTACTTTATTGTCTCCCTTCTGACCTATCTTCTCATTGGGATCCAATAACCAGGTGTGATGTTTTCAGTTTTGGGGTCATACTATGGGAGCTCTCTACGATGCAGCAACCCTGGGGAGGAATGAATCCAATGCAAGTGGTTGGTGCCGTCGGTTTCCAACATCGCCGACTTGAAATCCCAGATGATATGGACCCTGCCATCGCTGATATTATCAGAAAATGCTGGCAGACGTGAGTGTCGTTTTATTCATATCATCCTTCCATATTAAACTATTGATGTCTGATTATTAATTACAGATATCCTAACGCTCCATTTGGTACATGGGAACTGAAGTTGGAGTAGTGGAAGTGAAAGTGAAATCTTGAAATTGGGTTGTTTGGTATTGCTTGAACTCACTTCCCTGTGAAACTGACTTCTATAAAAAATGATGGAAGTCACTTCCTTAGTCCCCATAAGAACTGACTTCCACTTCTCATGGAAGTGGAACTCTGACCATTTTGGCTCCTCCGCCTTTCTTCCTCAAACATCCTTCCTGCAAGGACAAGATTGGCGGACGGCAAGGATGACGACAAAGCGGACAGCAAGGACGATGACGAACGGCGGTCTTTCCTCCTTCTCCCGATTTGGCACAGCGGCATCTCCTCTTCGTTCCTCTTCGATTTGCGACAACCCCCTCTCTTCTCCTTCTTCCTCTTCGATCTCCATGTTCTCCATTCTTCAGCCTGGAGTTGTTTCAAATATGCGATCTGTTGTTGATTGACTACGACCTCTGCCTTCTCCATTCTTTAGTCCTCTTCGTTTCTGTTCTTCAACTCCCCAAACTCATAAAATCCTTCTGGTTTTGAAATTCGTTTTTTATGCCTTCTTTGTTTCTAGTTCTTATTAGATTTGGGTTGATTTCCTTATCTTTTGTTCTTGTGTCTGGTTTGATTTCTCATTTTGTTTGGGTTGATTTCTGGTGGCTGACTGCCGATGCTTTTTCTACGGTGGCTGCCGGTGGTTTATGTAAAAGCTAGTGGTTGTTCAAGATGGCTATGGCAGTTTGTGGTGGGGGCTGGGAGTTTTTTGGCAGGGGTATATGGGTAATTTCGTGTTTAAAATTAATATATTAGTTAAAAATTATATCACATTTCCATCGTCGTACCAATCATACTTTTGTCCCCAATTCTAGTTCCACTTCCACTTCTATTTCTACCTCCATTTCCATTTTCACTTCAAATAAAAAACTCTTCTGTTGTACCAAACGGGGCATAATTTCTAATGATTTAATGGGTTAGAATAAAGACTCAAAACCATTATTGCTTGTATACTGAATGTGGTTTCTTTATGGTGATAGAGATCCAAGGTTGAGACCCAGCTTTACCGAAATAATGGCAGCTCTGAAGCCATTGCAGAAGCCAATTACTAGTTCACAAGTGCAAAGATCAAGTGGAGCGCATGAAAAGGCTCAGGCATCACGAATTGCACAAGACCCAGCTGGATAGAATACCAATAAATAATTATAGAGCTAACAAAACCCTTGTTCAATCTACAGAAAAAAGTGGAAGACAAGTTGTAGAGTATTTGAAAGAGTGAAGAAGTGATTGGTTGAAGTTGAAGGCCATGACCCCTCTTACATTCTCATTCGAGGTTGTGATTCTTTTCACTCCAGTTTTTCCTCTTTTTGCCTTTTCAACAATCCACAGTGAAGCCATTGTTTATCAAGGTTGTATTATAAGTACAATTTGTTTGTATTAAATTCTTTTGAATTGGTGTAATCAATGTCTCAATTTTGGTGGTCAGAAGTTTTGAGCAGAGAAGGATAGGATCGACACTGAAAACTATGTGCTGCTTGAGCTAGTGAGCGTGGGAATTGGAAAAATTTCTCATGTGACAACTTACCTCATTCTTTACCAACCCCACTCACTCTGAAAAGGCATTTTAGTCAAATGAACAACTTCTGGGAGAGAGTGGGGAAAAAGGGAAAACTTGGCTTCTCAGCCGCGCAATGCAGAATTGCAGACAGCTATGGGATCATATCGTAATAGATTCCTCACAAAATATGAAAATATCAACCCACAAGAACTTCCATTTGAACTATAGTAATAAGATTCTTTGTTTTGGTCGAACAATAAGAAAAAAGATACACACACACGGTTGATTTTCAAACCATCAATTATTAGCTTAGGTGACGAAAGCTCCAACTACTCATGTCCACTTAAGTTGTTGTGGCGGCAACCATACTAAGCCATCTCATTATAAAATTTTTAGTTGGCCAAAGTGCCATATCTCGTGCTTACCAAATAAGATGTAATGATAATTATCCTATTGGTTAGAAGAGCTTTTATTTTAACAAAATTTTCATTTTCATTCTTTGATTGATATGTATAATTCATATCTTTAAGAATAAATAGATTGTTTTTATACCGAGGATTAAAATAAGTTGTGTGATTCACAAGAAATAAAATAATGCAGTTTTGTACAAGTTTTATATAATATATAATTGAAAAATTAAAATGATTCATTTGGACGTTTAGAAATACAAAATATCCCAACTTAAAAATAACAAGACACCTTTTTTTTTATTATTATTATCGTATGGTATCCAGTTCAAAAAGAATATTTATTTTTACATCCTCAGTTTAAATTTGTGGGTGCTTGATCCTTCCTGTATAAGATGGGAAGTGCTACAAACAACTTGAGCTTGGTGACAGCCAGGTGACTGTGGAGGTGGAGGAAGCAGCATTGCCAAATAATAATATTATACGAGCAGCCTCCTCTCCATCTACCACTGTGGCGGAACACTTCATTCATTCACAGCATCATCACCATTCTAGCAGCCTTATTCCGACCTTTCCGATTCTATCGCTTTAAGTTGAAATGAACGGTCAGAGACCCTTCCATCTAGTGACACCAGAAACAATTCCCTCAGGTGCTACATCTGCAAACCAAAAAAGAAAATGAACGAACGCAATCACAAATATTGCTCGCTCGCTGCCTGTGACGTTTACATTGCTTCATGATAAACTAGGGAGTCGCAGAAAATTCATAATACCATCAAATATCACCCCAAGCAACAAACTTTATAGTCAATTTCACAAATCTCAGTGCTTGACAGATATACAATTGGCGCATGAAAATCAAACAATTCAGTGTATATTCTTCCTATTATAGTGCCTAAAAAAAAATTCATAGTCAGATGCACAAATTCATATACAAGCAGGAATATGACAAAAAGATTTTATTAGTCTGAGCCAATGTTCTCATCAACAAAGACGCCTCTGTTTCTGGCGTTTCACAATTTCCAGCAAGTGACGCCAAACATAATCGGCCACTTCGTTCTTTGCCCATACCCTACATTCTTGGCTCTCAAGTTGTATTTAAACCATTCTTCCCAAGGGTTTTAGGCAGAAACTCCACTTCTCTCTGGACCACATGCCTCCAGACTCTCTTTGCTCATTCACATCCTCTCAACTCATGTTCCTCGTCTTCATCTGCCTCACCACAAATCCTGCAGGCTCTGCTTTATATCATATGCTGATGACAGCACTCAACATTGGCCAGAAGTCTTCCTTTAATTGCAAGCCCGAGGAACACTCACCCATTGCACCCCAGGCCATTTCCCCACTATATCACGTGTCATCTTCCTGCTGCCATTCCTCATTAATCAGTAGTTCATATGCGGATCTCATAGAGAATTCTCCATTTGCTGACATGGTCCAATAGCACTAAGCATTGCCCTCATCCTCACTTGGTGCCTTTAATTCCTGTGCTATCTGGAGGGTTAAGTTGTTGATAGGCAAAAGCCTCATGAAAGCTTCCCACTTCCGGTTACCCTCCTTGTTCACGTAGTCCGGGACTGTTTTGGACTGTTCTCCAGCAGTAATCTCTAGGAATGCCAGTAATTTATTCAATATACAACTTCGAATTATAAAACAAAGATCCTACTGGGTGTTGTTAAGATTCACCAAAACTTTAAGTCACCTCAACAAGGTCCATGAGGCTTGAGAACCAATCTCTTAGAGGAGGTCCATCAATGCGATATCAAGTAACCTGATTCAAATGAGTTTGGAGAATGTCCCAATTACTAGTAAGTAGCACCAACAAACAGGAAGTCAACATTCCTAAAAGTAAAGAAATTAAAATATCACTTGGGAACTTGTAGGTGTTCTCATGAATTTATTCCACAGTTAGCCAAAATATGATTCTACATAAGAGAAAGGGAATTAGCGATGTAAAACTTACTTAGAATGATGTGAGTCTGGACACAAACAGCGTGAACCAACTTGTATCATGATAATTCTATCCCCAAAAGTCTGAATATCAATCAATCCTCTGATAAAAACCGGAAACGACTACCAAAGTAAACACGAGGAACACAAGAATAATCATTAAATCAAAGATTATGTTTGGAAATTGGCAAAGACAACACTTGTAAGCATAGCAGAAGGGAAAAATGCATACCAGAGAGAGACCATGCCAAAAAGTGGAGGGAGGGAGGTTGCCCAGACTGAGCAAATACTGCACAGAGAAGAAAACAGCTTCGGTCTGATTGATGGAAGCCTATGATTTTCATCATCTTATCAGGCCTCTAGCGATCATTTCCTCATGAAGTTCCTCTGCCTTACCAGCCTCATTGTTCTTTAGCAAGGCACTTATAATTGTACTGAAAGTAACGATATCAGGGAGGCAATCGTTGCCTTCCATTTTGGAAAGCAAGGACACAGCTTCATCAAGCAAACCATCCCTACAAAGTCCACTAATCATAATAGTGTATGTTTTGACATTAGGACGACACCCTTTAATCAAAAGATTCTGAAAAATTTCTTCAACAGTCTTCAATATTCCATCTCCTATTTTTGTTTCTGGCCAACTCAATCTTCCACCTTTCCGCCAATCATAATTGAGTACCTCGTCCAAATCAGGCCAGAGTCCTTGGACGATTAGTTGGTGAAAAAGAGCAATTGCCTTGTCAATATGCTGGGTTTTGCAAAAAGTGTCTAGCAGGATATTGCAAGTGACTACATCAGCAGGCTGACCACTATCATGCATCTCAACTAAAAGTTCCTGCATATCTGACATTCTCCCTAATTTGCACAAGCCCCTAAGAAGAGAATTATAAGTTACAATACTAGGAACTAGATTTTTTTGGCGCATCTCTTTCAAGAGACTTATGGCTTCATTAATCTTGTCAATATTGCAATATCCATTAATCAAGACATTGTAATTCTGAATGTCCGGAACTAGGCCTCTGTTGACCATCCCATCAAATAATTCTTTTGCCCAGTCAACGTTATTGCTTGAACAGCACACATCTATTAAAGCGCTGTAAGTAAATACATCAGGCTTCACGCCTTTTTTCATCATCATGCCAAACATACCTTGAACTTCTACAAACCTGCCTTGTTTACATAATACATCAAGCAATATATTAAAAGTATAGACATCCGGATTGATGTTTTTCATTACCATGTCATTCAGCAATTGGTTCACAATTTTCCACTGTCTCACATTGCAAAAACCAAAAATCAAAGAATTGTAGGAAACAATATCAAGGAAAATTCCCTTGAGAATCATTTCAGAAGCCAACTTGTGAGCATCACTTACAAGTCCATCTTTACACAGGCGATCAATGATTGTGCTGTACATAACTATATTAGGCTTAAGTGATTGTTTCTCTATCTTTTGAAGCAATTCGATGGCAGCTCCTGTTCGTCCAGTTATACATAATCCATTGATCAAGATGCCATAAGTATATTCATCAGACCGATATCCTCTTGCGGTTAGATCCTCGTGAAAGTCTAGTGCCTTTGAGACCTTGCCGTTAATACAAAATCCTTTAAGTAATGTATTCAAAGTTATCATATTGAGTTGATAACCCTTCTTGAGAATCTTTGCCATTACGGAGAAAGCGAAGCCCATTTGATCCATATGGCAGAAACAGTTTATCAAGATACTGAAAGTGGCAATGGAAGGTATCACTCTCCTTAGCTCTACTAGTCGAACAAGTGAAATAACAGTGGGATAACGTTTCATCCTTACAATCGCTCCTAAAATCTTGTCGAATTCCAGAATGGGGGGAGGAGGACGGAGGTCGATCATGGCATTGAATGAAGCTAAAGCATCAGCGACATTATCAAAACCATAAGTTTTCTTCGCAGATTGCCGTTGAGAATGTGAATAGAATCTCAGATTTTGAGAACAAGTCAAGTAAACGAGGCAGGTAGATGCTGTGAGGAGAGGAGGGGATTTGGGAATGGCATACCTTGTATTCCACATCGCCGTCACCTTGAAAGATACTGTGTCTTGTTGCGAATCGACTATTTTCGGAGGCAGCCCACTCCGGCGGCCGCGCTACTCCCTTCTTGCCCCCGCCCCGTGCTCACAGCAAATGCGAACATCTTCTTGGGTGCAGCAAGATGGCAATTTTTTCCAAAGAAAAAAAAAAGTATTATTCAGTCTTGAAAAAAAAAATTCATATTGTACTCTATTTTTTATCTGAATTTTGAAATTTATTGGTAATTTAGTTCATCTGTTCATGTAATGAAATTTTCTTCCCTGTTGTTTTGTCGAAATATTTTTCGCAATAATTTTATTTTATGAAAAATAAGTGTTATATGAAAAACTAGTTGAAAAAAATAAAATAAAATGTTATTTAAAAATCATAATATTAATATAATGAGCATTCTAAAATTCAATTTAAATTTAATTTTTTAAAATTTGATATGTAATATTTTTTAATAAACCAATTTTTTTCTACCAAAAAAATAAACCAATTTTGTTAATAAATTATTAGATTATTCACTTTTTTTATGCCAAAAAATGAATAACAAGAACGTTAAAGAATCATTAAGGAAGTCTTCATGGCAACCCGACTGGGTATCGAGTTGGGTTTGCAGAACAGAAGGGAACATGGATGGGAGATATAGAACAATAGCAGGAGCCAGCCCAGAAAATTTTTGGAAGACTACATGGGCCCAACTCCAGTCATATCGGGCCCTAACTTCTCCACGGATAAATAAGCCCAATAACTCACAAAAAGTGGCCTCATTCAGGTTTCTCGAGCCTAATAGAAATTTCTCAAGGCAGAGTGGAAGCCTGTTCCTCCAGTGTTGCACTCACGCTTGGGGCTAATTCCAGTTCACCACAAATCTATATTTAAAATAATATATTAGCATAAGTTTGGAAACATCTGATGGGTACAGATGACACAATACTCTATTTTCCATTTAACTTTTGTTCTAATAATTTTTAGACTTTAATGCCCCATTTTGTATTATGAAAGATTTTTTTTTATAGAAGTGGAAATTGAATTTGAACTGGAATTGGGAGTAGAAGTAACTTTTAAAGTATATTTGGTGTGTGTGTTTGGGATAGTGGTGGGTAAGATAGCTTTTTTCAATCTGACTTATGGAAAAGTATGATTGGGTAAAATCAGATTATGTAATTTGATTTATGTTTGGATTTGAGATTGAATAAGTATTTTTCCAAAAATCAAAACTTATTTGGATTAGAGATTGCACAAATGCTTTTGTGGTTAATGTATAGAAAAAAAAAAGATATCTAATATTAGGAACAAGTGAAAAGATATAAGATAAATAATGTGGTGCTAAGATATATAAATTTGTGCAAAAAATATTACATAACTAATAGAATCACATGTCATGCACAAGATGGTCTCTAATCATGTCACGAATGTGATTCATCCGAGTTGAATATGTCCCAGAATTATTGGTTGACGAACCCTCATCCTCTATAGTGGTATTTTCTTCACGAGCTACATTCTCATTGTCTGCTTGGTCAAAGTTAACATCACCTAGGGAATTTCTCCGAATTAAGTTATGTATGGCCATTGTTGCCACAACTAATTGAACTTGTGTTTCGTAGCTATATTTACGCATTTTTTCCAATATTGCGAATATATTCTTCAACACTCTGAAAGTTCTTTCAATTGTTAACCTCAAACTGAAGTGATAGAAACTGAAAGTCTCATTGACATTTTGAAATATAGGTTGACGCATAAACTCAGGCACGTGATAACGCTCACGTCTGTAAGGACCAAGATACCCTACTGGTGTCGGATAGCTAGCATCAACCAAATAATTTTTTCCTACCATATGTTGAAATCATTTTAAACGGGTGAGATTAATGAAAGTATGAAATGAAAGAAATTCAAGTGGTAGTGATGAAATGGTACCTTCAGGCAGATGAGGGAAATCATAGCTGGATTTGAGACAGCAGATTGAAACATACGAGCGTCGTGTGCAATTCCTTCCAACCCCGCTAACATGAACTTTAAACATATATCTCAATCGCATACAACCACCATATTCTGTGTAAGATAACCCTTTCTACCAATATACTTATCCCGGTTGGGACCAGTGATGACAAACCTTATATTTGTTCCATCTATCGCTCCAATGATATCCTTAAAGTATGGATAATATTGGGGAGCGTTGAGTATATGTGGGTGGCATTCACAGAATCTGGGATCGATAGGTTTGGTATTCTCCTACGCTAAACTCAGGAAAGCCTGAAGAACCCTGTGTCATAGTCGGCTCATAATTTCCCTTGAATGCTGGAAGAGTTCTTGAACTACCCAACTCCGTGCCCAACAGTGAGAAACATGGCTACCATTTCTTCGACACAAACGTGCTTAGAACCCATATTCCACCAATTTATTGCACAACAAGTAGAACAATTGGTTATCAACTCTGAACATGTCATGACAACGTGTACCGCTGGTTCCCAATATCTCTTACACCCATAAATGTCTAGTGTGTTGACTTGTTCTGCATGGTTCTTTGCAAACGAAAGGAACCCAATATTGACAAAGCAATGCGGTCAATTGTTTATACTCCGTTAACTCTTCGTCTAAAATGGCTAGTAGTTGAGAGTCATCATCTTCTTCCTCCATCTAATTTGCCAATGATAACGTAACCTGTTAATGGGGTGAAATTTAGGTATGAGATAAAAAAATACAGAAAAAAGACATACATGAACTACCACATTCAACATGTTATAAATCATAAGTCATCAAACGTTAAATCAAGTTTGTAACTACATAAACATCCACATTCAACAATCTTAAAATTAACTATTTTAACATATAATTTAGCTGCAGGTGGGGTGTCGTAAATAGGGAAGCACTCAATCCATGCTCTCAAAGGCAAACCACAACCACTCAATCACATAGTCTTTGTTTTGTTTGTGTATGGAAATAAACGTCTCATGACTACTCTTGTCTACCTTAAGAAGCGGGATACATCAGATTCGAAACGTACGATCTGCTTGCACTTCCTCCAGAGCAAACAAGGCCCTCATCATAATATCAACGCTATGCTCTCTGATGTCGCTGATAGCAGCAGCTCTATCCTTCGATGCATTAGCTATCACATTAACTGCATCTGCAATCTGTTTCGCCACTGGCGTTTTCTGCTTCTTCCTCTTTGCTACTAAATCAACTCTCTTCCTCTTGCCCTGGCTTCCTGAATCTATTGGAATGGAGGGCCCACTCTGGGATGATAACCCCATACTGGCTAGGTCGTCCGTAACTCCTGTGCTCGGTGTCGGGTAAACTCCGAAAGTGTCATCTTCGTTATCCCCTTCATCTTCATCCATTATCGAGTGCTACACATCTTCCTCCTCCACCTCCTCCGTCTGGGTGTGTATGAATGATGGGCAATAAATATCTTCTCCAGTAGCCACGGCATCCTTAAAGATGATCCTCAGTTCTCTCTCATACTTTAGGCTCGACCGGCAAAACTTTTTATACACTGCATTCTCTTGCAGTCATACAAGTAACCAAAATCATGACCAAGATAATCAAAACCAGTGCTTGCTTTACTTCTTCATTGTTAAACGAAGCTTACATACCTAACATTTCTGGCGCCACCACTCAGGAGTTACCTTGATGGCATTCGTTACTGGATTACGACCGAGATCAGTCTCTTTAAGTAACATATCCCATGTCCTCAAATCCTTCCTGAGGATATCAAATATGTTCTTCAATTATTTCTTATAGTATCCGTGCCCTGTCTTCTCATTGAAGATTGAGACAATATTGTTCCAGCCTGTCTTTGAGAACAACAACCCTCACCGTTCTCTCCCGTATATTTGCTCAAGGCAGGCATGGATAAAAATCTAAGTGGTATCGTCATCCCACACCGCTTTGTCAGTCATATTTCTATGCAAAAATTTTAAGAAAAATTGATCAACACATTCCTTAAACTAAAAATCATGTTACCATAATTTTTTAGGTATAATAAACCCAAACTAGCTCAGTACTCTTATGCCAACTAAGTTTTAAGCGTACAAGAAACCTAATTGTTGTTATCTAATAAAAAATGTTTATCGCGTAACTATGATGCTAGCACTATATTAGCACCAATAACAACAATGAGCTCCAGAACATATTTCAAAATAAATCTACAGTGAAAGAAATTCTTGACAACAAGTTGAAGCTTCAATGATGGCACCAAGCAATCAAGCAACTCAATCAAACTAAGCAATAACCCAATGAAGTACAATGATATGTATGCAAAACAAGAAAAGAAATTGGCCCTTTAAAGCATAGCATGTAATGCACAAATTATGCTTTTAGTATGCCATGGCTACATATTTGTGGTTTCAATACCTAAGCAAAATTTCATTATCTCAATGATGCTTTTATATATCATATGTTGTACTGCTATGATAGATGGAATTGACATAACGGGTTGAGGATGGTGTTGGAAAAGTCTTGTATATAACATCTAATACAATTCAACGAAACCAAGACATACATAAATATCACAATTTACTATTTGCTAGGTCTTTGGTAAGGAGAGTTATACAAAAATGCTTACTGAAATTGCAAGAAGAAGCCTCTAAATGAAGTAAATGTATCATATGGGAATTAGGAGCTTGTTAGGTTCAACATTTGCAAAATGAAGATTCTGGGAAAAATGAGCCCAAAAACTCAAAAGAGTCTAAACATGAACCATATATTAAAGGCCTTGGGAATCAAGGTGGAAAACCAAACAGATGATGCTATCAAAGGCTGAATATTTTGTTTTTTTTCCATGGTTTTGCATGAAACCGACTCTACCGTAGATGTATTGAACAAACCATACTGGTGAGGGAGTTGATGACAACCAACGGCTGAATTGGAAGATGAAGAAGCTCCTACTGCCGACAAAGCGAAGAAGACAACATATTTGAGGTAGAGCAGGAAAAACAGGCTAAACCCATTTAGGCCCTAAATTTGTAAGGGCCGGGCTTAAGATTTTTTTTCTCAAAAGTGAAAGCGAGCCTAAAATGACCAGCTCTATAGGGTGAAGGCCTAAAAGGGCTGGATCTGTAAGGCTAAGGGCCGACCCTTTCAGGCCCGTATATATATATATTTTATTTTTTAAAATTATTTATATGATAATAATATTATTTATTATCTATACTTTCTTAATGATGTTGCAAATATTTAGTTATTATTATCTTTTTTAGAATTAAGTTTCATAAGAATATCTTGTATTAAGAATCCTAAAAATTAAAAATTTATAAAAGATATTTCTTATTTCATAAGTATTCTTACCAATTTTGTATTTTTTTGACTTATTTTCTAGTTATTGTTTTGGTTATATCTTATGTTGTTTATTTTGTTGACTACTTACAATTTTTAAGACATATTTATAAGACGTATTTTTTATTTTGTTAAGTCTTCTCATTAATTATCATGTGGATAATAGCTTACCTTTGATCATGATTCAATTACTGTGTTTGTTTGTTGCAATATGTGTGCTGTTTACACAATAATTTTGACAACATTTATGTTTTAAATTAGGACTTTCATTATTATAATTTTTTTAAAAAAACTAAACAAATAGTAAAAATTATTAAAATAGCTTCGGCCCTTATGCTCACGGGCCAGGCTTCAAAAAATGTTTGTTTTTCTTTAGCCGGGCCTAAAAGGATCAGCCTTGTAAGGCCAAACTGACCATTTTTCCCAGCTCTAATTGGAGGTTCCTAGCCGCATGGGGCCAACGGAAGTTCCAGGAGTTGTCGGAGTAGGAGATGAGACCTGAGAGTGAAACAGATGTCCTAGCAACTGGAGTGAGGGAAGTTTGTTGAGATCTGAGAGCAGGACTACGGTGGAGGTGAGCTGAGGACCACGCAGGATTTGAGACCACCAGAGAACCCGAAGGCGTCATTGGACAATGAAGCTGAGACTTGGATTTCACTAGAGCTTAGGCAAGCACATAATGATTGGGAGTAGATTGATGAGAGAAGGAGATGACGATAGCGTGTTGAATGATGAGAGAAGGAAATGATAATGGTTTTCTCTTAATGCTGAGGCTAGTTGATGAATCAATGCAGGGGACAGAGGTCACTGAGAGATTTAGAGAGAGAAAGTTGCTGCAACAATGTTCAGACATGCATATAGGAAAAAGTATTGCGCACTAACAATAAAAAAAGAGAATCCTATGTTAAATATTACTTTCAGGTAAGAGTGTATTGCAATTGGAAAGCTTAGGGTTGGTTTTTCAAATAAGCCCACCCATAAGCCCTTTTGGAAAATTAGGAAACCAAACACACAAAAAAACCATGATCCCATAAGGGCGTATTCTCTCAAATCGGGCTTATTTATAAACTCAATGCTGAAGCAAACATAGCTGGTATGGTGGAAGTGATATATTATTTGTAATTAATATGTGTATTTTTCTTATAAAAAGGCTAAAATAACCTTGCCTTTGAAAAAGAAAGTTATGCCCAGAAGAACCTCGCTCGCTGGTAAAACGCTACAGGTCAGTGACCGTGGCTGATGAACAATCAACATAATCAAGAAGAACAATCGATCAAGGAAAACAATCAACAAAGGATCTAGAAATCAATTTGAAAAAACAATCACAAACATCCACGATGAAAAATTAACAACCCCAGATCCATTAGAGAGGTGGTGGAGCGGGTAGGTTCGATGGCTACACAACAAACCAAGAAGATGGTTGTGCGCAATAGAACTGGAAGGAGAGCACGAACGCAAATGACGCCGACGGAAGAAGGTTGTTTGTAGATCTAGTCTTCGATCTAGTTCTTTGAAGAAGGAGGTTGAAGACGATGGGGGATAAAAAAACAACAATGATTGAGGTTGAAGATGGACGTCTCATGATCATTGCAATGGGAGATGAAGATGAGCACAAAGATTGGTAGCGATTGAAGGTAGGGAGGAGCTCGATGGTTGTCTCCGACCACATCTCCACCATCGTCCACAGTTATTGTTGACATTCCTGTCAACCACACCTTCGCCATCATCAACCCACGTCGTCGTTCACGGTCATCAAACCTCTCTTCTATCGAGGGCAAATAGGTATTTTAATCTCCACTCCCATGGAAAGTGGTCTCAGTTCTCATAAAGTAGTGAAGGAAGTCGGTTCCTTGATTTTTGAAGGAACTCAGTTCTTTCATACCAAACGGTTTCATTTTTTAACAAGGAACAAAAAATCGAATCGGGCAATAAACCGGTCACAGCATAGGTTCAAGGGTCAATGGTTCAACCGTGGTCGGACCGGTCATATTAAAATATTATAATTTATTAGTGGCAATATATATATTAATATATTTTAAATTTTCTATAG
Source organism: Albizia julibrissin (assembly GCA_037074505.1). Classification (NCBI taxonomy): domain Eukaryota; kingdom Viridiplantae; phylum Streptophyta; class Magnoliopsida; order Fabales; family Fabaceae; genus Albizia; species Albizia julibrissin. The sequence goes on along the minus strand of CM073489.1, from coordinate 37,747,410 downwards.
ATAAAAATAAAGATCTTTAGACAAAAAAATGTTTAAAATCTATTAGTATTAGTTATTGTGCCTATATTTATGCAATGATATCTCATTTCCTATAATTAATTAATTATTATATCCCCTCAAAATATTCTTTTTTTAGATTTGTTCTTTCTTTACCTATTTTTCTCTTCATCTTGATCTTCAAACTTTCATTTTTTTTCCCTAAAAAAATAGCGTGACATAGTAGTTAGAGGAATAAAAAATGTAAAAACCGGTTGACTGGTCGAACCACTGGTTTTGACCGGTTCACCGGTCTAGCTCATCAACCGGACCGAACCACCGACCCATCACCGGTTAGACCGGGCGGTCCGATCTGATTTTTTATTCAATGTTTTTTACTTTTTGCCCCAATTTCACCTCCAATGCGGCATTTCCAAGCTACCAAACATAGCATAAGAATCTTATCAACTAGAAAAATAATTAGTAAAAATGAGTTTCTCGCCAAGCCAGTTTTTAAGACTATTGAAATGTACTCTCCGATGCTGCTTATTTAATAGCAAAACAAAATGTAAATATCATAGAAAAACCTGCATTTACATTCTGTGATTGGGTCATCAATACATCATTTATAAGAGAAAAAAAGTAATCATGAATGGTAGACACGGCAAATTGGTAAGAGAAATGGGAAAGATGGTCAAGTATTGAATTGAAGACTCCACGACATATGCAAAATCCCGAAATATATTGTAAATGCAGAGCTCTCAACTCGAACCATAACAGCAATTAGATTGCTTGGTTGTTGTAACCTCATCAACCACAGTGATCTGCTTACCATTTGGAATATCAATGGTTGTGCCGTTGGTTTTGAGTTCCAAACTTTTATGGCTGGTGACATCATGGATCTTAGTGATCATTTGTAAGAAAGCATCCTCAACATTCACATTCTGCAAAGCAGAGGTTTCCATGAAACACAACCCTTCTGTCTCAGCAAATCCTTTGCCCTCTTCTTTCTCAACTTCTCTCGACTGCTCCAAATCGCACTTGTTTCCCACCAGAATAACTACCATGTCTTCGTTCCCAAATTCTCTGAGCTCCCATAGCCATTTTCTTACACTCTCATAGCTTGATCTCCTGCTTATGTCATACATCAGCAATGCTCCCAATGCTCCTCTGTAATATGAGCTTGTTATGGCTCTAAACCTGCGGCAAATAAACCAACACCTACTCAAACTTGTTCTTCTACAATTAGTGCCGAAATAATTGTTCTTCTCCACATAATTATGTCTCTGCTCTGCATTTTGCAGGATACAGAGAGGAAATTAGGTGTTTAGGACTGGGACGTGTGTTTGGATTATACTACCTCCGATCTTTCTCTTTTATAGCACAAATTGCACTATAAGTGAGACCTTATAATTTGAACTGTAAACGAGATCTTATACTAAGTACCGGATAGTAATTAGAAGTTGTTTGGTTGTGGGGCTGGGAACAGCGTGATGAACCAACCTACTTCCCATGCATTTTTCTCTGACCCGCTCTAACACTATGACTAACTACCTACTACTATTTAGCTTTTCTGTTTGTAGAGCTGGAGCCCCCGTTCTCTCACTGTGTGGGAGGTTTCTAATAATTAACAGCTAATGAATACTAATAATGTTTCATTTGGTTTACGCAAATTCAACACTCAAACATTCCCGTTTATTTTTCTCCACGCGCTCGAGCATCAGGTAATCCTGCCCTGGCCCGCTTCGCCCTATATTTACGCTACCAAGATTGCATGTGAACTTTAAAAAACCGATGCAAAAAGAGGAAGTGCGGAAAGCTATTGTGATGACAAATGAGTGACCCTATTGATAAGATTCTTTTCTATTTTTCTTTAAAGCTTCCAAAATGATTATAAAATCCGATATTCTTGTCCAAAATTACATCTTTGATTACCAGTCACATGAAGCATGCGCTACAAACAAAGAATTTTGGTGAAATTTAATTAAATCAAGTGCCTGCATACTGATGTATAGAGAACCCGTCTGCCAGTTCAATGGCATGCACTGTTCTTTTCATAAAAATGTTTCTGCATCAAGCAACAAAATGTCTAGAATATCTAAGAATCCTTAATCTCGGTGTCTTCAGGGTCCCACCTGAATGGACTTTTCCCACTTAACCTTTTACGTGATCAGATCCTAGAGTTCATCACGGAAGGATTCTACAGTCTCAAAGCTCGAGCACTGTTTCTTGTTTCTTTCTCCCTCTGGTGCGTTTTTCAATTAACTTTTTATCCCAGATAACTAGCAAAATAAACTGTATCCATTGCCTTTCGGATGAACAAAACACAGCGGACGCCCACTTTCATACCATCCTGGGAAAACCTACCCTTAAAATTAAATTAAAGAAGCTAGAAAGTGGTGTGGTTCTTACTGCGATCAGATTTCTTTCGTTAAAAAGAGCTTAAAAGAAACCATAGAGTTCTTCATTGCTTCGCCATGGAAACAAAAAACCATGGATAAGATTTAAACATGGAGGAGAAAAAAAGGAAAGAAAAAGTCACAACAGTGATGGTGAAAGAGTGTATGTATATACATATGAAAAAGAAGAGGTACCTTTCTTGGCCGGCGGTGTCCCATATCTGAGCTTTGATGAGTTTATCTCCGACCTTGATATTACGGTAGGCGAATTCCACTCCAATAGTGGGCTTGGAATCCAATCGGAATTCATCTTTTGCAAACCTGGACAGCAGATTTGATTTCCCAACTCCAGAGTCCCCAATCAGAACAGCTTTGAACAGCAAATCACAATACTCATCAAATGCATCTGCCATAAATATAGATCTCTCTCTTCAAGGCAGTTCAATAGGGACAAGGCTAATGAAGAAGATGAAAAATCTTGAGCTTGAAGGATATGATGAAGTAGCTAGACAGTAAAATAAGGAGCAAAGGGCATCACAATATTTGTTTGGCTCTGTTTTTGGAGGGTATCGACAAATTTACATGTGAAACCAAAGATAACGACATGATGACCGGTCCTTGGTGATGTCCATTATTGTGGATGTCATCAACTATAATAGTAAGAACCGGCCATGGTTGGACCGAATTTCAAGGAAGGTCCAATAACATTGTTCCACCTGTCACCTCCGTTTTGGATGTGGGCAGCTTTATGCTGGCGTGGCCCTTTCTCATTGGGTATTGACGGCTTTATTCGCTTTTGCCCAAGACTGGCTGCGACCGCGTGTGGTTTAGTTTAGATCATAACAGTGGCTCCGGTGGAGGTGGTTGTAAAAATGTGGGAGGGTAATGATTCCAAATTATTGGACCTTTGGGTAATAAGTAAGTGTTTAGATGTGGTCACATCATGTCAATGGGTGGTTGCCGTTGCTATGATAAATTGATAAGTAATAAATTAAGATGGGTTTGTATTACCAAGAAAAGATTAAGATGGGTTTGGATTCAAATCTTGCAGTGCTTAGTGGTTCATCAATTGCTGAACATGGCTTTGTTTCGGTGTTTCTTGTTTGACACGGTGTAGTAGGAGAAAAGTGGTAAAAATGATTTTTAGAGAATAAATTTAAAAAAAAATAGCTTTTAGAAAATTATAGTTTTCGAGCTCTAAATCATGATTTTCTGGTAAAAGATATATTATAGAGAAAAGAGTTTTTAGGTGGCTTATACCAAAACCATAGTCTTAAAAGAAAATTTGATTACGGGGAAATGAGATGTTTTGGCTATTTTTTCCCAAAACAATCATTCCTCTTCAAAATGGTTTTGGGGAGTGTTCAAACATACAACTAGCTTCTTATTTTTTGGCATGTGTACCAGTATCCCAGGTCACTTTTTTTTCTCGATGACTCAACGGCCTAAACTAATCTGAATACAAATGCAAAGGCTCGTTCTCATAAAGAAGACAATCCTCCTATCCACAACACATCTAACTTCTTATTTCATAATGATTTTGAGGTTTAAACAGCCACGACATGAACTCCAATTCAAAGCCCGTAAGTAAAGTGATTGAACTGGACCAGATATATTTTAGTGATCGAGCCGAACATCTTTTTTGTAGATGTGCCCGACAACTAAAAGGCTTTCGGCCTTGCATTTGTTTTTTTGGAGATGTTCTAAGTCCAGCCTTTGGATTGGAGTTGAACCATGGGAAAAAGACAAGTCCAGTCCCATTACTTTGGGATAGCGGTTGGAAGCTCCATAAGTGCTTATGAATCGTGATTCACGGAATACGAAGTATCTTTTACGGTCTACGAGGTGCTTTTACGGTCTACGAGGTAAATATGTGGAGGAGATTTATCTCGATTTATGTGAATCGGACTTATATAATAAGCCCGATTCACAAACGTAATGCCAAACATGCTATAAGTCGCCTTGTTTGTTATTCGTAAATAGTATGGCTTGTTAAACTTTTATATTATATATAGATTATCTATTTATGAAAGTGTATGTGAGACTCTTAACTTGTTGAGATAAAATATATTTTTAAGTAGACTTCTACGATTTTTTTTGTATCTTTCTTTTTAATGAAACACGTTTCATCATACATATTTGAGAGAAATGGCAAAAAGTAAATATAACCCTCCACAATTTTTTTAAAAAAGTAAGAATTAGAAAACGTTTGAAGGGATGCCAACTCCATAATCCACATCTCCTCAGATAATAAAATGACATTTTAAGGGAAGTGGAATACGGCTCTGAAAAATTAAGGGATGCGTGGAGCCGTGGACTATGATAAAATATGGATGCCATTTAGACATTTGAGATGAAAAAAATTAAGGCTTGAAACAAAAGCTAGAAAGCAATACATTTAAATAGTCATCGTATTCATCAATTTTGGTTGTTTCAACTTTCAATTAAATATTATTCAGCCCCTCCCAAAATAAAAAGATATATATTTCTTTATGGACATGGAGAAAGTGCACTTCGAGTTGTGTTTGCCCAAACGAATGCCAAGATGCAGAAATGATGTAACTAGCATCCCCTATGATCTTTTTGATAAATTATTTAGTTCAATTTAATATTTTATCTTTACTTTGCATGCAAATGCTTTTACTCAATGAGACTTCTGGCGGAAATTATCAGCATTTCTTGTTTTATATCAGTTGTATCGCGTAGTGAGTGCCAGGTTTATCCATTATCCTTGATGCTTCAAGCGGAAATATTAAATGTTGCTTTGAGAATGATAAATTACATGTAATATGAAATTTTTTTTCCCTTTAATAAGACAAATATATTGATACTGAGCTGAGGCCATAACCTTTAATAGTTTAATCTCTTAAGATATTTTAAATTTTGAAATCCCAAGGACAATAATATTATCGCAAACTTGAAATTTGGAACTGCACAGTCCGGTGGCCGGGCACATGTATATGGCATCTCATTTTCATAAAGTAAAGTCGTCCAAGACTTCTCCACGCCTCGTCAACTACTCGCATGGAAATACTTTCCATCAATGATCAATAAATGAATAAATTTCTCAAAACGGACTCCGCTTCATTCTTCAACTACTAGCCTAAGAGTTTGTAAGAAAACGTTTAGTTCAGTTGAAATAAAATTTTTCTTAAAAAGTTATCTTAAATTATATGAAAAAAAATAGTTTTTACGTCTGATCCAAACAAAAATAAATTCTTTGTTGAGAATGTAAAATTATCAAAGTCCTCCTTTGAATTTTGAATCATTCCCTCTGAGCTCAAAGCCAACCAGAATTGACAGGGTAAAACATCTCAAGGAAGTTGAGAAATTCCAAGGATTGAACATTTGTAAGTTCTTTAATCGTCGTTGAGAGGTTGAAAAAAATCTAAAGGATAAATAGGGATCACAACACAAGACGAATAATCATTTATCAACGAAATGACGCGTTTTTTAGGCCAAAAAAAAAAAACGAAATTACGCGTTTAGCAAACCGAAACCGTAAGGAGTGTGTGATCGACGTTTTCGTTTGGTCTACGCAAAGTTTCAGTTCAGCATTCGGCCGTTCGATCATAAAATTATTCGATTAACGGAAACTAAAAGCCAAGTAGTTACAAGAAACCTAAAAATTAAAAAAGTAAGGCGGTAAAGAACATACTACAACGGCAGACGAGATGCAGATTTGAATCCGGAGATGGTTATAAACTGTGATGCCTAAAACTAGAAGGATATGTAAATTGAAAATGCAAATCTACAGGATGGAGCCATTCACAGGTTTGTTGGTCATCATCGTTTTGAACTCCTCCAAGTTGACGTTGCCGTCGCCATCGGAATCAACCGATTTGATCATGACGCGACATTCCTCGACGGTACACTTTAATCCCAATCGATTCAACACCATGTGGAGCTCGGAATCGGAGATTAGGCCGTTCTTATCATGATCGTAGAGGTTAAAGGCATCGCGGAGCTCGGAGGCACCACCGTCCGCGGTGTCGGAGCGACAAAATTGGGAGAACTCCTTGAAGTCAATGAATCCGTCGTGATCGATGTCGAGGTCGTCCATGACACCTTTGAGCTCCTCTGGCGGCACACCTGATCCGAGGGTCCTGAGCACGTTGTCCAACTCGTTGATGGAGATCTTGCCGTCGCCGTCGACGTCGAAGCGTTTAAAGACTCTCTGAAGTTCTTCCGGGTCTTGGAGATACATTGAGGGTTGAGAGACAGGGTTAGGGTTGGGGCTTGAGTCAGTTGTGGCGGGCGCGGTCGAGTTCGCCGACATTGTTACGGTTCTGCTTCCGTTTTCTGAGGAAAGGAAGAATGGATTAGCTTGATGGTTTGATAGTGAAACGAGCGATAACCGAAAGGCATGAGGAGAAGCGGTGCTCGTTTTGCAATTTTATAGCTCCCGTCCCGACCCGGTTTTCCTCTTTCTTCCTCTTTTTTTTTTTTTTTTTTTGCCTTTTATCTCATTTTTCTAATTTAAATCATTAGATTAATATCTTAACCGTTTAGATTTTTTTATTATAATAATATTTTTATAATATATTAAATTTAAATAATTGAAATTTTAATCTAACAATTTAGATTAAGAATAGAGAAAAAAAAAAGAAGAAAAGGGACTAAAAGGAAAGCCGGAATATCCCCGTGGCCTCTCACGCTGAATTTAAAATTTGAAAGGAAAAAAAAGACTAGTCTCAAGTCTTTGAGTTTCAGAATTCAGGTAAAAAAAGAAAAGTCTTTAGAGTAATTTTTTTAATTTTAAATCAGGTTTATTTTATTTAAATTATGCCTTTATAATTTGATGCGTTATAGAAATTCATGTTCGAGCGTAAATCATTAATTTTTATTTATAGAATTTACTACACTTTAATATTTTTGTTTCATTTAACCCCAATACATTTTTATGAATATAAATTTTATAAAAATTGTAAATTAACATTATCAGAAGAAATAAAAAGGACATATTTTAAATAAAATAAACTATAAAAACTTAGTTTAAAATTGAGGTAAATTAAAGGAATTCTTGGATTAATTTTCCTCTCAAAATTTAGAATTCTAAAATTACCCAATTCAAAAGGGCAAAAAGGGAGGAGTAAGAAGCCAAATATATTTTCACTGAACCGTTTTCTTAATAGTAAGAGCCTGTTTAGAATTTCATTTGTCACTCAAAAAAGCCCATTTAGTATGTAAAAGCTCATTTTTCTTAAAAATTAGTGTTTGAAAAATCATTGAAAAGTAATGGACTTTTAGATACAAAAGAGTTTTTTTTAAAAGCTCTCACACACAACTTTTAAAAAAAACCATTTCTCCCACCGCTAATCCAAACACAAATCACATTTTCAATTTGGTTTTTTTTCACTTGGGCTTTTGTAAAAGCCCAATTAAAAAAAAGTCACTTCTCCACTGAGTTCCCAAACAGACCCTAAAAAAGAGAACAAGTAGTTAACCAGGAAGAAAAAAGGACAAAATATTGGTAGGTGAGGAAATATTCAAATCGGGCGTTCCAACTTTCACTTTTAAGATAAATCTTCATGTCTGTGATGATGTAAGAAAATAGGTTTATTTGGTTTGAATCGGATTTATGCATAAGTCTGATTTACATAAATTAAGATAAACCTCTTTCACATATTTACCTCGTAGACCGTAAAAACTACCTCGTATTCCGTAAATTACGATTGAAAAGTATTTATGGAGGCTATCCAAACATGCTCTCCCCAAGACAAAAGAGAAAATTATTGAGAAAACTGGAGGGAAAAAGTCCCTATTAAAAAATTAAGTTAATATACAAAAATATATATAAGATTTTTTTTTAAATTACATGGACAAGAGCTTACTCCTGTGGTCATTACAAAACCTTACATACAACTACCATAGCATACACTAAGAAAACAACCCAAATCTTAGCTAAGACCAGCTAACATTTGGATCAAACAAAAATTTGGAGGATCCTGGAGCATGACCATCTCATTGTTCCTTTGTGAAGCCGTTTTGGCAAAAACAAAATCAGCATATTTTAGCGCTTCCTTGTGAGAATGATATATCTTAACATCCTAATCCATATAGATCAAGGACCTGACCTCATCCAGTTCTATACTGAGTGGATGAAAACGTCCATTGCAATAGCAATTGAATCGCTTCTGTAGAGTCAGAATGCAACTTGACTTTTTTAAACTTCATAAACCGACACATTTGCAGTCCAGTCTTAATCGCTTGGATCTCCGCCGTCGTTAGGCCCAAGTTGAATCATATGCTCTGCAGAAATCCACAAATCTATGAACCTGAACTGTCGCAAATTAATCCGCCCACCGCTAATTGTCTTTAGTCATCCATTACCGGGTTAACATCTACCCGAACAAAACCTTCTAGAGGTACAAACCATTTTACTAGTTCTCTATCTATGACATTAAACACCTTATGCCTTAGTTGACCATCTTCAACTCCTTCATGCAAATAGTGTAGACATTTATGCACTAGTTAACCGGGATTATCACTAATACCCTCGATCGCTTTCCTGCATCTTTTTTTCCAAATAAGCCAACAAAAATGATCCAAATGTCTTCATCTAAGGCCAACTACCAAATTTGCGAGCTCCAGGTGAATGATGCATATTCCATGTAATCCATACCTGTAAATTACCAGAGAAAAAAAGAAGAATAATATATTGGGTTAACACAATAGGCCTACACACGACTAGCAGCCTCACAATCTGTCAAGGTATGTATGACTGTTTCCTCACAATTACACTCAAAAGGGCACTCTGTAGTATTGCTCACACCCCTCTTAGCTCCAACCGAGTTTGTTGGAATTCTCTCTCGGAACAGCTTCCACATAAATAATTTCACTCTCTCTAGAACAGGCCACCTCTAGATCCCTTGCCAGAAAGAATCGCTCTCAGCTAAATATGAATTGTAGATAATAGAATAGGCGAATTTGACATTAAAGTTACCGTGAGAAGACATTCTCCACCAAAACACATCAGTACCCCGTAAGGTTGGAGGCTTAACTTGATTGATTTTCTCAATTACCTATCCTGGCAAGAACAAACGCCATTTATTTAAGTTCTATTCACCCTCAAGAGTCACAAACTAGGACACCACTTCATCTGAATCAATTAAATGATTATTCCTCTCCACATAATACATAAGTAAATGATCTAAATCTGTCCACAAATCCTACCAAGCATTAGTTGAGCTACTACTTCTCAGTTTACTTCCCACCGCTCTTCTAAAAGAATCCCAAATTGTTGGTATTGCACTCCAAACAACATATTGTGACCTTTTCTTTTCAACAATGGGTAGCCTATTATCTCCACATCCATACTTTGATTTAAGAACTCTCACCCATAAGGCATCTGGTTTAGTAATCAGTCCCCAACATAACTTCATAATGAACGCCTCATTTTGACTTTGAAGATCTTTGCTTCCTAGGCCTCCCTCCTTTTTATCTTTCTTGATTTTCTCCCATGCTACATTAGATGTAACCTCTTATTTCCTTGACCCTGATTTTAGAAGAAATCCCTGCTTAATTTCTCAATCTCTTGTAAAGTACCTTTGGGAAGAAGAGTGGTTTGCATCTAGTAAGCTGATAAGGTTGAAAGAAATGATTTGATCAGAATTGTTCTCCCATCCATGCTTAGAAATTTTCCCTTCCATATAGAGAGTTTCCTATGAACTTTGGAAATCAACGGGGCAAAGGTCATCTTCATAGCTCGCTTATGCAAGAGGGGAACCCCTAAATACTTGTCCAGAGCCATTGTGATACCTATACCCAGACTTTAACCTAGTTTCACCTCCTTATGAAAACTTATATTCTTTGAAATAAATATTTTGGATTTCTCCAAGCTAATCATATGACCCGACACCCTACATAAGTATAGCATTAAGTCTCTGATTTTCTCCATTTACTCTATGGAAGCCTCACTGAACAATACCAAATCATCTACAAAGAAGAGGTGAGAAAGGCCAGGACTAGTTTCACTAAGTTTTAAAAGTTTCCATCTACCAGCTCCCACTTCCCTATTAATCAACTGACTCAATCTTTCCATACATATCACAAACAAGTAAGGACTTAGAGGATCACCTTGCCTCACTCCTCTTGTTGGTTGAAAAGAATCAGATAATGAGCCATTCCACGACACCCTCATTGTAATGGTTAAGACACATGCCATCATGATTTTGACAAACTGTTCATTGAGACCCAGACTTTGTAGATTAAACCTCAGAAAGCCCTAATCTAGTCTATCACAAGATTTCTCCATATCTACCTTAATAACAATATATCCCTTCCTCCTCCTAGTGGATCTCATGGTGTAGATAGCTTCCTAGGCCAGAATGATATTGTCGTAGCTTTGTCGCCCCCTAAAGCTACACTGAGTAGGGTGAATCAAATATTCCATCACAGGTTTTAGTTTATTTCCCAACGCCTTACTCAGAATCTTGAAACTCACATTACATAAGGAAATAAGGCGAAAATCCTTTAGCATAATAGGATTCTCCACCTTCGAAATTAGGACGATATGAATCTGATTAATATCTCTCACTTTATCTGGATCCCTAACAATTGAGAGAATAAGATCATAAATCTTTGGTCCAACCACTTACTATTGAGACTGAAAGGAATGAGGTTGCAAACCATCTGGACCAGGAGCCTTGAAAGCCCCCATTTCAAATGTCGTGTTCTTAATTTCCACCATAGTTACTTCTTTTTTAATACTCAACAGCTGCATTTCATTCAAAATAGAGAAATTCTCTAGCCAACTTGACACATTTAATATTCCCTATTTTGTTGAATATAAGTCCTTGAAGAATTGAAGGGCAGCTAGACTCAATTCCTCTTGATCAGTAATCCAATCCCCCTGGTAATTCTGAAGCATCTCAATTTTATTCTTCTTCTTTCTAATCACCACCTTAGCATGAAAGAAACTTGTGTTTTTATCCCCATATTTCAACCATTTACACCTTGACTTCTGAAACCACAAGAGTTCTTCTTGATTTACCACTTTAATATATTCCTGCCACAATTTTGATTCCAACCTAAGCAAACCAACATGTGACCGAGTTCTCATTACACGATCCACTCCTTCCAATCTCTTGATTAAGTTCAACTTCTTCTTCGTGAGGCTGCCGATAACATTCATATTCCATTATGAAGCTTTACCTTGGAATTCTCTATACCCTTTTGCCCAATCTTTATCTTTCAGTAGTTTGAACCAAACTCAAAAAAATATCTTCTAGACACCATACAGCTTGATACCTGAAGAGATTTGATGAGGATGTATATTGCACATTACTAGTTGTCACCACGATAACCCTGTGATTTGATTTATAGCAAAGGAAGTGAACGGACTTTATGATCTGGGTGCGACAATTCCCAACTAAGGTTACAAAAAGCCCAATCTAGTTTCTCCTTCACTCCATTTTTATACTATGTGAATTTATCTCCTACCGCTGGCAGTTCAAGAAGGCCACAATCCCGCACACGTGATCTAAAAGGGGATAAGGAGCTGATTTGATTCGTAATACCACCCATTTTATCTGATGGATTTAAATATGAGTTAAAATCACCCAATACTAACCAGACTTCATTCATGCAATCGGTTAATACCTGAATAGCTAACCACAACTCCTGCATGTGACTCTATCTAGGATCCCCATATACAAAAGAAACACAAGCATTCTCCTGAGTTTTTAGCTGTAACACGAAAATTTAATATTTGGGTGGTAGAGGAAAGATATTTAGCCAAAACCTCATTCTCATTCCACAACACCTAAATTCCCCTAGCAAAACCCGTTGCTTCTACTCTCAACCAATTACTAAAACCTAATCTTCTAACTACTGTATTAGCTCTCCAACCACTAACACTAGTTTATAACAGAAATATGATGCTTATTAACCATATCTCGAAGTATACAAGGGAAATATTTATCACCCGCCCTTCTATAATTACAGGTAGAAATAATCATAATAAAATAGTAAATAGAAATAAAAAAGAATGGCAATTACTTAACTGAAGTAGTACGCCCCACAACCATCCGGATTTTGCTCTTTGCTTCTCTAAGATTTCTGCTAGACTAACCACTATCATCCTGCCATTCAAGTTGATTTTCCAGTTTTGTGAACGGCCTTAGCATCGTCTCACAACCAGTTAGCTCCACCATCTCTCATTCATTCGCAATCTCCGAACTCAACTCACAACCCACTGCTAAAAAATTCAATTCGCCTTCTTCAAGATGTTTGAACTTGATAGCTAGCTGAACCTCTTGCTCAATTAGATTAGACTTGGACGAGTGTATTGATCCCATAACTACCTGATTGCTCAAGAACTTGTATGTGTAGTATGGCAGATTTAACGGCCTATTAAATTATGGAATTGCAACACAAGGCCAGCTATAAAATTTGATCAGGCTCAAGAAGCAATCTTCTCTATCGTTATAAGGGATGTAAGGATGAGCTTAAAATTATTTTATAAGTGTTTTTTTATGTAAATCAAAATAAAACTATTATCACATACTTATCTCGTATGCTATAAATCATAATTGAAAAATATTTTTAAAAATTAAAATAGTTATTTCAAACATCCTCATATAGTGCTAAAAAAAAAACACATCATTATAGGTGCATCGTGGATGACTGCGTTGCTAAGTTTTTCACTCGTTGAATATAAGGAAAATTCAAATGGATAATAATGCAAGAACGTTCTAATCTTGGTATCATGGCTGGTCAAAAAAAAAAAATATTGGAATCATGGTTAGTGGAAGGAGAGACGCGGTACGGGGCATCTTGATGCTGGTATTTGTTTTTTTTTTGGGCGCGTCAATGACGCAGGTATTTAATTGAAAAATGACAGAAAAAATATAATTTTAAAATTAAAAAATCATAAATCAGATTTATTATTAAAAATTGATAAATAAATAATAAGGTTTATAAGTAATTCACAATTCATTATTTTAAAAAAAATATCTGATTTAAAAAATTTTAATTTTAAAATTATTTTCCTACATTTTTCCTATTTAATTTGATAGCCCCTCGTGAATATGATTACAATTATTGATATGCGCGTGGGTGTGTGAGAAAAATAAAAAAAGGGTCGGGATCGAATCAGAAAAGGAGAGCGGAGGGGGCGACACGCGTTTTGAACACGGCATAGACGCGGAAAAGAACAATGATTCGAGGATTGTAAGTTATGATTTTTCTTTTGTTGACAAGAAAGCTATGATTTAGACCAAGCTTTAAATTTAAGGAGATCTGGTAGCTTTCTAACTCCATTGCAACTAGACATTTTTATTAATTTTGTTTAAATATGAGATTATGAGTTAAACTTCCTATAAAGGGTATGATAATCTTAAGTGAGTTATAACTGAAAATTATGCTTAAATACTATATTTATTATTCTCTTACGTAAAAGTATATATTTAGTTGTTTAATTTCATATCAAGTTTCAATTTAATAGAACATTAAAAAAAGGTCTTATTTATCTTTTATCCGTAATCAACATTAATAAAAATATTATTGATATTAAAAATCAAAAGGTCGAAAGGAGATCTTACTATTTTCATCTGTGCTTTTTTTAAGAGGAGAAAATTCTTGGTCATAAGAATTTCGAATCATCCCTATATATAGAATTAATTGAGCAGCTTTTGGAGGAATATCTGAAAATAAAAGTTTTGGTTCTTTTAATTTTAAAAAATAATAATGATTTTAACAATAAATTGTTGAAGTACTAAACAACACCTCTTTAAGTTAAGAAACAAAACTAAAACATATATAAATTTATATGAGTAAATATATACTTTCACATTTTTTTTTATTTATAAGAACTTTAAATATGTGAAGTTATTATAAAAACTCGTAACATTTTTTAATAAAAAAATAACATATGAAGATCAAACTGCCCTTATGTTAAATGATGGAAGTAATAATGAATTGTTATCAATTTCATTATTTAACATAACAACAATTTAATCTTCATACGATTCGTTGCAATTTTCATATACTATTTGAAAATTAAGATGAATTAATACTTTGAGAGGATTTTGTATAGACTTGAAGCTTATTTGAAATAGTTTTTAAGAGTTTATAGGTATTTTTTAATATAAATTGAGATAAAATTCTTATATAACGTAAATTATTAGTAAAAAAATAATTAAAAAAAAGACTAAAAGAGAAAAATCAAATTCCAATGACAATAAAAAAGTCTAGTACTGTAGCTTGCTTCCAAATGACACTACGCCACCCCACCCCCATTTAGCACGTGACCCTCTTACGTGATTCTTCAGTCCTTTGTTTTCTTCGCTTTAAAAATTGTCCTCCTCAACAGCAACTTTTCATGAAGTTTGCTCTTCCCTTCCACCTCAAGTTATTTACTCCCCATTCTCTCTCTCTCTCTCTTCCAGCATGCTTCCTCTCCGCTTGGGGAAATTTTTGTGAGGTAGGAGATGAATATGTCAGTATTGTTGTCACTTTGCGTTTTAAAGATTCCCCAACTTTAACTTCTCATACATGCCGAACAAAAACCATGCTTGGATTCCATTTAAATTTACATAAAATACCCAACACGTATTTAAATCTAATTTATTATTTATTTTCGTCAAAAATAATTCCTGGTTCCCCCAAGTGACGGTCAGTTTTAACAACTTTGATCATAATGAATTTAATAAAGTAGGTGTTTAATTAAGAAATGTCTGCCAACCTGACACATACGGTTACTATTTTCTCCCACAAAGACACATCAATATAGGCTCCCCATGTGCAGTCTGCTGGTGTGAGATCAAGTTTAGGGCCTGTAAAACTGTTTATTTAAATAAATTGAGATAAAATTATATATATATATATATCTTATATATTATAAATTATAATTAATTTTTTTTAAAAAAAATTCTAATTGTTATTTTAAACACTTAATTTTTTAAGATAAATAGTCTAATAATATTCCATTTGTTAACTTTTTTCTCGGGAAATTTCTTTTTATTTTTTTGGGGATGGGCCTCATGTCATATGCAAACAACAGTAAGAATCCTGGCCCGGCCAATCAGATGCGTCCCCGAAGAGGAGAATTACTACAGATAGGAATTTCAAAAGTTTTGAGATCATTCCTAAGAATTCTGGTCCTTATTTTGAAATTAAAACATCTTGAAGCTGACTATTAAATTTTAAAAAGACACTTTAAATTTTTGTGTGGTTATTAAATTGCTGAATTAATGCGACGTTCCCAAACTGAATGTTGAATTAGGAAATGATACTTCTAATTTTTCTTTGTATTGCTATAATTTTTTTTTTTTGGAAAAATATGTTATAAACTGCTAAGCTAATGAGGCATCCTGAAACTAAATGCTAAATTTGAAAGTGACGCTTTAAGTTTCTTTTGCATCACTATTAAACATTGAATGATATTTTGATCAGCATACAATTTTTTTTAAAAGGATCGAAGAGCCCAAGCAGCCCATAAAAGTTTGGTTTAGAGGCATATTTTGATCTTGATGAGTCCCTATAATTCAACTCATCTAAATTTTTTCAATAAAAAAAAAGTCACCAAGTAAATTCAGAAATTAAAAATTTTTAAAAATGCTTTTTCTTCTTACTCAGGCGTTGTTTGTAATTATACGCAGGAAAATGACGTGGTCATGGTAATATTCGGGAGAGATGAGCGTGTCCGGACTCCGGAGAAATCGAACTAGAAAGACACGAAGAAAATACAAAATATTAAGATAGCTTGAATTTGTCTTGTTATTTATTGGTCACGCGAGACATTATAATGATCATTGATCATAAATCCATTAATGTTTAGTTCCATTTAATAACGTCTAAGCACTAATATTAAATATGAACATCAATAAACCGTTAAATATATAGCATTATTCTTTTTTATCTTTAGTATAAGGCACCAATTCACAATTTTCACAAACCAATAAAAATAATTAAATTTATTAAATTTGCTTTAAAATTTAAGTAATTTTTAATATTATCACTACTAATTGTACTAAATTCTAACATCATATTAATTATTACTCTCACCTATTACCTTTATTAATTATGGGCGTTATGGAAAAAAATATTAAATGCTCTTTGAAAAGAAGCCAATGCCTTATAAAAACTATCAAATATACTTATTAGTTGGTGACTTATAATATAGATAAGAGGGAGTATAAAATTTTAAAAGAAATAATAAATAATATAACTTATTTTTCACCGGGAAATCCGGTTGCATTCAGGAAAGCAAAGATGGGCAAAGTTAGATGCAGCCGATTTCACAATGAAAACTTCTGAGTTGAAGCATCCAGTGCCCTGTTCTTTTGTTTTGTTTGTTTGTTTGGTTTTTTTTTTTTTTTTTTGCCCTGTCTGTTTATTTGTTCCTTTGGGTTTGTTTGTTCCGGTATAGAACTGATGCCGCATTAAAACTCAAAATAAAAAAGTACGTGAAGCCCAGTGAAGGAGTATTTTGTCCAAATATGCCCCCAATTACTAGTGTCGGCCCTGAAAATAAGAATCCCAGGCAAGCCCACGTCAGAGGATCAGACCCGATTCCATGTCCAATGCCCAAAGTATGTGTGTGTGAGCCTCGGCGTACAATCTCATTGCCACCATCATATGCATCGTTGCAAGAATCTACCTATATACACATGATTTGTACTTGTTTTAATATAATGATTAGGGTTAATGTGTAAATTTAACAATCAAATTTTATCCGCGGGGCGTTACCATTAAGTTAAATTTAACGGTTTTGTTAATTTTATTTTATTTTTAATTATTCATTATTATTTTTACCCCTTCCAAAATTTATTTGTGCTGGATGCCCCTTCAAAAAACTTCGTTGCTAAATTTACACCTTAAGCCTAAAGATTATCTCAGTATGTCTTGTATCTGAATTATGGGACCCAAAGTAGGTTACACTTTATGCCTTTAATGTATTGACAAAGTGTGTGTTTTGGATTTTCATTGGGTCATCTTAAAATGTCAAAATTAATTACTCAACATGGTTGAATGAAGGAGGGGCATGCATGTGCCTTGTAAATTGGACACCAATTCTCTCTTTTTCCTTTATGGCCTGCGGATTCTCTCTTTTTCCCTTATGGTCCGCTTCCATCATTTTCTCTCAAACTGTACCATTTTGGTCACTACTACAAAAAGTGGGATTAGTGGCACACATTTTGTAACACTTATTTAAAGAAGTGCCACAGCTTGTAATTAATTTTTTAAAAAATCATTGGGATTATGTGGCACTTCTTTAAGGAAGAGACATAGCATGTGAGTAATCTTATGTGGCTTTTCATCATATAAGCTGCACATAAGACTATCTACATGATGTGGCCCTTCAACACATAAAACAAGAGGGAGTAGTTATGGCGCTTCCCCACAGCTGCCTTGTTTGATTAACCAAGAGCTACCCAATCCCCACATGACCAGCTTTGTATAGGCAAGTACCACACAAAAGATTGAAGTAGATAAACAAAATCCACTCCACTAATCAGAAGGCATGCAAGCTTGACCCATATCCACTTCCCTCAGGCCCTTTTATATCTGTACGCTCCCTTCTCCTTCAATTTCATTGTCCCCTTGCTCATTATTTCTCTTCCTCCTAACCGTCCCCTTAATCGTATCGGCCTCCATTTGTTCCCTTTTGCCTCACAAGCTTCATTTTCCTTCATCCTTTTGTTCTCTTTTCTTCGTACTCTCCTACTCTTTTGGTTCCCACTCCATATCCAGCTCACAGTTCTTCTTCCTTTCCTCCTTTGTTGGTCCCCACTTCAGTGTCCAAGACACATTCAATCCCCACTTCAGTGTCCAAGACACATTCAATCTCCACTACTACAAATCTGTAAGTACGTTATAATGCCCTTTATGTATATTTTTAATCTTTATACAAATCTAAACTATATGCTTCTGGACATACATATGCATACATGCCATTTTTTTTATTTTTATACTACATCTGGACACACACACACACATACCAATTTTTTTAAAAAAAATTTACACTCCTTTCTTGTAGTGCTATCTGTACAAACACACACTACTATCTTGTAGTGCTATTTTGAGCCATTCACGTGCTTACCTAACATGACTTTAAATAAAATACTCCCTCAATTTCTTATGTTGCTTTTTTTAAATATTTTTTTATTTATATGTCCTTTTAGATATTTAAAAAAATAATATACCAATTATTTTTTTTTAATTAGACACTTATTTTTTATTGGGTACACAATTATCAATCAAAGAAAACACAATCTATGCACTTAATAAGAAGGGAAAATTGCAAAAAAATACCTCATTAGGATAATATTTGCTAAAAGGAACCTGAGGTATAGACACTAGTATAAAATACAGATTTTACACCTATTTTTTACACCTGTCAAAACAGGACAAGTGTAGAAAGTGTGACCGGTGGCATTTTCGTAAATATATGAAGATGAAGAAACTTTCTACATGTATTGAAAAGACAACACGTATAGAAAGTAAATTTAAAATATTTTTTCTTTAATAAATTAGCATTTTTAGATGCATTTTTTGAATTAAATATGATTAATGCCTTTAATTTTATTTTAATTTTTTTAAATTAAATAATTCCTTTCTACACGAGTTGGGCTCCCAACCCGTGTAGAAAGTGTTGTTAAAAAAAATTAAATCTCGCGCCATTTTTTTATCAAACCCGCTAGAGAGAACTTGGTTCTTTATTCTCATCATCTATCAATCTCTCTATCCCTCTCGCTTATTCCAAGAAAATGGGTCACTAAAGTTGAAGAAGATGAAGCTCACCCATACGCATTTCATTTCTCTGGCCCTTGCAATCTTTCTTTCTCGCTCTCCCCGCTCATTCTCAGAAAACGGGTCACCATAGTTGAAAAAGAAGAAGCTCACCCCTATACATTTTATGTCTCTGGCCCTCGCAATCTTTCTTTCTCGCTTTCCCCACTCATTCCCAGAAAATAGGTCGCCATAGTTAAAGAAGATGAAGCTCACCCCTACGCATTTCATGTCTCTGGCCCTCACAATCTTACAACCCTAAATTGGAGAGACCTCATCAATTCTAGTTGGTAAGTACTACCCGATTTAACTATTTTTTTTGAATTTAGTGTTTCGATTGTGGATCTGGTTAGTTATTCAGTGTTGTAGCTTCGATTTTCTCATTAGTCCATGAACATTGGTTCTGTCTCTTTTTACAGATTTTTGTTATTTTGCTAGTATGGGTATAATTTCTACATATGTGCGGATCGTAGCATATGATATGTATTGTGCAAGCAATAAACATATCATATACATAGTTCTTTGATGTAAATGAATAAAAATCACCTTGTAGCAATTGGTTTCATGTCCTTCAGTAAAGTATGAATGATATACTTATTGAGATATTGGAAGTGGTTTCCAGCAGTGATGATGTAAAAAATCATTAAACATGTGATTTTGTCTCCATTTTGTAGCTAGTATAGTTATTTTTGTACAATGAAGGCTATCCAAGGAGCATAATTTCCTTACAAGACAATTCTTCATATTCAGTCATAGTTTCCATTGCTAAAGATTGGATTTTTTCTCTTACAAGTGTAGATCATTTTTCTTGTGGCATCCCTATGTATGCTGGTATTACCTGCAGATGTCTCCGAGGAGGTTACTGAGGATCATACTAGATTAATGTTGAATGTCTGGTAATAGGAAATTGGAGACAGTTGGTATTGGAATCAAGGATGTGTGATTGTGATAGTAGAAGAATGTTTCTTTTAGAGATTTGTTTTCACCTATGAAGAAAAAAAGTGATTATTCCTTCTTTTTTGTATGTTATCTCCTTCCAATTGAAAAGACACTTTGTTTCTGATACGTGTTTTGAAGGATTGACAACTTGATCAGCTTTTCTTAGTCAGAATTTATTAATTTGAACATTAACAAGTGGAAGAAGAGGAAGAACCAAAAGAAGGGGAAGAACCTAAATCAGAGGTAATCATTCAAGTTTTTATTTTTTATGTAGGCATTCTACTTACTTTTCTCATGCATCACCAAATTTGTTGATGCTCTTGTTACCAGGGTGAGAAAAAGAAGGTGGAGAAGACTAAAACTGAGAAGTATTGGGACTGGGAATTAGCCAATGAAACAAAGCCACTATGGGTGAGTTCATGCTATATTTAATGTGATGCCTTGGGACATTTTCTTTTTCTCTAGTTATAGTGCATCTCTTATTGATCATCTTTTTTCACTGTTTGTAGATGCGGAATCCAAAGGATCTTCAAAAGGATGAGTGTCAGGAATTCTACGAGAAGACTTTCAGTGAGTTTGTACTTTGTAGAACCACTTACATATACTCACTTCACCATTGAGGTAGTATGATGATTGTGGCTATTAGCAAACGGTGCAAGTTCTAGGAAGTTATTTAACATTCTATGAACATAGTTATCTTGTTCAGATAATTTATATAATGCATGTTCTTCTATAGTGCCGTCGTCAAACGAGGAATAAGGCTTGTGGATATTATGTGATGAGGTACATGTTAAACATCATCCTCTTGGGTAGTACAGAATTTACTGCAGAGATAATTATATTTAATTATATTTATTTTATTATGCTCATTTTGTAGTTATTTAGTTGATGTGTTTTTTTATTTTAAAATCTCTAGATGTTTGACATTACGGATGCATTTTCTGAAGAGGACATTGATGACGTTCGCACACATTGGGCAATTTTTTTTAGAGGTCACAAACTTGTGAGTGTAATGTCAAACATATAATGTTAATAACTATTTGGGATTGGACATGTTGAATTTCATTGTCACTGTTTGGCATTAGACTTTGATTGTACAAATTTCATTGTAAAAGTGAGGCCAAGTTTGTTTACATGCATTGATATAACTTTGTTAATGTTTGGGATTGGAATTTACAATAAATTTGATATTTCAGATTAGTTTTATTGTAATTATCTTTATTTTTCAGGTGTTTGGTTGTTTATTATTATGTAAACGGGTTTGTAGCATAATAAAAAAATATTTTTTTTTCAAAAAAAGAGTTTCTACACTTGACGAACAAGGAGGGGTGTAGAAAGTTGGACTTTCTACATGTGTTGTGAGACGTCATGTGTAGAAAGTCGCACTTTCCATACTTTCTACATTTGACGAACAAGGAGGGGTATAGAAAGTGAGACTTTCTACACCTGATATCTCACGTCACGTGTAGAAAGTGCCACTTTCTACACCTGTTGTATGTCAAGTGTAAAAATTCATTTTCATCACATATAAAAAGTCTTTTCTGTATTAGTGAGAGGTCATGTACTGTCATTATTTGGTTAAGAGTGAAAGACTAAAAGGCCCTTGGGTTCAACAAGTCTTCCCTAGCGCAATATAACTATGCACAAAAGATCTTCCCCTACGTGCAGAACATCTTCCCTAGGTGAAAAAACTCTTCTCTGTATGCAAGAAATCTTCCCTATGTTCAAGAAGTCTTCCCCTACGTTTGGCATATCTTCCTTAGGTGCAAAATTTCTATCATTGGGTTCAACAAGTCTTCCCTAATGCAACATAACTATGTGCGAAAGAGCTTCCCCTACGTTCAGAACATCTTCCCTAAGTGTAAAAACTCTTTCTTGTGAGCAAAATGTCTTCCATGTGTGCAAATATCTTCCCTACGTTCAGAACATCTTCCTTAGGTGCAAAAACTCTTTCTTGTGTGCAAAATGTCTTCAATGTGTGCAAATATCTTCTCCTACGTTCAACATATCTTCCATAGGCGCAAAATTTCTACCATTGGGTTCAAAATATCTTCCCTAGTATAATATAACTATGTGTGAAAGATCTTCCCCTACGTTCAAAATATCTTCCCTAGATGCAAAAACTCTTCCTTGCATGCAAGATTTCTTTCATGTGTGCAAATATCTTCCCCTACGTTCAACATATCTTCCCTTGGTGCAAAATTTCTACCATTGGATTCAATAAGTCTTCCCTAGTGCAACATAACTATGTGTGAAAGATCTTCCCCTACGTGCAAAACATCTTCCTTATGTGCAAAAACTCTTCCCAACTTGAGTTCTCAGTGTTTCCAACACTTCTTCAGGTTGTCTCTGATAAGAACTCGTAAGAGTTCATTTGCAAACTCGAGTTCTCATCTAACAAAAACTCTAGTTCTGTCTTCAAACTCGAGTTCTCCCAGTACATCAAGTTTCTGCATGATTCTGTAGTTGAAACTAGGGGTGTTCTTAGGATGGGACGGGATTGAGAAATGTCATTCCTGATCCTGATCCCGAAAAGGGTTTGGGAATGAAAATCATTCCCAATCCCGATCCCAAAAATTTCATGTCCCGATGAGACGGGAAATTCTCGGGATCGGGAATTTCCCGATCCCAACCCCTTTCATTTTTAAAAAAAAATCTTATTTTAATTTTTGTGTGTTTCTTTTAGTCTAATACAAATACACAATTTGTTTAATATCATATTGTACCAAATTAGTCCAACATAAATATATAATTAGTTCAATGCATACTTAAAATTGTCGATTTAGCTATAAAAAGCACAATAACAGAAACAAAAAATTAGAATTATTTAATAAATAATAAATGAAATTAACCAAAAAAATTATAAGAATAGATATTACCTTGAGGGTATTAGGAATTTTCACATTTTATTTATATTTGATCTTATCTTCTTAAATATTTTTTATAAAAATATAAATATATGTATATTTTTGGGATCGGGAAGTCCCATTCCCGATCCCCATCCCCATCTAGAAAAATTTTTCTAGATTCTGAAATTTTTCCTTCCCGATTTGCTTGTGACCGGGACGGAAAATTGATGCACACCCCTAGTTGAAACTTACGGGAGTTAAATTATAAACTTGAGTTTCCTCTTTACCAGAACTCGAGTTCTCCAAGAACTTCAACCTTCTAAATGAATCTCTAGATGAAAACTTGTGGAAGTTCAAAAGCATACTCGAGTTTTTTTTCTTACCAGAACTCAAGTTTTGATATCAAACTCGAGTTCTCCAAGTATTGCAAGATTCTGAACAAGTTACTTGATAAAACTCAGAAGAGTGCAAATGCCAACTCGAGTTTATCTTAGGCCATATGTAAAATCATTTCCTTAACACTGTAAAATCCTATTATTATAATTCAATTCTCCAAAAGTCTACCATGTTAGAAAAGATTTCAACTCATCTTTTAAAAAATTAACCATGGTAAAAAAAGAGTTCAACTAATCGCTTAAAAACTCTACCATGGTTTATAAAATTTACCATGGAAAGTAAAACCCTTTTTTCTTGCTGAATAGTATCTCATCATATATTAAAATATCCTTATCAGATCAAATTGTGGATCCACGAGTTTAGAACACATCATAAGCCATACAGGTCTTCTAACATCATCAGAAGCAATTAAAAATATATAGTTAATATACCAGGTTCTCAAAAATAGATCAGAGTATGCAAGATGAGCCATAATGTGGCATTATACAATAATCCTACATATATTAAAAGATGGAAGTATTACTTTTATCAGAAGTAGTTTAAGCTTTCGAAGTCTTCCATGATGGACCCGCACGATAACTATTTCCTAAAAAATGTTAAATCAACGGGGTGAGACAAAAACCTCAGTAACTAGCAATCCATTTCATCGAGCATACAAGTATGTGCCCGTGAGATGCCAAGTGGGACAGTTATAAAAGTATAACATTATTAAAATATCACTTGTCTATACGAATGATTTCATAATAATTCACAATATCATATTCTCATTCTCATATTTACCATATAAGTGTACAAGAGTCAATACACAATAATTTATTTTCTTTCCTCCCTTATTTCCTCTGACTGAACCCATAGGCTAGTACTCACCCATATAACTAGTAGCTAACTCAACAAGCTCATCGATCAAGTGATATGGATCGGCTAAAATCCACAGAGCACAAGACCAGACCATGGGTTCCCCCTCTAAATACATTAGTGGTGTGTCATAGCCCTACAGAATACAAATGAGGCAAAGGACTAACCAGTGTACACCTGGACGTCCACCACCTTATTTCCTCTTTTGTACAAGAATTCACCCCCTTATTTCCTCTTTGAGTAACCTCCCATTAATTCCACATCCACCATCCCCTCTCCTATCCAGATTATGTGATTATGACATGTCATTATCCTTTCATAATTATCAAAAAGGATCTTTCCAATCTCATAAATAAATACCAACTCATATAATATAATATTGCTAGTCATTTTCTCAATGAAAATAAGTCCCACAAGAAAATTTCATTAACAACATATTTTTCAAAACCACATCACATATTAGCAGCCATATTTATAAATCTGCATAATTAAAATCAACTCATAGACATCATACAATCATGCACAACACGAGGAAAGTGGTTACCTCTCGCTAAAGCTATTTATTACCACACTGCTCCTAATCCAAGAGCTCAAATAAACGCCAAAATCAATTTACCACAATCAATTTACTATCCATTAATAACTCTCCAAAATTCAACATAATCAAAATTATAACTTATATACAAATTTTAAAAATAATATATAATATATTATAAAAACTGAAAATAATAGTTTGGGGTTTAAATTTTAGAAATAACCGTTCAGTCCTTCAAATATCAAAAATGACAGTTTAGTCCTCTAAAATTCATAAATGACAGTTTAGTCCTCCAAATTTCATAAATGACAGTTTATTCCTCTAATTTTCATAAATGACAGTTAAGTCCTTCAAATTTCAAAACTAAACCAATTAAAATTTTGGTAATACTTTCATTAATTCAAATAAAGCTTTTAACCCATATTTAATCGGTTAAAAAGTCCTATATAGAATTATTTATAGACTAATTATATAGAAAATTCGTTATAAAATCATCTACCAACTAAATAAGAAAAATAAACTGATTAAAATTAACTATTGATTATTCTCTACATTTTTATAGCTTTATACTAACAAAACTCAAGTTTGTCCAAAATGTTAATCTTAAAATATTTCTCTAATCAGTACAATATTATCCTTATTAGAAAGAGAAAAATACATAGAATAATTTTCATGAAAGAAATTTGTTGAAAAGAAGTTATTTTAGCTATCTAAATAATCTTATAAAATAAATAACTTAGCTCATAAAACCTTAAATAAGCTCTTTGTTCTCTTCTCGTTCTCTCCCTCTTACTCTCGTTTTTCTCTCTAACAAAACCACACAAGAGACCGCACCTCTTATGCGGTTTTATAGGAAATGAAGGGGGACGATTGCTCCCCCTTCATATATATATATATATATATATATATATATATATATATATATATATATATATAATAATTTAATTAATTTTTTTTTATTTTTTATTTGGATATTACACCATAACTCGAGTTCTATACCAAAACTTGAGTTCTTGTGACATTAGACCTTTAATAATACATCGGACCTCTGTCAAAATCCACGGTGATCAACGGCCGGAAGGAAAGATGTATAGCTCTGTGCAGGAGAGGAGAAGAAGGCTTGAGTTACTCACACATACCCATACTCAGCCGCCGTTGGAAAGTTTCACACTCTGTCGACGCCCCAAAGATCCATTCTCGTTCGCTTCTGTCGACACCTCTCTTCACTCTTCAAGTTCATGGGATATGACTTTGAATCAAATTTCAGTCTTTCTTTCTTCACTAATCCAATAAGGGCATTTTAGTCTTTCACTCTCAATCAAATAATGACAGTTCAGGACCTCTGTATCTCAGGTCCCTTTTAACAAATATTATCCTAATGAGGTATTTTATGGCAATTTTCCCTAATAAGAATTGGTTAGGAAAGTAAGAAAAAAATTAACACATTAATTCCATTTCTTAATTATCTATATGCAAGAACATCAAAACCATGGATAAAAGGAAACTAAGAGAGTTATTAGAGATCCTAATAACCATAATTAGTAACTATATTGGTCTTATTATAATTAACTATGAATCTTTGTATTTAGCTTGTGCTTTAAAAATTAAAATTTGGTATCGAGACCTAAGTAACTTTTTTTTTCAAAAAACAAGTTTAGTATCTAAGACCTAAATAGTTAAATTAATTACTTGTTCAAACTAGCTTTAATTTATTGATTGCATATATCAAGAGAATTTAATTATATCAAATCGTAGTTCTAAAGTAAATTATTATAGAAGATATTTTAGGAAAGTTAGCATATTCTTTTTTACAAATTATTAAATTAATTAATTTTTTAAATATCTACACATTAGTTATTTAGTGGTTATATTTAGTATAGGAATTCGATGGAATTTTTTTAAACAAAATAATAATAATGATGAGTTTCATAAGTAAAATAATTATTTATTTTTACCACTTGTATTTTAAATAATTTGTTGGCTTGTAATGCTTTCCAATTTATCTATGATAGGTGTTAATTGAAAAATATGATTCCTTTCGTTATGAGCTGTGAAAAATTATTATAATATTGAGGGATTAATTGATATATTATTTATCAATTAAAAGAGAGGGTTTAATTAAGACATGTAAAGCTCTAATTTTTAGGATGTTATGCTACCGATTTTATTTTAAAATAAATAAAAGAAGATAAAAGTAATTAGTACATGCAATATTCTAACAACTAACCACTTTTTAAAAATAGGTTGAAGGTATAGATGGATCAAAAATGGATTTCATCTGATCGGTGTTCAAGGGAATATATAGATGGGGTGAAATGGTTTATTAGATTTACAACAAGCATACAAAAGATCCTAACAAAATCTTGTGTCCTTACTTATCTTGTTGTTATGAAAAGAGAATTAGTCCACTTAATTTGCTAGATCATTTAGTATGTCATGGGATTAATCAAACATATACATGATAGACAAGACATGGTGAGATGAATGATCCATATAGTGATCAGGTGCATACCACAAGTGGTGCTTCGAATGACTTTGACCGAAGCATGTGTGATAAAGACGATGGTCTTGAAGAAATGTTAAATGCGGTCGAAGATGTTTTTTATAACTATCCTAAAGAATTTGAGAAGTTGAAAGGTGATGTAGAGAAACTATTATATGTCGGTTGAACAAAATACACACAATTTCTAGCAGTGCTAAAATTGTATAACTTTAAAGCGCGATATGGATTGAGTGATTCGGGTTTTATCGTACTGCTTGAACTTTTGGGAGATATGCTTCCAGAAGAAAATGTACTTCCTACTAAGACATACGAGGCAAAGCGAATTCTTTGCTCTATAACTGGTATGGGTTATGAGAATATACATGCATGCCCTAACAATTACATATTATTTCAGAATTAGTATGCAATGTTGAAAAAGTGCTCTAAATGCAACGCATCTCGATATGGGAAGAAGAAATAAAAAAATCATTTGAAGGTCCTATGATATTTTCCCATTATTCATAGATTCAAGCGACTGTACAGTAATACATGGATTATTAAACAGTTGACATGGCATGTAGATGAAAGGATTAAATACATGAAGCTTAGGCACCCTGCAGATACTCCTCAATGGAAAAGAATTGATCATGAGTACCTTGACTTTGTGGGCGAAGTAAGGAACCTACACCTTGCATTGTCAATTGATGGAATTAATCCCCACGGTGTTCAAAGCAGTACACGCAGCACGTGCCCGATGATATTGATGATTTATAACCTTCCTCCACACTTGATCATGAAACGTAAGTTTATGGTGCTATCCATATTAATTTATGGGCCAAGGCAACCTGGGAATGATATAGATGTATACTTGGCTCCTTTAATTAATGGCTTGAAGCTGCTTTGGAAAGAAGGCGTCAATGTGTATGATGGGTATAAGGAAGAAAGTTTCACTTTGAAAGCCATGTTATTTGGCACAATTAATGATTTATCTGCTTATGGTAATTTGTCCGGGTACAACATCAAAGAATATGATGCGTGCCCTATATGTGAAAATGACACTCATTCAGTGCGACTAGATCATTGTAAGAAATATGTTTACATGGGACATCAAAGATTCTTACCATCACAACATCATTGAAGGAAGTGCAACAAGGCTTTCAATGGTGACTCAGAAGAAGGTAGCCCACTGAAGATATTGATCGGTGCCCAAGTTTTTTAAAAGGTAAAAGACTTGGATAACAATTTTGGCAAATCTTTTGTAAAACAAATTGAGACAATTGGTTGGAAGAAAAGTCTATTTTCTTTGAACTTCCATATTGGAAGTCTTTATATGTGATACATTTTCTTAATGTTATGCACATAGAAAAAAATATATGTGATAGTCTAATTGGCACGTTGCTTAATATCTAAAGAAAAAGTAAGGATAGTGTCAATTTAAGGTTGGATTTGGTGAACTTGGGAATCAGAGAAGAGTTGGCACTGGTTGAGCAAGGACATCATACTTATTTACCTCCAGAGGCTTACACCTTGTCGAGAAAGAGAAAAAATTGTTTTGTGAGTTTCTACAAGGAATTAAAGTTCCCAAGTGCTACTTTTTAAATATAAAGAATCTTGTATCAGTGAAAGAGTTGAAGTTAAACAATCTTGAATCTCATAATTGTCATGTGCTCATGCAGAATTTCCTACCAGTTGGTATACGGTACATTTTACCCAAAAATGTAATAAACATCATCACTAAACTTTGCATGTTTTTTAAGTTGATTTGTGAGAAAGTGATTGATTCAACCAAGTTGTAAGATTTACAAAGGCTAATTGTTTGTACCTTGTGTGAACTTGAAATTTATTTTTCACCTTCATTTTTTGACATTATAGTCCATCTAACTGTACACTTGGTCAAAGAGGTTCAATTGTGTGGTCCAATGTACTTGAGATAGATGTATCTGAATGTGCGATTCATGAAAATTTTAAAAGGGTATGTGAAAAATAGATATAAACTAGAAGGTTGTATTACTAAAAGGTACATAGTTGAAGAAGCAAGTGACTTACGTACTGATTTTCTATCAAATATTGACCCTGTAGGGATCCTGAAGTCTTGTCATGATGGGTGAAAATCAGGGAAATGAACAAGTAGGAGGGATGTAATAACGATATCAGTGACTGAATGGGAGCAAGCCTACTTGTATGTGCTACATAACATTGATGAGGTTGAATCATATGTTGAAAAACACAAGGATGCTTTTCGATTGGTACATGGTGATAGGAATGAAAATTTGTTAACAAAAGAACACAATCGACAATTTTCAAATTGGTTGAAAAAATGCATTAATGATGAGATGAAGATGAATCATGATTCAGTTTCTAAAAAATTGAAATGGTTGTCAAAGGAACCAAGCTTAAATATATTATCTTACAATGGTTATGCAATCAGCGGTTACATATTTTATGCAAAAGATCATGATACACGGAGCACGATGCAGAATAGTGGGGTAACTCTTATTACTGATTCTTGGCATAGATCCAGTACTAAAGACATGCACACTTTCTATGTATTAATGTTATACTTTGGTGTCATTGAACGCATATGGGAGTTAGATTATTCTATGTTTAGGATCCCTATCTTCAGATGTAAGTGGGTTAACAACAATGAATTGTGGATGGATGAGTTATGCTTTGTTCAAGTGGACCTTTCTAAAGTTTAGTATGCAGATTATCCTTTTATTTTAGTAGCACAAGTAGAACAAGTGTTTTTCATTCTGGATCCTATTAAGAAGAATTGATCTATTATACTCCCATCAAACAAGAATCATCAATAACAAATTGATGTTGAAAGTAATGAATATTTGAATATCATTAAGGATGATCCTTCATTTAAGAATTTGTGGTAAGAAGATATTGGTATAGATGAAGATGGACTCTTACACATGAGACTTGATCATGAAAAGGGGACTTGGGTCAAAAGAAACACAATTCTCAATCCAACACGAATTATGAAGAACAAAATTCTAAATCAGACAAGAAAAAGGAAAAGATAATGAGTGACTTGACTGTTTTTATTTGTATATTTTAAATGTATTTGTATGTTTTAAATTAATTTACTTTCATTGACATAATTGTTATTGTGCACTGATGTTTTGTTTGGTTTATTTCACATGCAGGGGTATGGATTCACCACGTGAAAATAATGATATTCCCACAAACATTGCTAGACAAAGATTTATGGAGAGCCTAACCCGTGGCAGGACCATTATAGCAAGGTTGATCAAATTGAGAAGTAAGGGAATTAAGTTAGAACTGGAATGGAATGAAAAGGGAAACCTGATCAGACCAAATAGTAGCTCATTCAATAATTTCATTGGGATTACAGTTCGAGACAGAGTCCCTATTACAATTCAAGATTGGAGACAGGAAAAGCAATAATATAGGGATGAAATCTGGGGTCAAGTACAGGTAACACATTAATTATTGTATTGTTTAGTTTGTTTTGTTTCATATAATTACAATCTAACAAATTATGTTTGTTTTATTGTTACAATGTTGTTTTATTATTGAGGGTGATAATCAAAAGAACTTCATGCTGAGAAAAGCCGGTAACTTATGAGAAAATTTCGTTCTGATCTTGTAAAATATTTCATGAGGGATGATAATGAGAATATCATTACTACACCGCCAGAATCATACGAAGGAATCATCACTCAAGAAACTTAGGATGAATTTTTGAGAACACATACAACTCAGGAATTCTAGGTAATATAATATATTACACTTTACCTACTACTTGTAATATATTTGTAATTAACATTTATTGATGTGAATCATTTGGATCTAAAAAGGAGTTGAGCGAGAAAAATCGCTCCAATGCAACCAACATGGCATACTGATACACACAATGGCCCATTTCATACGGACAGCTAGAAAAAAATTGTAAGAACTAATGATTATGTAATATTTAGATAAGTTGAATGAATAACAATTAACTTAAATTAACTTTGATATGCAGATATAAAAATCAAATTCAACTATTACACAAAGTACCATGACATGATCTATGGGTAGCCGGTTGCACAAACAAAAAAGGTGAATATCGTAGTGAAGAAGCAAGAAGAGTAGCAAAATATTGTGTAAGTATTGGATTATGCATACAATAAATAATTAGCTTGACTTAAATGAATATGATTTATAATAACTAATATTGTTGTAATTCCTTTTGTGATAGCGATTAATGACACAGGAGGAGCCTGAGTTGGCTACCTATATTGGTCGAGATGATTTTTTTAGTAGAGTGCTAGGAGTACTTAAGTATGATGGTCATATTCGGGGTATTAGTTTTGTAATAACCCAAACATCATACTTCGGACACCATAAGTGCTCCAATAAAAGTGACGTTTTACAGCTACTCGAGGAGATGAATAGCTTCAAGCATCAAATGCAAGAGCTTCACGAACAAATCCGCTTTAAGCAACAAATGGAAGAACAATTTCTGGAGCAAATGTGTTTGATGCAAGAACAAAATACATAGTTAAGGAGGCAAATTGAACACTTGGTTCAGTGTAGGTAACGCAAAATGTTTATACCTGTGACAGCCCAAGTGTCAGAGATAGTTACACTTTCATGCCTAAAGTCCCTCTTCCTTTGGTAATTAATTTATTCTCTATTTAATTTTTTGTTACATTATAATTTAGCAAACCTCAATATATTAACTCTATTTTCCATAGGGTGAGTTGACGTGCAAGTTCTACATTGATCAAGCTTCCAAGAACGCAGTTGCAGTAAGTGTTGCCTATAACACTGATAATGACATTGCACAATTCACCATTACCCAACAACACACTCCGAGTAAGGGTTGACATCTGCATAAATGAAGGTGCACTCTTACCTATCCCTTCTCGGGATGAGGAAACAAAAATGTTGTAGGTGGCTATGTTGCTTGGCCAATAAGTCTTATGAGCCATGTGAAAAGGCAGTTCATTTACAATTCCCTTTACTTTTCCTTTGCACTTCTATCTAAAACTACATGATTTAATTTCATGTTTTTTTGCAGGCTGGGCAGTCTAAAGGAAAAGAAATTCAACTGCATGACAAGATTTTAAAGTGTTTGACAACACAACTGAAGTCCAAAACCTCAGCTAACCAACAGAGTAAAAGAAAATGACCTCATATTGTGATCAATTGGTATCGATTGCACCTAATTTGATCCATGAAGGAGGTTTGGAATTACATTTTGATAGACACATCTACAGTGCTAGTGGTTTAGCTGATCATATTAATGGTGATGTGTTGGCCAAAATATTTAATCGTGGATGGGTTAGTGCTTCGGTTATCAACATATGGATTAAGTACTTACTCATCATCGTTTATCACCGTTATTATTATTTATCATTCAATTTTTTAGTTTTAATGACATTGTTTGTTTTGTACCAGGAACTTGTACCATTCCATCTTAATGGATACAGACAGGGTCCAATTCTCATTTATCAACCCTTATCTTGTTGACCAGCATGGAGGCAGAGTAGATATGCATGTACAATCTAATGATATGAAAGATTACTTTAGAAAAAAAACAACACCAACTACACTATTTCTAGTGCCATACAATACGAGGTAAGTTATTAGTGGTAGTATTTCAATGTATGTTGTTTTATTGGTTAACTTTTACCATAAACATGATTGTTGAAGAAAAATTTTTAAAATATTTTAGGACATATTGGATATTGATTGTTATCAATCCAACGGAACCTACAGGCCCTCACATTTACTATGTAGATCCTCTAATTGGAGGTCTTCCAGAAAACCGTCCTAATATGTTGCAATTGTTCAATAAGCATACACGTGTATGTGTAAATATTTGAGTGTTTGATTGAATAACCAAAAGTAATCCGATTCTATTTGTTTTGTTAGCGCATTGACTGCATATCGGGCCTCTGCTTCTTTAAGCTATTCTAAAGCTGCTAACCCTGTCAATAGCTATGTCTGAAAGAAGATACGGGTATTGATATATAAATTTACTCAAATTTTGTTATTAAACAATTTTTATTCAAAAATTGAGTTAACTATTTCGTTATATTGTTGTAGTGCCTTTTCCAGCTCAATAACAATGATTACGGGTATTACATCATGAAACTCATGAAGGATGTAATTACACATGATCAACCTTTTATTCCTTAAAGAGTGCCATAGGAAGTGCCACAAAAAGAAAAAAATCAGCCACTTCCTGAAGGATGTAATTGTATGTTGTGGCGCTTTCTTGAAAGCACCACAGCTTTTGTTAGTGGCGCCTGGATATGTGACGCTTCCTAAACGCCACACCTTGTTGAAATATAAGCGCCACAAATCCATTTTTCTGTAGTAGTGGGTGTAAAATACACAAGCTCCTCACACTTTTTTTTAAAACAATATTAGTTATCCTGAAGTATTTTTTCAGCATCAGTCATTACTTTGCAATATCTTTTCAGTATTATCCATTATCCTGAACTAATTTTTAATATATCCAACATCCTAAAATATTGCACCAAAAATATTTAAGAGTACTTAAGATCTTGAAAAAATATTTTAGGGAACTGAATGATACTGAAAAAATACTTCAAGATGCATGCTGCTTTTTAAACAATATAGTAAAGAGTTTATGTATTTTGCACCAAAACGGTGTAGTTTGTAAGAAAATGATAGAAGCGGATCATAAGAAAGAGAGAAAATGAGAGAACCCATGTTGCTTGTAAATTATATGGTCCCCTACTTGTTTGGGTTGAGTCAGTAGGGCGAATATTGTGGAATTCTTCTTCCCTTCTGCTCATTCTTGACGCTTCTTGTGTGACACGTCCTATCTAATCAGCCCCTTCCAAAAAACATACCACCTTCACACGTCCTCGTCTCAACATCTCCGTTTCTTTTTAAAAAAATGCAAGTTCTACTCCAAACTGGAATTCCCATGAATTTAAAAAATTGCCGTACACATACACACACATATTATATTATCGCTATGATTTTTCTGCTATCAAGTAAATACGGTACTTTCTGTGTTGTATAACTGTTTTTCTTGGTGTCTTGCATTGCTTTTTGCTTGGCGACATGGGATTAACGGTGTGAATACAAATCAAAAGCGTTTCTCATTACATTACGTGGATATATTTCTTTGCACAGAATTGCCATCTTATTGTTGTATATATCTTCATCGTGTCACAATTCTTGCCCAATTGCACTCATCTTTAATTGCCCATCCGTTCGTTGTGGAGGTAAATCCAAGCGCAGTCTTCCTTTTATATATCTATTAATCAAAATTTTGCACAGACAATTCACTTAATTATCATACACACACTTACACTCTACTGCATTGTGCTGATATGGTTTCTTAACTTTATCCACCTGAACCTGTTCCCTTAGCAACTACACATGTGACTTCTTCATTTTCATGGAGTGCAGTAACATTTACTACACTGGAATTGATTTGATGTAATGTTAATCTACCTCATACCAAACATTAAATATGGTTTTCCATATATGCTACTAAAGAACAAAATAATTCTCCATCCCAAATTCATAGTCACTTCAACATCCGAGCCCGTCACATCCCCTTCCCATTTCAGCTGCCTAGCTAGCTTGTCTCTCTCTTCTTCAGACTCCACATGCATGAGATTTGACAGACACACACACACCACGAACAATTCTTTCAATTCCATCTACGTACATAGTCAAATGCATTTTAAGGTAAATATCTTCACTTAAACCAGAATCCTATTACAGCACCAATTCCTTGAATCCTAGCTAGCTAGCTAGCATCGCTACTAGTAATAAAAGCATGGTCACTTTCTAGCAAAAATTACAAACAATATGGATCACGTCACAGCCCCGTCAGTTTACTAACATATATAGCAAAGTGTTTGTTAACTAGTTTTTCAATGGAAGGAACTCAAAGAACTGGCTTGGGATCAAGTTATTGTCATTCAGTGCAGAAACTGAAATCTCACTCTCTTTAGGGTTGACGTTATCACTGCCTTCCCCACTCCTAAGAGGGAATAGTTCTAGGGTTTGAGGTTCAACTTGGTCGTCACTGATGACCGTGCTTTCACTGTGAGGCGATATAAAGAAGCTGAGATCATGTGCCTTAATGGGCTTTGGGTCAATTTCTCTCGCTGTTGCCATGCTTGTGGAGGCAATTAACCTAGCTGTACATGTGCTAATGAGGTGGGTGGCATCTGCAGGATGAAGAAGAGGACAAGGTAGCTGCATCGTCCGCCACGTGGCATCCCTTTCCATCAAGTTCCTTCTCTGCTGTAATTCCTCTTCATCGAATTGGATCCATCCGTCCGTCCTTCGCTCTGCCACCACTGCTTTTGTTGGTAATGAGACAGATTCCTGAAGGTTCAATTAAAGACATGCAATATTATATTGCATCACATGAATATATAAAATGTAAAATAATTGGAGCCAAAGAAAGTTATAATATGGGAAGGCACAGTTTGATTTTATTCGGGCGCTCCAAGTTCCTATTAAGGACACATGGGAAGAGGGTGAGAGTTGTCTTTTCATGATGATCCA
The DNA here is from genome assembly GCA_037074505.1 of Albizia julibrissin. NCBI lineage: Eukaryota > Viridiplantae > Streptophyta > Magnoliopsida > Fabales > Fabaceae > Albizia > Albizia julibrissin. The sequence goes on along the minus strand of CM073489.1, from coordinate 37,711,713 downwards.
CGGGATGCTCAATTCTGTGCTACTGGAATATAATGGGGTGCCCCAAAAATATACACCTACCTAAACGACATGAACAAAGCACAAGCCCCAACAAAAGACTTCCCCACAGGCCACAGCCAAGTTTCATAACAGCAGCTCCGACAGAAAGGAAGGAACGCAGCTTTTAGCTATACTCTTCTCATTTCCCAATAAACAAAGCTTAATTATTTGTTGGGTCCTTTCACTAATAACTAAAGCATATCCACCATCCAATTCATATCTGCTCTCCTCATGCTTAATTAATTAGTAGGTTCTTATAGATTTTTGGCTGTTAATTAAGCAAGTGAATTCCAAGTTGAAAACGTTAAGAAAATGGGTTATTGTTGTATGAACAAGGACAGAGACAAAGGAGAGGGTATGGAACAGACCTCTGCAAGTGTACTGCAGTTTGTAGAGGGTGCCCAGTTATTGGTCTGTTCAACTTCAAACACTGTCTTACCTACGCCTGTAGACAAAAAGAAATACAAAAAGAATCAAACTTTACATCTCAACCTGAAATTAACAACCGTAACGGAATGGGAGGGAAAAGCATCACATAATACAGATCTCCAACAAACCATAAAAAATAAAAATAAAAACGATGGACAAAGCCATACATTAGTAGTAAACAAAGAATCAGAAACTATTTTTTTTCTCCTCTTACTGTCCTTTCATTGAATAATTACAGACTAATTATGGTAAGTTGGTTTTTTTTTTTTTTTACCTATGCCTTCCTTCTCTAGACTATCAAAATCACGGGGAGCCGATTCAGTCTGACGGCGTCGTTTCTGCCTCTCTCTGGCTTTATGATTCTGAAACCAATAGAAAACATTCTTCCCTTCAATTTTACCAAATACACGCAGCTGTGAAGTGATATGTTGAATTTCCTCAGCAGATGGTGTTCTTGTTCCTCGCCGATACAACTCTTCAAGGGCTCTTAGCTGCTCTGGAGTTGGATTCCACCTTGAGCTCACCACAACTGGTGAACTATTGAACTCTTTCTTACTCTGATCCGTCGTTGATGATGCTAAAACCATATATGTCAAAAAAAAAAACACTACACATAAACAAATGCAAATAGCTTGGGTGATGAGGGAGAAAATGGTAAAAAGGCAACTTACTCAGATCGTGATATTGTGTAAATAAATTGGAGCCGTGAATACTTCTCAGGCAAGGAGGAGTTGTAGTTGAGGTATTACTGGAAGAAGTCACTGGCCTCGGAATGAGAGGCCTGAGATTTCTTCCATTGAATGAGTGATCAACCATGGCAAACTCACCACCATCGTTATGTCCCACCATCCACATTTTGATCCACAACAAGACAGATTGATCAAAGCTAGGGTTTTTAAAGCCAGAAAAGCTTTGAAATAGCAGAGGGAAAAAGTATAAAATGTCAGCCTATAGATGCTGAAAGGGAACCGTGTATAAGAAGAATATATATAAAAAGTGGGAGTGCTTTAAATGATCTACGGGTGTGCTTTTCTCATTTCCTTTGCCACCTGATATCAGTAATTGGGATTGAAATGGAGTATCAGGGAATGGTGTTGAAGTTGAAAAAATGGGTGCGTAGTATATAGGAGAGCATGCAAGGCTATGAAAAGTGGAAATGCCTAGCGAGTTCAAATGGGAAGTAGGGAAGGTTTATAGATAGTAAGGATTGACTGAAAGGAAAGAAGGCATTTGTGAGTGATCAAAGACAAAGAGAGATGGGGACTGATCACGCTGGTATACGGAGAGAGAGGAGAGAATGGTGTTGGTTCAACATGGGACAAAGAAAGAAGGGCATGAGGTTGACCGGGAGAGAGAGAGAGAGAGAGAGAGAGAGAGGCGTGGAATTCTGGGAGATTATTGGGAGTAGGAAATGAAAAACGACGTGACGATCATGAGGCTTATCATGAGCCTCATCACACCTCTCCCCTTTTTCCTTGTCATTTATTGTTTCCTTCACGTCTCGTGCCTTTCACACTAATTCTCAATCCGAACTGCTCCTCTCTCTCTCCTCCCTCCTCCCCCTTCCTTTGTCCACCACTTCACTCTCTCCCCCCCCCCTTCTGTACGGACCCCCCCACCAAAAAAAAAATTCACCTTATTCATATCCAGCCACATATTCATACACCAGCTTCCTTGCCCAATCACATTTCGTATAGATCATATCAATATCAATACTCAACATCATATCTTTTACCCTGGCAATGTGAGATTCACATATCCTTCGTTAGTTTATAATTTTGTTAATATCTGGGCAAACCCATATTATATGATTGGCATGCAAAATTGTAAACTTTTGAAGAGATAGCCAAAATAGCTGCCACCCATTTGGAATCTTCTTCGTCTTGTCCTGTCCCAAGCAAATCTATCTCTCCATCTCCCCCTCTCTCTGTGTGGCTTGGTTGGCATCTTTTTCTCTCTCTATGCTCTTTTTTTTTTTTTTTTTTTGTTAAATAGTGGTTCGGGGGGTAAGAGTTAAGACGTCTCTCTCTGCCTCTCTGTGATTGCCTCTTAGATATAGGGCCTTGGTCATGATGGTGGAATGACAGTGCAGGGCTGATATAGAATTTGAAAGCTATAATTGTTTAATTATTTCAAGCTTTTTTGTTGGGGACAGGGCCTACCCTTCTGCAACTTCTGACCCTCCTACTATTTATATGTATCTTATTTATTGTGTGCATGCAAAATATGTAATGTGAGTACATGCAAAAACTACAGAATAATGCTTCCACCATCTACTGTATATGTCTGAATTCCATTAATTAAAAGCCCTAATCACCTCTCATTTCTGCTCACCAAACCCAAAACCAGTAGAAATAAATGCTGTAAAAGTGTTCCCCTCTGATCAGACTCGGATCTCTTTATGCTTGACCTGCAACCACCTCACAGCGTCATATTTTAGGCTTGATTAGGGAGAATGTTTCCCCCTAAAACCCTTGATCAACTAACCATTATTCTTTATCCTTACCCTGTTTTATAATTTACAGATATTGACAGTTCTCAATATCTTAACGCCTCCATCCCCAAAGTTTAACCAGACCAGCGCACTAGTTTTTTTTTTTTTCATTTAATGGAGGCCTCTTTCTTTCTCCCTCACTCACTCAATCGGTGAAACAGAACCATTAAAGATATAATGAGAATCTACACACATCAATAGAAGAAGCAAATAATGAATATATGTGGATAGTTGCTGTCGTTCATACCTTGGAAAAAGGGTAGAGTATAATATATGGGTACACAAACAGGATCATACACGCAATGTCATGCCTTGTTTTCAGAAAAATTATGGTGACACTTGTCTTAGTCCTTCCACTCATTTCTTTCTTTCCCAAGACTATGGCTATACATTATTGTTACCATGACAAATCATTGAAGCATTTACATTGGCATGGAATAGTAGTCTAGAGAATATATGGTGCTTGCATCCCCCCCCCCCAAAAAAACAAATAGCCAAAAAAAAATTAATTTGATGGGTTGCAATTTTAATCAAGTGGCGTCATTATGATGTTGAATTTCTCTAGGTTTCTCAAATTTTGAAGCCAGACGTATATACACAAATATAATCAAGTGGCGTGGACTATATAGGCATCCTCCACGGGCTTGAAACCATTAGTAGAAAACTAGAAATCCAATTAGACCTTGTTTTGTGGGAAGTGCTTGGAACTTTCACAGGCCGAACCTTCTGGTCTCTGGTTTTGGGCTTCTTCCCATTCCTGGTGAAAGTTGCTTCACTTAGGCTTATGCCTATTTGAGTTTATGGATTGGTTGTCTTTGGGACAAAAGATTTATTTTACTCCTGCGCACTGCCATTTGAATTTTTATATTGGTTTATCTTAATGTATTTGCAATAATTATAGCATCTATGGTTTGTTTGTATTGGACTTAATTTAATCATGATCGTGAATTGTTACTTCAACGTAAACAAAAGTGATCCTTGTTATAAAACACCGTCCAAATAAAATCAGTCGGTGGAGACTCTGCATATATTGACAAGAAGAAATCCATTTTGGTCCTACAACATGCCATGACCGTACCCTTGATATCATCAAAAACAGATGCTGACACCATTTTTTAAGACTAAAATGGTTGCTAAAACTGAGTGTTCTAACTTGTAATTGAATTAAAACTCAATTGTTTTTAATTTAATGAAACAAAGATAATATTGTTTCGTCCGTGACACAGACGACGTACCCCAGCCAAGTCAAACCAGAAACAAAAGCTTGATGGATCAAACTTAACCACTGGTTGCAATGATAAATGAAAATATAGGCGTCACATGTAGAGTGGGAAATTAAATCAGAGATAGTGAAAATAAAATAAGCCAAGAAGCATTGACCTTAATGTTACCCAAAAAAGGGTACTGTGTTCTGCTTACACGGTTGTCAACGTCGCTCATCAACTTATTATGGTGATTTGAGCATAACAACATTTGTAGCCCAAAGAAAAAGTATTTTGTTCTGCAGGCATGGCAAGTGGACAAATTTAAATTAGGTGAAACTTACCTATATTTATATATGAATATGCTTGCTCCTCTGTCAATTTTTGTAAATAGATTTTTTTTCCCCCGTTTGTGTAAGAGAGAGGAAGAATAAGAAGAAAACAATGGATATGTACTTAACCGGCCTGTTAGTTAAGCCGGCCGGGACTAGGGCCAACAGTTACAAATGGCGGTCAGTGATGCAACTGTGCACTAACAGACACGTTTCCTGAATCTCGCTCCAAAGGAAGCAGGCCTCCACCGTCCGATGTCATCTTCACCCTTCATTCTTAGGGGCATTCCTGTAATTGTCCTCTTGGGATCTTTCTGGTTGCTATCATTATATAACGACCACCACCATGGCCTTTGTTCCAGGCACTTGTTAGCAGGTGAGTGACAGTTGAAATATCCACGCAGTTCCAATATTACCCCCGGTGAGTTAGGCGAAAATGCGGGAGATTCTTCACATCCAGGGAGGGCAGTGTGGGAACCAAATAGGATCAAAGTTCTGGGAGGTGGTATGCGATGAGCATGGCATAGACCCAATAGGACAATACACAGGAGAGTCAGAGGTTCAGCTTCAGAGAGTGAATGTTTACTTCAACGAGGCAAGCAGTGGGCGTTACGTGCCAAGGGCGGTGCTCATGGATCTGGAGCCGGGCACCATGGATGCTATCCGCACCGGCCCTTACGGCCAGATTTTCCGACCCGACAACTTCGTCTTCGGCCAGTCCGGTGCCGGCAACAATTGGGCCAAGGGTCATTACACTGAGGGTGCTGAGCTAATTGATTCCGTCCTTGATGTTGTCCGGAAGGACGTTGAGAATTGTGACTGCTTGCAAGGTAATAATTACGTGCTTTAATTTCTCCTCTATGATCTGGTCAGTCAAAGTGAATCGTTAGTTTTATATTTATACTGACTATCTTTGTTGGGTGCCATAATTTTAGGATTTCAGGTGTGCCATTCCCTGGGAGGTGGAACAGGTTCTGGAATGGGAACTCTGCTCATTTCAAAAATCAGAGAGGAATACCCAGATCGAATGATGCTTACTTTCTCTGTTTTTCCATCTCCAAAGGTGTCCGACACGGTGGTTGAGCCTTATAACGCTACACTTTCTGTTCACCAGTTGGTGGAGAATGCTGATGAGTGCATGGTCCTTGACAACGAAGCACTCTATGACATCTGCATCAGAACTCTCAAGCTCGCCACGCCAAGCTGTAAGTATACACAGTATTTTTTTATTGTTTTTTTTTTTGGAGTGAAAAGGGTAATTGTATTAATCACGAACTGAAACTATGTACACGAGTAACAACTTTACACGAGGGAGCGTATACACAGTATATTATCCTTGTGAGCCCGTGATTCGAACTTCTTGACGAGCAATATAATATCTATATTTATATATCTCGTTCCCCTCCAGTTGGAGACTTGAATCATCTGATATCGGCAACTATGAGTGGAGTTACTTGTTGCTTAAGATTTCCGGGGCAGCTCAACTCAGACCTGCGGAAGCTAGCTGTGAACTTAATCCCATTTCCTCGACTTCACTTCTTTATGGTGGGTTTCGCTCCTCTCACATCTAGAGGATCACAGCAGTACCGTGCACTGACTGTACCCGAACTCACACAACAAATGTGGGATGCCAAGAACATGATGTGTGCAGCTGATCCGCGCCATGGGCGTTACTTGACAGCTTCGGCCGTGTTCAGAGGCAACATGAGCACAAAAGAAGTAGATGAACAGATGTTGAATGTTCAGAACAAGAATTCATCCTATTTTGTTGAGTGGATTCCCAATAATGTTAAGTCTAGTGTCTGTGACGTACCCCCCAAAGGTGTTGCCATGGCTTCAACTTTTGTTGGGAATTCAACCTCCATACAGGAAATGTTTAGGAGGGTGAGCGAACAGTTCACAGCCATGTTTAGGAGGAAAGCCTTCTTGCACTGGTACACTGGAGAAGGAATGGATGAGATGGAATTCACTGAAGCAGAGAGTAACATGAACGATCTTGTTGCAGAGTATCAACAGTATCAGGAGGCCACGGCCGAGGAATATGGCGATTATGAGGAGGAAGAACAAGATGGAGGCGCTGAAACCTGAAGGTGTTCACCCAACCTCCTATTTCGCATGTTGCAAGCATTAGCAAAACAATAACTCGGTCTTATTGCCATTTTATCTGTTCAGTGGCATTGTTTAATTTGGTGGTGGTTTGTTTAGCTGGCTGTACGTGTGTCCGTTTTGAGTTTTCTGGGCTTACCACTGTAAGAGGTGCTACTTCTATATATTATTTCCTTTGACTCTCGCTGTAGTATGATAAGAGTTTTGATGGCATTTAATCCGGTAGTTAGCTTAAGTGACGACAGAACCGGGGTTCTCTTTTCTGGTCACCTCCACTGAAGCTTTGAGTGGCCTCCCTTGTTGGGGGATTTTCAGAACAATTTACCACTTAAACACCCGTTAGGGGAACGGGGAAAAGAATCTAGCCCGACCGTTAAAGATTTGGGGTGGATGAGGATGAAAAGATAATTACATTGCTTACAATTATAGTAATCCTGGAGCTGAGAAAAGCAATTTAGTTCGACGTTGAAGATGCAGGATTTGTGTTCGGTGGAAGCAATAAGAATAAGAATCCTCATTCCCTTCCCACATTCCCTTCCCTGCTCATCCTTGCTCATCCTAAATAAAAGAGGTTTTTCTTTCTTTTTTTTTGAAAAATACTCTATTCACTAAAAATCAATTAGGTCAAGATATTAAGAAAATATTTCAAATATTGGGTGTTGTGTTGTAGGAAAAATATTTCTGAAAGGAGGATTAGAAATTAATTAATTTGAAATACAAGGGAACAAAAATATTTTAGGGTGCAACATACACTTTAATCCAAATAAATAAAAATTTAAAAAAAATTAAAAAAAAAACTAAATTAGGGGGATGGGCGCGACATGCGAACCTAATAACAGTCCCACAAATAGGGCACGCATCCAAAGCTCAAGTGGTTTATCTTGTGTGACAACACGAAACGACGTAGTTTAATCTAAGACGCGAAATAACATGATGAGATAACATCACATGATTACATCAACCCACGCCACATGATGAGAGTGAAGCATCATTTCTTAGTCGCAACGAACCAGCCCCATATATGCTCACCAGATGCACCCCTCTTCTTCTTTGCCTTCCACTTTTCATCCATTTCATTGTACTCCTCCTGAAGTTAAGAATCAAGAATGAGTACCTCAAAGTTCAAAGAAAAAAGTCTCCCAAGGGCACATAAGAAACTAACCTCAGAGAAGTCACAAATGAAGCTGTCCTTGTTGTTCTCAAGGGCATTCAACTCCTGCTGCAGAGTTTTCATGAACTGGAGTGTACAAGCAATAATTCTGTTAGAACTCCCTAAAAACAAAAAATAAAATTTAAATGTGGAGCAAAGGAAAGACAAACCAGATTAGTTTGGTCCTCAGCAATGACATCATCAAATCCAGCATTCTGGATCATCTGCACACGATTTTTAATCCATCTTGTTATAATGTTACGTCAAAAACAAGTTAATTGGCAAATTCAATCAAATCAAAATGGGCATAATGGAAGGCCAGATCATGACATTAACAGAACATGCAACATACTCGACGATAAGCTTTCAAGTCATGGAGATAATATCCTCCTTTCTTGATGCACTCAGCATATTCCGCTGACGGACCTCCAGCACTTACACAGTAATCAGTGATTATGAGTTTACCTCCAGGCTTCAACCACTTGTAAAATGACCTGAACAATGTAGGTTTATCCTGTAAAAACACACAAAAGTTTGCAGAAAGTTACTATCATGATACAATACAAACTGTCGTAACAGATAGGGAGGGGATTATTGCAGTTCGTATGTTAATAACATAACGGGCTAAAGCAAGGTAGTTAGGGCTGTTCTGTGCTGTTGCACACAAACTCTACCTCGAGTCAGTAAGAGAGGTAAAGCACCCCCGAAAAAGGTGTGAATGGAATATAAGATTTGTTGGAATTGGGATTCTGTGCCTTATTTATCCATGTTCTTTAAAGGGCAATGACATGCACAGTATAAAATCTGCTATTATTAAGATGGATTATGTTTGGCTTATTTGACCACCTTGCAGGAGACTTAAAAGGATAACAGATATCAGTTCCGTGTTATAAAGCTTAGAGTTGAAAAGATCCAAAGTTTTTGAACAAAAAGGAAGTTCCTCACCTGGATGTGTAACATGGTGTCACGGGTGTAGATTACATCAAATGTCCCCTCAGGATATATTTTTTTAGTGCAATCAACACATTCAAATTCAACTGAGCATTTGAGTCCAATAGCACGTTCCATGGCAAGAGAAATCATATTAATGGAGAGGTCAATGCCAACAACCTCAACATCAAAATTCTCAGCCATGTAAATGTCGCCTCCCCCAATACCACACCCGACATCTAGTACTTTCTGACCTGGCTTTAGTTCCAACTTCTTCACAATTTCTTTCGTTGTTTCTGCACAAGCAATAGGCACCCTTACAGATTAGAACTACAAAAACATCTGCAAAAGCACCTCAATGTGCTGGTTTAAAAACAGTGAAAATCGCCAGAAAAATTAATATGCCGGAGAGACACAGTTTAATCAGTTTAAGAGCAAAATTTCTTCATTCATTAGCAGATCTCTTACATGCACACAGGCATTATTTTCTTAACCTGAAGTGCAACTGCCACTATTTTTACAGAAAAGGAAGTGCCATCAGATAATTGTGGTACAAACCATTTGACTGCTTTTCAGTCAGTCAGCAAGTTCAGTTTCATTATTGACCAAAAAAAAGAAATTCAGTATCTTTCACTCTTATGCCCAGGTGATAATTAGGTAAGATTATTCTTGAGGAAATTTTTTAAAAAAACTCATACTTCTATTCTATTTGAATTGCGGAAACTTAAAAATCGTGATTGAATAGCAAGTCAACGATGGGGGGATGAAATTAGTACACACCTATTCCTCCTGTGCTCACAAAGCCTTGTCCATAAACACACTCATATTTTAAGACACCCTTGTGATTATATTCAACACTATCAAGAAACCGCTGGAATCCCCTATCATCCTGTGACGAAACTTTTTGCCAGATCCAGCAAATCTGCATAACAGAGATATTGTAAAATATATCGGTCAACTGAATAAACAGAAATTGAAGATGACAACAATAAAGAGCTCCATCTACTTGCCTGGTTTTGATTCTTCTTATTTCGCACATAGGCTCCAATGCATTTGCAGCCAACAAGAGAAAGTTCAAAAGAGTTTCCAGAATCATCATTCATATGGCACTCTTTAAATAACTGCCAAAAAAAAAAAGACTCTTTCATTCAGGTCACATTTGATATTAAAAGGTTCGATTATGGCAATAAAGGCTCCTTATTATGTCTGAGTCTGACAGTTAATCAATGTGAAATAAAAGCAATGACACTCCAAATGGGACCTTAATAAATGCCATGCTCTTCGTTCCATCCAGCATTTTTTTACATTGACCTAGTAGGAAAGATAGATTTACATTAAAGAGCAAACCTTTGTGTAAAACCTGGGTTCCCTATAATGAGTCGGGTTGTATTTTCTCTTCGAATCTCCAGATTGGTGAAAACAAGATTCTCTAAAAAACAGATATCCCCCAACCTTTAACCATTTGACCATCTTTTCTGCCAATTTCTCAACCTGATAAATCAAGGAAAAATAAAAGCCTTTATAAATAAGAAAATAGTGAGCAAGGAAGCGATATTACCCAATCATCAAATATCAAACAGTGACAACAGAATCTATGATGATATTCAACTCAATCTTTGAAAAAAAAATGAAGAATAAATCTTATTTAATAACTAAACTCATTAATGCAAGCATCTTCAACTATAGATAGAAACAGAACCAGAAGGAAACGATCAGAAGAAAGCATAACAACAGAATATAAGTGTAAGAGTAATTTCCATCCCAGCAGCTATTACAAAAAACCACAAACCATCACTTTACATAGATTCTGCTAACTTCAGCGGACCTTAATTGATCATAATACCATAAGAAGTTTGTGCTATTTTTTATAGAATTAAAATTTTAAAAAAAAAATACCTCTTGATCTGAAAGGTACATAAGCAACCAGTTGGAGAATATCAGATCAACTGATCCTTCAGAAATATGCAAGTCTGGAGATGTAACATCAGCGCACATAAACTTGACATTCTTATAGTGTCCGTTGATGCTTTCATTCTGCAGAAAAGGTACGATATCTAAGATTTAAAGCATCTTACAAAGAGGAGAAGTATAGCTTTTGGTTTGAGATCTATCACACAGCATCAAGAGGCTGATCATACCTTTTTTATTGCACTCTCAATGAAGTCTACAGCAACCAACTGACCAGCCTTCTGAGCCAATTCGCCTGTAAATCGTCCAATACCTGCTCCAAGTTCTAAAACTGACTTTCCTTCATAAGCTGGTAGTAAGGATAGCACCTATGTGGACAGATTTAGTGGAGTTAGTGGTTACAAAAGCACTGGCTCTGATGTCTAATAGAGAGAAAGGGAACAAAGAAAAGAAAGGGGAACAAAGTTAGCAAGCCTTGTATGCTGCTTTCCGTAGAGACAATTAAATTCAACAAATTTTTTAACATGGGGTATCCATGGGTCTAAAACAACGAAGTACCGAAGAACTGGTCACTTTTCTTGGAAAGACAAAATTAGAGTCCAAATAGCGGGGAAGAAATTATTAACGTGGATGAATGGAAAAGAAGAATACCAGAAAAATCTAATTAACTATATGTGTCATCTTACCTAAGGCTGAAAACATACTCTACTACAGTGTTTTATCTGCTATAGAAAGCACTCAACCAACAGTAGGTGGAACAAGAATGTTAGAGTAACAATTTCAAGAAATACATCAAGCATCCAGAGTCCTCCCCGCCCCGGAGGAGGGGAACACAATCTTCTTTCATTAAATAGTTGAAAATTGGGAGTAAATTTAGAGAATATAACAGTTCACCGTCTGATGATTTGAACTAAAATTAGTTCGCCTCAATGGTTTAAATAGTGGCAAGCAACCCCATTTGATTTGTTTTATTACTTCCTAAATACTTATGAGATTTTCAATTTAAACACACAATCCTCTTTCACTTATAATTTGACCTTTTGAAGAGTAATTAAAAAAACTGAACATGCAAGTTTCAAAACACTCGGCCATTTGGTTTGTTTGGTTGTTGAGCCCACTTTTTCAAACTTTAAGATAGTAAATTATGCTAAAAATCAATAGTGAAGATTTATTCAAAAAAAATTAAAAGCAAAGAAGCAAACCGAACGGGTCACTGACATGCTTCAGAACACCGGCCTATTCATTCCGGCCAGATGCCATAGGTAAATCAGAACTTACCGAAATCTAATATAAAAAATTCTAATAAAAAAAGATTTGACTGCGGTACTTTCAAGCATGATAGAATCACTGAAAATATGTGACGTAGCCAAAAGAACGACAAATTTAGAAACGTACTTCGGGACGTTCCTCCTTATCAAGATCTGATGCCTTCGAATCAAGCATCATTGCCTCAACGGACAAATCCGCTGTGTGCTCTATCCAGTAAGTTTTCTGAACCTGACGCTCGTCCAGACCTGCGGAGGAACAAATTGGGACCAAATCTAAGTTCCCACATGGAAAGATCCAACAAGAAGAAGCCCAAATAAAAGTCATGAAGGAGGTTATACCTTGAGGCGCCATCGAGGCCATTGCAGAAAATGCGAGAGGGAAAACGAAGCGATTCAGGAAGTGAAATCCGCTGAGAGGGGAATGAGGGGTATCGAGAGACAAGGGGGAGCTGAATTTAACTACCCTCGATGGCGAGTCTGGACCTTGTGAAGCTCCTGGATCTTCGGTTGTAAGCTCTGCCTCTCTGCTGCATTAGCTTCCTTCGCCGAATGTTTCGATTTTGGACAATCCACAAAGCAAACCCTGGATTTATAGAGGCTCAATGTGGGAATTTTCCTCCCCTCAAATTTCCCCACCTTTATTAATTTTTTAGGGCTTTATTAATTTACGCTAATCAGCGGGCGTGGTGAGAGAAAGAGAGAGATCTAGAAAAAAAAATGCAAAAACAAAAGAAAAGAAACAGGCAAACGGCAAGGGCGCAGAAATGATTCTTTGAACTGAATCTAGATCGGTATCTCATTGCATCAATGATTCCTCGCCACGTGTTTTATGAGGCCCCGCCGTGTTTCCCCATCTTGCTTATTTTAGTTCGTACCAATTTGGAGCTTCTGAATACCCAAAATAGAAAATAAACCTTATATTTTTTATTAAAATACTCCTCCTCCAGTCATTATAGTATGATGTAATTGGCCAATTGGTATTAATTGTAAATGTGAGACACATTTCATATATTTTTTTTAAATTAATTAATTGAAGAGAAAGAAAAATTAAGGAAGTTAATTATACTATTTAAAAAAATGCATATTATATTAAATAATTTTTTTAATTTAATTAAATTATTAGTTAACTAATCTTACATTAAAGTTGTGAGGAGTATTTGGTATTTTAGATCTGTCCCATTTAAATTGAGGGTTTTAATAGAGGCGGCACTAATCGGGATCAGGGTGAGTATAGCCACAAATGGCGGCATACACGCTACATTCAAAGTATTTCAGAATAACATGGGAAGATAAATCTAAAAAAAAAATTATTCAGATAAAAAAAATTGTTGCAGATGAATCACATGTAATCGTCAATTTAAATAGTTCAAAAAAAATTGACCTGAAAATAGTTCAAAGATTAGTTAAGCATTTTTTATTTTATTTTTATGCATAATTAAAGTTTAACCCGATCGAATTCATTCTGGCGAGGTGCTTATGAATAACTCATAAAATGACTGAAAATAATATACATTTGAATTTTATTTTTTATGTTTATTTGAATCTTATATTTTAATTAGGGGTAAAAAAAATCAATTAATCAACTAGAGAAATTACAAAATGTCCATGATACTCTTCCAGTCTTTCTCAGTCTCATTCGCTGTGATTTATTTAGTGAAAAACGAGACCCAGAATTTGTCCATTGCCTGCAACGAACTCAGAGTTTATAGGAGTTGTGGATAATTTAATCATTAGATTTACTATTTCTAGTCCTTATTATTATGAAGTATAAGCACATTTTCATAAATTAAGAAAATAAATTTAAATTATTAATATTTTTAAAAATTTCAACATGACCTGAACCAAAGAAAAAACAAGCGATACCAAAGAAAGAAGTTAATGCAATGATAAAAATTTATTAATATTGAAATATAAGTAATTATTCTAAGAATTAATTAACCACGATAGACTATTAAAGTAATCAATTTTTTTTTTGGCAACCTATGTATGGAGGATAATACCCTTATTGTCCTCTTTCTTATTATATTCTCATAATCTCATCTCTATTCTTAGATTGGATAGCTTAGATTTAATATTTTATAAATTAAATTTTTTTTCTTAATTGCAATTATGAATAGTATAAATAAGATTTTAAGAGTTTAAATTTACTTATTTATATTTATAGAAATAATTTTATAAAATATTGAATTAAAATCATTTATTATTTTAATTTAAAAGTAAATATGAGATTATGAAAAAAAATTACAGTTAGGTTCCAAACAAAAAATAAAATTAAAAAAAAATGGTCTTTTGAAAACTCAAAATAAAAAAATGATTTTAAAAATGTATCAATAAAACCCCTAAACTTATCAATAAGGGGCATATTTCTTAAATTGTTAATAAGACTTTTTTGTGTTTTAAAATTTTTAAAAACTTTTTTTTTATTTTATATGTTGTTTTGGATCTGATAATAATTTTAAGAAAGAAATAAAGGAGACAAGGGGCAGGAACCCAACCCACTGTGAACCTATGCAAGTAATAAAAGATCCATACCACGACAGGGATCTTTAGTTTTTTTCTTGTATGTTTGTCTTTTTCTGCCGGAAAAGACAACGATCTTCAAAATTTCAATTTTTTTAATATAATCTCTTGTCTTTGTATAACACTCAATTTAAAATATAAAATAAATATATTAAAAATAAAGATAATAAAAATAAAATATTTTCTCAAAACATTGTATTCCTCTTGATCTCACTACTTTTTCATGATAAATCATTTATTTTATATTTCATAACAACTTGACACGTTTGTTCCGATTGTGACGGATCATATAGTTTGGGAGCAAAAGATTTCAAATTCAAATAAACTTATTATTTATATATATTTTTAAATTTTTAAATATAAAAATATCTAGTTTAGAATAATATTGGAGTAGTATTTTAATTGCAATCAATCATATGATGGGCGTGAGATTCCTTGCGGGCAGGCCTGGGCGGCAGCATCACGTGATCTATTCATTTATTCCTGGGGGCACCACCTCGGATCCGAATTATTTTGGGGGCCACCTCCAATGCTCATAAATGAGAGCAAGAGGGAAGTTTCGGTATTAGGAGGGCTGATTGATTAATTAGGATCAATAGTTCATTATCATTAAGCATAATTTAGATCTAATTTAAGTGATTTAAATGATTAGATACGATTAGTTTTGATAATGTCAAATATTAAGAGTAAAAAGTTCACATATTGTATTTATTTTATATTTTGACTAACTACTGTATTTAATGTAAAATATATTGTATATTAGTCAAACAAATATTCAAAAATATCAAGTTGAATTATGGAGGAAGATTAAGAAGGGATTGAAAAATGAAATTTTCAAATATGCAAGAAAACAAATAAGTGATTAAATTGATGAACAAGAGGAAGAAGAAAAAGAAAGATATTAAATAAATAATAACTTGCAAAATATAATGAGAATACCAATATTCAAGTCCTTATATTTAATATTAGAAATCTCTGTGATAAAATGAAAGTTGGAATGACTCAATTCGAAATTAAAATACCTTGAAGCTATTTCATATCAACTCAAGTGAAATTTGATATCACTCAAATGACACTTCATATCACTCGAGTAGCACTTTATTTTCACTCAAGTGGCACCTCTACAGGTAATTTTTATTTAATTCACTTGAGTTAATAAAGAATCGCTCTAGTGATTATTTAATTTCAGCACACTCTGTTGTGCTTTGTTTTTGTTCAACATAATAAATGTTTGGTATTTTGGACATATATCTCTAATCACATATCCAATTGAGTTGAAACTTATTTCATATAAAACTAGACTTCCAATGTGTCACATAGACATTAAAATCAACGTCAAAAGAGTTCAGATGGAAGTTTTGTGAGTTTTGGAAGATGACATTCAAATCACAGCTAGTTTCTAAAACAGGTTCGTTATTTTGGACATATCTCCCAAACCACACATCCGATCCAGATGAAACTTTATTCATATGAAACTATACTTAAAGGAGATTTCAATGGATATATCATTTGTCAAATTTGGAGTTATATTTGAAGTAGTATGCCTTCTGGAAGCTGACGCTCAAAAATTCAAAGACTGTCCAAAACAGTGACACTATTTGGATCATAACTTTCAGAATACAATGAGTTTGGAAGTGATTCTTTTTGCATTGGAATGTAGACAACAAAAGTTTTCCGATGATAGGTAATTTGTCATATTTAGAGTCAAAATGACTTGAGATCACTCGAGTGATGACTTTAGATCATTCGAGTGATACAATTGAAAAAAGCTTCAAACGCACTCTGCCATATTTTGAAGGGAATCACTTAAGTGATAGCCTTGCATTACTTGAGTGACCGCTCAAGTGATGAAGTCAGAAATTTTGTCCAAACTCTGCCAAGTTTTGGAGGGATCACTTGAGTGATGCTTCTCAGAAAATAGAGCAACGCTTTGTAACTTTTGAAAATCGTTGAAATGATTGTATAACTTATTGTTCTTACTTATAATCACTCTAACACTTCATTATACTAGTGATTAAACTTTTTTCAGGTAGTCAAACAAGGATTAACACACAAATTATAAAAATGACATTTTTGTCAGAAACTTCCAACGGCTAGTTCGACGGTCTTATTTTGTAAGCCGATAGAAAGGAAAAAAGCTCAATGTTCATATATCTTCATCAACTATAAAAGGAGAGACATTCAACATAAATAAATACACGAGAGCCTACATGCACAATGTTGAAATGTCGAAACTTCGAATCTTAGCAAAAGCTCTATAATCATACTCCTACCATGTACTTCAATGTTAATAATCAATTATTTCATATAGAGAGAAGTATGCTTCCATTGTAATCATTTTATCTTGTAAGAGTTACTCAAGGCTGGGGATCTTGAGTGGAAAACATATTGTATCCTTACAGTTTGTAAAGAGGAGTTGTTATCTCAATGTGAAAATTGTAAAGGTTTCACAAGTATCTGAATCAAACTTGTGAGATAGTAGTAGTTCTCAAGTATCTGGTTAAACTTGAAGGAGATAGTGCATTGAAATCTTAAGAGGAGCTTAAAGATTGAACGTAGGTCATCGTGGATTGGACCGAGTCAGGATAAATCACAGTTTTGCATTATTATCTTCTCTAAGCTCTTATATTTTTAGCATATATTATTTAAATAACTTATTGTTGATTTTTGTTTGATTACATTCATATTTATTATTTTCACAGAGATGCAAAAAGATTTCCAAAGCTTTTAAATTTGTATCATACACTCAATTCACTCTCCTTTTGGATATCAGCCGATTCTAACATAAATTATTTTTTAGTTTTCTTTTTTCAAAATTTGTTAATATGAATGTAATCTAAAATAAAAATAATCTATTAGTTGTCAGTTTTTTTTCTTTAAAAAAAATCATTTGAAGTCCACAGTGCTTGTTATTGCAATAAACACTAAAATCGATTGAGTATGAGGCCTTGAAGGCCACGTATACTTCCCTCAACTCAAATCATTCACTTCAGAGAGGTGTTTTTCCTTGAAAAAAGCACACACTTCACTTTTATACCTGACGATTCTTTTACCACTTTTAAATGATGATTAATGACACAATAACCAATAGTATTAGTTTAGAGAAAATACTATCATAAAAAAAAATATTTTTCCATATATTACAGAAAATTGAAAAATAATTTATACTAATTATTCATTATGCAACTTGTTCTTAATTTTAGTATATACTCGGGAGTACTACAATAACATTATACTAAATTTTCTCATGCACTTCCCTAATTAAATAGTTAATGTCTTATAAATAATATGACTGGTTATAAATTTTATGCAGACTCTTGACCTTTTTTTATAAAAGGTAAATGAGAGTTTTTTGTCTAAATATAATTAACGGATATCCATTATCTTGTGCATTTATTAAACCTTCCTTTTTTTTTTTGCCATATTAAAACTTCGTTTTTTACCTTATTTAAGTTAACATCGTTATACGGCCAACATATTAGACAATTAATATGATATTTAAAAAAAAACGAACGTTAAGCATATTTATTTATTTTAACTGCATTATCTGATTAGATTGCATGAGATGGCTATTTTTGTATAGATAGATAGACACAGGCCTGTATAGAGCGACTTCATGTAAATGACACAATATTTTTAAAATTAAATTTTTATTATTTTTTGATATTATGATATGATATTTAGGTTGGGGGTACTTGAAACTCATAAGAATTTAATAAGATCTTATACCACTAGAATAACTGTGTATTGATTAAAAAAAACTAAACGGCTATTATTAAACAACGCTACTCTTTAGAGCTTGTGGATATTAATTATGTTTTGTCAAAAATAAAAATAAAAAAATTCTATGCTAACATTTTATTTTATTTTTTGTTACACAGGGTATCCATTGAAAGAATCCGATGATTAATCCTTCAAATACTATTAAGCCTAACATAAACACGACTTTCCCAAAGAATTCGAATTCTACGCTAACATTGATAATAGAAGATATCCGTTCTATATACATCACCACATATTTGGAGTTTTGTTTTCACAGCTTGGGCCGAGCTCTCAAAATGTTATTGGTTCCCCAGCGCTACAAATGAACTTTACGACGGACTTGACATCTTAATAAGGAATACCAAAGCAAAGGCCCAGATGACGGGCCGATTCGGTGGAAATACTTTTATTTCTGTCCTACTTCTGAATCATTATTGGGCCAAAACATGTAGCCCAACATTGAAGCCCAAATCCATTACAGAATGGAGTTCAGATTTGAGAGGAGAGTGAGGGTTGCTTGACGGACAAGATTTGGGTGGGGCCCAAGTTGCTCCAATCAGCAACTTCTCATTTGTCCCTCACCCGTTAACTTTCTCATTATTTCATTTGCTCATTCTTCTGCTCCCCCTCTCATACTATCGTCCACCTATATCTCCCCTTCTACATAACGACACGCTTTATAAAACTTCCAACCACTTCTTGCTTATTAATCCCAAGCCTTCCTTTTGACTCCTCCTCTTTCATTTCCAAAAACTACACTTCATTGTTTGATTACACCATGCATGTATATCTCATTATCTTGTCCTTCTTTTATGTTTGGGAGCTGCCACTTCAACAGCATGCATCTGGCTAAACTCTAAACCCTATTGAGTTCAAGTCTAATTAATTATAAGGCAATGCAATGATAAATATATAATAGTAAACTTTGATCAAATATATAATACTCTACTTTTTCAACTAAAAAACAAAAATCACAGGCACTCGCAGTAAGTACTACTTATGTAACGTCTATGCATCGAAACCAAGTACGCTGTTTCATATAAGGGCCCACAGGGTGATATATATATATCAGCTATGTAGTTAGGCCACAGTGGCCAGTTTGAGCTGGTTTCTTTTTTTTTTTTTTTGGGCCCCCCTTTTGCGGCAGGCGAAAGCTAATTAAGCAGCGCCCAAGGTTTAGGTTCTGGTGCGTCAAAGTTGTACGAAAGAGGGGCTTCTTTAAATACAGTAAAGTGGCTTTTATATAGAAAATGAGATGAGTTAAGGCTGCTTAGCACATACTGCGAGACTGCAGAATTTCTGGGTTGGAAGTGATCAGACTTCCACGAATGGGATCGCCTCGAAAATTACTCCTAAAGAGATGACATATTATATACTTAGATTTGATATATAGTGTGTGTTTGGCAAACCTAGAAAAGCACTTTTTTTCATCAAAACTTTGGTTTCTTAAAAATGAATCTAAACACTTGAAAAACTGAAAAAGCACTTTTTTTATGTAAAACCATGGTTTTAAAAAATGCTACTTTTTTCCAATTTTTAGGTAGTTGAAATTTATGGGTTGTCTTTTTTGGGTTGTTTTCCAATTTTCCCCAAATCCATCTATTCCCCAAAAAAAAAAAGTTGCTACTCCTATCTTACTTGAGAGGAAAAAAGGGAATAAATAATAACAATAATAATATATTCCTTTTTCTTTTTTTTTATTTAGAAAACTTTCAATTATTATTGTTCTTTTTTTAGACTTAAAATTTTTTATTTTAAATTGAAATCCTACATACGTGGTCCAGATTTTCCATGGTTTTGGAAGAATCACCCATAAGCTTGATTTTCATACTTGTGGGACCTACATTCATCTCTCTCCTTTATCTTTTTTTTTGAAATTCCTATAAATTTAATTAAAAAATATAGCAATTTAATTAAAAAAATTTAATGATAAATATTTAAAAAAATTTAAAAATTTAATTTAAAAAATTTAGAAATTTAATTAAAAATATTTATTTTGACTATATTAAAAAAGTTAGTTAAATTAATTAATATCATATATAAATAATTTTTTTTGTATTTATTAAAAAATTTAATGTTAAATATAAAGGTAAATGTGCAAATTTAAAAACCAAGCTTTTTATGAGAGGCGTCTGGTATAAATAAGTTTTGGAAGGGAAAAAAATAATAATGAATGATTAAAAAGGGTGCAAATTTAACAGAATCGTTAAATTTGATCTAACACCGTTAAGAGTTTTATTCTCTTATTGTTAATAAAATATAACCTTGTACTTTATGTGTAATTATCACAAAAGTTAATGTCTTTTTTAGTAATTTGACCACTAAAAAGTGATTTATAACCTAATATCCAAACATTCATCTTATTAAAATTACTTTTATATATAAATGTTTTATATAATTTATTAATACATATATGTTTGAGCTATTTTGTATGATGTTATATAATTTCCCAATGTTATAATTTTAATTTTTTAGACAAATTTATTTAATTTTAGGTATTATTATGAAATTTAATGTTGAAAATATTTAAAATAAAATCTTATCTTTTTATATGTAATTATCACAAAAGCTAATGTCTTTTTTGGTAATTTGACCATTAAAAAAGTGATTCTTAACCCAATACCCAAACACTCTCATTTTATCAAAATCATTTTTTTCCTGTAATTAATATATATATATATATATATATATATATATATATATATATATATATATATATATGTTTGATTTTTTTTATGTTAGATAATTGATTAATGTTATAATTTTTAATTTTTCAGATAAATTAATGTCATTTTTTGTATTTATTATGAATTTTCCTATTAAATAATACATAAAATATAATTTTATCCTTTATATGTAATTATCACAAAAACTAATGTCCTTTTCAGTAATTTGACCATAAAAAAAGCTATTCTGATCAAAATATCTAAACACTCTCATTTATCACAATCACTTTTTTCACATAATCTATTCTATCAGAATCTATTCTCAAAAATCACTTTTTTTCACTTTTTTTCTATAAGCTATTCTCAAAAGCTGATTCCAATGACACTGCTTTGTAATCAGTTTGGGGTGTTTAGCTAGCCGTGCTTTATATGTATGAGCGTCCCACCATCCACCAGAGCCAACCCAAGTTGAAATGCTGGCTATGGGAATTCCGTCTCGGGGGACCCATAAATATTGGCCTTTCGTTGACAATAACGTTGTTTGGGGATTAATTCCTTCGTTTTAACTTAACATTATATACTCAATGGCCGAAACTATATTTAGGATTCTTTTATAATTCATACACACATTTTGCCAACTCATCGAAGAATACGCACGAAGCTGCCGTGCACTACTTGCTCAATTTATCTAATACTCTCCGTTTTTAAATATAAGATACAATTGATTTTTTCTATAAAAAAAAGTATAAATTTAATAATAAATTATTTCGCTATGAGCATCCAATATAATTATTTTTTATTAGGTCCATAAGTAGACATAAACATCTTTTTTTTTTATAAATGCTCATATTTATCTTGTAATTTTTCTTATTTATCTTGTGAATGATCATATTTATCTTGTAAAGAGATTTAAAAGAATAGAGGGAGTTAAAAAAATTGTCTTATAAATTTTTTAAATTCCCTATATTATTTTAAATCCATTTATTTGTCTCGTTATGATAAAAATAAAGTAAGGACATTATTATCTTTTTATTGACAAAATTTAATTTCATTTTGACTCAATGAAGTGCAGTGAAATTTCAGAATCTTTTGTTGGATTGATTGAAGTGAAATTGTTTCCATGGGATTTAAATGATATTTTCCTATTAAAAAAGATACATATTTATAAAAATATATTAAAATAATCAAGTGACAAAACTGATAGGATCACAGTACAAAAAGTACTAGAAGTTAACTGGGGTTGCTACGTATGCTACAAAAAAAATGTCTACTTTTATGTCAAAAATAATTAATTGTGTTGGATGTTCATAAAAAATAGTCTATTATTAAATTAGTACCTTAACTCTATTATATACTTAATGGCCGAAACTATTTAGGATTCTTTCATAATACATACACACATTTTAACATCTCATTGACGAATACGCATGAAGCTGCGGCGCTCATCAACTTGCTTAATTAACTTGTTTAATATATGTCGTTCTCCTTTCTGGAAATACAGAGGAAAATATCTCCAACTTGCATGAATACTGAAGGCAAGCGCTGTATATATGTACTGATTCTATTTTTTTCTTTGGACATAATAATAGGTTATTATTGTTGCGGAAGCGGGATATATAGAGCGTAACCGATTATACTAGAAAATCACAATACTAGAAAACAAAGTTTCTAGAAGTAATTTAATAATATAATAAATCACAACTACTATATCTAATAGCAGCTAATAAATAATAAATAAGACAACAATAAGGAAAATACCAGAATCTAATTTCACTCTAAACAATTTATAAGTGAAATACTATAAGAGAGGAGGAAATACAAAATGCCTTATAGAAGGAAGAAGGCAATTTGAGGGATGAGTTGAAGGAGGGAGGGGGGCCTCCTATTTATACTAAATTCTCTACCCCCTCCCTCTTCCATTTCACGATGTGGGACTTCCCACTTTCAACAAATCTCCACCTTGGGAAAATTCCCACATTCCTAATTTATTCTAATTACAAATTTATGCTTACAATTCAACAATCAATGTTCAACAATGTTGATCAAATCCAAACAATGTTGAAATTTGACAGAAGTCACAACCTTTGTCAGCATATCAGCAGGATTCTCAGTTGTCCGTATCTTTTGTATCATGACTCCACCTTCTTCCAAAATTTCTCGTATAAAGTGATATCGAACATCAATGTGCTTCGTCCTTGCATGGTAAACTTGGTTCTTTGCTAATTGAATAGCACTTTGACTGTCACAATAAACTACGATGCTTTCTTGACCAATACCAAGTTCTCCAAGCAATCCTTGAAGCCAAATTGCCTCCTTCACAGCCTCTGTAATCGCCATGTACTCTGCCTCTGTGGTAGACAAAGCAACTGTTGACTGTAAAGTCGACTTCCAACTAACTGGTGCTTTTGCAAAAGTAAACACATAACCAGTAGTTGACCTTCGCTTGTCCAAATCACCCGCAAAATCTGAGTCACAATACCCAACTAAAGATCGATCACCTTCCTGCTCAAAAAACAAACCAACATCTACAGTATTACAAATATACCGTAGAATCCATTTCACAGCTTGCCAATGCTCCTTCCCTGGATCATGCATATACCTACTAACAACTCCAACAGCTTGTGAAATGTCAGGTCTTGTACAAACCATTGCATACATCAAGCTACCAACGGCATTTGCATATGGTACCCTTGACATATACTCTCGTTCATCTTCATCCTTTGGTGACATATCAGCACTTAGCTTAAAATGAGGGGCAAGTGGAGTGCTGACCGACTTCGTTTTCTCATTCATACCAAAACGATTTAGCACCCTCTTCAAATACTCCTTTTGAGATAAAAAGAGTTTCTTTGATTCTCTATCTCTTGTTATCTCCATACCGAGAATTTTCCTTGCCTCACCTAGATCCTTCATCTCAAATTCCCCTTTTAGTTGAACCTTCAGCTTCTCAATTTCTGCCTTATTTTTTGAAGCAATCAACATATCATCGACATATAAAAGGAGATATATAAAGGATCCATCTTCAAGCTTCCGCAAATAGACACAATGATCGTATCTACTTCTTCTGTACTTATGTCGCAACATAAACTTGTCAAATCGTTTATACCATTGCCTCGAAGATTGTTTCAATCCGTATAACGATTTTTCAAGTTTACACACCATATTCTCCTTTCCAGCAACTCTGAATCCTTCCGGCTGAGTCATGTAGATTTCCTCCTCCAAGTCTCCATTTAAAAATGCAGTTTTTACATCCATCTGAACTAGTTCCAAATCTAACTGTGCTACCAAAGCCAACAAAATTCTAATAGAGGAATGTTTCACAACCGGAGAAAATACCTCATTGTAATCAATTCCCTCCTTCTGAGCATAGCCTTTAGCTACCAATCTTGCTTTATGGCGCACATCACCTTGGTTAGGAAATCCTTCTTTCTTTGCATATACCCATTTGCAACCAATTGCCTTCTTACCCTTGGGGAGTTTGGCCAATTTCCACGTACCATTCTGATGAAGGGACTGCATTTCTTCATTCATGGCATTCCTCCACATCTCCTTTTCTGAGCTCTGAATAGCCCATTTATAAGTTGAAGGAATGTCATCAGCTGCAATTGAGGTTGCACAAGCCACCATGTCTTCAAAACGAGTAGGCTTTCTTATTGTTCGTTTTGGCTTGCTGGTTGCTATTGATTCACGTTGCTGTTGAGGTTCATGAGTCGAAACCTCCCTATCAACTGGCTCTTCTTCTACCTCAGGAAAGTCTTGTCTTGTTTCCCCGTCT
The DNA here is from genome assembly GCA_037074505.1 of Albizia julibrissin. Taxonomy (NCBI): domain Eukaryota; kingdom Viridiplantae; phylum Streptophyta; class Magnoliopsida; order Fabales; family Fabaceae; genus Albizia; species Albizia julibrissin. The sequence continues at coordinate 37,687,132 of CM073489.1, read as the reverse complement.
GCTCCTTGTACTGGAAAAATCATCTTTCCTTCAAACTCCACCTGCTTTGAAACACTATCACCTTGCTGGGTATCTTCAGCTGCTACCTTTCTCACCATGGCAGATTCATCAAAGGTAACATCCCTACTGAATACAATCTTCTTTGTTTCTGGACACCATAAACGATATCCTTTGACTCCAGAAGTGATCCCCAAGAAAATAGCTTTCTTTGCTCTTGGATCCAATTTTGATTCTTTCACATGATAGTATGCAATTGAGCCAAATATATGCAAAGAATCATAATCTGTAGCAGGTTTACCATACCATTGTTCCAACGGTGTTTTACCACCAATAGCAGTAGATGGTAGACGATTAATGAGGTGGCTCGCATATGTAATTACCTCAGCCCAAAATTCTTTGCCCAAGCCAGCATTGGACAACATACACCGAACCTTCTCCAGCAAAGTCCGGTTCATGCGTTCTGCCACTCCATTCTGCTGTGGTGTATTTCTGACAGTGAAGTGTCTGACGATGCCATCATCCTCACAAATCTTCTGGAAAGGATCATTCCTGTATTCTCCTCCGTTATCTGTACGAAGACATTTGATCCTCCTGCCTGTTTGTGTTTCTATCATCACCTTCCATTTGAGAAAAATTCCCAATACTTCATCCTTAGTCTTCATCGTATACACCCAAACTCTTCGGGAAAAATCATCAACAAAGGTTACAAAATAATGTTTTCCTCCCAATGATGGTGTTTTGGAAGGACCCCAAACATCAGAGTGAATATAATCCAAAATACCTTTTGTATTATGGATAGCTGTTCCGAACTTAACCCTTGTCTGCTTCCCCTTCACACAGTGCTCACAAAACTCCAAACTGCAATGCTTTAATCCTTTTAACAACCCTTGATCTGAAAGAGTTTTTAAGGATTTTCCTCCAGCATGTCCCAAGCGCATATGCCACAACCTTGTTGCTTCTACCTCCTTCTCATCACTGGACGTCACTGCTGCTATTCCAATAACCGTACTACCTTGATAGTGATACGTATTATTGCTCTTCCGGATACCCTTCATTACCACCAGTGCACCAGAAAGTATCTTCATCACTCCACTTTCTGCAGTAATCTTGAACCCCTTTGAATCTAGAGTTCCCACAGAAATGAGATTTTTCTTCAAATCTGGTACATATCGAACATCTGTCAATGTTCTGATCAATCCGTCATGGTTCCTCAATCGAACTGAACCAATGCCATATGCAGTAAGTGAAGTGTTATCTGCTGTGTGGACAACTCCACATCCTCCTTCTTGGAAATCAGTGAACCAGTCTCGGTTAGGACACATATGATGACTGCAAGCTGAATCCAACAACCATACGCCTGACGCTTTTGACAACGTCGTTGTAGATAATGAAAAATCTGAATTTTCATCATCACAATCAGCTACATTTGAATCCATAGCAGCCTTCCCATTGTTCTGTTTGGCTTTATTCTTCAACTTTGGACAATCCTTCTTCCAGTGGCCCTTTTCTCGACAAAAGGCACATTCATCCTTACTAGGTCTGGATCTCGATTTGGATCTCCCTTTCCTTGATCTCGATTGATTTTCAGCACGCCCTCTTGTGACTAGTGCTTCTGCTTCTCCACCTCTTTGTTTATCCCTCTTTCTTTGTTCATAGCTGTATAGCGCAGAACAAACATCTCTGAGAGATACTTCCTCTTTGCCGTGAAGTAGAGTAGTCTCCAGGTGCTCGTACTCATCAGGAAGTGATCCCAACAACATCAAGGCCAGATCTTCATCTTCAAAAATCACGTCCAAATTCTGTAAATCTGTTACCAACTTGTTGAAGCTGGTGATATGATCATTTATTGTGGTACCAGGAACATAAGTGAAGCGAAACAATCTTTTCTTCATGTGAAGCTTATTTTGACTGCTTTTCTTCAGGAATTTATCCTCTAATGCCTTCCACAATCTACAAGCAGAAGTTTCCTTTGTGTATGGATACTTCTGTTCTCTAGAAAGAAACGATCGAATAGTACTACAAGCAACACGATTGATGATCCTCCAATCTTCCTCCTCCATTTTATCTGGTTTCCTTTCTTCAAGAGCAAAATCTAATTGTTGTGTAAAAAGGACATCAAGAACCTCACTCTGCCACATCCCAAAATGTCCCGATCCGTCAAAAATTTCAACTGCAAACTTCGCATTGGGCATAATTCTCGTCAGAAGCGAAGATGCCGACGACGAATTGTTGACACTTGATGTGGATTCTTCAACCTTTTTGTCCGCCATATCTGCTCCAAATATTTTTTAATAGCTGCAAATGCAAAACCTCAAGGTAATTCTTTTCTGATGTGGAAGTTCAGATTATACTGCAACCACAGAGCATACTCAGACAGAACCTTGGCTTTGATACCAATTGTTGCGGAAGCGGGATATATAGAGCGTAACCGATTATACTAGAAAATCACAATACTAGAAAACAAAGTTTCTAGAAGTAATTTAATAATATAATAAATCACAACTACTATATCTAATAGCAGCTAATAAATAATAAATAAGACAACAATAAGGAAAATACCAGAATCTAATTTCACTCTAAACAATTTATAAGTGAAATACTATAAGAGAGGAGGAAATACAAAATGCCTTATAGAAGGAAGAAGGCAATTTGAGGGATGAGTTGAAGGAGGGAGGGGGGCCTCCTATTTATACTAAATTCTCTACCCCTCCCTCTTCCATTTCACGATGTGGGACTTCCCACTTTCAACAATTATGAACTAAGTCAATTTCCGTATTGACGTCACGCATGCATATATAAACTAAATACGCTTTACCGACAAAAGAATCCATATCCACTGTGGAATGGGGGAATCTATTTGTTGATTCAATTCCCAAATTATAAGCGGTTCAATTATTGTTGATGTGAGTAATTAAAATTTAAAATATTAAATATATATCACCCTTATTCAAACAGTTACTAATTTATTTGAGTGTAGATGAGGAGGAGTTAGTGGAGAATTGTTTTAGTGCTTCCATTATATTGTTTTGTACGTGTCTTATGCCACTTCCCATTTTTAATATAAAATCTTATTTAACAAGATAATGAGAATCTCATATTAAGAATTGGTAATGATATTTTATTGTTAATCAAACATACAAATTTTATTCATATACAATGATGTGGCTAGAAGCGTTGAGGATTATAAAGAACGAGCTAAGGTCAAATTTTGCTAGAAAATTTTTTACATGAGTTGTGGGCATTTAAAATTTTTTGTTAGATTAAATTTGTCTTGCATGTTTATGTTAACATCAGTTTTTTAACTATTAAAGCAACTTTGTTATTTTTTTAATACTTCTTAGGATGAAATTGATTGAATTTTACAAAAAACTCCCGGATACCTACAATCCTTATGAAAAAACTTCTCAATCAAAATTGGACTTGACTCTGAAAAGAAGATGCGATAAATTGTGACATATAGGTGAGTATAGATATAGGAGGTTAACTTTATTTTCACGTGGAGGTGAGGGTCAAGAGGTAGAGGTTGGAGGACGAGTGGGTTTATTTTACTCTGATATTTGTCTGCTATGCCAGACCCAACCACTAATTATTAAACTAATTTCATATGTATATATGTTAATTACAGTACTGTTTTATCATCCATCAATATCATATTTCTCCTATATATCTATATATGCTTTTTCTCGAACTTTTGTTACGTTAGATTTGTGCTTGTTAATTAATTAGTGTGACCAAAACGTGTACATATATATTGGCCCCTGCACGATTGGGGGTGAAAAAAAGAAATCACATTATTAATTATCAAAAAGGAAAAAAAAAACCTGGGGGGACGAGTTGAAATAAAGAGGGAGTTGATGGATGTGTTTGAGAAAAAGGAATGATAAGTGTTAAGATGTAAATATTAATTAAAAAAAAAAGGTGCGAAAGATGTAAATAAGTAAGGTGAGATAGTAGAGAGAATGAGGAAGAAATAGGAATAGAAAGGTGAGAAAAGGCAGAAAGCAATGTCGAGGGAAGGGCCGACCAGGCAGGTGTTAGTGGCAGACAATCCAAACGTTGCCCACTTCCCCCCATCTTCTCAAAAAGACTACTCTTGCGTTTTTAGCCTTTCTTCTCTTTATACATAATTAATTAATCCTCCAATTTCCCCACTAAATCATTTATATCTCTACATTAATCAAATCATAATTGCTTCTCCCAGTCCCACACCCCTACACATGCCTTCTTCTTCTTGTTTTTTTTTTTAATATAACACTGAATTTTATTAAGCTTCAAAACTTAATATAAAATAAGGAAGCAAAAGATAACCTTCCCTTCTTTCTTTATACACCCATCGTACTATTTACAGGGTTGAGTGAATAAATGTTTTGATTCTAAATATAAGATACTTTATTAAATTTTTTATATGAATGTTTATTTTTATCTTTCATGTGATTTTGTCTGACATGAGGTATAAATTATATTAGTTAGAGATAAAATTAGAAAGTTTTAGTTAAATTTTATAGTAGAGTTAATGAAGTAAAAATTTTTCTTATGGTTAATATAATCTTTGATTCTTTAAGTTTGCCCTCATTTTGGTTTTGGTCCCTCAAGTGTAATTTTAAACCATAGTTTTTGATCTCTCAAGTTTCATTTATTGTAAAATATTAGTCCCTGTAATTCAATAAAAACCTGAATTATTTTACCTTTAGAGGGATCAAAATCAAAATGAGAATAAATTTGAGTATAATAACACTTTTTTCTTAATTTGTGTACAACATACTTTATCAACATAATCACATGAGTAGTGATTTGCTCCTCTCTCCTCATTACTCAAAAATGTTACTAACAAATGTAAAGTCTCAGTTCCCTTTGCATGCCAAGAAAAAAAATTATAATTTATTCTCTAATATATCTCTATCAATTACCCTTGTTAAGAGAGCTTTCATGAAAAAACTATCTTGACTAATTTTATGAACCTCTTTAAATTAATTATCTAACTTACATATTTAAAACCGAATGGAATATATGATAATGAAAAGAATACAATATATGACCTCTTCAGTTCTAAAATTTCATATAATCAATAATTCAAAGGTTGGCAGGGTGAAGAACGACATGCTTAGATCGTTTTTGATTTTTTTGGTAAAGAGCGACTTCATCATTAGTAATAATCTGATGTGTGTGTGTGTGTGTGGAGGGAGAAATTAAAATGAAAATGCAATCAAATCTTGGAAGTGGAGCGTATATGGGAGTAAAGTCAGTAATGGTTGAAGAAAAACTGGATCTAACCTAGAGTTAAAAAACGCTATGCTAGGGGGATAAGAATAAGATAATCACTTTATTTGATAACTGTCAAAAGCATGCTGGCTAATTAGGCATGGCGATTAAGTGATGTGATAGCTTAAAAGATATATATAATGCTTCTAATGAGGAATGCGTGGCATTATATCTAATATAATCATCCAGGCACAACATTCATAATGACGCATATTCAAAATTGTTTCCTAGCGCCCATTGACCTCAATCAATTTTCTAATTTGTCGAGTGAAAAAAGCAAGAGATTTGGATGCATATTTTTATGTATATCTGTGTGTGTGTAAAATTATGAATAATAATATATTATTATATATAGTGTATATGGGGCTATGGATAATGAACGGGAATTAGGGATACTGCGCATATATGCGGTGCATGGAGATATCACTAACTAGTTAACCTCAACCATTTTGTCGTTTTCTCATCCGGCCATTTCATATTTTAGTGACGATCTATCAATTCTTGGAGAATCAAAGGTTATATCATCAACCCATACTTGTTTTCCTCCATTTTATTTTGTCCTTTTGTATGATCATCTGCATATATATTCACTTTTCCTTTCTCGACTTTTTCATATATATTCCTTTGTTTCTGTGTGTTATTCACCTGTAACGGTACAAGATTTAAAGTCTATAGTTAATAGTTTATATACACGTGGTTGTATATATAGGATATAGGTATTCCCTATTGACTAGCCGGGTAGATTTTGTTTATAATTATAAACTTGGATTCTGCAAAACCTCTGTTTGAAAGCCACCAGATAGATTAGATATATGGTGTCCCAAATCAAAGGTGGTGGTCCTATTCACTGGTTGGCATTATTTATCTTGTCTGATTCCCTGTTAGAACAATAAAATTCTGTAGTTAGTATGATACTTGTTAATTTGATTAGATGGGTGGAAATTAAACGGTTTTTAATTTTGAATTACTTTTTAAATACAGATGTACGGACTAAATGGATGGGAATAGCTTCAAGCCTCCAACGAAATCAATCATAATCAAGCTCGCCTCTCTTAATCATGGAACACCGCATTACATATATATGATATATCCACTACCGAGTGGACTATCACTCATCAATTTAATAATGACATCACTCGCTATACCATGATAAAGTTTTTAAGCTTCCAAAAAAGAAAACTTTACAAAAACAAAGGCAAGGTTCTGCACGATTTAGTGTTCTTCAAGGATTAAATATAAACTTATAGAAAATAGTAAAACAAAAAACATAGAAATTAAAATCATGACGAATCTGATCTACAATTGCAAAGGGGTTGGCCCATGCGTCTCACTTACGTACATTATTTGTAATGATATGTTTGCTTATTTTAATTTATATTACTTAATAAGGCTCTTGATTTCCATTATATATATATATAGAGCTCCTAAAATTGATTTGCTTTCAACAAGTGTACGTCCTGATTAAGAACGTTGTAGAGGGGGTGCGTGTGAAAAATATAGTGAGATAAGAAAGGTGCTAAAGGCGTTATGGCGGCCGGGCAGGACATTAATTAATATTTTCAAAATAAAAAAAGTAAAATTGTTTTGACTCTTGAGATATCCTAGATATGTTCTTGATTTATGTTTTGCTCCTATGGCAAACTGAAGATGTATTTTTACTCAGACCTCATTCGGTTACCAGTTATAACCAAGAATAAAATGACTCTTTTTTTTCATCGCAGAGAGGGGAACAGATATAAAATATTTATTACATATTTTTGTGATTATTACTTAATAACAGTTTTTTTTTAAAAAAAAAATTTCATCCAATGATACATATGATCTTTTACATTTGAAAAGTTAATTTTTTTTTATTACTTATTATTAAATGATTCCTCAGAATATAGTGAATCAAAGACAATCTAACTATCCATATTTATTTAGTGCCCGCAGTGAATGAAAGATAGTTGATTCCAATAGATAAGATGACAAATGAGAAGCTGGTTGATGGAGGTGGGATATGTTATACTGAAAGCTGGCTAGGGAGCATATATAGAGTTGATAAATGTGGGAAAGAAGATGGAGACGTATGTATATGTAAACAGTGGTGGTGGAAGGAAGCAGCTTTAATTTAATGATAATAATAAAGAGTGAGGAATATTCTGATGTGAACTCGATGGGTCATTTGAATTGTTCAACTTTTCCACAAGAGTCAAGGGACCATTCATGGCCAAAGTGCTGCGTGCTCTTGCCGGCCTGTTCGTTCAACCATGCATGTGCTTTCTTCTCTCCTCAAAGTAAACTCCCCCATCATTAATCCCTCCAACGCATTCACTCTCCCCAAATGCTTCGCCTGCATATGCGCCAATATCACATTCCTCACTATAATAATTATATATATACTCCTTTGTGTGGTACTGCAAACTAGATCATATATTTAAAATCGAAGGTAATATATGTATATATTGAGAGGGGGGTTTAATGGTGGTAGTAGGAGATTAAGTAGCTAACATGCAACTTAATTGTATGTATGAATCAAATCTGAAGTAGTTGAAATGAATAATATGTTTAAGTATGTAACTTAATCATACATATCTTGAATATATATAAAAAGATAATTAAGGTGTTTTATGAATATGTTATCTCGGTAGATCGAGTTAGGTTGCAGAGGTGGTGATTGAGTAGTGAGAAGATGTATGGAGGGAGAGGGAGAAGAATAATGGAGTGACAAATATATAAGCACAAGGAGGAGTGGTTAGATACTATAGCTATATATAGGCATATCCATCCAAGCATGCGGGAAGCTTCTTCGATTTATTTAGATATGATATGCTTGGCACTTAGCCAGCCACTTCCACTTTCATTTCCAACATGTGCTCTTTCCCATATTTATCTGCCCCCTCACCTCTTCACCCATCCTTCAATACTTCACCTCCACTCTTTATTAAATCTTATCCTTGCAATTCCTTCAAAATCATTTTGTTTAGAGGGTGAGTCTCGGCCTGGTAATAATGCCGTTGTCATGTAATTTAGAGCTTATAGATTCAAATTCTAAAAATAAGACTATATACATCTATTCCTCTCTAAATTCCACCTGATGGAAACTTTGTATTATGGGCTACTTTTTTTTTTTAACACTTTTCTCCCTACTCTTCAACTTCATCTAAACGGAATCGATTCATTTTTTATTCTACATAGTCATTGTTGTTTCTCTTTTTCCGCTATTTATCCATTTTCATTTAGTTAAGTTAAGGCCATGTTACTTATTCAACAGTCAACACATAAGACACTCACAAGTCGGATCCAGACCTGCATCCTCAATTCAGCCAAATCTTCTCTTTACCATGTAATTACCGCTATTACTACAAATACTTCAGATTTCAGTTTCACGCTACAAAATAAGCAAATCAGCCACTTATAATAATCGAAACAAACATGTCGTGGTAATAGTTAATTTACTGGCATTTCCTCAAGTGGAGACACAAACCCATATCACCAAGTAGTCATAATAAGCTGCCCTTGCTTTTCCAATGTTTCAAACAACATCATCATGAATATATGTACCACGTACGTACAGTTAAGTATATATACCAATCAGAACCAGAAATTACTACGCAGCACCTGGAATTGTATTAACCGAATGGGGCATATGGGTGAAAGCAACCCTCGTAGCTAGAGGCTTCTAATCTAGACTTTAGTTTTACAAAGGTCGTAAAAGATGTCATGCAAAACACCATACACAAGCCAGGAATGAAAAGGAAAGGTGTCACTAAAAGGCGACGTATATATGTAACAAAAAACAATATCAATGTATATATATATAGAGAGAGAGAGTTGAATAAAGCAAGGAGAGGGAAAGGTGAGAGAGAAAAGGATGGCGAAACTTTAGATTGTGAGTATTGTCCCCCAATATTCCAGAGCAGTCCACATCAAAATCAAAGGCTCTCTCCTCTATCTTGTATAGGAGGGTCCCTTTTTCCACTATATTCGTCTGCTCAGCATCATTATTCTCCCCTTAATTCCATCTCACCACCTCTTTTTCTATCCTTGTATAGTCAATCCCACAATTTAGGTGTAATAACAAATCGTAAAGTCTTAAAAAAGCCACAAACATCTTAATATGTACACTCCAAGCAACTTGTCCGCATCCATCGTTGCTGACAAGTGATTACTCGTACAACAAATCTCGTGTTCGTTTTCTGGTCCAAATCGGCGCCTTTCACTTGAGATGTGAACACAGAACAATCTGGTTTAGCCTCCCATTTGCTTTCCTTTTCAGTTTCACTTTTCCTTTTGTGTTGGTGAATATGGCCAAGGCAAAAACAATTAGACGAGTTATAGTGATGGGTAAAAAAGATATAAAGGTGTCCATTTTTAACCAATTCCCATTTGCTTTCTCTTCCTTGTTCATTTGATGAATGATTTGGAATCCGAGGAGATCGATGGACGTTACAATTAATTAATAATAATAATAATAAAATTGAACTGACATAAATAACCATTTTATAGATGACTGGCTACAAGCATATCATGATTTTACATTCATTTTTTCACCGATGGAGCAAGGAGTATTCATTCCAAAAAAGGAAATTAGGACAAAGAAAAGAAATCTCAGAAGATGATTAATTCATCGGGCGGGGGATGACGACTCCTATTCAATTCTGATATGACGATGATGAAGATGTTGAATTCTGCTATTCCTCCTGCTGATGTTTTGCAAAAGCTGCCATGGATAATCATCCATCCTACGCTTCATAGCCCCAACAAGATGTAGTAAACGAGAGTTATGGGCAAGGCAATCAACATCCCGAAAATAACACTGCAAAGATAATTTAGTCCACAATTATTAAGAAACTCCATTTGGTCAAGAATCCATTTGAATTGAAACATGAGAGGACTATTTAGATATACTCACGCTGTGCTGAGAATGTCAGGATGTACATTGTACTCCTTGGCAAACACAAAGGGGACAATTCCTTGAGGTAGAGCTGCCTGTTTTTTAGGCCAAATAGATCCCAAAACACACAGGTCAGCCATAGTTTGAAATGTTTAGGGGGGGGCACAATTAAAAGAAAAAGTAAGTCTCTGAGCACAAATCAGAAGGGCAATAAGCTAATAGCAAGAGCATATTTGGAGGTATTTAAAAAAAGGATATATCTCGGGAGAGGGGAATGCACATGCACATATATTTTAAGAGATTTAAGTTCAAAAGTGGAAGGAGGGGGCAGAGGGAAGGGAATATAGTAATAATGAGTAATGGGGTGGGGGTAGTGGAAGGAGGGGGCAGAGGAGAGAGAAAGACAAGAACCTGAACAATAGCAACGTGTAAGAGGACGCCTCTGAGGCCAACAACAATGGAAGCGGCTGCCATGACAGCTGGACCGGTAAGGAATCTCACGGCCATTGCAAAAGCTGCTGTGGAATTCCCACATGCTATGATCCTCGGTTGCAAAGCCATGAACAGACCTGTCACCAACACACACACTCACTAAACATTACATTAAATTAATAATAAAAGAAGAAGAAGAAGAAGAAGAAGCATTCATTATTACATTCCATTCAGGCATGCCCGCCCCATCACTACTCCCTCGCACTCCTTTCATCATCACTCCCACACTCATAAAGCTTCCTCACACTGTTTCATAACCCCCCTTTGCTTTTTCTTACACACATATTCTCTCTTTTTTAATAATAATAATTGAAGTTGACATAACATGCAATCAGAAAAGATTTCCTCTTCTATCTTTTCCCTTTCTTTAAGCAACCCAGAGTTTGAATTGAACAGTGTGATTATCTTTTTTTTCCCCGTCCCCACCCCCCCCAAAAAAAAAGAACTTTTTTTCTCTCCTAGTTCATGGATTTGGTGATCAGTAAGAGGGAGGATGTTTATGCTGACCAAGACTGAACATGGCCATGCCTAGCCCGGCATCTGACAGTATGGAAATGGACTTTGCTATAATAGCAGGCATTTCAACATTCCACCTGCAAAACGAACACCCGACCGGCCAAAATCAATCAGAATCCAATATTAAACAAGTGATAGAGTAAAACCAAACAGACAAAATGTGTAAGATTATGCCGAGATTTTCCCCCCAGACTTGTCCGAGAAAGGAAATGACGTCGTACTTGAATGAAACGAGAGACCAAGTAAGGCCAAATAAGCTGGAGTACGTATTGGGGTTTCTGATCAGTTTTCTCCACACCATTATCAATATAAGCCTTGTCATCACACTCGCTGGCGGCATGGTTTTAGCCTGATCTCCTACTTTCTCACCGTCGTGGTGATTCATCTCACTCTCCACTCCTCTGTTTCCAAAGCTGAATTCATCCTTCTCAAGATAGTTCTCTTGAGTCTCTCTGTGACCCTCCACTAATCATCAACACACCACAAACAATTAAGAAAGAAAACCAAATTGAGGTCCAGAACATAACTAGTAACAGCTTAGAGAGGGAAAAATCATAAAACAAATAATAAAAATAAAACCTTTTCCTGGAGACACTGTCAGTTTCACGTCTTTCTGATCATGAGCTCCGTATTCATGGCCTCCAAAGACATCTGAAACAGGGGAAGCACTCGAACTCCAAACAAACATGTGGAGGTCCCTCCCACCGTCCTCTGGTTTCTGCTGTGCTTGACCATTAGGCCTCTTGGCATTAGCATTCGCAGCAAGATTCTTGGACGCGGTAGGTGAGAACATTCCTGGGTTTGGAGCAGGGTACCCTGTTCCTCCAGGTCCACCATGGTAGTGAAACCTTGGCTTACCAGAACCATCTTCCTCGTAATTAGAAGGCCTTGGAGTTGGCCCTCTTGATGCCGACATACCATACACATCAGAGGCACCGAAATTTGAATTTCGACCACCGGCCATCATAGAATAGAAATCTGTGTGGTTGAAACTAGAGCCTCGTGGAGTGGGATTTCTAGATGATTGCAGAGAGTATATCTCTGCGTTAGTAAGATTTGAAGGGCGAGGGGTTGTGGAAGAAAGCCCCTGAGACCTTCTTGAAAAGATGTCTGATCTTGAAGCATTGGATTTCCTCACAGTCACATGAAGCTTTCCGTCTTCTTTGATTTCAGCTTCGGTTTCTAATGGCTGCCTTCCATCCAAGGACATGACATCAGAGTCAACGTGGATGGAAACAATCGAGCCAGCCGTGTCTGGGAACTGCTCAGAGATTAGCATTCTGGCTCCTCTAAACTCAAACATGAACAGCATCAAAGTGTACCAAATGATGCACTGGAGGACCACTATTTGGACCATCAAACTCCCAGAGAACTCGCCGTACATGCCTTTGAGCAAAGGGATGCCCATAACCAAAGTGTTTGGTAGGGTGGAAAGTGAGAACAGTGTTATAGTCCATTCCAAGCAGCCCCTTTTGCTCACGTTGGCCCAAACAGCAAGAATAACAAGAACAATGATCTTTTGAAGGGTATCAGCAGCGATGAAGCGAAAGTTCATTTGATAAGGATTGTTGGAGGCGATGAAGTGGAAAGAAAGCAGAGGAACCGCAAACAGAGCAACAAAACGATTGATTCCAGAGCATTGATCAGGCGAGAAGATCTTCCACCATTTCACAGAGCCATAGGCCAATATCATAGCCACGTAAAGTGGCACCATTGCGGTCATAACATGGTAGAAGTCTAACCAAGAGATCATCTTTACTGGGTACTGTAGAACAAGAGAAACAGAGACAAGAAGAAAAAAGGTCTAGAGATTGAGAGAAGGGTGAAGAATATGAAAGGAATTGGAGAAGAAGGGTTTGTGAAGAAGGGTGAAGTAGTGGGGAAGAAGTGGGAGGTGGGGGTGATGATGAAAAGAGATGGGGAAGCGAGAGAGCATGTGTTTGGGTTTATTGGGTAGTGGGTAATAAGCAGAATACAGCAAATATTTTTTGAGCTTTGAGAGATGCGAGAGCAAGTTTGCGCTTGCAGTCCCCAAAGCACAACGCAGAGAGGTAAGAGAAGGGGGTGAGGGGGTTATGCTTTTTTATTTTGGTTTAATTTTTGTTTGCTTGCTTTTTGTTTTGAGCTGTGTTTGGATTTGGGGTTCAGGATGGAGGGAGGGAGGGGCGTGGTGGGTGTTTGATCACACTTGGGAACTTAGTGAGTGGCTCTATCTTCTGTGGGACTTGATTTGTCACATAAAGCGTGGAAAAAGCATTTTAGTTGGAGCTGGGTATGTCTCCAATACCTCTTTACATCTTTAAGCTACGTAAAGAGTGCCCTCACCTTCTGCCCTTTCCTTTTCTTCTTTAACAGATACAAATGACCGTCACAAGAAAAATAAAATTATAATATAAATAAAAAGAGTTGTTTAAGTATGTGAAATGGCAAAAGTGATATATATCAGTGTTGTGAGATCTCCGTGGTGGGATTGTTGGCCATGAGTTGTTCAAGAGGTAACATTTCTCTATCCCAACAGCCCATAAAGATGAAGGAAAAGAGAGGATGAGAAGTGTGAGTAAAATTGAGGTGACATGATGAATGAATAATAAAAGAAGGAGAAGGGATCCCATACCGAACCAAAGAGGAGGAGAAGAAAGAGGACAAAGGGAAAGAAGAGAGGGATCACGTGGCTCTTAATTGTCGTTTCCCATCCAAACCATATCTATGATCCATCTAATCTTAGCATTATGGTGGGGTTTTAGTTTTATTACCACATCCAAGTGCTTGGGGGTTCGTTTAGTTTAGTTAGGTGGGATTACAATCCAAGTATCTCCACAGTCCCTGGGTTTAATGCATGCATCTGTTGCTTTCATTCTAGACAACAGCTTACTTCCCCCTTCCATGTTCCTCAAAGCCAACTTAACTTTCCCATATTATTTTCCTTCTTGCACTCTACTTTACCTCTTCCCCTTGCTTCTATTCGCCTCACAACCATACTTTATTCTCTCAAACCATTACCTACCATGCCATATAGACAAAAACATCAAAATTATTAGGAAACTTGACTGCCCTTTCCAGTAGAAATATTTCTTGTAAGACTTGAACTCAAGACTCAAATAGATTTAATCAAACCTTACACTATTAGACCATGTTTTGATAAATAAAAGACATTTAATTTATCAGGTACAAGGTACATGAGTGCATCCTCATATTTAATAATGGGTCATGGGTATAATCAATGATTTAAAAATTCATGCCAGGAGTGACGGTTAGGTGGAGAGGAACATTTTGGAAAAAAATAATTAAAAAAAAAAAGAATAATAACAGCAAAGGAAAAGCAAAAGAGTTCTGAACCTGATTCAGAACAGTGTTTGTTGAACAGTTTCGAAGTGCGAACCGAATACAACACTAGCACAGTCCAAATCACTTTTCTGATGATGCGTATGGCTTGCCGCTATAATCACCAGAACCAGATTGGTAATGCTTGCATCATATAAAGTTTAATAAATGAATCACATCATTTATAATTCATAGATAAACAATATATATAATCTGCTCTTTAAATGCTGAATTTGGCAGTGATATTAATTACACAGAATGTAAGGAGGAAAAGGATAGTAGCAGTTCAGTTGATAATAAATGATGGTTTTTTTTGAAATTCTCTGAGGAGTAAAATGGAGGAAGGGAGGTATTTAATTTGTTAAATGAAAAGAAATTAAGAGGGAATAAATGTGTGTGAAGCATCATGATCGTGTCTCTGCTAATCCTGCCTCCCTTTCGTAAAAGCATCATCATGGTAAAATCTTATGTTACTCATCACCCGAATATTTACTGAACTGATCAAAGATGCTCCTTTTTTTTTCATATTATTTTTCTTTTATCATCCGTTTCCCTCTTACCAATTTCATTCTATATATATATATATATATATATATATATATATATATTCTATTATCAACTTGTATGAAAGCAACAAAAAGTGGGTCAAGTAAAAAGAAAAAACTAGTATAATTTTGAAAAGATCCCATCCAACAAAAGCAGAACAGAGCTAGCTGTAAAAAAGAGAATGTTACTGAAAAGCGTAAAACCTTTACTCCACTTTTCCTGTATGCTTAACAAAAGGAATCAAACCTTAACGACTCTCGTGGTTAAAGACAATTATTAATGAGGTTCCTACACTATAATTAATAAAACAATATGATGGGCTTGTATCCATCTCTTCCCTTTTCATTATAACTCTTAATTAGCAGATAGGCACGGGTGAATTTGTAGGCGATGGAGAAGGTTTTTGTTTGAGTTGAGCCATAATTTTATTACTCTCATATGGTTAATATCCTGGAAGCTTCTCTAATTAAAATGAATTACGGCTTCATTGGCGAAGCATTATTCCAGGTTCAGAATCACAGCAATTAATTAATTAATACCCCTCCAATTTTTTTATAAAAGCTCAATAATAGTTGTCTAAACATTTAATGAGTGTTTTTAAAAATTTTGATCCCTCATTGACTGTATGTATTACATTAATTAAAATATTAGTGATGCTTATATACTTTATATATCTTTCTCCTACTTGTCCCCTCACAAATAAGGGTATATTTAAAATACAAAATTAATTTTAGATATATTTATTAATTTTAACTGATTTTAATCACTTTCTTAAAACACATAATTCAGTCGTTGAATTTTTATAAATAGCACAGAAGAACACATATCAATAAATTAATTAAAAAAAAGAGGTTATAGAAGTGATAACTGAGGAATTCGCTTCAGTCCGCTGCAGAAGGCGTTCGCTGCGCGTCCGCTGCGTCAAAACGACGTCGCTTCGTTGTTTAATCTGGACCGTCCGTCTCTAATAATTGAATGGACGGTGATAAGATATTCCCAGGTAAAACGACGTCGTTTTGATTAACTGATCTCGCCCGTTCATTTCAAGACTCAATCTCAGCCGTCCGCTACTTTCTTCATTGCTAAATTCTGCAGATTCAGCTCGATGATGAACAGAACCACCGCTTACATGGCTCTCGGCGTTGGTTCCCTCAGCTTCTCTTTCGCCGATCTTCAAAGTTCTAATTTGTTCGGTTTTGGTCGCATTAGCGTTCGTCTTTTTGTTTCCTGAAGGAGATATTACATTAGAAGAAGGAGAAATCGTCGGATCTTGGGTGGTTCCGGCGACATAGTTTGTGTCCTTTCATGGAGGCGTATGGTTCCAGGCTCCGCCGTGTGTTACTCTTGGCGTTCTGTGTTGCCGGGATTTGGGATGCTTATATCTACCTAGGCTTTCTTCAGGAAACTTTGTAAGCATATCATTTAGCTTTTCCGATCTCCTTTTCCGGTTCTATAGATGTTGATTTGATTGTTTTAATTATCTGTTCGAACTCTTGTTGTTGTCATTTTGATTTTTAATTATCTTGAACCATAAATTTTCTACATGGTGAGTGCTTTGTCATCCACTATCGTCTTAGCTTACATTTCCGTTTGATTTATATATGACTTGTGTGTCTGTTTTTGCCCATGGTTGAAATATGCATCCTACTGATGACGGGCTAATTCAGATGTCATCTTCTATTCCTACCAGAATTCTAGTTATTTATCTCATCCCGTTTTGCTTCTTATCAATGGAAACCACTTTTACTGAGTTAGTTGTGCACACCATTCAACTCTGGCAATGACACAATTGATTTTGCATCTTTCTGCCAAGATCTCTGATCTCTGCTCATGTCTGATCTTCTCATAATTCGTGGTCATTTCCACTGGCACTGTTTGGTAATTTCCGATTATCATATTTCACTTGGTCACTATGCATTCTATACCAAGCTGTTGTGGATGTATTTGACCTCCTTTGTGATGTTCCAGTTTAGGCATTGTCTTTTCATGCTTCTAGCTTTCTCTCGTGTGTTTTACCAGGGTTTTCCCCTTGATTCTGTACAAGCCCCTGACCATTTTTTTGAGCAACCATCTAGACTGACTGAAGGATATTCTCTAATGTTTTTGCCAATTGACTTTTTGCACATCCCTAATGTTTTCAGAATTATCAAATATTTGTCCATAATACCTGAACGGTGTATGGTATTCTAAGTTTTGTAAATTGGAATTTAGTTATTTTATCCTTTCTTTTGGGTTGAAATCATAGAAACAACCTCTTTGATTGTAGGGGTAAGGCTATGTGTATCTAACTCTCCCCAGACCTCATCCAGTGAGAGCCTTGTGCACTAGGCCACCCGTTATCCTTTCTTTTGGGTTAACTTGGTTTTAAAATAGAGTATAGATTATTAGTTTCAGTTTTAGGCTTGGATCAACATGCATTTTTTCAGATACTGGACCAATTACTATCCATGTATCTCTGAAGTGTAAATACTAACTTTCTTGTTGGTTTATAAGCGATTGCAGTTAAATCTTAAAATTTAGGAAACTTGTGTAATTATCTATTTATGCGTTTAGCAGAATATTGTTTTGGTGATGTATGAAAGTGTTAGGATGATATTTGTTTATGCTTCTACTTTATTTAGTTACTGTCAGATACAAGATGAAGTTTTTAGTTTAATTCCATGATCTGTTTTGTTCTTTAAGGTTTTATGCCCACTTATTCATTTGCATTTCTTACTTTCACTTTTCATACATCTGAGTATATTCTCTTGCCCTGCCACCCATGTAAAGTTGTCTATATATTACTGTAAGCTCATCCTTTTTGTTTCTATTTTCAGGGTGCAACAAATTTGATGGTGTGTCACTGTTTCTGTTCCGAACCTGTCCATAAATTTTTAGCCTCAGCCCTTTCAGCCTCCCTTTTAGCAGTGGGAGGTTTAAATGACCGTTGAAGTAATGGTGATGATGACTGAAACACTAAAGATGAGTGTGTCATCATATCCATTTGAATGTTATTATTTCAGGTTATTATTTCAATTTGAATGTTATTCGGGAATTACCTTTGGTTGCTGTTGCCCATTCCATATCTTTCCTACTTACGTATTACTTCCTTAGCTGAGCTGAAAACCTCATATATGACTTCACTACCTTCTATGCTCAGTTATAGTAGCTGTATTGGGTTTTCTTGCCATAATGCTATAATGCTAGCTGCTAGGTTTGGAAATCATATTATATACTCCTGAAGATGTTTTTATGAGAAGATTCTTCATAGGATAATGAAACCATTTCTCAGTCCTTTGTATAGTCTTATTCTTGATTTTAGACGAAGGGAAGGAATGGTGAGACAAGGTGCTTTAGCTTATGTGGTTTATGGATAATGCATTATAACCACCTATACTTGCTATTTTAAACTTTTAGCATGCATTTGTTGTTCTGGATTAGCATTGAATCAATTCTTCTCTTTGCTTTCATATGAATCTGATTGAGTCAATTCACATTGCTGCTAGCCGTCCCATCCTACCCATTTCACTATTCTTCAAATTAAAAAGTATGGGACTGATCCTTCGCCTGCTGAAAATTGTTGATTCAATTTCTCTGTTTTCTGTAGGGTGCCATATACAATATGATGTACATGTAAAATAGCATCCAGATGAAGGTATGCTTATGTCATTCAATTTCTCTGTAATGATGCAGTTGTTAGGTTTTCATGTAAAAGTTTTCTATTCATATACAAACTTTTGACTGTTTTTTCACTCTGTTTTATAACAGATTACAATGAGCTTCCTTCACCAAAATAGAGAGCAATACAAGAGCACAAGATAATGAGTTTGCTTGACTAGAATAGAGAACAAGCCAAAAGAACACCATGATGAGCTTCTTTGACAAAAAAAAAAGAGGAGCCCAAAGGAAGTCTAAAGCTGTACAAAGTAGTAGAGACTTCATGCAGAAGGATCTAAGGCAGTCATGGAACCTGTATTTACAAGACAATGTAACATTGTAATGTCAATGAATATTTAGTGAGACAATGATATGTAAAAAAATTCAGATTTTAATAAAAGTGACTACTTGTTTTCAATGATATTATCGTCTTTCTTTATGAGTACCTGCATTGTATGTTTGACTGAAATCCAATGCTTCAAGCGATGTGATGTCAGAGTCAAGTGGTGCCTATAATCAAGAAATATAAAAAAATGTCTCAATATACATTTCTTACATAAACAAAGTAGTTGATAATGTTGCACACCCGTTATATGACGTACCATTAATAAATTTGTAAAGGTCATTTGACTTGGTTGAGAGTTATCGAAAATGACATTATCATGCTGTGCTTGAAGTTCATTACTGTGTCCCTAAAACACATTTGCCACAAAAAAAATTAATAAATACATAACAAACATCTCAAAAAACTTAAATAGAGAAAAACTATACCTGTGAAGGTTGAGGAGGCTTTTTAAAGGCTTTTCTTCCCCGTCTTCTTTGACTGATTTCAATAGAACTCTTAATCCGTTTACTTATATTTCTACCATATCTCTTTTTCAAGCCAATAAATTTGCCTCCACCATTACCTCTATCACAATTACTATCGTTTGATATGTATTTGATGTGAAGTTCAGCCACTTTCTTGCTTAGTTCCAACGCACCTTCATGAACAAGAGAGAATGCCTCTGGACTTTCTGATGCATCATTAGCTAATTTGACAAGTAGGGGACATAATTGCCTATACCTATTTGATCTTTGTAATTTAGGATCAACTTCAATTTGTTTTTCGTTGATATCATACACGACACCACATCGTGCTTCCCTTGTCCACCTCTTTACTATATATTTCTTGGGGAGTAATTTGACATCACGTTCATGCAATACCCTCAACGCATGACAGCATAATATGCCCACTCGTTCAAATTTTTTACAACTGCAGGTAATTGTCTCTGTGGAAGGATCATATGTCAAGGTATGTTCCCGTTTGCTACCATCCATGGTAATCACATAATCAAACACGACAGCATCATCATTCTCATCTATGGTGACCTTTCTTTCTTTTCTCTCTTTAATACATGTAGCATCACGAAGATCACATTCCCGTTGGAACAAGTAAAAAATGGGGCGAGTATACACATCAGAAAGTTGACGAAGCATATTTGAACTCTGTAATATCAACCTTGGCAACTTGTCAAGTGACTCAAAATCACTTTTCAGTTCATTGTAGCGCTTATCCTCTAGGACTTGTTCAAATTGTTGGAAGAATCGATTGATATCCAATTTAACATGGGTGCAACTCTTGACGGATGCATTCACACTTTCACTTATTTGTGTGCTTCTCATGCCAAGTGTCCTTGAGTTCTTCATATAGCATGCTGCCCACTTCTCTTTTATTTGGTACATAGATATCAACCATGTGTTTTTTGTCATATCCTGTCTTGATAATAACTCTTGCCAACGTTCTTCGAACTCAATTTCATCCCAACAGTTATACATACAATGGTTAAAATCACTAACCATTGAGTTTGGGAGGTGCTTCATTGCATTTCTTGAAATATGCCAGGTGCACAGAGCATGCTTTGTATCTGGCATCACCTCTTGTAATGCTCGTGACATAGCAGCGTCTTGGTCAGTGAAAACGGTAAGTGGCTTTGCATTTTTGTGTGCACACAAAAAAGTCTCAAAGAGCCATTTGAAACTCTCAACAGTCTCATCATATAACAATGCTACTCCAAATATTACTCCTCCTCTGTAATGGTTGAAACCAGAAAAAATTGCAAGAGGTCTATGATTACAATTTGTACAATAAGTTGTATCAAGAGAAATAACTTCTCCAAAGTAAGAGTAGTCGACTAGCATACGCGCATCAGCCCAAAATACGTTTGTCACTTGCTCATCTAAGTCCATTTGGTGAGCATGAAAAAATGATGGGTTTTCTGTTAATTGTTTCTCAAAATACTGAAATATACATCCAGCATCACCGTATTTCATAGCTCGTTGCCTTCTTGAGTTGAGATAATTCTTTACATCAGTTCTTGTAAATCCCAAATTGGTTCGGCCTCCTGCATATTGGCTTTGCAAATTAAATGCTGATTTTTGACTAATTCCAGCTTTTTCAGCATTTTCTAATTCATAGCATTGAGCTGGTAATAGTTCTCGAAACGATGCAAACAAGTGAACAGCTTCAGGTGCCTGAAGAGGATGATTATGCTCCAAGCAAACTTCATTTATTTTGTATTTTCCATCTACTTGCTTAACTTTCATTCTAGCATTGCAACCTGTTCTTGTCTCATCCCTGAGCCTCTTATTTGTCATCTCTTCTTTTTCTGACTTTCTCACCCCTTCTTTGCAGCACACATATAGATAAGAGGTGTATACAGACTTATCTTTTCTACTCTTGTTAAAGCTTTGTTTTCGAACACCAAAACCCATTTTCTTGCCATATGCCTTCCAAAATTCCCATGCTTCTTCTAAATTTTCAAATGCAAGATTAAGTTTGGGAGTTAAATCTATATCCATGGTATAAAACTCCTGCAAAAATTAAAAAGGATTATAAATTATGATCTCAAGATCGATAAACGTGTACATATACAATGTAATACCTCTTTAATATCAAATTCTCATAGACTAGTTATTTATTAATTGTCTCTTGTAATAATGTAGTACATTGCATTATCCTTATCTATATTACTTAATAAGACCCCTGACTTAAAATCAACAATTACCCTTACCAACAATTACCCTTAAAATCAACAATTGTCTTTTGTAATAATGTAATAATGTGTTCGACCAAAGAAACTACATATAAATGCTCTATATCAACTAGATATAAAAAAAAAACTAAACATATACTACATATATATGCACAGAAAGTTTTATTATAAAACATAAATAAAAAAAACAAGATTATAAATATAAAAAATTATTATTTTACTCACCAATTTTGAATCTCAAATTCCCATACACTAATGCTTAGTGATTGTCTTTTGGAATAATGTAATATATTGGATTGAGAACAAGCAATTTCCCTTTCTTTTCCTGCCGCAGATGAACAGCCACGAAACTACATAATGCTCTATATCAATTAGATAAAAAAAAAACTAGACATATACTACATATATATGCACAGAAAGTTTTATTATAAAACATAAATTAAAAAACAAGATTATAAATATAAAAAATTATTATTTTACTCACCAATTTTGAATCTCAAATTCCCATACACTAATGCTTAGTGATTGTCTTTTGGAATAATGTAATATATTGGATTGAGAACAAGGCAATTTCCCTTTCTTTTCCTGCGCAGATGAACAGACCCACGCACAACTCAGCTAATTTCTTCTTCTTTTCTCGCGGAAAAATGCTGCAGAATGGCGCCAAATTAACCAGCAAAAGTACTAAACATGGGAATAAATGGACGGCTGAGATGGGTTAACAAATTCAACGGATCAGATCACCCAAATAAAACGACGTCGTTTCATTTATTATACCTTCATCACCGTTTGTTTTAATTATTCAATATGGACGGTCCAGATTTAACTAAAAAACGACGCCGTTTTATTGCAGAGGATTTGCAGCGCATAGAGAAGCAAAGGACGGAAGCTGAACGCGATAACTGAAGCACGCTTTGGAGTTAATGATGAAGATGAGATGTTAGTAACAGTGATTGGCGTGTCAGCCATACAAGTCTTAGAGAATTCAAAACCCCAAACACCAAGCTTAGCTGCACGCTCTGCTAAGGGTTTTTGTGTTTCCTATGAACATAAGTGGAATTAATGTAATCCATTTTATTTATTAATTTTAGTGTTACGATTGTTTTCATCTCAATGCTAGTTTGTCTTATTATCCACCTCCCTCTGCTCCTTGAACCGATATATGTTATCTCTCGGCTTCACAAAACAAATCTCTTTGCTCCTCAAAATTTCGAGCCATTCCCATATTTTAATGTGCTGATTAAAAACGGGGGTGACTAGTGTCTAACACGCACCAGTCACCACCATTTATTTATACACTGAGAATGAAAGATAATATAGTGCATATGATTCTGCAATTTTAGACATAAAATACAGCAACATTAAGACATTCCAATGCATGCATCTGACCAAATATTTGAGAGGTGGATAACAAAATTTAGACACAACGAGTTCGTTTGGATTAGTAGTGGTAGAAGTGAATTTTTTAATCTGATTTTTGTAAACTTAAGATATGATAAAAGTCATATTTTAAATGTGATTTGTGTTTGAATTGACGATAACAAAAGTTTTTTTTTTTTCTAAAAACAGTTGGAGGCAACTAATGACAGAAGCATCTTTTTTTTAGAAAAGTTCATCTACAAAAAAGTGAGTTTTTATCCTCCAACTGTTTTTCCCCCCTCCTAATAGGGTGGGAATTGGGGTTCAGTGGATAAGGCAGGAAAACAAATTTTTTTAAGCTTGTTTGTTTGGAGGGGAGAAGTGCAATTAAGATATAAAGGTAACTCATGAAAGGTAGTGGTTTCTTAGGAGCAAAGTTACGCAATATCATTGGGTTTGTTGATGTAGGGACCGGACCGACTTGGCCTTGTAGGGGGAATGGAACATATTTGTGTGGATTCACATCCAATTTCAAACACGCTACCCTATAGTTTGACCACACAAGCTTTGAAGGAATTTAAAAGAATGATAACAATGAATTCCAACAATTTCATTCAGGGAAAAAAATGTCCACGGTGTACTTTTTTTTCTTCAGGTGTATTATTATCTTTTTAAATGTTGCTTTTGTTGTTCGATGGAATGGCATTTCAATTTGATAATAGGCCAATTTATTTAAATTTTTTAAAAGATAATTTTAGTTAAGCTAAACATAAGAAAATTGCTTGGAACGTGAGAGAGTTGTTGGGAGAACGCTAATAAGTATAAGAGATGTGTTTTTTTTTTAAAAAAAACTGTTTTTAAAGCGTTTATAAGAAATAATTTATATGAGTTGGGTTTTAAAAAATTGTCAACGTTACGACAGAATCTGAAAAACTCAGATTGTGTTTATAAATGCAGTCACACGTTGATAGTAGGACTTGAAGGTGCGCCCTCGTGGAGTATGAGCAAGATCCCTATTTAATTTCTTATGTACGTACAATTTCAGTTCGACTCCTCACAAATGAAATTATTATTATTTTAGTATTATTGAACTAAGAAATATTTATACATAAGAAGTCCTCATGAAGAAGTTAACAGAAAATTAAAGATGTATGTAAGCCAGGAATCAAAATAAGAGAGAAATTCGTTTACGAGAAACCAAAAAAAATGATACAGTTATGCTCAAAATTAGATTTAAGATACTGCTAAAGAACATATAACTGGAACAGGATGACATGTTAAAAGTATGAAGGGAAAATTGGCAACCTTCGAATTTAGCTCTCATTTTCACCGGCTGTTCTGAAATCTGAAATGCTTTTGTGCTGGCTTTGCCATATTATACTTAACGGACAAGCTAAATGAAAACTGTACCCCCAGGGCAAATCAATCTCACAACTAATTCCACGCATGATTATTCTGTTTTCATCATTTCGTGTTATTACAAATGAAGATGATGATTTATCAATATTACTCTAGTCCTTAATATTATATTTACCTAATTTAATTTAATTAAAAAAATTAGTTAATATGACATGTATTTTCTAAAACACTTTAGTTATCTTCTTCAATTTACGTATTTCTTTTCCTATTTAATTATTATTGAGGGAATATAAATAGAGGTAAATGGGAAAAAAATTGATAAATATGAAAACTATATTTTATATTTAGTACTAAAATCAACTCTCAAAATATGTCTTAAATTAATGATGGGAGGAGTATTAAAAATGAATTCATTACTCAGCCTAAAAAAGTATAAATAATGACATGCTAATTTCAAAAAGATTAATACTGAAATCAAATACTACTGCGAATGGCATCATGCTGAGTGGGCTCCTGCTAGGCTGCTATCGAGTGTTCAACTCAGCAGGCCATTCTCAATAACGTGGACCAACTATGTGTAATGTGTTCACTGCCAAAAGCTGGGGACAACATTTTGGCCCAGTTACTTGGGAAGAGTCATATCAAGTTTTCTTTCTGCCAAATGTCAAACAAGGAAAATATTTACTATAATTTGTTTACAAAAGGAGTCATGCGCCGATGAGCCAAGACGTGACTGAAAGTATGCAGAGGAGGAAACTAAAAACCAGGCGAGTAAAATAGATACAGGACGATGAGTAGCAGCAGAAAATAGAAGGTCTAATGTGGAGGGAAATAGAGAGAAGTGAGTCGATAGAATTACTGAATTAGAATATACTGAGAAAGCATGCAGGGGGGTGCTACATAGAATCGGAGGTAGAAGGAAGTCGGATCCATTCCAATTGGACTTCAAGCTCACCACATTCAACGTTGCGCAATCTGAGCACCAAATCCTGCACAATCCTGCCTTCTCTGTACGTAATGCAACTCTCATCCGCCAAACAGTTTTGCCTGTCTGGATGCACTCTTCTCACCACCGTCCCACTCGGCAACCCTTCCAGCCTCATATTCGCCGATTCTACAAACGGCCTTATCTCAAACTCTGCTTCCCCCATCTTGTCATCGTTGCTAAACGTGTCATGGTCATACACCGTCAATTTTATAGGATGATCTGCCTCCGTCACTGCAAGCGTCAGGTCTTCGTTCCACTCTGGATTCACGCATTTCTTTATCACCCGAGTCTTGAGCTTCTGTAAAACCCACGCATCACTTGTGCTTATTCACAAAGACATGCACTCACAACTACCACTAGCTGCGATGCATTCGCTTATACTTCCCTATTCACTTCTACATTCAAACTCCTAGCCTAGGGACAAGACCCAAGGCTAGAGAACTATTACCTCTCAGGGAAATGGACAAACAAACAAAGGGCACATGAACAAACATTCTCATCGGAATCAACGGTTGGGCAAATTGTAATTGTGGATCTAAATCTCCAGAATAATAAACAGCCAAAGTTATTCAAATATAACAGTCACGACTCACGAATAAGCAGATCGAGGGGTTCTAAAATAAAATTTCCAAAAGGATACACAATTTGTCCTTAAGAAAGAATACACATCGTGATAGAGAATTATGTGAGGAGAATAGCACTCACCTGTGTGCCCATCTTTACGACGACGTAAGGATCGCTGCTACGAACATCACGAACGGCGAGGTTCACTCCGCGCTTGATCCGAACCCTGAGAAGGCCCATCAGGTTAACAATCGGTGTCCGGAGAAATTCAGGCCTCGCTTACGCTGTGCCTATATTCAATTTCCCAGCTCTTTCATCTCACGAAATCAAATCTTTGTTTTCGTGAGAGGTGGAATTGTCAACAATAAATAAATCAACGCGGAAAATAAATGATAAAAGGGAAATGGTGATGTTAGGGGACGGGAAGGTCGTGAGGGGGCGAAAGAAGAAATGGGCAGAGTCAGAGGAGGAGAAAAGGATGAGTTTGAGAACTAGGGAGGATTTCCTGGCATATGTGACCAGCACATCCGGTTCAAAATTGGTTGCCTTTAGGAGTTGAGCCGTTGACTTATGCCGTCCGTGAATGCCGCTATCTCCACCGTGGCCCATCTCCATAGCCCAAATTCAATGAGGAACACAAGTCTTGGATGTCATGGACTCGTCATAAACTTAAATTCACTTGGTCATTTCTAGACGCGGGTTTTCATTTAGTCTTAACTTTTAAGTTACATTATAGACATAAATTTTTTAATTGGTTAATATAACTTTTGGTTTTTAAAATTTGGTCTGATTTTGGTTTTGGTTCCTTAAATTTAAAATCTGTAGTTTTAATTCTTAAATTTAGCCCGATTTTGGTTTTAATCCCTCAAATTTAAAATCAGTTGTTTTGGTCCCTCAAGTTTACTCCGTTTATAACTGTTGGTCCCTCAAGTTTACTTCATTTATAACTGTTGGTTCCTTAAGTTTATGGTAATATATCAAATCATTTTCAAACTTGAGGGACTAAAACCACCGATTTCAAACTTGAGAGACCAAAACCAAAATCGGGTCAAACTTCAAAGACCAAAAGTTATATTAAACATTCTCTAAATTAATTATCTACATAACTTATTCATAAGTTGGGCAAAAAAAAAAAAAAATATATATATATATATAACTTATTCATAAACAACTCAAAATTTAGAGATTATATATGTATTAATTAAAGTTTGAGAGGGTTTTGTGGACACAAAAACATAAAGTGTAAGGAGGTATATAATTGATAGCTGGGGATTATTTGTACAAAATTTAAAAGTTCAGGAAGGTTTGTTGTCAAGTTTTAAAGGTTGAGGTTGCTATTTATCCCTAGTTTGAAGTTTAGGGAAATTATGTGCAGTTTAGCTTTGCTTTTAATTATATTAGCAAAATTTAAATCCTATATCATACTCCCAATTCATAATTAATTTAAATCCTCAACTAAAATGTAGCCCTTAAATATATTAAACATGACACATAATCAATGTAAGTTGAATATAGCGGAAGAATCAGTTTCTTACAATATGGTAAAATAATATTTAAATTCTTATTAAAAGAGATATCACATCTAATGTTTGACAGAGTTTTAATAGGCTTTCTAGACCATCTTTATAAAAATAATATAACATGTAATGACAACGGAGGTGTCATTAGATCAAGACTTGAAAACTGTGTCTTAATCCTATGCCCCTTGCAAATGACAACATATTATTTTCTTTTAAAAAAGAGGTTACAGATACAAAAGGATATATAATTTTTGGGGGAGTTCTTTTTGAGAAAATTTCATTTAAGGATCATTGTAGAGAATTAATATCAGTTGGCACACAAAAAATTCTGAAAACTCACTGTAATCCTTGGAGACCAAACTAAAATTAATTGGTTGAGGCAAAAGACACAAATTACCTCCTGATAAAGAATTAAAAAAAAAACGTGCTTCACCCTCATACTTTCATTGAAAAGAATAATGCCAAGAAAGAAAACCTATTTTGTGCAATTTTGTCTCCTCTCCGATTGTTAGTATGTCTCTAACTCATAGTTCGTTTGGATTAACTTATAGAAGCTCCATAAATGCTTATAAATCGTGATTCACGAAATACGAAGTAACTTTTACAGTTTATGAGATTACTTTTACGGTCTACGAGGTAAATATGTAGAGGAGATTTATCTCAATTTACGTAAATCGAGCTTATAAAATAAACCAGATTATACATTAAGTTTCCAAACATACTATCAATCTTGACCTCCCCATGCGTCGCCAGCTCCGTCTCGACCTCCCCTCATCAGCGTTGTCTTTGACTATTCGCGTGTCTCTTGTTTGAAGATTGTTTCTCCCTTTTGCTTCTTCGCCGATTGTTCCCCTCTTGATAGTAAGGGCACAAATTTAATTCATATCGCCTCCTTAGTATGAATGCTCTTATTTGCTCGATGTTCTTTTCTTCTCATTCATTTTGATTTTTCATTTGAAACAAGCAGTGTCCCCCCCCCCAACCCCCTTCGTTGGCAAAAAAAAAAAATGGTTTTTCCCCCTTTTTGTACTGAGCCATGCTGAGATGACTGGATTAATGGAAGCTACCATTTTGTTTTGATGATTAAGAAGCACATGTACATGAGTAGAATTGATCTAGTTTCTGGAAATGCCCATGATTTTAAGTCAAACAACGCATTGACATTGCCTATTGGGATATTTTTAAAGACTCAGAAAATAATCACTTGTTTATGACCTCTAACAAAAAGTTCTGGTTAGGCTTACTAAAAGCTCTAATTTTATTCATGAATGCTACTTGGATGTAACCTGTAGTTATTATTAGTCTAGCATTTGTAAATCTATACTTTTTGCCTAGTTTATTGAATGAGGAGACAATTTTCTACTCTCTTATTGAAGTAGACTATTGTAATTGTTTATAGGACTATTCCACTTATTCATGAAATGTAGGATACTTGCAGATAAGTTGTAGTTAAGAAATTAATTTATCTTGTTAATAAGATTATTCCACTTGTCCATATAACTATTATACTTATTCATGATGCAAAGTAAAATTATTTATAGTATGGATTTAATTATGTTACAGGTTTTGATTCCACGATTTTTAAAGTTGGAGGGAAAAAGTAGGTGAAAATGGATGCAATAGATAACGACCTGGAAAGAGAGAGGGAGTTGGAGTTGAAGGAGAAAGGAAGGAGAAGAAATATGGCCCTTTTTAATACCCGATGCTCTCCAAGGAAATTCAAGGAGCTGGCTGATTTTGTAATGGGCGAAACAAAGTTAAAAGAAAGGGTGGATAAAATAGGGTTTGGACAATTACTTCATGTCGGGAGCAAGAAGATTCCGAGAGACTATGCATGAAATTATCTCATTTTATAGATTTCAAGTCAAACTCTTATGTATGTAAATTTGCATTTATAATTGTAAGGAAGACTACATTTTGTTGTAACGGATTGTTGTTTTAATAGTTATTGTTATTTGAAAAGTTACATGAGAAGCTGATTATCCTAATTATTTATTCAATAACAACTTTTATTTGCACGTATCTTACACTTGATCAATAAGTGCAATAGCCTTATAAACAAGAGAAAATACAACATATTTGTATGATTAATTAGCATAATGAACAAGTGCAATAAAGCTATGAACAAATTAAATAGACATATGAACAAGAGAAGTCACTACAACACATTTGTAAGTGTATTATTCATAATGAACAAGTGAAATAAAGCTATGAACAAGTGCAATAGATGTTTGAACAAGTGAAATCACTACAACACATTTGCAAGTGTATTATGTATGATGAACAAGTTTAATAGATCTATGAACAAGTTTAATAGATCTATGAACAAGTGAAATAGAGTTATGAACAAGTGCAATAGAAGTTTGAACAAGAGATGACATCCTAAAAGTATTTATATTACAATATATTACAATTGCAAGTAATTTCATCTTGGTACTTGGGACACTTTTTCATCAAGTACCATCCTAAAATTGATCATTTATTTACAAGAGCTTACAAAATGACATACTAACAACATTGCACTCCATCTCAAAAAAAGACTATACACATCATAGCTTCTTTCCCAATCATCCAAAAAAATTTTAGTTGGGATATACCAATATAAAAGATAACAAGAAGTTGTATATAACACCAAAAAAGGACCGTGTTCAACAATTTTATCAACAAAGATTGAGGTTCCTGTAAGTCTTCCTAGTATGACCAAGCCCCACCACATCTTGAGCATTGGTACACTATTTTGTCTTGAAATTGTGGTTCAATCCTCTAAACTCTTGGCCTTCCTGGAGGATGAGAAGTCATTGATGGCTGTGGTAAGATAGTTGATAAGTAATCATCGTATCTTAGGGAATTTGGTCTAGGAATGTCATGGGCCTCAACTAGAATCATTGGTATGTTGTAAATTTTTTTCCTGAGCTAGGAGCAATAAGCAATCATCGACATATGCATAAACATTTTCGTGTATCTCCTTTATTGCAGCACATGCATGTAGGCATGACAATCCTGACATTTCCCAAGCCTTGCAAGAGTATTGATATTGATTTACTCTTGTGGATTGTCCAACCGTGATGCTTTATTCAAGTCTTTCTTATTCTTGCAAACATGCACATGACCACTGGTATTGTTGTAGTCAATTGGTCAACTCCAACATTATTTACAAGATCTAGTGGTGTATCATTTGCATAACTAACTATATACTTCATATTAAATCCATTATTTTAGGCCATACATCTGTTGCTACCAATATTCTTGGTTATTCACAGTTCATCCCTTTTATTATCAACCTTCCATTTATAATACTGATTTCGCCTCTAAGGTCTTCACATATTCCCCTCCTACATGGAAGATGCAAAATATTTTCTTTCTAGAATTGCTAGCCATATCTACTGCTTCCCATCATTAATAGTAAACTTCAATAACTTAACAAAACAAATTAATTTCCTAACAAATAAACATAGCAACTTGGACATCTCTAATTTACAAGTGTCTCACTCATCATGAACAAGTGTAATTGTCATTTGAACGAGATAAACTAATTGTTTGATAAGAAAACATAGCAGCTTCAGCAAATTCGATTTTCAATCGTTCAACTCCTCATGAATAGGTGTAATTGTCATATGAACAAGACAAACTAATTGGTTATCAAAAAAATATAGCAGTTTAAATATTTTTGATTTGCCAGTGTTTCGCTCATCATGAATAAATATAATTGTCATCTGAACAAGACAAGCTTATTGGTTGACAAGAAAATATAGGAGCTTCAGCAAGTCCAATTTTCAAATATTCAACTTTTTATGATCAAGTGCACCAGTCATATGAACAAGACAAGCTAACTGGTTGACAAAAAAACATAGGAGTTTCAGCATTTTGAAATGTCAGATGCATTTCACCCTATGCAACATATGCAATCACTCATTCCTTCTATACCCATTTCACCAGACTATACACCACTTGCAAACTACAAGTCTTTACGACTTTATATGAGGAAGATAAGACTTTCAAAAAGGGAAGTTTGGACTTTACCGCACGACTGCTTGCATGAATCAACGACAATGAGACTCCAATTGCAACAATCACCAATTATGGATTGTCCGTAAAACTCAGATTCAAATGGAGAGAAGGCAGAGTCACACAATTTCAAACTTGATTCATCCTTGCATGATTAACCATCTCCTCAAGAACCCAAGGTAGCGCCATAGTCGGGATGTATTTGGTGCTCAAATGGGTCTCTCTCTCTCCATCAGGTGCATTTCTTCCCTCTTTCTGATAGGGTTCAGTCTAGCCCCAAAAGATTGCAGTGAATTTTCAAAATCTTATAAGTGCTAACTGACATTAGTTTTCTACAATGGTCCTTAAATGAAAATTTCACTTTTTTTTCACTCACTCACAAACTCATCTAATGGGGCATTACTATTGAACATTTTGGCATTATTCCTTGTCATTTTTGACGAATTTGTGGGCATTATTATTGGATTAGACTGTAACAGGGAAAGGGTGTAAAGAAACGAAGATAACCCAAGGCCCTCCTAATAATCCCAGCCCGGGTCCAATTCAACGGGTTCCCGCGCTTTCAACTACCCTTTTGATTTGTTTTGGTTTTATGCTCCGATCACTGACGGAAATGTTATGGAACCCTGGGAAGCTCTTGACATCGACGATTCTGACCTCTCCTCGTTCCTCCGCCCTTGCAAACGACACCACCCCGATTCCCCACCCGAAGCCTCCCATGCCGTCGCCGACGCCAATGCTTCGCAGCAGCTGCTAATTTCTCAACGCAATCCTCATTCCTCTCCTGAAACCCTAACCGTTTCCCATTCCCAATCTCTCTTACCGCAGGCGAGGCTAGCTGCTCTTCCACATCGCCTCATTCCAGGCCCTGCCGGTGTCGTTCAGGCCGCGATGCAGCGCAGAGCTCTAGGTCGCCAGAGTTTATTGGACGATGCCTCGGACTCCATTCCCACGCAGGAATTCATAAGGCGGGTTGTTCAAAATGGCGATAATAATGATCACGATTTTAACACCAATGCCTGGCACTGTGCTTTGGGCTGGCTTCGTCGAGAAGGTTCTTCCTACATTTCCTTGTTTAATTTACCTTTGACATCTCCTCAAAGTCTCAAACTACCACTGATTCTGGAAAAGCTATTCCGAGGCTCGTACATGCTTGGTTAATTTCAACATTCTTTTTCTTCGGTTTTTCTAGGCATGGTCGATCGTTATGGTGGGGCATTTGGTACGCCTTTGAGCTCAATTAAGAAGCAAATCAATATTGAACGAGTGGGTCAGGTATTGCCAATGATTCGAAAGATGATTTTATGTTACTCACTTTATACTTGGATATAGTGCCGGGCTTAATTCAAAGGTTTCATACGAGTTTCTTTTAAATATTTAGTTGCTTGGAAACAGGTCATCGCCGTTATCAAATCCTGCACTCCAAATGGTTATGGGGATCTAATGTTGACGTTAAAGGTATACTTGGAACTGTGAATGCGGTGCATTCAAAAATGCACCCGTGATTTGCCTTTCTCGTTCTTTCTCGTAATAGTAATATCTGAGGTGCCTGAGTTTGAATTTCAGGATCCCTCTGGTACAATTGGTGCTAGTGTACATCGTCAAGTCTTCACTGAAGGAGAACTGGGGACTGATATCAAAGCTGGTTCGGTTTTGGTTCTCCAAAAGGTCTGTTGCTCATTTATTTGGATCTTGAAACAATCTGTGTCAAATAATGCTTCCTTGTCTTACTTTGAATCTTGATTTCGTTTTCATGGTGGCAACTTGGAATCTGATGGTCAAATTTGCCTGATCAAACGAACCTGTCCTCTATTTCAGGTTGCTGTATTTTCCCCCACTCGCTCTGTTTGTTATCTGAATATAACATTGCGCAACATAGTCAAGGTATGGGATCATCTTCATGTTCGCACTTAACCAATTCAATATAGAGCCTTTAACTGCAAGCTGTATTATATAATGTTTCATTTGAGATCTACTATCCATTCTGACCTTAATTGATACTGGCAATAAACATGCTCAAGCATTAGTCCTTCCCTCCTTCCCGGGCCCAACCCGTTCCGTTCTCTGTCCTGTTCTCAACCACCATAGTTGGAACATATATGGACGTATATGCATCTGACTTAGGGTTGACAATTTTGAAAGACCATCAATATAACCTTGAAGCATGATTGATGTTGTCAGTTCATTCAGGGATTCAGCTGAATCAACTAGAATTGCACAAAAGACTCAGAAAAGTTTCTAATTAGGCATATGATCTGAATGGAGTGATAAACAAAACTGCCAATATCTGATTTGTTTGTCGATCAGAGTTGGCAGCAATAGAGAGGGCTTATGGCCTGGTTCGTCTTGCATAAATATTCTCTCCTAATCGGCTGAAAATGATTGGTTGTGGTCCATTCGGCGTTTGGAACTTCATAAAGACCATAGCAGTGTTGGATCGCGATTGAATGGGAAATGATAGCAAATATTAGTAGTCAAATTACCGGGAGTAACTAAAATAACGGGCACAGGCTCCCAGCCTCACAATCATGGGTTCCTGGCTTGAAGCTTGGCATTGGGTCGTTTCGCTTGTCTAATAGTTGCTTAAAAAGGGGTGGTAACAATTTTGGGTGACTCATTTATATTTGATTTTGAGGCAGTATCATTGAGAACGAATCCTCACCAAATCCTCAGTCACTTCGAATTTCCAATGCATATTGGGAGATGTTTTTCATTTATTTTCTTTCGATCTATTGAGTTTTTTTTTTTTTTTTTTTTTGTCCGCTAATAAACTGTTCTGAACAGATTTTTTCAGAGGGCAGTGAACCTGCATCAGAAATTTATCCGACAACTTCAAGACGCACTGCCCCTTCCATAGGTATTCATGACTATCTATTTGGACCACGTTCTTTTATTAGCTCCTTCTTCCTTCTCTATTGGTGATGACGTGTTCCATTTATGCTGATGCCTTACTGTTATCACTCGTACAATACCTATGCTTATAAATCGGCCTTCTTCGTAACAGAAGGCAATGAAAAATTATCGGTGCTGGACAATACTTCGTCTCTGCCACGGGAAAGAACAGAGGATATTAATTCCAACCCCTCCCTACATTTGGGATTTAAAGATGTGGAAGTTATTGATGAGCAGAAGGGAGATGATAAAGCTTCAAGAAGCATCGGGGCGAAAGAAGATTCAGGAAGCAACCATTCTGAGCATGGTAGAATCGCTGAACGTGCAGAAGCACTCAGTGGCGGTGAGCTTGAGATTGAGATGGAAAACCAATCAAACCCCTGTCAACTAGGTGGAGACAATTCAGCACGTATCGCTCAAAACAATGGTTCATCAGCATACTTGGCTGATACATCTGAATCTCATGGTCGGGAAACGGGGTCAATAGAACGTATGGACACAAATAGGGAGATCCTAATCCCAAAGAATTCAATCCCTCTTTGGACGGAGGAACAGCTTGATGAGCTTTTAGCATTTGAGTGACGCACTAACTTCTGTTTGTCAAATTACATATACAGTTGTAACGTAATCCTTTATGGATCAATCCCAGCATTGCAAGGAAAAAATAGAATAAGAAATAATGTGATGCGTTTCAGTTTTCGTGAGAGTATCGATGCTTTCCTTCGTTGAGCACATGTTATTTGACATCATTAACGACATGGAATATTCAAATTACATCCAGAACAGGTGATAATGGCAATGCTATCAATATACAACAGTTTGTTTGATTTAGTTTATATTTATGCATAAATTCAATTTACGTAAATCAAAATAAAACTTTTCCACATATTTACCTCGTAAACTGTAAAAACTATCTTATATATCATAAATTACGATTAAAAAACACTTTTTGAGATTCTAATCACTATTCCAAACATACTCAAGATTACAAACAAGAGGCAACAGCAGAAGCGTCCAAATCTGCTGACTTTCACTATTATCATTCACTGCCAAACTGTTTCGTTTTTATTCTCTCATACAACTCAATAAGATGGGTCAAAAGTACATGCAGCTATAACAAACAAATTAATTTGTTGAAAGAATTAATCGTTTGGAAAAGTTTTGCGTCTATATACGACTATTACCGCCTTCCGGTAAATTCTTGAATATGTTCTGGGAGATATCCATCCATCTTTCCTTCCAATAAATAAATTGGGTGCGGTACAAAACCCTGACAGCATAGCAGTGTAAGGGAGAAAAAGGTCCGAACTCGAGGATATTCAGTTTAGGCATTAATTCTTGAAGATTGTCCAACATTATTCTCCATTCTTGTGTACCACTCGCCAATACGAGTATGTTCTACCATATCTTTGCCTGACCTAAGATAGCGAATTGGTCTAAGCACCCCGAAGACAGCCAGGTCAGCCAAGTTAGGCTTGGATCCACCTGAGGAAGAGAAGAAATAAATCATACTTGGAGGGGGTATAAGAAATTTATGAATGAAATATATAGAACCTGAAAACATTTATCACTATATTAACCAGAGTATTGCCTTTAAGTGGGAACTTGCGTCTAATAAATATATTTTTAAGATAAAGAGCTAGTTTAAAGAGGTACCATCTTGCACAGGCTGTTTATCAGATGGAGATGATTCAATCCTAAACCAGAGTGGTATGACCTCAATTTTCTAATTGCCATCGGTAGCTTTCCCATATTTGCATATTTGTAGATGTGAACTTGTTACCATTAGTTATAAAAGAATCGCATGCTATTTATAAGGTAACATGACATCTTTCACACACACATGCACACATGCACAAAGGTGGGGATGAGAGCATACCAAGGAATTCCCGGCCATTTAGAGCTTCCATCCATGTTGCTGCTGCCTCATAAAGAGCAGCACGTTCATTAGTAATGTTGTACTTCTTCTTCAGATTCTTGGACACAAAATACATTGCTGCAGCTCCAGCATATTTGACTGTAATTCTTTCCGTAAAACTGAAATTTCCTACATCAAATTCAGTAAATATTTAATAACTTGTCCAACACTAGCCCATCTTCATGTTTAGAGAGCACAGCAAAATAAATTTGTAAATAAGCATGTACAAGCATAAAATTCACAAGTTGGAAGTGCAAAGTAATATAGAATAAAAGGAGTAATCAGAAGACTAATGATTCCCCTGCAACGGGTGGCGTGCGTAAATGCACCTTTATTTACATGTGTAAAGGAAATAAAAGGTCTGATGATTTAGAGCTCGTTTGTCCTGGTTGTGTGAAGTAAAAGACTGCTTCCTTTTTTTTGGGCCTCCCACGTGCCCCCGCCCGGTTTTTGGTGTTGTGTGTGAGTGTGTGAGTGTGTGTGTGTGTTTTTTTTGGGGGGGGGTTCAAGGCATGTTTGGCCATCACGTAACCTTTCTTTTAAGTGATAATAAAATATTTATTTTTTTCTCTACTATAGGAAAGAAGCAAGATATGAAAGAATTTTCCTGAACAATAATACCCTCCAAAATAGACAATTTTTGAACCCACATGAGCTCATTAAAAGGCATATCTGAAGCTACTGTTTGTTTCCTATAAAATTCTCTCTTCAAATGGGAAACAAAATATTTAACTTATCAACCAACCTGCAGTTTCTAGGAAATTTACGACTATTAAGATGACATTGACAACTTCATGCAGCAGCAATCTTAGTGGAAAGAAATATGAATTGGCAAAAAAATAAGATGCATGTCTTAACAACATCAAATAAATACTAGTACAAGGGACTATAACATCTTACCATTACTTGTAATATAGTCAAAGGACTCCAGGGCCTCAGAAGTATTTCGATATATGTTGGGTGACAGGACATGCACTAAGTGATTATCAACCCACCTATATTGCATGGACAGAAACAATAAGCTTATTAGATTTATCTGCTAAACAGTAAATAGTCATATTCTCCATTTCCTTTCAATGCTTGAATTCTGTGTTCTATTCGCCAAATGTTGCTTGTTTGTATGACAAATGTAAAGCACATGCATTGGATGCCAATTTGATCATCAAATATCAGGAGGTATTCTTTATACAGAAGTCAGTAGCAATTTACATCTTGAAACCTTCTCTACTGCATTAAATAGAAATAAATTTTCTAACAGAGTCATGTATGCAAATAATGAACAAGATTGTAATGACCAATTATGATTATCAAGGGACAGAAAGCAAACAATTGAAAGATATGGAAAAACCAATGAATTCCCATCCACATTAAGATTTATTATTGTAAGAGAAAATATTCAACAATCCCAAGATTCCTTACAACACATAAATACAGTATGACAAATATTAATGAAATCAAACTACCAGTTAGAATGGAAGCTAGGATTGACGGCATTAGGTAGAAAAGGGGCAATATACTTAATATTTACAGTTTTTCCCCTAACAATGAGTCATAGAATGTCTGCAGATAGTGTAGGAATACATGTGAAATGATCATACGGCCATTAGAAGATATGCTTTTTCTTGAATTCTTCATCATAGAGATAAAAGTAAGTAGAGATAGGAAGGATGCCTTCTCTTACAAACACCCAAAGCCACTACTATTTAGTCAGGTAAAAAAATACATGTATGCACATTCAAAAGACTTCTTACAATAAAGCACAAAGAGATAAGTATATTCAATCAAACTACTAATAAAAGCCACTGTCACTTAAGCTTCTTACCGCCGCCATTTTGTCTCTTCATCATCCTCTAAGGCTGGATCATCCTTTTCCTTCAATCGAATCTTCTGGCTCAACTTGTCAATTATTGCTGCAAAAAAAAATGCAACATTGATGAAAAACAGTAATAAAGGTCGTTCAGCCGACAGAAATTAATGAAAAAACAAACCATTGACTTTCTGTCAAAAATATCAAAAACCTGAGGAGTCATTTAGCTGCTCGCCATCTACCATCAATATGGGCACTTTCTTATAATCAGACCATTTGATTTCTTTCTTACTGATTGGGTTTACCTCCACAACTTTGTAAGGTATATCAAAGTAGTCCAAGAATGCTGATAAAGCAAATAAAATACCAGATCAGCAACTTGTAGAATGCCGTGAGAGGTTAATGATAAACAACAGCGAGTACATGGACTGAAGTAGCGCATCAATTAGCACGACTTGACATTATACATGAGACAAAGTGATTTCTTGCTTCTTCTTTTTTTCTGTTTTTTTTTTTTTCCTCTGGGATGGGGAGATTACCTCAATCAGAAGCGATAATTGTTTACCATTGTAAAATTTCATATTTCGTTTCAATTAGTGGGTCTTTCATGGAGTTAAACAAGTAAACAAATTCTTCACTTGTTCTAGGCTTGATGAACAATGCAGGATTGCAGGTAACGAAAGCGAAACAGATCCAAAATGTGATTTAGAATTTTAGTTTTGTACAAGGAACTTTAAAATTATCGATTGTGACTCACATAGGCAGCAAAAGTACGCTGACATTCTCAGCCATGTATGCTTCTCGATTGACAAGGTCCAACGGAAAAAACATCAAACCAGAGAAAAGGTACCTTTAACTTTATTACAGAAAGGACAAGCCTCATACTGGTAGAGAATAACGTCCTGAGGAAGAACTTCCGGCGGTGGAGGCTCCTTTGCATAGACTTGTTGAGAATATGAAGCAGCTACGACTACCGTAATCAGAGCCCCCGCGGCGCCAAGAGAAGCCACTTGCGCGGAACTTCCAGTAAATGGGCCGAGTAGGGAGGAGAACCACCGCCGGCGATTGTATGTATTGCCTGCGCTAGTACCATAAAGGGCAGACTGTAGAAGACGGCGTTGAACGGCAAATGAGATGCCAGATCCGCCATGCTCAGCGGCGAGTGTTCTGGAGACAGCAAAGGAGGCAAGAGTGGAGGCTCTTCTCATCGTGTATAAAATCAAGAGATAAGACCGCAAGGGAGACGAAAGAGAAGGGCGTTGAGGTTCTTATTGGAAGGGAGGGGTTTTGATGTGGGATTGCAGATCACCAACACAAAAAATGGGGTTTTAGACTAGTTGAGTGTACCAGGTCAAAAAAAAAGACTAGTTGAGCGTAGCTTCCGGACCCGTGCACGCGCAAAATTACAATTTTGGGTAACACCATCTTTAATCTTTATAATTCATTATAATTTTGGTTTTAATCTTTATAATATAAAAAAAAAAATGTTTTAGACCATTTGATTCTGGAGTTTCAAAATAATTTAGAATCAAAATTAACATCGTTAATTTAAATATACCTATGGGAATGCTGTGTGAGATATTTTAATTATAATATAATATATTAGTTATTTATTAATTAATTAGGTTTAATTAAAATATCCAGAGTGTGGCCCGTTAGTCAGATCCAGGCCCAATTGCAGGATTAGGGTAATTAACTGACAGGCTATTAATGTTATTTCTGATGGTGAAATAAACATAAGAAAGTATTCAGCCGTCAGTGATATTGAGCGTACGAGTGAAAACCCTAGCAGCTCTTTGAGGTTCCCTGACTGGCGACGGCTCCCACCCAGTTGCCATCACTGTGCCTTGCAGTCAGTCAGAAGAGTACCTGACAGCCTTCTGACGTACTTTCTGTTTTGCAGTTCACCTGAGGAACTCGTGGATTTCACCCCTATTCAGAAATTAGCAATGGCAAGAGGTATTTATGAGTCTTCCGCTGTAGTTGTAAGGCAATTTGTGCTTATTTATGATATGTGTATAATGTAAAAGCATGAATTAGGCTTAAATGTGGTATCAGAGCCAGGTTATCATCTGCCTTCTAATTTCTGAAAATTAAGAGTGATTACAATTGATAATTGAATTTTGTTGAACATGTCATCGGTGATGTTTTCGTTGCGTATTCCTTCTATGATTTCTGTATATTTTCTGCCGATCATCGCATGTGGAATTACCGTAAAAAAAAAAAAAAAAGGATCATCGGTGCCTATGATTTTGCTATTGTTCTATTTCAATCTCTTATCTGTCTTGATCTTCACGAGCGTGAGGAACTCAGTATCGGCATCAAATTACCGTAGAGGGCCTGTGTTTTTTCCGTTTTTCTTTAGGAATCCTGAATCAAATCTGTTTTGCTGTATCAATCTGAGTTTTGCTAAAAATCTATGTTTAATCGATAATCTCTTTGTGTATACTATTTTTTTTCTAATTTTCTGGATCAAGAGAGAGTCGAGAACCGCCGTGAGATTTAGTCGCATCACCGTCGTCGGTATCGCCTCTGTCATTCTGTTGTTGTTTTTTTTTTTTATCCGATTTTTAGCTAAAAACTGTGTTTAATTGTTGTATGTTGCGTTCTGTTCATGTTTCGGTGATTTCCGCCATGAGAAACGCCGTTCTGAGCTCGCTGATCGGACGGAAAATCGCTGCCCGCCATCGCGGGTCGCGGCGGCTCCAAGCGGGTCGCTGACGGTTTTCGGGTCGGGTAGGGTTCTGGGAAACGGGTAGGGAAGATGAACCGAAACGGCGTCGTTTTGTCCTTAATGAAACGCTGCGTTTTGAACAATGAAGAGAGGGTTAAACGCGGATTGGGCTCAGCATTTTGGGCCTGCGTCACAATTTTTTCTTTCTTCCTTTTCTATGGACTGGGCCATTCATTTTGGGCCGCATATTTTTTTTTTTTTTTGGATGAGAAACACAGTTTGGGCCATACAATTTCTGGGCCGAAATATATTTTTTTTTCTTCTTTCATTGCAAAAACACTAACTGGGCCGACATAATTTCCTGTTCTTTTTTGGATGATTTCTTTTCTGGGCTATCATTTTGGACTTTCCAGAAAAATAGTTTGGGCTGATTAAATTTTGATTTTATGGGACATAAATAATTGATTTCCAGAATGCTTTTTGGGCCTTTTCAAATACTTGCATTCACTATTTGAATTAATTAATTTCTGTTTTATGTAATTTTCTTTATAAATGACACCAAAATTGTTTAAATAAATGAAAATAATCAATTTTGGCTATTTTCACATACTGGAAATTTGTGAAATTATTTTTCATGAATTATTAATTGTTCTAAAATTGAGGAAAATTATATTTAGATAATTATTTAATGATTATAATTTTACAAATCAGATTTTG
Organism: Albizia julibrissin; assembly: GCA_037074505.1. Taxonomy (NCBI): domain Eukaryota; kingdom Viridiplantae; phylum Streptophyta; class Magnoliopsida; order Fabales; family Fabaceae; genus Albizia; species Albizia julibrissin. The sequence continues at coordinate 37,645,648 of CM073489.1, read as the reverse complement.
AGTTGAAAAATGTCAAAAATTAATTTTTAAACAATTTTGGATACATAAAACAGTGGGAGGGATTTAATTAATTATTGAGTTTATTAAATTGATTAATCTCTCCATTAGGATGTGCATATTTTGATTAAATGCACTGAAATGATATTAGTGATTTGCATGCTACTTTCTCCAAGGAATAGCCACAGCATCCTTTAGTTTTGCATGCAATAATATCACATGTGGAACTTATAAAATATCATATTGTAATTAAATATAGAATTGTAATTGATCTTTGCCCACAGGTAGACAATTATAATTATATATTTAATTAGGGTGGGATAGTTTGGTCTTATATTTTCTAAGTAGCCCACAGGTATTAGGAAATGTAAATTATACACTCTAGGCCCACCAATTTGAGATAAATGCATGCAATGCTATATTCTTTGCCCACAGGTAGAATTTAGTGATACGCATTTATATATGTTGCATGTTTCCATTAAAGCATAACATGCATACAAAGGCACAGAATTCGTGATTGTCTCAAATTTAAATCTTGTGAGCTAACTTAAGTTTTTAAATTGCAGCACCTACTGTTTTCCCTAACCCTTTTGCTGAAAATACTAGCAAGATCATACTGGATGGTACCAATTACCCTGAGTGGAGGGAAGATATTTCTTTGCAGATTGATATGATGAACATGCATTTTGTCATAGAGAAACCCAGACCTCCCAAACCAACTGACAGGTCAACTAAGGATGAAATTGACTATCAGGAGCGCTGGGAGCACTACAATCGCATGTGCTTGTCTTATGTTAAGACCAGGATCCAACGAAGCATTAGGGGAGCAATCCCCAAGTGTGAAACAGCTAAGGAGTTCCTCGAAGCCATTGATAAGCAATTTAAGCCAACAGACAAACAGATGGGTGGTTCCATCATGTCAGAGTTGTGCGCAATGAAGGTGACAGGGACGGACGGAGTCAGGCAACACATTATGAGGATGAGAGACTTGTCTTCCCAGTTGAGAGCCTTTGACATGGAACCGACAGAGCAGTTCCTGGTGCATCTGGTGATGAATTCCCTTCCCCCTCAGTATGATGCCTTTAAGGTCTCCTACAACACACATAGGGAAAAATGGACAATTGATGAACTGCTGTCCATGTGTGTTCAGGAGGAAACAAGGCTTCAGATGAGTGGAAGGGATGCACCTAGGGCAGCTCATTTGGCTGAAAGTTCCTCCAGGACTGGTGCCGGAGGCAGGAAGGACAAGGACAAGAAGAAGAAACGGATTCCTGCTGTGCCATCCATAAAGAAAGCTGAAGCGATTTGCTTCTTCTGCAAGAAGAAAGGGCACATGAAGGATGAGTGCCTGAAGAGGAAGGCATGGCTGGAACGTAAAGGTATGTATCATTCAAGTTTAGCTTTTGAATCTCATCATATTAGCATTGATAGTGATACTTGGTGGATCGATACGGGTTCAATGATCCATATTTCTACTACCATGCAGGGGTTTTTAAGAACCAGACCTCCACTTCCCAATGAAGCTCGAGTCCTTTCAGGGAGTGGGAAAGGAGATCCGGTCAAAGCAATTGGAACTTTTAGAATCGTTTTTCCAAATAAAACCGTGCTGGATCTTCTTAATTGTTTTTTCATTCCTAGTTATAGGAGAAACTTGATTTCTATTTCAAAGCTTATTCCTTTGAACTATGGGATTTATTTGCATAAAGATTTGATGTATTTCAGTAAGGACCTTGTTCCAATTGCGAAAGTTATAATGATTGATGATTTATTTAAAATAATTCCTGAACCGCCCCAAGTTTTTTCTGTTATGCATGGTATTAGACAAAGTATTATTGATGAGAATTCCATTGTCTTGTGGCATAGGAGATTGGGACATATCTCCGTGGACAGGATCAAAAGGTTAACTAAGGATGGAATCCTTCCATCTTTAAACCATTTAGAACTTGATACCTGTGTGGACTGCATAAGGGGAAAGCAGACCAATAAGTCACAAAAGGGAGCTAAGAGAAGCTCTGAGCTACTTGAAATAATACATACTGATATTTGTTGCCCTGATTTGTCCATAAACAGTCAAAAAATATTTCATCACCTTTATTGATGATTATTCGAGATACACGTATATCTACTTGCTTGATAATAAAAGTGAGGCACTAGATGCCTTTAAGGAATATAAAGCTGAAGTAGAAAAACAGGTTGGAAAACCAATTAAAATCGTGAGATCCGATAGAGGTGGTGAGTATTACGGTAGATACACTAGTGAAGGACAAGCGCCAGGTCCTTTTGCAAACTTCCTTCGAGAGCATGGGATAGTTGCCCAATACACCATGCCTGGTTCACCAGACATGAACGGTGTTGCAGAAAGAAGGAATAGGACCTTGCTAAACATGGTTAGGAGCATGATGAATAGCTCTAAACTTCCACCATCCTTGTGGAAAGAAGCACTCAAGGCAGCTGTGTATATATTAAACAGGGTTCCAACAAAGGCAGTGCCAAAAACACCCTTTGAAATCTGGAAAGGATGGAAACCTAGTTTAAGACACCTAAGGATATGGGGCTGCCCTGCGGAAGTAAGAGTCTACAATCCACAAGAGAAGAAATTGGACCCTAAAACCATTAGAGCTTACTTTGTAGGCTATCCATGTATGACTAAGGGTTATAGGTTCTATTGTCCTTCACCTTCTGCACGATTTATAGAATCTAGGAATGCTGTTTTTCTTGAAAATGACGTGATCAGTGGGAGTGATCAAACAAACGAAGATCATATGGAAGTGACCCCTGATTTACGCAACGATGAGTATGTTCAGATTTATCCACCTCCCATACATCAAGAACAAAGACAAGTTGTGGAGGAGGATGTCCCGAATGAACAACCTGAACCAACTCAAGAGGTTGAATTAAGAAGATCAACCAGAGAGAGAAGACCAGCATTGCCTAGTGACTACGTGGTGTACTCTACTGAGATTGACTGTGACATTAGCATTGAAGATGATCCACTTACATTTACTCAGGCTGTGAAGAGTGAAAACTCTAAGTTATGGCATGATGCTATGACTGAAGAAATGAATTCCATGGCAAACAATGGTGTATGGGATCTTATGGAGTTACCAAGTGGGTCTAAAGCCATTGGCTGTAAATGGGTTTACAAAACCAAAAGAGACTCTCAAGGTAACATTGATCGATACAAGGCTAGGTTGGTTGCCAAGGGCTTCACACAAGTCGAAGGAGTCGACTACAGGGAAACATTTTCCCCTGTATCAACGAAAGACTCTTTTCGCATAGTCATGGCATTGGTTGCACATTTTGATCTAGAGTTGCACCAAATGGATGTCAAGACTGCATTCCTCAATGGGGAACTTGAGGAAGAAGTCTATATGAAGCAGCCTGAGGGATTCATTGCAAAGAGTAACGAACACCTGGTATGCAAGTTGAAGAAATCGATCTATGGCTTGAAGCAAGCCTCACGACAGTGGTATTTGAAATTTCATGAGGTAATCACATCATTCGGTTTTGATGAAAACCTCATGGACGAATGCATTTACCACAAGGTTAGTGGGAGCAAGATCATATTTCTGGTTTTGTATGTTGATGACATACTACTTGCTACCAATGATCTAGGACTATTACGTGAAGTGAAACAGTTCCTGTGTAAGAACTTTGATATGAAGGATATGGGTGAGGCATCCTATGTTATTGGCATCAAGATCCATAGGGATAGAGCGCAAGGCATTTTAGGCTTGTCTCAACAAACCTATATCAACAAAGTTCTTGAACGATTCAGGATGCAGAACTGTTCAGCTAACGTAGCTCCTCTTGAAAAAGGGGACAAGTTTAGTCTAGGTCAATGCCCCAAAAATGAGCTTGAAAGAAAGCAAATGGAAAGGGTCCCATATGCATCAGCAGTGGGAAGCTTGATGTATGCACAGGTTTGCACAAGACCTGACATAGCTTTCGCTGTTGGCATGTTGGGAAGGTACCAAAGTGATCCAGGGGAAGCACATTGGACAGCTGCAAAGAAAGTGTTTAGGTACCTACAAGGTACTAAATACTACATGCTCACATACAGAAGAACAGAAAACCTGGAAATGGTTGGTTACTCAGACTCTGATCTAGGAGGATGTTTAGACACAAACAAGTCTACTACTGGTTACATCTTCCTACTAGCAGATGGAGCTATATCATGGAAAAGTGCAAAACAATCACTTACAGCTCCCTCTACTTGTGATGCTGAGTACATAGCGTGTTTTGAGGCAAGTTCACAAGCAATCTGGATAAGGAATTTCATTGCTGGACTTAAGATTGTGGATTCAATCTCTAGGCCAATCAGGATGTATTGTGATAACACAGCCGCAGTAGCCATTGCAAATAACAAAAGGAGTGGAAGTCGAAGCCGATGGGTCGAACTGAAATTCCTAAGTTTAAAAGAGAGAATTGCAGATGGCGAAATCTCGGTTGATCATATCAATACAAAGGACATGCTAGCTGATCCTTTGACTAAGGGATTGAAACCGAGTGCTTTTGTGTTACACGTCCCTCAGATGGGGGTTAAACCCTCATTCATATAGAAGAGGTACGCAATGAAATTAATTATGCGGTTTATTATTTCAATCATTATTTGTATACATTCAGTTGATGAAAATAATAAACATTAAGTTTGGAACCGAATAAATGTAGAAGTTTATTCATAAAGTCATACCCATTAAGTAAGGGTGTTGCATGTAATGCATGGAAGATAATACTCGACCAAAGAGGACTTATCGCCATGATTCTTGCAGCATAGCCTTAGTTTAATCTGGATAGGGCGACTGACATCAAGGTACGGGCCAAGTGGGAGAATGTGAGATATTTTAATTATAATATAATATATTAGTTATTTATTAATTAATTAGGTTTAATTAAAATATCCAGAGTGTGGCCCGTTAGTCAGATCCAGGCCCAATTGCAGGATTAGGGTAATTAACTGACAGGCTATTAATGTTATTTCTGATGGTGAAATAAACATAAGAAAGTATTCAGCCGTCAGTGATATTGAGCGTACGAGTGAAAACCCTAGCAGCTCTTTGAGGTTCCCTGACTGGCGACGGCTCCCACCCAGTTGCCATCACTGTGCCTTGCAGTCAGTCAGAAGAGTACCTGACAGCCTTCTGACGTACTTTCTGTTTTGCAGTTCACCTGAGGAACTCGTGGATTTCACCCCTATTCAGAAATTAGCAATGGCAAGAGGTATTTATGAGTCTTCCGCTGTAGTTGTAAGGCAATTTGTGCTTATTTATGATATGTGTATAATGTAAAAGCATGAATTAGGCTTTCATGCTGAGGTGGAAAAATAAATTATAAACTTATATTTTTAAAAGCTTTTATATATATGAAAAAGGGAAAACATAAAACCATCGTCAGTCCGTCGCCAATGGTTCAAGGCTTATGCCTGGCTGGAGAAGGTTTATCTGAAGCGTATGACTGACGGACAACAATCTGGTTCTTCTCTCTGAATTTTTCCCCTGCACAACAATTCTTCCCATGCAGAGTCCCAAGACCAATTCATAAACACCAAATGAAATTAGAGGTATCACCCAATTGACTTCGAAAACCAATCAACAAATAATCATTCAGAAGCATTCATCTAAATGAGCTCAGACCACAAAAACCTAATAGACCATCGGTACAGTCAATAATCAGCAAAGAAACAGATTGACGAGCCATCATAACAATAAATTACTTCACATACCTCGTATTGATGAGCCCAAACAACCTACACTGCCTCTGTCTTCTCTCTGAACAAATTAATTTAGGGGAAAAGGTCTTTTTATGGAGACGAAGAGCCTGCAATTGTTCCAGGTTTGGAGTCCGATTTCCCTTTTGCACAAGGCTTCCACGGTCACAAATTTAATACCGGTTGAGTTAACCAGTAGAAGCTGCTTTTACAGCGTATGTTTGGATTAGCGGTAAAAAGTGATTCTTTTTTAATCTAACTTTTAGAGAAGTGAGTTTGAAAAAAAAAGTGAGATTATAAATGTGATTTGTGTTTGGATTAGCGGTGACATAAATGACTTTTTTCTAACCTTGAATTTATTTGGTTTAGCTTTTGAAAAGCCCGTTTGAGTGAAAAACGACTGAAAATGACATAAACCTTATTGAATATTACACACACATATATAAATTGTTATAGTTGATGTAAAAGAATTTAAATAAAATTTTATAAATTAAAAAAAGTTCAATTATTATTGAAGGAAAAGAAAATACATTGAAATACTTAATTTGAAATGAGAAATACATATTTGAATATGAGCACCGAAGTTGCCATCACCGTTTAAAAAAGGGAGTGCCGAGAAGGGAGCACCGAAACTGAAACTTACTAGGAGGAGGAAGAAGCTGAGAGTAGGGGTGGAAACAGGTCAGGCCAGGACAGGCTTGTGCCTTAACAGGCCTGGCCTGTTAAGGTACTATATGGCCTGAGCTTGGCCTGTGGCCTGTAATAGGCATATTTTCAGGCCTGAGCCTGGCCTGTATACATGTCTGGCCTGGCCTGTGGCCTGTTAAAGAAGCTTGAATTTTTTTTTAAAAGGCTAACAAGCCACAAGCTAAAAACTAGTCTATTTCAAATAGGCAAAAAAAGGCTCAATTACATAAATTAATTATGCCAATACATAAATTAATTATCCAAAATACATCATAAAATGTGAAATCAAATACAATATAATAATTTTCAATACAAATTCTCCAATTTTCACATCAAATCTTCAATATGATTTCTTCTTCTCCTTCAAAGACCTTGAAAAAAAATTAATAAAATATATAATATTAGAGCATAACACAGTTTAACAAATAATATATATAAGAAATAACATTATTTTAACAACGGAAAATTTATACCTTTTGTTTCTTCTTTAAACCGTACTTGTTGTGAAGCCTTTCATTCGACTTTCATTCATTTTCAACCAAAAAAAAATTATTACTAATATTTATTTTTTTTTACAAAAAAAAACCTTAACAGGCCTGTCAGTAGGCCTTGGCCTGGCCTTTTAATGCAAACAGACTTTTTATATGGCCTTGGCTTGGCCTCTTAACCTAACAGGCCATGCCGGAAACAGGCCAGGCCGCCTGACCTGTTTCCACCCCTAACTGAAAGCGAGAAGTAGAGGGCAAACTGATAAGGGAAACCAAGAACAATAGTCACGGTGTGGGCAGTTTGAAAGCTATGATTTTAGACTTTTGAAATAAGCTGCGGTATGAGAAAAAATGCAGAGGAATTGACTCTGAATCCAAACACTCGATGGGCTTCCTCACTAGACTTTTTTTTTAAACCCTACGTTTAAGAGGACCAAACGTGTTTCCAAACGGTCTCATAATATGATTTATAGTATAGAAGTAAATATGTATAAAGAATTTTGTCTTAACTTTTATAAACATATTTTTTAAACGTTAATTTATACAGAGGCTAACTCAAAGTCGAAGAGTTCAGTGGAGGGACTTTGGGTTCTTTCCGAAATTTGAATTAAAGATTTTCCCGATACCTTGTTCTTCGTTACATCATGTGGGGGTAATTCTATTCTCTATTTTTCTGGCCAATGCAATGTCGCGATGACTGTGTCGGGTATGGAAGGACATGGAGAGTATTTAGCAATTTGGAGAAAAGGAGGAAGAGAAAGCAAAACCCATATGGGATCTCTTGTTTTCAATTGCAGCAACCAATACTTTTTAAAATTAGATTTTAATTATTATTTATAATATATTAGAAGAATTTTATTTTGATTTATATAAATAAATATTTTTAAAAATCTTAAACATAATAAACAAGCAAGCAACCTAGCAACGTACTTTTGTGTTTTTAAAAATATAGGTTTATAATTTATTTTTTCCACTTTCAGCTTACCAATCAGTATTCACAAAAGCATATTTAACAATATTAGAAGTACATAAGCTTAATTAACGATGTTAACTCTGATTTCAAGTCCTTTTAAAATTTAGGAAACTAACAATTTAAAACAAAATAAATTTAAAAAATCAAAACTACCTACTTAAAATTTAATAAACTAAAACTAAAATCACAATAAACTATAAGAACTAAAGATATATTAACCCTAAAATTTTGATGTGGGGAAGTAAAAACTAGAAGAGCACGCAATATTAAAAATTGTTGGGTGAAAAAAAAGAAAAGAAATCTGATCATGATCTGCTTTTGCCTCTCAAAAATTAAAGTTTGAGCTTCAAAGGTTTAATGGAAAATTAATTTAAATAAGTAGATTACTAAATAAATGGAGTTTAACTTCTTTTTTTTGGGGTGCAAAATCGAGTTTAATTTTGGTGTACTGGTAAAATGCAATATCAATTAAATGCTATCACAGTGTTTAGATTCGTGTTTGCTTAATGCAAGAAGCCCAATTTGCTTTGTCTTGTTTTATGCTTTTTATTTTTATTTTTTTTACCACGTAAATATATCATTTTATTAAAGACAATATTATAATGGACTGGCTTATTTCATTTAACCCAACCCTGTTAGCTATGTTTTATCTATTGAATTAGCGAAGTAAGGATTTCTTATAACTACTTCACTCACCTTTAGTTTTTGTAGGAAAGTATCTATATTTTTCATCAGCAAAAGTATTCGTTTTTTTTATGGTATACAGCAAAAGTATTAAAATTTACTATTAAATTTGTATGAAAGTATGATACTCATATGCCTGATATTGGATAAAAATACTCCTCCCTTTAAATTTAAAACAATTCGAGAATAACTAAGTATGGGCTCTGCAGTTCTCTATTTAAATTCATAGGGATAGTATTGGTAATATGGGTTATAAACGGGCTCGGGCCTAAAAATCTGAGTCCGTTTATTATTTGGGCTAAACGGGCCAGCCCGTTTAACTATTTTAAAAAAATAAAAACAATTTTCTTATATTTTTCAAATAAGTTAGATCTTAAAGTTTTCAGTGATGTTGTGTTTAAAAACTTCATAATTTTTTTTATTTGACACTTTTTCATATTATATTTATTTATTTTACTATTATTAAATTTAAAAAATTATGTTTATATGTTTTTGTGATGTGAGTAGATGAAAAAAAAGAAAGTAAGAACAAAATTGATTTTGTAGCATGAATGTATAAAAAAAATAAGTATAACATGAGTGGATGAAAGAGAAAGGGAGTGAAATTTTTTTCAAAAATTAAATTTTTTTAAAAAAATAAAAAGGCCCGTTAGCCCGTCTAAACAGGCTCAAGCTAGTAATATATCAACCTGTTTATAAACGGGCTAAATGGGTCTGAGCCCGTTTAGCCCGTAAGCCTAAAGGGCCAGCCCAACGGGCTCAGGCTAGCCCATTTTACCAACTATACTTAGGGAGTTATATTTTTATATAGTAAGAGATGTGTATATATAAATTTTAAATTTAAATTTAGGACTAAGGTTATCCAAAAATCTTAATTTTACCTAAAAAAATTTTTTTAGAGTAATGTCCACTTTGAAGTGTTAAACATAGAGTAATATTATTTTTTCATTAGTCATGATTAATTTTGACAGTTCAATCTTATATTTAATCAATTTATTAGATACCTGGCAGCCAAAGCATCTTTGTGTCAAAGCATCTTGGGTTGGAGGTGGGGCCGGTGGTGAGGAGGATGGACTCGAAGAGGAAAGGCGATGAAGTGGAAGAGGAAAGGTAAAGGAATGAAGTCGCCCGTGAAGAGGAAGTGATCATATGATGAATTGGCTAAATAATGGGCAAGTCAAAGCAACAGTTAAGGTTAGTTTTTCTAACAGGTGTTACAATATTTTTTTTTTTTAGGGCGAAGGATAAAAATACTCATGATGATTTATAAAAGGAGCATCTAGCACTATAAAAAAAATTTTTGATTCAAAAATGCCTATGTACATTATAAAAGGGTTTAAAAATATCACCACCGTTAAATCCTCTAACGCCGTTAATTATTTTTCATAGGCAATGGAGCAAAAATACCCATGATCATTTACAAAATGAGCTACAGGAACCATGAAAAATTTTTTTGTTTAAAAATACCTATGTACATTACTGTCCATCCGGCTTTGGATAATGATATATCCTAAAATTCCAAATTGATGATTCCACTGAGTTATTGCTCATTCAAAATTTATTCTAAACTCATCTTGTTAGTTATCTCAACTTAAAATTGATAATTGACCAAAATGCCCCTGAGGACCCGCTATAAGCCCCTTTGTACCCGGTTTATCTGTACTTTCCCAAAAATTGTAGCATGAGCTCATACTACACAATTTCATATGTAGAATCCAATTTTAACATCAGATTTGTCAAAATCATCCTCATGTTACAAAAATACCCCTGACAGTCACTATGTTAGGGTTTTAGGAATAAAATTGGACTTTGGGTATTTTTATAATTTTAGCATGATTTTAAAAAATCTAAGGTCAAAATTGAATTCTACATGCAAAATTGTGTATGATTAGCTCATGTCATAATTTTTGGTAAAGCACAGTTAGACCGGGTACAAATGGACTTAGACTGGGTCCTCAGGTGCATTTTGGTCAATTAACAATTTTAAGTTGAGATAACTAACCAAATGAGTTTAGAACAAATTTTGAATGAATAATAACTCAATGGAATCATCAATTTGGAATTTTATGATATATCAGTATCTCGAGCCAAATGAACAGTAATGTATATAGATATTTTTAAACAAAAAAAAATTTCATGGTGCTTGTTACTCCTTTTGCATATGATCATGGGCATTTTTACTCCATTGCCTATGAAAATTAATTAACGGCGTTAGAGGATTTAACGGTGGTGGTATTTTTGAACCCTTTTGTAATGTATATAGGCATTTTTGAACCAAATCTTTTTTCATGATGCTAGATGCTCCTTTTACAAATCATCATGAGTATTTTTGCTCCTTTATCCTTATTTTTAATACTTATAAAATGATATTACTCTAAAATATATTTTTAAAATAAAATTAAGATTTTTATATAACTTTTAAAATAAAAATAGACCTTAAATCTTAAATTTATTACTTTGGTAAACACTCTATTTATATACGGAGTACATCACTTGGCATCTCTTATTTTATGAGATGATTTAGAGTCCGTTTGAATTATATTTTAAAAATAATTTTTATGATTTATAAAATAAATATATAAAAAATTGGAAGAATTTTAAAAAAATACCATTTAAACTTCAAAATCTCAAATAGATGATTTAACAATAAAATGATTTGTTAATTGCATTATCATTCTTATTAATCCCATTAACAAATTTATTAACGAGATTTTAAAGTTTAAAAGATATTTTTTTAGCATTCTCCCTACAATTTTTTTACCTTTGAGTTAAAAAAACTTCTAATACTACGATTTAAAGGTTTTCAAACACTCAAATGGGAGAAAAACAACTTGTGGCTAAAAAAAAAAAAAAAAAGAAGATAGAATTAAGAAGGCCTGGCGGGGGTGATGGTTTTGGATGCAGTACGTGTAGCCCGCGACTGAGAGCACCTCCTTGCCGGCGGTGACAGCGGTGCTGGAGGTAGAGAAAGGCCGTGGCTAGGGCCATTATTTGGTCAAGAACAACGAGGGAAAGTCAGGTGTGAGGAGTTCGGTGAGGCAACGTCGCCATCGGCAGAAACTTGACGGGGAAGAGGGAATCGGCGACTGAGGCGATAGAAAACTGGCGTGCTTGAGTGCATTGACGAAATTATTGCCTTCAAGGTTTGGATTACCCCCGCCTCAATCTCTCTTTTCATCCAATCTTTCAATTATAGTTGTTCTTTATGGCCACTACATTTGTGCGGACCAAAGATTTTCGTTTTAGTGGGAGTGGACAATTTGCTTATGTTCAGATGAGCAAATCTGTTATGCTTCTTCTCCTCATCCAATTTTTCAATCCATGAAAATGTTGTGAATATCTAAGCCCTCTTCTTGACGGAAAATAAATTTTCAGCCTGTCCCGCTTCCGGGCAAATCCGGTATAAATGCCTCTTTATCAACCTGTTCATGGGTAGTTCCGTAAATTTGCCTCCCTCCCCTTTCCTGGGCCAAGCTTTCCCCCACCCTTGGCAGGAAAAATCTCTCCTCCCCTTCGAAGGAAGAATTCTTCTCTAGTTGCAGCACTGTTATCTCTCTTCGTGCACCCAAACGCCCGAATAGGTGGACAGTGGCTGATTTGCATTTGCATTGCCATGGCCTTTTTAAACGAGGAAGAACTTCGATCAAAAGAAAATGAAAGTTTTAAGGAACTTTTAAATGTTTGCTCTTGTGTGGCTCTGCTATGGCTTATAACTATTCATAACAATTGCAAAATTTGTGAAATAATTGCTCGGTACAATATGCATAATAAGGTTGACTTCGTCCACACGTAGCCCGTTTCTCTGAGTCAGTTTAGCTTTCAAAGATTGATAAATGCCCATAGTGGACGTTTGGGAGCCTAGAGCTTTTCTCATACCTGCACAGCGAGATTAGGTTTTGTTGTATGGTAAGCATCTGCCTTCTGTTCTGTAACATACACGTCTTTAAGGTTTGGAATAAAATGAGTAATGTAATATGTTTACAACTTAGATGTGTGTATGCTTCCACTCAAAAAATTAGAAGCATGTGCCTTCTATTCTGCCGCAAGTTATTTTGTTATGTATCACTAATTCAGTTTTTCTGACATTAAATACTGTTTTGTGGCGAAATCTAATCTATGCTTTGATGGTTATCTTTGTTCATAGCTCAGTTTTTAATTAACTTTTGGTCACATCATCCAGGATCAGAAAGAGCAGATAAAAAATGGTAGCAACGTCACCACAATATGACAGATTCTCGATGGATTTTGTGATGGGAGGTGCAGCAGCTATTATATCTAAGAGTGCTGCAGCACCAATAGAGAGAGTTAAGCTTTTATTGCAAAATCAAGGGGAAATGATAAAGAGAGGACAACTCAAGAGACCATATTTGGGTGTATCTGATTGCTTTCAGAGGGTCTTGCGGGAGGAGGGTCTGTTTGCCTTTTGGAGAGGGAACCAAGCCAATGTTATACGATACCTCCCAACTCAAGTGAGTTATTAACTTTTCTGACATGCTGGTTGATGTTAAAGAACCCCCTTTGCGCTCCTAGATTTGTTTTCACTCCCTGGCAGTCACTAACCTGTGATGGGTGATTTAGTGAGTAGGATTTTAAATGCCAGGATAATTATTTCTTTTTGGCTAACTGAAAATGTGTTAAAAAATTGTGTGAGACCTTATTTGCTCCTGGATTTAGTACTCTGTCATTCATAGAGGTAATTCCCATTCACAAACTTGTGCCTTTTCCTTCCCAATGTATTCTATACCTAATTAATATTGGTTTATTCTAGGAACTATGTTTGAACAAACACTTAATTGGTCTATAGGCTTTCAATTTTGCATTCAAAGGTTACTTCAAAAGCATTTTTGGGCATTCCAAAGAGAGAGACGGGTATATTAAGTGGTTTGCTGGGAATGTGGCTTCAGGCAGTGCTGCTGGAGCTACTACTTCACTACTACTGTATCATTTAGACTATGCTCGTACACGATTGGGTACGGATGCATTAGAATGCCATGCCAGGAGTCAGCGACAGTTTAAAGGGCTAGTCGATGTATATCGTAAAACCTTATCAAGCGATGGGATTGGTGGCTTGTACAGAGGATTTGGAGTTTCAATAATGGGAATCACCTTGTATCGAGGCATGTACTTTGGGATCTATGACACCGTGAAACCTCTTGTCTTGGTTGGGCCGTATGAGGTACACTTCTGTACTTCTCTAAACACTAAAGAGTTTTCTAGCTTGCATCCAAGGGGAAATGATGTAGTTGAATACTTCGAACGAGCTTTCTGAGCTTCTTTTACTATGGAATAAGTCTTCTTGGGTGGGTTTTCCATGATATGCAGTACTGATATTCTAGAGTCAGTAACATCTGTAGAGTTGCAACATACTCAATTTTGACCATTCATTTTTTAGGGAATTTGAAAACTCAGGCATTTTTTTCCCCAATTAAGAATGTCCTGGTTTTTCTTGCCATAGCCTTCTATACTTGCATGCCTTGAGAATTTGGCTCATTTATTGCTTAAAGCGCTGAGAGTTCTTTAATGTCATGCTCGGCCATTCCTATCCTTAGTCCTGTTTATTATTTATGCTTTGACAGGGTAATTTTTTGGCTTGTTTCATGTTGGGTTGGAGCATCACGTCCTTTGCTGGGGTTTGCGCCTACCCTTTTGACACACTTCGTCGGAGAATGATGTTGACGTCTGGACAGCCAAATAAGTATCGTAATGCATTGCATGCGTTTCGTGAGATTGTGCGACATGAGAGTTTCTTTGCTCTATTTCGGGGAGTCACTGCAAATATGCTTCTTGGCGTCGCAGGAGCTGGGGTGCTCGCAGGATATGATCAGCTGCACCGAATCTCATCAAGACACGGTCTCTATAATGAGCCCAAACAGGGAGCTTTGAAATGAAAGTCTGAATTATGCAGATTCTTGGCTGCAAATGTTGTCCATCAACATGCCATTTTACATTATTTCCTATGTCTGATATACAAGATCAGGCGGGAAACATAATTGTAGATGTTATAGTACTCATTGAATAAAATATTTAGTTGTAGTTTCACTTTGAATGAAATTCGTCCTTAAGTGGGTGAGTTCCTTGTTTTAGTTCGATTTTGGGGGTCCATCATCCTCATCCCTCGTAGGATGTCTATACCACTGTTATCGCTGTTGATCACACATTAATATTTTAATATTAAATTAGATATGACTCTCATGTATATAAATGATTTGCTCATTCGAGCTTGAACAAGTATCTAACTATAAAAGACAAGTTTATGAATAATAAAGAGAAACATACATAGTTGAGAGAGACTTGATGGATATATATAACCTTAGGAAGTCATTTCCCAAGCAAGTTATTAAGTACTTTAGAGTAAGATTTAAGACGAGTCTTCCTATACATGACTTGTGCTACCTATATATTTTTTTATATTTCGTTATATATTGGATATTCTTCATATGGATGATTACTAAACATGGGACAGAAGGAAAGAGCAGCGATGATTGACGAGTTTGGTTTGAGATTAAGCCCTCCTTCCACCAGTACCACCTTCTCGCTGGCAATTAAAGTAAACAGCAGCGACGGGTGATCCCAGATTATAAAGCTCTGCAAAGTCTCTGGTGTTGAAATTTTGACGCCACCCTGGAGCATACACCGTTTGCCTTCCCAATTGCTGGAACAACACAAACACGTAACGATGAATCCCCACCGTTGGTCGTGGACTCTCGTAGCACACAATCTCTTGTCCTGTCAACGCCCCATATATATATCCATTACGTTGCCCCGCAAAACCAAAATGCTTTTATTTCAACGCAACTCTCATAGCTACTTACCGAAGGTTGCTCCTGTGCTTGCGGGAATATCAGTCACCAACCTGGTCACATCCAATCAAAAAGAAAAAGATACGCTGTTAGAAAAGCAAAAATGCTTTACACACACGTCATGCAAAATGCCCCCCCCCCCACTGTTAAATGTAAGAATCAAGAACTGCATTTTCATACTTGTCAATGCGAAACTAAATATATATTTAATTAGTCATTTTCTTTCTCTGAGAATGACTTTACCTAAACTTTTATCGCAGTCCCGGTAGAATATATTTTATCTGTGAGACCGCCCTTTTTCAATTTCTGGCAGATTACAAACTTCATGTGCTAACACAAAAAGCCGTGTGATTAAATTTTGGATGAATGTAATTTTTAAGCTATAATAATAAAAAAAATCATCTTCAAATAAAACCCATAGGAACAGTAAGGAATGAAGATATTCGTGGTCAAGTCGTTGTATATGCTCTTAGACAAATGACTACCACTTACATGCCATGCGGGAAATGATCACCAGTCATCGGATTGCCTCAAATATTAATTTACGTTAACTTAATATCTTATCTTATCATATAGTAATTTTTAAGGCAGTCATACAAGTAAACATTTCAACCATTTGTATCATTTCTGTGCCTCTGAATCGGTTGCGTGCATGTCAGAGAGCTGGGAAGCTATGTGGAAGGTGTTGATACTAATGATGATGAAGATAAAGGAGAGAGAGAGAGAGAGTCATGTGATGACTCACCAGTGCAAGTACTCTCGTAAGTTTGGATCACTTGGGCTAGGTGAGTCAGGGTCAACCATTACCTGCATTATATTGAGTAATTCCGATAAAAAAAACTGACTTAATTAACCACATAGTTTATTTATCCACCGGGAACCAACAAGCAAGTCGCCTTGCATGGAGCAATATTGTAAGCAAACAAAACACGATAAAATAAATAAGAAGGAACAATGAAAGTACGAGAGTGTAGAAGGTCCTGAGGTCATGTCCACCAACTTCGATCCGAGGTTGGGAAACCACCTGGGAGGGCCTGAGCTCACGACTATTGATGACTTCTCTGTTATTGGGGTACGTGACCCTCATAGATACCGACCTCGTAAATGGGTCCAATACATCTCCAACCACTCTTCCTACTACTAGAGGATCCATTTCTCTTCTCTTTCGTCTATTGCCTTTGGCTCTCTCACTTGTATGTACGCTACTATCCCCCGCATGAACCTCTATTTATATCTTTCTTCCCCACCCATGATGCAGGGCTTCAACATCTGCTATCAACACGGATTCTGTTTTCAGTGTTTTCAAGCTCTTTTCACTTTTCATTCGTTGACTTCCCCCCCCCCCCTCATGTTTGTGCCATATTCTCTTCAACAACTTCAGAAAATTATTTGCGGCATTGGAAATAGCATAACTATATATCACACTCATCATTTTTTTTCCAAGAAAAAAATAGTTGAAATTCAATTCTAAATATTTTTCTTCTATATGATTTCAAAATATGTTATATATAATTTAAATCATTTTGGCCTATGGCCTTATAATATTCTCTTATAAGTGAAAAGTCATGGGTTCAATACGGTTTGTAACCTCATGTCATTAACACCATCCGTTTTAACTCAAAATAAATAAATAAATCATTTTGACTCATTTTCAAACTGCATAATGACACGGGTCATAAATTGTTTGAATGCCCATTGATTTATTTGGATCATTGTGAATCATATATTTTAAATTCAAATAGATTTTGTTACCATGATCATGTATATGCTACAATCCAAAGAGGATATTGGTTCGTAAAAAATTAAAATTAGACTAAAGGATGACTTTTTAGCAAAAACAGATAGTAGTGTAATATATAACTTTTAGTTTCACGAAATGTATATTGTAAAAAGAGAGTATACATATGTAATAATAATAAAAAGATTAGTTGAAAGGCTAAGAATAAGAAAAAGAGATCAATGATAAAGGAGAAAGACGGAGAGATTTTTGAAATAGTTATGGTTGGCGTGGCTTTAGGGGATTGAAGTGGAAGGGATTTGAAAGCGTGCTTGAGGGAGAGGAGGGCATTAAGGATCAAGAAATAAATGTTTGTCTGTCCATAGACCGAGTACGAAGCAAGAAGGTAAGTGAAAGAGGTAGTGACACCGCATTGATTAAACTGACTTATCAACCAAAATGGGAATCAACTCAGATCACCCGTTTCTCTTTTGCACCAAAATGGCAACCCACAACATCTCATTCCTTCCCAATGTCTCGTCCCATAGCTCAGTGCCTTTTATCTATTTCGTTATTATTCTGCCTCTTTGTCTTGTTTTTAGAATTATATATCACCTCTCATTTTTCCTACTGAGAAAGATTAGGTGAATTTCCGAATATATATTTGACCGGTCAGTTTAAGTCTCTTTGCTTTTACCGCGCGCTACCTGCACGACCATATTCGCTTAAAAGTCTCTTTTACATTTGAGAATTTTTACTTGTTGAATTGATACAGATTAAGGAGGTGACATTTGATACCGGCCATGACAATAATTAAGACAAAAAGTTTGGGTTTCTGTTCAGCTGGTTGCGCATGGAGCTAGCCTCAATTCATTTGATGTGGCTTGATATAAGAGATACAATATATACTTGCAAAGAGAAATAGGGAATATATGTAGATCCAACATATATCCGCACTAGATTATTTACAAAAATTCTTGCCTCACCACGCGGCTTAATTTTTAGCAGGGCCAAGTCACTTAACTAACCAACCTGATTTTTGACTAATTCTTGGTCATTAATTTATTCATTTTCCCTTCTAAATTAACCATATTGATATTTACATCTATATGAATATGTTGGCTAATTTATGACTTATTCAACAGTAATTAAGAAAGAGAGTGAGAGGACTAAAGAAGATAATTAAGTTGTTTTTTTAAAAAATATCATATTAACTAACTTAATTAACATTATTAATATATTTATATTAGTTAATTAAATATTACATTGAAGACCACAGGAGTATCAAAATTTTGCATCTCGCTGAAGATGTTTTTTCCACATCTTTTTTTTAAAAAAAATTATCGGCTCTATTTAATATGTTTGAAGGAAAAAATATACCTTTGCTAGTTGGTTTACTTTTCTTCATAATTTAAGATGCTGTCAATTATCTCAGAGAAGTGAACGTGGTTGATCTACTGGCCCAATGAGGGGGGAGAGGAATTTTTGGAAAGCTAATATTTATGTCCAAGAGGAATTATTTTGAAAAAAAAGAAGAGGAATGGATCCCCTCGTTATGTCCAAAGTAACAATTAAAATGTAGATGGAGTACTTCACTTTTGATGATGATCAACGAATGAATATATGAAGAAGATTGAAAATTATGGGAATTTATTGATAATTCAGAGAAATCTATTCTCAATGTGCATTCTCTATAGACGTGACCCATCACGACATATATATACCTAGGATTATTTCCAGGCTAGCTACTAGCTAGTGATAATGTCATCAAAACATATAGGAGAGAGAAACGCGAAATTAAAAAGGATGGAGCAGCATCTGATTCCATGGTTTATTCTTAGTGATTATTTGTTATCATTTTTATTAATTGAGTTTATTATATAAGCCCGATTCATATAAATTGAGACAAATCTCCTCCACATATTTATCTCGTAGACCGTGAAAGCACCTTGTAGACCGTAAAAGCACCTCGTAGACCGTAAAAGTTACTTCGTATTCCGTGAATTACAATTCATAGACACTTATGAAATTTCCAACCGCTATTCCAAACAAGCTCTTAGTGTCTGTTTGGGAATTCGGTGGAGAAGTGGGTTTTTTTTAATGGAGCTTTTATAAAAGTCCATTTGAAAAAAAAAGTCAGGTTATAAATGTGATTTGTGTTTGGATTGGCGGTGGGAAAAGTGGTTTTTTTTAAGGAACCTGTTTGGATTAGCGTTTGAAAAGCCCATTTGGATAAGAAATGACTAAAAAGGGCATGAACCTTATTCAATACTAAGTATATGTTGTTTGTATATATATTATTATAATTGATGTTAAAAATATAAATAATTTTTTTTAAAATAAAAAATTTAAATAATTATTGAAAAAAGAAAAATACACTGAAACACTTAATTTAAAAAGGATACATATATATTTCAATCAGAATCTTATACATTAAGTAAATCATAATTGGATCATATACCTCTATCAAATTCGTCTACCCCTAACAAGTTCGTCTCTGGTCATGTCACGAACATGATTCATGTGTGATGAAGATAAGGATGATTTTTTTCTTAAAAAAACAACAGAAGAAGAAAAAATTACATTTAATTCCTAAAAGTTAAATTTAACTACAGTTACATCCCAAAAAATTTTGACAAATCATAAGTTACAAATATAAGTCTCTATTGCAACTAAAACTCTCATGTTTGTAACTCATTTTTAACAAAAAAATATTTCATACTTAATACTTATCTTTTTAATATCATTTTTCCTAAAATAAAAAGTAATGCAAATTATAAAAAGTGTGAGAAGTTGGGACCAAAAGCTATAAGTGGTAGCTTTTGAAAAAAAGCTACTTTTTAAGCTAAAGCTCATTAACATTTAATGGGTTTTCAAACATTAAACTTTTATCCAAATGAACTTATAGGTCCCAGATGGATTTTTTTTTATTCTAAATGGGATTCCAAACAGATCCTTAATTCTTGTCATCTAGATGAACGAATTGAGAGGGGGGGGGGGGAAGGCCTATATGCGTGGCGTAAAAACAAATTAAAATCCCATATGCCAAAAAGAATAGTCTGGTCTTGAGAGAACCTTCCATTTATGGGAAAGTTTTATGATCATCCCAAACAGGGTTTGTGGCTCACGTAGAATACTTTACGCACACGTTAGAGGCGAGTGATTTCAACAGGAGGGGAGAGATTTTGAGTTGGATTTTTAAAAAAAAAAATTGAAAAATGGGATTATGAAATTTTAATAAAGAGAAGATATAAGATAAAAAAATAAGAAAAATTAATTAGAAGCTTTTGACCCTACTTCTGATTTTTTTTTTTCAAAAACCACTCAAAAAAATTATCACTCTCATCCCCTCATACCATACAGTTCCAAGGCCCTGTTTGATATGAGGCATTGCGGGGTAAGGACTGAGATTGTATTAGGGATTAAGTCAAAATATATCATTTGGTATGAAGGACTGCAGATAACTAAGGATTAATAGTACCATGAAAGTGGGATTGCTGCAAAGCCACCTCCCCCTTGGTATTGTGTTTTCAATCCCTGAACTGCAAAATTGTAGAAACAAAAATATCTTTGATTAAAATATTTTTTAGAAAAAAATAACCCTCCTGATTTTAACCAAGAATCCATCCTTCTCACATAATCATAGGGTTTTGAAACTCATACTGGACCGGCTGGTTCGGACCGGGAACCGGCCAATTGCCGTTAAACCGGTCCGGTATGGAAACCGGTCAAATCCACTATTTTAAAAAAAAATCAATTTTTTTAATTTTCCTTTAGAATTTCATATTAATAAGTTTAAAATATTCAATTTTTCACCGGTTTGGCCCCGATTTAACTCTGATATGATCAATGACCCTTAACACAGTACCTATCTAGTTCAATGACCGGTCCGGGTTTCAAAACCTTGCATAATCACTTTCTCTGTTTTTTTCTCGTTAACGACATAATTAGTGAATATTTATTAAATAAGATTAATAAAATTATTTCATTCAACTATTACTTCGTACCAAACATATTTTTAAAGCATCAATCTCAGTCTCAGTCCCAATCACAATCCATCAAAATTCAGTGTCACGTACTAAACTGGGCCTAAGTGTTCAGGTTGTTGAAATAGATTAAATTCATAGGAAAATGACATAAAAAAAAGTTTGAAATTGTAACATCCCAAAATGAAGGTAACTATAGATATTATAATTTATGGTTTGAAACTATAAAAACTAAAACTAAAATAATATAAATTCTAATGATCAAACATTATATTTAAGTAAATCCAAAATATACGAGTTTAAATCACGCTCAATCATGATATGGCCATCTTATTAGCACGCAATTTGTATACATGTATGAATGTTTTTTTAAAATTTTTTTAAGGTAATTAAGCCTTAAATTTGATGAGCTATTGATATTTAACTCATCACCTAAATTTTTCTTTCCCTCATTTGAACGGAACACATTTTACTGACCAAATATACGTTCCCCCTTTTTTATTTCTTTCCGCAGGTAACTTTATTTAATTTTAAATTATATTCAGATAATAATTTTCATAAAATTTATATTGTTTTAACAAAATAGTAGAAAAATAAAAGATAATTAAATTATTTTGCATGAATATTAAAGTTTAAGATATTCTAAAATATTAACAATCAAGAAAGTTATTCGCAAACAATCCAAAGTTTGCATGTGAATTTATGTAAGGGGTAATTTAGCTAATTTTCTTAAAAAACTTTTATACTAAATAGCGAGACGATTTTTGCATGTGAATTTATGTTAGCCGCAAATTAGTCTGCGACCCTGTTGCCACACTCCTCGGTGTCAGCGGATGAGTGGATGCACTGGACGACATAGTGAGCAATGAGCTTGTGACAAGTGCCATTGACACAAATTGATTTTCCCCAGCCTCTATATCAATCATACTTCGAAAAGAAGATACTTTAGACTGAGAATAGAATTAATAATATATGAGCATGGCATCTTCACTTAAAATTCAAGACTGAAGTCTAGGAACAATTTTATTCTATTATACATTCCCTTCAGTACATTAACTAATTTAGGTAAATTGAAAAAAATAAAATAAACTAATTAATTATAACAAATATGATTTGATCTTTATTTGCAATATTATATATATATATATATATATATATATATATATATATATATATATATATAAGTTTATAAGATATATAAAATTAGTTTGAAAAAAAATGACACACACATACACATATGATATAAGATGTATTAAAATTTTGTATTTTGGAACAAATCCTACCTCTTATAACTAGTTTTTATATTAGCCACTGGGTGGTATCTTTTATTGGAGTTCCCACGTACGTGAACTCAAATTTCTCCCCTCTCATATTTTCCAGCTTTGTACATTATAACATTAACTAATATTGGGTCTGTTTGGGTTCACGGTTCAACAATCCCAACGTACAACCACAGAAAAAAAAAATATATATATATAGTCGAGGGTGAGGGGAATGTTTGGATTTGCATTATATTTTACTGCGCTTTTGTTGTAGAAGCTGTTGGAGTTTTAAATGTAAGTGGATGTGTCAAATAGGAACTAGTCTCACATTACTTGGGAGAGAGAATACACAAGTGTATATATTGCATCTTGTGAAATTGGACAAGTAAATGGGCCAAGAGGAAGAGTGAGCTCGCGGGCACAACAACAGGCCACTAGGAGGCAAACGCAGTTAAAATCCGGCGATTTCCTCCCTGCGCGCAAATTAAACACGAACTGAGCACTTTTTATTAAATGTTTTTGGAAAAATCTAAAATTTATTTTGTAAAAATGGCTTACCGGAAATATCCAATTTTTAGGCATTTGTTTTTTGAAACCTTAGCATTTCGGCTACAAAGGTCATAAATCCCATCTTATTTTGTTTAATTGGCCATTTGTTAACGTTCAAAAACCGCCTCATAAAATTGGGTTTATGACATCCAACGTTCAGAAACCACCTCATAAAGATGTGTTTATACAAAACTTATAAATGATGATTGTGTGATTATTTGTTTGTATGTGGATGACATACTTATATTTGGTACTAGCATGAGTATTGTGCTTGAGACAAAACATTTTTTGTTTTCTAATTTTGACATGAAAGATTTGGGTGAAGCCAAAGTAATTTTGGGTGTAAAGATCATAAGGAATGATAATGGTATCATACTTTCTCAAGAACATTATGTTGAGAAAATTCTGAGAAAGTTTGAGCTGTTTGATGAGTCTCCTGTGAATACTCCTTATGATCCTAATGTGCATTTAAAGAAAAATAGAGGAGATCCAATTGATCAATCCAAATATGCACATATTATTGAGAGTCTGTTGCATTTAATGAACTATACCAGGCCAGACATAGTATACGCTATGTGTAGATATGCTATGTGTAGATTGAGCAGATATACTCATTGTCCAGATAATGAGCATTAGAAGGCTCTAGTAAGGATATTGAAATACCTGAGAGGTACCATGGATTATGGTATTCATTATAGTGGATTTCCTGCTATATTGAAGGATACAGTGACGCTAACTGGATCTCAGATTCAGAGGAGAGCAAATCCACTAGTGGCTATGTTTTCACTCTTGGTGGTAGTGTCATAACATGGAAGTCAGTCAAACAAACTATCTTAACCAGTTCATCAAGGGATTCTGAGTTTATTGCTATGGAGTTGACTGGTACTGAGGCTGAGTAGTTGAAGAACTTCTTAGCAGATATCCCACTGGGTGGAAAACCAACACCATCAGTGTCTTTACATTGTGATAGCCAATCTGCGATAGCTACAGCTAAAAATAAAACATTTAATGGTAAAAGTAGACATATTCGATTGAGACATAATATAATAATGCATCTGCTAAAAGATAGTGTAATCTCAATCGATTATGTAAGGTCAGCAGTGAACCTTGCGGATCCGTGGGAAGGAAACAAATATTTGATTCATCGAGGGGAATAGGACTTAAGCCGATACGAAATTAACAGCGATGACAACACAACCTCTATGATTGGTGATCCCATGAAGGAGGTTCAATGGGTAAGAACAAGTCGTCTGTTTATTCTGCTAGCATAAAATAAATTGTTAGTCCCTTCCTATGATGCCGAGAATGTGCTAGAATGCATTTTGGTGAGGATGAATAAAGCTCTTAATGATTTCATAATTATATGGAATGATGTGCTCATTGCAGGTACATTTCATGAAATCACCTCTACGAATGTGGAGTGGAGCCGCTCCTATGAGATCGTGGCAAAATCTCTAGAGCATTCATTATGCACCAGGCACGCGCATGGTCGTTTAACGTGCAAAACCGCATTAACAACGAAATGTGGGGTATAATCTGACTACTAATGCCTCTAGTATACGCCCAAGAGATGTGAGTTCATAGTCCATAGGACCACTAACATCTCTGTATATTAAGCGTTATTAGTCTAGGTCTAGTTCATAGTCCTAAGGACCACTAGATACAATGGTTATACCCATATGTGCAACTAAGCTAAAGGCGTTGCGTTCCTTTTGACACATGTGGGGGATTGTTGGAGTTTTAAATGTAAGTGGATGTGTCAAATATGAACTAGTCCCACATTGCTTGGGAGAGAGAACACACAAGTGTATATATTGCATCTGGTGAAATTGGACAAATAAATGGGCCAAGAGGAAGAGTGGGCTAGCGCGCACAACAACAGGCCACTAAGAGGCAAACGCAGTTGAAATCTGGCGATTTCCCCTCCTGCGCGCAAATTAAACACAGACTGGGCACTTTTTATTAAAAGTTTTTGGAAAAATCTAAAATTTATTTTGTAAAAATGGCTTACCGGAAATACCCAGTTTTAAGGCATTTGTTTTTTGAAACCTTAGCACTTCGGTTACAGAGGTCATAAATCCCATTTTATTTTGTTTAATTGGCCATCTGTTAACATTCAGAAACCACATCATAAAATCGGGTTTATGAAATCCAACGTTTAGAAACTGCCGAGTTAATTGGGTTTATGGCCATTAATTTTCTTCCCAACGTTCGGATGCATGGGGAGCCTATAAAAGGCACAACCTGCTAGAGGTTCAGGCATCCCAGCTCTGAGCTCTCGAGCACTCTTCCTCTCTGGTCCTCCTATGTTATTTATGCCTTCCAGTTGCTTTGCTTTTCATTGTTCTGTTCATCCTGTGTCTGCAGGAAGAGTCCATTTTATCATGGGGAGTGCCGCTTCCAGCTTGCCGGTGGTTGCGGAACATCTCTTAAGGTCAGCGTCCGTGGACGTGACTCGGATTACAAATTTTGCAGGAGTTAGCCAACAGAAGCTGCTTCTAATTGAAGCCCCCTATCCTTGCTTTTTTTCACTGCGCGACGCGGCTGGAGAAAAGAAAACCGTAAATCATGGGATATTCTTCTTCTCTTCCCCATTTGTGGGCCCACCTTGTATACATGCCATGGTCCTCTTTCATCCTCTTCTCTTTTTTTTTTATATACCTTCCTTACTTATTTATTATGTAGATATAATCCTTCCTTTAATTTTTTTTTATGAATTTTATAGAAGGTAACGAATAGGAAATAATTTTTTCTTCATTAAATAAAAAAAATTGGAACTAAATTTTTTAAATTTTCTAACTTAATTTTTTCATTTAACTACATTTTTATACTTTAATTATCACAACACACACACACACACACACACACACATATATATGTAGTATTCAATAAGGTTCATGTCCTTTTTAGTCATTTTTCATCTAAACGAACTTTTTAAATGTTAATCCAAACAGATTCAAGATTAGAAAAAAAAATCACTTCTACCATCGTTAATCCAAACACAAATCATATTTATGATTTGACTTTTATAAAAATCAAATTAAAAAAAATAGTAAACAGGCACGTTGATACTCACACAATTAAGTGTGCATGGGTGACGAGTGAAGGAATTTCGGCACGTATTCTTTTCCCCTTGGCGATCACAATTACTATTCCGAAAACAGCATTACAACACGCAGACAACTCTTTTTTTCTCATAAAGTATGGAATATCATTACTTCATCAAGTAGACGAGCATCCGATAAGATAATTATGCTACTTGGTTAAGTTTAACCTCTTGTAAAAAGGATGGTGGTTGATGAAGGAAGCTAAGCACTGTTTTTCGTCTAATCTATATATCCCAATTTAGCAGCTATCTGGTCCGCCATCGTAAGATTCTCTCTAGCTACATGTGTGAGACAGAATCATTGGTCAATCTCTGTATAACAATAACCTAATATCATTAATTAATAATATCCCTAAAGGGTGGTTACTGCTACAACTCTTCAAAACAACAACACTAATAGCTTTAGTACAGTCACAAAAAAGAATAATTTCCCCAGAGCCTTTGTTCCAGTTCCAGCAAAGGCTGAGGCCATGCAAAATTCTAACAAGTTAAACTATCAATACGCAGATAACTACACCCTCCCTTTTTCTTTTTCTCCTCGTATTTCTTATCAATAAATAAATAAATAAAATAGGCAGGTTATCGTAGATGATAGAGGCAACATGCCATACGCAGACAATGAAGGTGCTGAATAGATATGCATGTGTTTGGGAGTTGGAGAAGAGAGAGAGAGAGAGAGAGAGAGAGAGAGATAAGACATGAATAATTTGAAGATGAGGAAGGTCAGTGCCATGGAACTGGATACTCACCGGCAATTAATGACTTGCAGCGTCGTCTCCACGCACACATATGCAGCACAACACTTATCCACATCTTTCTCCTATCATTTCTACTCCCTCGTCACTGCTTTCATCATCCCCCATCCAAAAAGACACACACACACACACATCAATTTTATTCATTCTCAATTAAAATAATAAAAAAAAGTCCCCCTACTTTAATTTATACCTGCGGCTGGTTAGATTTTAGTTTGTTCTGCTTTCCGGTGTAAAAAAAAAAGAAAAAAACTACTGGCTAGTTAGCTAGTGATCTTCGAATATTGGTATGGATGGCATGGAACAGGAGGAAGACGACTATATATTATTTTCAGATTTAGAAATGAGGTTACAAATTTTTAATTGAACTCATTAAAATTTTGCCCCAGCTCTCTTCACTTTCATTTTTCTTGTGCCAAACACATCCTTATACTTTTGGGAATCTATTTCAATGCTCATCACAATGATGAACGCTAAGAGCTATTTACTACAGTGAGATCTCCACAATTTAAATAAAGTTTTAATAGTTTAGATTTAAAATTTTCAACCAATGATTTTTAAATTTTTTTGAAAAACCATCAGTTAACAGATTATCTTTATTTTAAATTTTGTACATATTAAAATAATTTTTTTGAAAAAATTAAAAGTAAAAAAAATTTAATCTAAACCATCCTTAGATTTGAATGTCTGCAATGTTGAAGAACTCTCAGTGGTCATCACAGAGTGATGAGCACTGAAATGGGTTCATTATTATAAAACTTTTAGATCCGTCCCTTTAATTTTATAAAATACCAAAAGCATAATAGACACAGTGATGAATATCATAAATATAAGGTTACTTGTCCGTTGTAGAAGGTCAGGGACTCAGGAAAAGGCGCCGGATACCAGGGGGTCAAAGGCCCTAATTGCCTGATGTCACTAAAATATATATATATAAAAGGTTTTTTTAATGACACTATTTTAAATAAAATTAAAATTGGACATGATTCGTGGGTCATGACTGGATTTTATTTTTACTTGATTTGCTTCTAATTAAATTACGTGACACCCAGTGAAATCACAGGGAGTTTGGATTGTTTTCTGTTTTTTGGTACGAGGGAGTTCGGATAGTTGCCCTGGGGCGTGTCAACATGGCTTCAATTAAACTGTGTGGAGCCCATGGGCCAAGTGCTACCGTTCCTCCACATAGGATAAAGGCCCACCCATTTTCCCACGACTTGTGAACAAAACTCATCGCTTCCATTTAAAAAGCGAGGGAAACAAAACTGAACAATTCCCGTACCCCCGCTTCCCCGCCATGGACAGGTGCCAACCCCATGAATCGGTGCTCTTTGCGCTTACTCTATAACCATGCCATCTTCTTTACTTCTCAGTACTTGTCATCTCTCAGATTGATTCCCCTATAAATACCGCATCTCCACCTCCCCTGTTTTCTTTATTCTGTTTCTATCACCTTCATTTGATCTGTTCTTGCAGTTCTTTTCCTTTTAATTTCTTGCGAATTTCACTCCTTCTTTGCAATTTTCATTTTGTGCAGACGGATGGGCTTTCAGGGATTCCCAACGATGCCGATGTTCAGGTACGATCCAGCTTCTAGCTTGAAGGACAAGGTACGGGATACTATCTCTGGTCATCGAAACGAGATGATTTCTCTCCTTTCCAGGTTTCCCTTATCCTTCTCTCACTCTCACCTTGGGGGTCTTGAGTAAGTATCGACGTTTACACCTAAAGTGAATTTGAATTCTCCATGCACGTTATGTAAGGGTGTGACATAAATACAGCTGCAGAATTTTCACATGAATGCATTCTTGCTTTGGGTATCAGCGGCAGGGCTTTGCATTATATGATCTCCGTTTGGAAAACTTGAGTTTCTGAAACCCAGTGCTCTTATGTTGCAACTTCCAAGGTATGTGGCTCAGGGGAAGGGAATATTGCAGCTTCATAATCTTCTGGGCAAACTAGAAAAAATTCCCCAATAGGATGAAGCACTGCAAAAACTCAAAGATAGCTCTTTCGTCAAAGTGCTCGAATCTGCAAAGGTGAACTCACTAGACCTACTAACGGGTCTACTTCTTCATCAAATAATTGAAACCACTTTAGTTTCTTTCTCAGACATTTGATTGGACCCTCTTCTCCTGTTTTTTAAAAAATAGCGACTCCAAACAATTTTATCCTGGAACGACTCCGTTTTTCTCAAATTTTTTTAGTCTCTATAAATTGCAATTTTGATATATGAGAGGATACAAGAATCTTCTTTATTAATGTGGTCTTTTAAAGCTATTTCTATTATTATTTGCTTTGATAGGAAGCTATAGTTCTGCCCCTTTTCGTTTATCTAGCTATTCGTCCAAGACCCGGTGTTTGGGAGTATGTTAGTGTCAATGTCTTCAAACTCAGTGCGGATAATCCGAGCGTTGCGGAATATCTTCGTTTCAAAGAAGAACTTGTTGATGAACAGTAATGGTTTTCTGTGTCATGTGAATTTTGTGCCGTACTTTTCCTATTTATATTGATTATTGATTGTTTGAATGTTATCATCAGCCCAAGTATTGTAGATCCAATTAAACAATTTAACTTGATTTTTGAAAATTTATTCCAGATGCATTGACTAGTATGTGCTTGAACTTGATTTTGAGCCATTTAATGCAACATCTCCTTAATCAACTCGATCGTCCTCCATTGGCAATGGAATTCAATTCCTCAACCGTCAGTCCGTCGCCTGTCATCAATCATATTCCAGAATAAAGAAAGTCTAGAGCCTCTACTTGCAATTCTCCGCACGCACAAATATGATGGCCAGGTACGGTTCGTTAATATTAAGTTATTCAAAAATAGTGATGCATATGATAATCACATTTTGCCACAGCCTATAATTTTCGCCCTGGAAAATAACAGGTGAAATTTTTATTTACGATGCTGGAGCATAAAATACCTCTATTGACATTATGTTGAGATAAGCATCCATTTTTATTTCACCTTCTTCATATTCTGTGCATGATAATTTTCACAACGGCAATGAAGTTATAATTAAATTTCTGCTACCATTATATTATGCAGGCAATGATGCTAAATGACCGGATTGGTGACATATCAAAGCTTCAGTCTGCCCTGGTAAAGGCAGATGAACTCCTTTCAAAGCTCCCAACAAACACACCATATTCTGATTTTGAATACGAGTAAGCAAAAAATTTAATGGAACTGAAGTTATATTGCTTTTGCTTAGTTGCGGAGCTGACAAGTGCTAATAAAAGTAATATTTATTTCTGATACAATGCTGGCACAAGGTTTTAGCCTGTTATTTCTCACCATAAGTCCAAAACCCTCACCACAAGACTATTCCTACTTGCTTAATTATTCATTTTCTCAATTCATGAGATTTAAATGCTATATGTTTCTTCACAATTTGGGAGCAGATTGCGAGGATTGGGATTTGAGAGAGGTTGGGTGATACCTCACAGAGGGTGTCAGAAATGGTTCATCTTCTATTAGAAATTCTTCAGGCTCCTGATCCATCTACCTTGGAAACTTTCCTTGGAAGCAGAATTCCCATGGTGTTCAATGTTGTCATTGTGTCCCCGCATGGTTACTTTGGCCAAGCAAATGTGCTGGGTTTGCCGGATACTGGTGGGCAGGTCCCCCCCCCCAAAGTTTTGCTTAAGTATGCAAGTTGTAAACCCCCTTTTTAATTTGGTAAACTTTAGATATTATTATCAGAGTATCTCACTGCACCTCTCGGATTTTACCAGTATATTGATAGATTCTATGGGCCCTTATCATGTAATGCTCTGTACTAATTCATTTGTTACGCTCGGGCAGGCTCACCGTTTGTTACACAAAGAAATTGGTTAAACTATGCTATACAACACATACACACTATATCAGTCTCACTATGACTATATTCTTACATATACAAATTTAGATATAGATAACCAACAGAACTTTTTGAACCAACAGCTTCATCTTCTAGCTATCTGCAATTGCCTTATTGTCATTTGAGCCGCTTGCTTCTGCTGCGTGTTAGTTTAGGGAAAGAGTGAGATTCGCGAAAATCCCAGTAATAACTACAAGTTGCACATCGGCTCTTACAGACTCACGTCACTGCCTAGCTCAAGTCTTATCGTCTAGGGTCACTGCCCCATGCAAACTTGTACTTTTGGGTTTTACTGCTAATAGGCCTTATTGCCTAAGGACACACTGGTCCAATATGTCTTATTGCTTCATTGTATCGCTCGGCCTTACAGCCTTATCCAGGGTCTTATTGCCCCGATACAATACTAAACAACAAATTGTACTACCCGGTCTTATAGCCCTCTCTAGGGTCTTAGTGCCTTGGTACAATGTCGAGTACAATGCAGAAAGCTTCTCACACACATAGCATATATTTATGAAATTAATATACGGACGGTAAAAATAGGCATACATACAAAATAAGATATAATATATGAGAGTAAGAGTTACTACCTGTCCGTCTTTCTTGGAATTACCCTTTACCGGCAAATTTCTTCTTCCTTGGGTTCGGGCAAATATCGAATCCTATTATTTAGAATTCATGAATATGGGTCATTACTTGTTCCAATTCCATTGTCATAATAAAGGTTAAATTACTCTGACCCATTTCACTTCTTGTCCTTCACTTTATCTCTTGTTAGTTATCTTTAACTCTTCTATGCTCTAAGTCTAGCACTTGACTAACTTATGACATGAGCTATGACATCCATCCTTTAAGACACCCAATGTGATCACAACAATCTTTGAATCATGTTTTTAATCATCAATCATCTCTTAACCATGTTCTCCTCAAAATTGGAGATTCTAGAATAAATTCCAAATTTGTCAGCATTCCTTAAGCAACTTTAAAAATTCATAACTTAATCTATAAAAATCCAAATGGGGTGGTTCCAGTTCTTATTTAAAGCTCTTTAAGTCCTCTTTAAAGGAAAAATATCATCTACTTCCAATTATAAGTACAAAATTCTCGAAACCTCAACCAATCCCCACTACTACAGAAATCATTCCAGATTCATTGCTTAAATTTCAACAGATCATAACTTACAATTTATTAATCCATAAGAGTAGCATGAAGAATACATGTCCTACGCAGATAATTATTTACAAACATTATCTATTAGTCCTACGAGCCCTAAAAGCATTAAACATTTCATTAGCCATATTCTCCTAAAAAGTACTCCAAGCATTTGATGGTTCTATGGTTAATATAGGATTATTGCCCTCTTGAGGATTTGGTCGATCTATTGAATCAAATTCAGCCACAATGGGGTCATCATCCATATTGTCTTACATAATGAGATTATACAATAGACAACAAGTAACTATATATTTGTTTTGTGTTCGAATGGAGTAATATGATGAGCTCCTTAATATTGCCCATCGCATTTTTAAAAACCCGAATGCCTGTTTAATGACATTCCTAACTGATGAATGTTGCATGTTAAAACACTTTTGCGGAGATTCTGGATGTCTTCCATTACGCCACTCGCTTAAGTGGTATCATTGTCCTCTATAGGGGCAAGGAAGCCTTCACAATTTGTGTATCCCACATCAACCAAATAATAATTCCTTACACATAACATATTACTACTATTAAAACACATGAAGTATATCAAATTATATAAAACAAAGCTTAAATTCATACCTTGAGGTACTCTGAAACCATTTGGTCTTATGATAGCATCCCTTAACACTCTGCTATCTGCTGTAGATCCTTCCCAGCTCGGGAAGACAAATATAAATTCACATTTTGGAGTGCAAACCCCAAGAACATTGGTAGTTATGTCACCTTTTCTATTCCGGTACCTACCCTTTATTTCTACAGAAACTTGAATCTTTATGTAAGTTCCATCAAATGCACCAAGGCAGCCATACATTTATTCATCAATAAGTAAAAAAAACACTTCACTTGAAAATATGGACACATGGGATTTATGTTTACCTTGAACCACTTCCACCTCTCATAAGTTGAATCATCAAGAATTAACTAGGGTTTTTTAAATAGCTCAATTTGGAGGCAGACATCTGCTTTTAAAACTATCTTAAAATACCGACTTATGGTTTCTCTTGACCTTCCAATCTCAAACTGAATAATTCTATTTTTGACATGGTAAGCAAGTATATACAAGAAGATTGCAACTTGTTCATCCACTAACATATGTCGAGTTAGTTTAAGACCAGCTATAGTCTCTAACATGCTACAAAGTTGAAAAAATGTAGCTCTATACATCCTAGTTTGGTTGAAACAAGTTACATCACTACCATACACCATCACCCTAAGGTGCCTTATTTTCTTGTGGAAATCAAGGCTGTAAAATTGGCCTTGTATGTGTCTAGTGCCATATATAGACATACTAAACATCATATCGTGAAACATTTTTTGAATAGCATAAATAATCATTAAGTAGCTTGACATTAAATGAAGAATGATTTGTTGTTGCTCTTCATCCATATTTAATTGTACCCAACCAAAAAGAAGAATCTAAATAAATAAGAAATACCTAACCGTGACATATGCAAACCACAATCTTGGTCACCAAAAATTAAATACACAACCAAGTAAGGAAAATATAGGTTGGTAAAATTATTGCTCATAAATGCTAATACTGATAATTTTATTTTTCTTAATAAAAAAAACCTTTGGCATCATTATTGACAAACACCAACAGAAGATAAACCTTGGTGAATTTATCTTGTAGTACTTTTTACCGCCTTTATGCACAATCTAAACTTCTATTCTTGCTGAATATAGTTTTAGCTTATCTAACCAGAAACAGGGTCCAACTATCGCTATTCACCAAGGCTTCATTACATGATGATTAAACAAAATTAATTAGTGCCTAAATTTCACCATCAAGAATCAGTGCCTTAACACAAAAACCAAAATACTAAAACAAATACAAACAAAACCTATAAGCTAGAAACAATGACATGTTTTTTAGCGAACTTAAATCTATCACTATTGAATAGAGAGTATCACAATCCCCCTTAGGTTTGTTTTTGTCTCCACATGTATTTTGCCACTTCCAACCACTTATCCCCTTCCTTCACTCTCTAATCCTAACCAGTTCCCTCTCACCCTTGATGGAATGAAGAAATTATTAATTATATCCACTATAACTAGTAAATTTTGCTTTATCTCTAATTAACTTTATGGTTATGTGTTATACCAAATTACTTGATCAGAATTTGATCAACAAAGCTTTTAGATAAGCATGTTGATGCATTAAAACATTAAAAAACATATGCCTTATCTCAAATTGCCTTAGAATTTTTTATCAAAAGAACTACTGGATAAGCATATTGGAGATTATAACAGCAAAATCATTATCAATCGTGGGCATGGGCTCTCGTGTCACGGGTATAGTACTTTCACATTTTGGGTTTAAAAAATTTTGGTTAATTTTGTTACTTTCTCATTGCCCCAGTCCACATCATGTTAAAAAACATTGATCCAGACACGACCCATTTCTTTTTTTACAAGCCAATAAGACTGAGTAGATCAAACGAAAGAAAGTGATCCCCTTATGGCCTAAAAAAAACAATCTGACAATCTTTATAGATGTGAACAGAAACCATACTAAGAAAAGACTTACCTCATGATAAAGCAACGACAGAGATGATCAAGCGGTGGCAACAACAAAAGTTGCCAACGATTGCAGCAGTGATGAAGATGAGCGGCCAGTGTGTTTTTTCTTTACCAAACAGAATAAAATGGGTATGGGTAGATAAGTAGGGTTTATTTGTGGGTAATATTGTCAATTTAAAAAGTTATAATGGTAATATTATCTTTTTCATTTGATTACATGATACTTGCATCCTCATTCATCAATCCTAGCAGTGTAATCCTGATTAAATGATGTAATCAAGATTACAAACGTAATCCTCTTTACATTACAATAAACCCAACCAAATGTTATAATTAGCCTATTGCAATAGGATTACATGTAATCCTCTCCCATATAATTGAACCAAACGTGCAATAAGTTTCAGATTTTAGGGTTTTCTATCCAATCATCCAAAAATCATAACCACAAGCTATTTTCACATAATTTTGCATGTATAATTCATTTATAACCTCAAATTTACTAAAATCCAGCCCCTTACCTCTGAACCCTACTTTGTCGAAATTCTAGGGTTTTTTGCCAAAATCTCAATTTTTGATTCCGATGCTTCTAAAATCATTTCACACCTTAATCCCACACAATTTTTCGTGTTAAACACATTGAAAACCTCAAAAATACCAAAATCATATTCCTTCTTATTATTCCAGGTCTGGTCGAAAATCACTCTAAGCCACAACAAGTTTGTTTTGTCAATTTTAACCACAAGACTTATCAAATATCATCATAAAACCTTATTTAACAACATATTCAAGATCATAAAAACATCAAAACCCTAATTCCACTCTTTGGCAGAAACCCGGGCAGCAATATGACCCATAAAACTCAACAAAACCTCGAGATATTATACTTAAATTAGAACTTACGCTTACCTCTACTTGATGCTATAAACGGTTATTGATTTTGGCAACACCTAAACTTTAGAGATAGCATGAAACTCCTCTATTCAAGAATATGAAGCCATAGAAACATAGCCCTTGTTAAGTAGAACAAGATTTGTGAAGGCTCAATCAGCTAGAAATGTGGATTCAGAGTCGAAATTCGGCTAGAACACTTTAAGATTTCAAGAACATTCAAACTTCTCTCTTCTTCCTTTTTCCTTGGAATTTTCTCTATTTTCCCCTAATTTTATAGGGGCTGGCTGAATTTAATAAGGGTTGGAGGGTGCTAGATGCTCTTTGTGTGACATGTGTTAAGTTGTAAAAATCTCAAGGTGCCCAACGCTCTTCTTGAAATTCGGCCGACCGACACACCAGGAAATTCATCTGGCTTGCATGAGGGGTGTCAAGGGAATGCCATATGTCCAAGGTGTAATCTTCCTCTCCCCTTCTTTCTCTTGGCTGACCTACACACTAAGGGAGGGAAGTCCGATGATTTCATCTGGCTTTCATGAGTGGTGTCAGGGAGAGTCGGACACTTGGCTTGACCGAAAACCGATGAGTCATCTTGGCTATTTAGACATGTGTTACATGTGGGCTAGGTGGCGCCTCATCACTTTTCCAACCCAAAAGTCACTTTATAAAAAGCTACTTTAATAAAAACTACTTTAATAAAGTAACTTTTGCGATGTCTTACTCACGGTGGCGCTACATGTACATGTGATCTTCAAGAATATGCCAAGTGTTTGTACCAAGTCATCAGATGGCACCACATATGCCTGTGCCACTGGGGATTGCCAAGTGCGTATCGGTGTGTCTAGGAAAACGTCAAGTGTCCTTATAGGTGTCCATAAATGGCAATGGCACCATATATGCCTAAGGACCATAATAATGGCGCCATGTATCTCTTAAAGAGACACCAAGTATTCTCATACACACATGCACCGGTATATTTTATCCAGCTAATTCACACGAAGCAATGATGGTTACTAAATTTCAGGATTACACAAGTTGGTGTTATTAGTTTAGGAAAATAGAAAACATTTTCATTCAAAAAATAGAATACCTCTTGTTTCTAATTTTGCCTTTCTAATAATTATAATTGGAGCTATAGTTCCCCATTAATAACTGTATTGATCATAAGCCTTACTGTCACTTAATGTTGAACAGATTGTTTATATCCTTGATCAAGTGCGAGCTTTGGAACATGAAACGCTGCTTAGAATCCAAAAGCAGGGACTTGACGCGTCTCCAAAAATTCTCATTATAAGTGGATCCAAAAGTCCTTCCCACTTTTCAATTGATTAATTAATGTATAGATTGAACTATTAGAGTTGCATTTATATTTACAAACAAATGGTGCTTCTAGGTTACAAGATTGTTACCAGAGGCAAAAGGGACAACGTGCAATTAAAGAATTGAAAAAGTCAGCGGAACTGAACATACACATATATTGCGGATACCTTTTAGAACCAGGAATGGAATTTTGAAGAAATGGATTTTAAGATTTGAAATTTGGCCATATCTAGAGACATTTGCAAAGGTAAGCACCAGAAATTCTTCCGTGTTTATCTTATTTTCAGATTCCTTTGTGTTGTCTGTCTTCTCTCTTTCTTACTTGCAGAGGCAATTACTTCATATTTTTGTCAGAACTCACAATAATTGTTGTCCGCCTGGACCAAAATCTAGCCTCCAAGCAGCAGTCTAGTTTTAGGATATTCCATCAGTTATCAGTCGCTTCCTCTTTAAGGGAACAAGAGGGAGCAAAAATCACTGTGTCTTGTTTACACAATCCCATGGCATTTTTTATTCGTGTAACATGTTTGTTTCTTTACTGTAAATAGGATGCATCAAATGAGATTGCTGCTCAGTTACAGGGAATTCCAGATCTGATAATTGGAAGCTACAGTGATGGAAATCTTGTTGCATCTTTGTTATCTTATAAGATAGGGATCACATAGGTGAGTTGACACTTCAAAAAATTATTCTCATGCAATATAAAGATCAAATTATTTACATATGCAGGTGTAAACCTTTTTTTTGCGCTGAATGACGAGACTGAACATGTTTTTGCCAACACTTTTTACTCAATTTTCTATGTAGTGCAATATTGCTCATGCACTGGAGAAAACAAAACATCGAGATTCTGATATATATTAGAAGAAATAGGAAGATAAGTATCATTTTTCTTGTCAATTTACAGCTGATCTTATTTTAATGAACAATGCTGATTTTATCATCACCAGTACATTTGAAGAAATTGCAGGAAGGTAATTATTTTTTCCTAGGAGCTTCTTTCTTTCTTTCTTAGAAGCTTTGAACTCAAGGTAAATACTTGATCATTGGTGTCCCCAGTGTTGATCCTTATGCTTCAGAGGCTCTAAGCCTAAAAAAAATGGAGAAATTGTTTCAGAGACCTGATGTTATCTAGAAGAAGTTCACATTTGTTTAGGAATAATCATGTGCCGATTTAAACGGGGTTCTAGTTCAGATCATTTAGCAATAATCATTTTTCTCATGATAGTTTGGTGATCCCATCCAACATATCTCCCTTCCCTTTCACTAATCAAGTATTCATAATTACCCCAACTAACATCTATAGCCCGAAAAGGGAAAAAACACTCCATCTAATATGAAACTTAGTATATGCAGACATTTGATGTAACTAAGGATTCCACAAGATATGCATTCACCAAAGGAAATTGAATGAAACTCTGTAGTATATAAGCATATTCAGAAAATTGTATGTCACTATCACATGAAATTTCAGCATTTTATTTTGAAGAACTGACGTTTTGCACCTTTTTCAAGGGTTGAAAGTATGATAATTTTCTGAATATGCCTTTTGCTTCACCTATCATAAATTCCTAACAATGTCTTCAAACTTTGCCCCAGCAAGAATAATGTTGGACAATACGAGAGCCACACAGCCTTCACTCTTCCAGGACTGTATTGAGTTGTTCATGGCATTGATGTTTTTGATCCCAAGTTCAATATTGTGTCTCCAGGAGCTGACATAAGCATATATTTTCCATACTAACAATGAAAAGAGGCTTACTGCTCTACATGGTTTGATTGAAGAACTGTTATACGGAGCTGAACAGAATGAAGAACACATGTAAGTATCTTCCAATAAAGTTCACATTTTGCATTGTAAAGAGACACCTGTTTTTATCAGTATTAAGATTTACATGTGGGCCTATCATACATTATCGTACCAATGTCTTCAATATTCTCCATCCGTCTTTGGTAATATAGTGGTTTGTTAAATGATCGATCAAAGCCTATTATCTTTTCTATGACAAGACTAGATCAAGAGAAAAATTTAACGGGGCTTGTTGAATGCTTTGGTAAGAGCTCTAAACTGAGAGGACTTGTAAATCTTGTGTTAGTTGGCGACCACATTGATGTAAACAAATCAAGGGATAGAGAAGAAATTAGGGAGATAGAGAAAATGCACGTCCTCATAAAAAAATACGACTTGCACAAGCAGTTTCGTTGGATAAAGAGCCAAATGAATTGTGCACGAAACGGGGAACTCTACCATTATGTAGCTGATGTGAAAGGTGTATTTGTGTAGGTATGTTGCTGAGAAGATAGGTAAGGATTCGCTTGACTTGTTAGATATTAAGTGGCTAAGCATACTCAACCATGTTCTTGTAAACTGTTGCAGCCTGCTCTTTATGAAGGATTTGGGCTAACAGTTGTGGAAGCTATGACATGCGGTCTTCCTACATTTTCCACGTGTCACGGGGCCCAACTGAGCTCATTGAGCATGGCATTTCTGGATTCCATATTGATCCACATTACCTTGATCAGGTTGCCGCAGCTTTAATCAACTTTTTTGAGCGATGCAAGCGCGATCCTCACTATTGGAACAACGTCTCTGACGCAGGGCTGAGGCACATTAACGAGAGGTTGGGCTTTTTGCTAGGTGTAGTCTTCAGAAGAAGACTTTTTCTCTACTTGGAAACTGATTTGTCTCAAGTTTTATGGGTTCTGGAAGCATGTATCTAAGCTAGAGAGGAGAGAAACTAGGCGATACTTGGAGATGTTTTACATTCTCAAGTTCTGGGACTTAGTAAGTTGCTTTCCTCTCCCAGCAACCAGCCATTTTTAACTGTTCAGCAACACATCACATCTATTAGGCCCTTCTCTTTCTTTTTCTTTTTTGCATTATTGTCTTTTCTTTCTGTTGTGGACATAGCTGATTATCATGTCTATCTTATAATGAAATGGGATAGTCTGTGAACCCCATCTGCTTTTCTTTCTTTCAACAGGCCCTAACTTATAACTCGGTTCTTTTTTCGGTCTGGGTCAGTTCTATGTAACGCTTCCATTATGATGTCTCTTCACCTTTTGTTGTTTCTGATATTTAGATAAAGTCAATTCCCCTGGCTGAGGATTAGCACGATTGGGTTTGGACCATATTCAAGGAGCTCTTTGTCGAAAAAAGTCGGCGCAGTCTCTTACTCTGAATATCTCAGCAACTTCTAGAAGATGCTAAACTTATATTTCCCAGGAAAAAAAACTGTTTTAGAGCCGTGGTTCCGCATTTATTTAGCTGGAAATTCAAAGGCAAGCAAAATTGAGGAAGTTATAGACGTAACTTGCATCATTTATTGTGTACTGAGCCCAAGCAGACCAGTTATTATTTTCAAACTAGATACCTTCCTGCAGGTTCTATATATAGACATAGATGTAGATAAAATGTTGTGTGAATTGTGAGCTAGTGAAGGTTTCAAGGTTAAAAGAAAAGAAGCGAGTGAGGTTTTCTGGGTGGTCAAAGAGGTGCATACCCACGACTCAATTGGTAAAACTAACACAAATTTTTATTTATTAGTTGAGCGACAGATTTGTTAGTTAAAAGATTGGTTTCTTTCATTTGTTGAAGGCTAAATTCCCCCCCAAAACAATTGAATATTAATTACGGCTATTTAACATTTTATTTTATGCCAGACTTCTATATATTTAACGTTTTGAAAATGACACCAAGTGAAAACACATGGCATTTATTACATCTAATAGGATCTAAGATTGTCCAAAAGAAAAGTAGAAAACAAACAACGTTTCACATAGCCTCCAAAAGATGTGGAACTGAGTTAGTGGTATGATGAACAAACCCTCTGGCCCATAATATGACACCCTTTTTCTAATACTCCATAATAAGTATAAATGAGTAGTGAAATCAATTGTGGAATCAAGATTTAATCCCAGACTACCCAACGTTCACTAACGTTCATAAATTCTTGCTCTCAACTTAGGATTTGAACTTAGGGCTGGGAGGGTTTTCAAATGGTAGAACACTTTAAATATATTTCTACAAGATTTACTACCTCATCTCAACTCATTGGCTCTTAGTTACATTAAATCAGAGTATGCGAGCATTTTACTTTAAATCAAACTAAAAGTCATTCTCTACTTAAACTAGAGCAATTCTCTGCTTATTCAACATTCATACATGCATTTATATACATTAATGTATAAATACACATAAACTATTCAACATTTACATTAAATACAAATAGAAGTGCATTACACTAAGCTCTTCACTTCACCTCCATATCTCCTTCGTGCATATCCTCATGCATCATTCACCTGTCTAAATGGTTGGTTGGAAGGAGGGAGATTCAAGAGAATCTCAGTAGTAAACAATACTACTATGCATGAAAGATATATATGAATGCATGACATGCTTGCCTACCAAGTCTTATGCCAACATAATGACATGTTGCATGCTCAATGTTATGACATACATATATCCATTGCACAAATATAACAGAGCTTCAATCAATCAAAGCATGTTCAACACAAACAGGCAAAGCAGTCACATACCCAATGCAAAACATACATATCATATACATGCAGACAAGGTAAGTTCACTACCTCTTAGACTTCGCGTCCATCCTCAAACCACCGTCCTTGCTCCGGCTCGAGTACCATCCATCGAGTCCTGAATTCTAAGTATACAATAAATGAGTCACTACTCATCTATGCATCATTCTAGACTCGTATTATTGGTTAAGTTAGCTCAATTATGCTAAATTACCAAAATGCCCCCCAAAAGCCTGGCCCAACTTTACTTTCTCAGAAATTATGACTTGGGTCAATCCTACACAATTTCGAGTGTAGAATCCATTTATGACTTTATATTAGTCAAATCCAGCCCAAATGATAGAAATACCCCTTAACAGCCCTTAATTAGAGCTATAAAGATAATTTGGTCATTTCACCCTTTA
This sequence comes from Albizia julibrissin, assembly GCA_037074505.1. Classification (NCBI taxonomy): domain Eukaryota; kingdom Viridiplantae; phylum Streptophyta; class Magnoliopsida; order Fabales; family Fabaceae; genus Albizia; species Albizia julibrissin. Next base: position 37,604,189 of record CM073489.1, on the reverse strand, counting down.
GGCATTTTCTCACTTCATTATCAACATGAACCCTATACAATTTTCCCTTCTGAACTCAATGGAATCATCCAGTTGATGAAATTCCAACTTTTTGCTCATGCCACACATAAAGCAGTCATTTTAGAGTTCTCAAAAGAGTTGTGTCAGTTTCTCCATTTCTTTGACTTAATACCCTCCTTTCTACTTCTAATTACATAATTAGCCGTTTAGACATACATTGGATATCTTTTTGGCCTCCAAAACACTGATTGAATAAAGAGTGAATAGTACCTAACTCCCATACTACTCATCAAAACGACAAACCAAAAGGTTCAGAAGGAAGCTTACGCTTACCTCTACACGTTTCTGAATCCAGTTCGGAATTCTGGCAGCACTTCAGCCGGCGAGATGGCATCAACCACCTCTAAACGAGAATCTGAAATCGTAGAAATGAAGCTCAGGATGAGTAGAGGAATGTTTGTACTAGGTACTTTGAGAGAAAATGTTGTTTCGGTTAAGTTCCAGCGATTACAAGTTTTCTCTATCCTCCGTTCTCGTCCTCTCTCTCTCTCTCGTTTCTTATTTATCTTCCCTTCTTTATGATTTAAATGAGAAAGAGGAATAAAAGGATGAAGGAAATGATAATTAATTAAAATCATCCAAGTGGCTTACCACCAATTGGTCCAACTATCTTATTACTTGTATAATAAGTTTCATTTCTTTTTTTCTTCATCATTCCATTAACATTAATGATAAATAACTAATAAGAGAGTATCATTCACTTTGCCTCTTTGACTTAAGTGGTCGACCAAAACCTTAAGCTTTTGCCTCTTTGACTTTGCTTGATAATAAATTATCAACATAGGCTCATTAATTACCAACTAGTCATTTTCCCTCTTTTAATTCCCATTCCACTCAAATTATTGGGAATATTAGGGAAAACCCCTCATTTCTCATCTTATGAAAAAATTATAATTTTGCCCTTACATCTTATGATTTATTAAGATAAATCATTTCTTGCTCATTTTCTTTATTTCCCCTCACATTTAACTAGTCTGGACATCAATAATAGGGAAATAATGGCTGCTAGCCTTTCGTTGGTCAAATGACCATTTTGCCCTTGCATTATTTTTTCCCGAGCTCTTTATCTCACCATAATATTTCCTTTTAATATCCAAGGATATGATATAAAGGAATTTTGAGAAATAATATCATGCCTTGCCAAGACATTCACTAAACTAAGGTCTAGCAGTCTCCTTAATATAGGCTTAATTTCAAACCTCTTATCCCAAAATTTAGGATATTACAATTGACATCAAAATCTAATGCAAATTATGCTAAGGGGGGTCATTTCAAAATGCTATCTGCGCTTTAATTTTTGTTTACATGATTCAGTTTTTTGGACCATGATTGATATGATTCCTCTAGAATTTGTAAAAAGAGAGATGTTTTGTAACGCGACAGGCTTGTGTTCGCTGCAGATTGTCCGCTGCACATCCGTTGCGGACAAAACGGTGTCGTTTGGGTGTGAAATCTGGGCCGTCCGTCTTTAACAATTAAAACGAATGGTGATGAAAGGGTAATAACTGAAACGACGTCGTTTTACATAGGCGATCTGGTCCGTTAAATTTTTAACTCCATCTCAGCCGTCCATTTATTACCAGAGCCCTTTTTTTGCTGCAACTGAATGTTTTTTCAATCATTTTGGCTCCCTTCTGTTCGTGTTCTTTCGCGGGAAAGGAGAGGGAAATAGCTGCGTAGCTGTGTGGGTGTTGTGCTGTGCTTGGAGGTTAATGTAATGTATTATAGGATTAGGAAAGACAATCAATAAGCACTAACCTATGAAAATTTGATATTAAAGATTGGTGAGTAAAATAATAATCTTTTATATTTATAATTTATAATCTAGGTTTTACATTTATTAGTAACATTAATCAAACTTGTTGTACATATCTAGTTTATATCTAGTAATCTTTTATATTTATAATTTATAATGTAGGTTTTACATTTATTAGTAACATTAATCAAACTTGTTGTACATATCTAGTTTATATCTAGTTTTTTTATATGTAGTTTATATCAAGCATTTATATCTAGTTTCTTTTATCAAACACGTGGCTTGTTGGTAAGGGTAATTATTGATTTTAAGTCAAGTGTCTTATTAAGCAATATAGATAATAAGATAATCTATCACATATATGTGTATGTGTGTGTGTAAATATAATCTGTCACATTATTTGTATATATACACATTTGTCGATCTTGAGATCATAATTTATAATCCTATTTAATTTTGCAGGAGTTTTATACCATGGATATAGATTTAACTCCCAGACTTAATCTTGAATTTGACAATTTAAAAGAAGCATGGGAATTTTGGAAGGCATATGGTAGGAAAACGGGTTTTGGTGTTCGAAAACAAAGCTTTAACAAGAGTAGAAAAGATAAGTCTGTATATACCTCTTATCTATATGTGTGCTGTAAAGAATGGGTGAGAAAGTCAGAGAAAGAAGATATGACAAATAAGAGGCTTAGGGATGAGACAAGAACATGTTGTAATGCTAGAATGAAAGTTAAGCAAATAGATGGAAAATAAAAAATAAATGAAGTTTGCTTGGAGCATAATCATCCTCTTCAGGCACCTGAAGCTGTTCACTTGTTTGCATCGTTTCGAGAACTATTACCAGCTCAATGCTATGAATTAAAAAATGCTGAAAAAGCTGGAATTAGTCAAAAATCAGCATTCAATTTGTAAAGCCAATATGCAGGAGGTCGAACCAATTTGGGATTTACAAGAAGTGATGTAAATAATTATCTTAACTCAAGAAGGCAGCGAGCCATGAAATATGGTGATGCTGGATGTATATTTCAGTATTTTGAGAAACAATTAGCAGAAAACCCATCATTCTTTCATACTCACCAAATGGATTTAGATGAGCAAGTAACAAACGTATTTTGGGCTGATGCGCGTATGCTGATCGACTACCGCTTGCTTTGGAGAAGTTATCTCTCTTGATACAACTTATTGTACGAATTGTAATCATAGACCTCTTGCAATTTTTTCTGGCTTCAACCATTACAGAGGAGGAGTAATATTTGGAGTGGCATTGTTATATGATGAGATTGTTGAGAGTTTCAAATGGCTCTTTGAGAATTTTTTATGTGCACATAAAAATGTAAGGTCACTCACTGTTTTTACTGACCAAGATGTTGCTATGTCACGAGCATTACAAGAAGTGATGCCAGATACAAAGCATGCCTTGTGCACCTGGCATATTTCAAGAAATGTAATGAAACACCTCCTAAACTCAATGGTTAGTGATTTTAACCATTGCATGTATAACTGTTGGGATGAAGCTGAGTTTGAAGAACATTGGCAAGAATTATTATCAAGACAAGATATGACAAAAAACTCATGGTTGATATCTATGTACCAAATAAAAGAGAAGTGGGCAGCATGCTATATGAAGGACTCAAGGAAACTTGGCATGAGAAGCACACAAATAAGTGAAAGTGTCAACGTATCTGTCAAGAGTTGCACCCATGTTAAATTGGATATCAATCGATTCTTCCAACAGTTTGAACAAGTTCTGGAGGATAAGCGCTACAATGAACTGAAAAGTGATTTCGAGTCACTTGATAAGTTGCCAAGGTTGATATTGCAGAGTTCAAATATGCTTCGTCAACTTTCTGATGTGTATACTCGCCCCATTTTTTACTTGTTCCAACGGGAATGTGATCTTCGTGATGCTACATGTATTAAAGAGAGAAAAGAAAGAAAGGTCACCATAGATGAGAATGATGATGATGTCGTGTTTGATTATGTGATTACTATGGATGATAGCAAACGGGAATATAGCTTGACATATGATCCTTCCACAGAGACAATTACTTGCAGTTGTAAAAAATTTGAACGAGTGGGCATATTATGCTGTCATGCCTTGAGGGTATTGAATGAACGTGATGTCAAATTACTCCCCAAGAAATATATAGTAAAGAGGTGGACAAGAGAAGCACGATGCGGTGTCGTGCATGATATCAACGAAAAACAAATTGAAGTAGATCCTAAATTACAAAGATCAAATAGGTACAGACAATTATGTCATCTACTTGTTAAATTAGCTAATGATGCATCAGAAAGTCCGGAGGCATTCTCTCTTGTTCATGAAGGTGCGTTGGAACTAAGCAAGAAAGTGGCTGAACTTCATATCAAATACGTATCAAACAATAGTAATGGTGATAGAGGTAATGGTGGAGGCAAATTTATTGGCTTGAAAAAGAGATATGGTAGAAATACAAGTAAACGGATTAAGAGTTCTATTGAAATCAGTCAAAGAAAACGGGGAAGAAAAGCCTCTAAAAAGCCTCCTCAACCTTCACAGGTATAGTTTTTCTGTATTTAAGTTTTTTGAGATGTTTGTTATATATTTATTAATTTTTTTGGGTGGCAAATGTGTTTTAGGGGAACTGTAATGAACTTCAAGCACAACATGATAATGTCATGTTGGATAACTCTCAACCAAGTCAAATGACTTTTGCAAATTTATTAATGGTACGTCATATGACAGATGTGCAACATTATCAACTACTTTGTTTATGTACGAAATGTATATTGAGACATTCTTTTATATTTGTTGATTGTAGGAACCACTTGACTCTGACATCACATCGCTTGAAGCATTGGATTTTAGTCAAACATATAATACAGGTACTCATAAAGAATGACAATAATATCATTGAAAACATGTAGTCACTTTTATTGTAATCTGAAATTTTTTTACATATCATTGTCTCACTATATATTCATTGACACTACAAGGTTACATTGTCTTGTAAATACAGGTTCCATGACTGCCTTAGACCCTTCTACATGAAGGCTCTACTATTTTGTATAGCTTTTGACTTCCTTTGGGCTCCTCTCTTTTTTTGTCAAAGAAGCTCATCATGGTGTTCCTTTGGCCTGCTCTTTATTGTATTCAAGCAAACTCATTGTTTTGTGCTTTTGTATTGCCCTCTATTTTGGTGAAGGAAGCTCATTATAATCTGTATGAAACAAAGTGAAAAAACAGTCATTTGTTTGTATATGAATAGAAAAAGATGATCACAACATACATGTGTAGTGTGAGTATAGTAGCCATATGTATCACAACAGACCTTGAATATAGGAAAGAAACTAAGATTTGCACCTTTCACATATGGTCCAATGCCCTGAATGTAGGAAAGAAAAGGAGAAATGTCAAAAGAAATCACACTGATAGATGTTGGTTCATGGGAGAAGTATCAGTTTTTTTTTACTACATGATAAATACTACCACACATCTCACTACCAAAATACCTTGCCATTAAGTTGGAGTAATTCTCCATCAACCCATTTTAGGTTTCAAAAGCCAAGCTCAGCTATTCTACCTTGACCTCTATAACTTCCCACCTGTTAATTCATAAATGATTCAATATTTAAAATAAGTTGCATGTCTTCAGAACAGTACAGATGATGGTGGTAAGGAAGGCACACCGAAAAAGAAGTCAAGAAATATCCATTGGGTTAAACATAAAAGCATTCTTCAATTCTTCCAAGTACATGTAAAAATAACTGCAGTTTGACCCCACAAAATATATATGCAATAAAATAGGAAGAAAAATGAATGATAGCATAAGCCAAATTGACTGACATGAGGGTTTAAAAAGAAATTATATGCATCCATATATGGGACCCAAAACAAGTACACATCCTTATGCATTCACATATACAAAAACACATTATCCAATCGTTTTCCTTGGCCAGATCACTCCAGTGTCTACACTTGCGCCTCAATTGCACCACTTCAGTGCCACAGGGACCAAATGCACCAACATACAGTCCTACATGTCAACCAGTAGATTTCCATTTCATTCTCTTAGCCATTCTCAGTTCATCTTGCAAAGAAAATAATCAAAACAAAAGATACAAGCAATCTCACCATCAAAAGTTTACTGTCGAGGAAAGCATGGCATTGTAACTAAAAGATAAGAGTACTTCACAAGAGAGACAGGCAGAAACCACGATCCAATCTCATATTTTCCAGGCAATTTTATATGCATATAAACACACACACACACACACGACTAGATTCCACGATTTTACTACTCAGTCATTGTTCTGTTGGAAAAAGGATTTTTTTTTAGAACATATGCAATGACAAAGATAACCAAGTTATGTCAAGCTATTTAGAAAAATAACTATAAACTCATAATATAATTATCCACAGGTTTTGCCTTTATCAAGATGAAGTATCATTCATTCAGTACTAGATATGCCCAGTTGTCCATAAATATTATATGAATACTTGTTTAAGAAAATTTCGGGAGTGTCATTTTTATCATGAGGATAATCATAATAGACATTTCTTACTTAGTATATAACTTACCAGAAAAAAATGCAATAAAAATTTGTAACAATGATTTAATATATTTCATCTCATACTGCTTTTTTTGTCACTTCTCTCAACCTTATCTTCATGTTCCTGCACTTCAACTGAAGAAACATTCTCAACGTCAAGTTTGAATGGGCTCTTCACAGGCATAGATGGAGAATTACTCACATGTAGAAAAATTTAATCACTGCAATTGAAATTTAATCACATGCAGAAAAATAAATGATTCTGGAATTTAATCATTCTCAGATCAAAATGGGCAGTTCAAGCATTTCTAAGAAAACTAAGAAAAGGGATGTGCTGAAATTGTTGATGATTCTGTAAATAAATTCAAGCCAATTCAAAATGACAACAACAAGAGATCGAACAGATAATTAAAACAATCAAATCAACATTTAATCTGTCGCCTTAGTAGATCGGAAAAGGTAAATGATATGCTTACAAAGTTTCTTGAAACAAACCTTGGTAGATATAAGCAGCCCAAATCCCGGCAACACAGAACGCCAAGAGCAACACACAGTGGCGCCCGAAACGATGCGCCTCCATCAAAGGATACAAAATATGTCGCCGGAACCACCCAAGATCCGATGATTTCTCCTTCTTCGCATGTAATATCTCCTTCAGGAAACAAAACACGAACGCTAATGCGACCAAAACACAACAAATTGGAACTTTGAAGATCGGGGAAAGATAAGTTGAGGGAAGCAACGACAGCCGTGGAGCGATGTAAGCGATCGTCCAGTTCTTTTTTTTTTTGCCGAAGATGTTCCGTTCAGTACTGGGGAAAGTTTGCAAATTGATTTAATGAAGAAAGAATTGGACAGATGAGATTGATTCATGAAATGAACGGACGAGATCAGATTTTACTTAGCCACATCTTACACCGTCCATTTAACTATTAGAGACGGACGGCCCAGATTTGCTGAAGAAACGACGTCGTTTGCGTGCAGCGGATGTGCAACGACTGGCAGTGCAGAGGACGTAAGCGAAATCCTTTTGTAACACCTCATTACGGGAGACAGAGATCAAGCAGTGTACTTGAGTACCAAGAATGCCCAATCGAAACTATGACTTGTAAAGTCAAAACAACTCGAGAGGCCGTCTAGTTAAACCCAACTATATCTTTGCTTTGCTTGAAGATGAATGATTTACCACGTAAATATGTAAAATATGTAAGAGAGTTTTGATCTAAAACCACAGGTTTGTAATTTATTAAACATGCACTTAGTTAACGTCAAAAGAAATTTTCAACCCCCGTTAATATTAATAGTTGACTTAGTTTTAATCTTTTATACTCCCTCCCGTCCATAATGAGTCACTTTATAGAAAAATGGTTCTATCATATATGTCATTTTGAAAGTAGTTAATACTATTTTGTTCATTTTACTTATATAGTTAATGTTTAAACATGACTCATTATATTTTTCTCTCTCCTTTATATCTTCATTTAATATGGATAAAGGTAAAAATTTCTTTAAATTTAAGACTAATTTAATAAGTTGCCTACTATTTTTTTATTCTAATAAATTAGTTGAAATGATTTATATTATGAAATGGAAGGAGTATCCATTTTACATAATAAATTGAACAAGCGGTCGCCTAGGTCGCACTATATCATAATGATGCTTTTATGTCAGGAAATTCATCATTGTGAAAAATATAGGGAAATTTTCAACTAACCCCTAAAATGTGACTTAATTTTAGTCAATTCTTAAAAAATTCTGAAATTCTACCACACCCTTTGGATCAAGATGAAATTAAGTTTTATGGGGGGAAATGTTGCACTTCCTTTATTTTTTTCAAAAGAGTATTTATAAGAAAAATATGAGTATTTATAAGACAAATAAATGTATTTATAAAACAAATAAATCGATTCAAAAGAAATTAAGGAGCTAACCAAAATATTTAGATCATTTATAAAACAAATAAGATAATGACGTCATTGTCTTTTTATCCAAAAACTTAATTTCAATTTGATCTCAAGAATGCAATAAAATTTCAAAATCTTTTTAACGTAGACTAGACTTTAAAATTAACCGCAATTTAAAAGTCTTCCTGTATATAGAGTCATCATTGTTGCTGAGCCATAAGTCTCCTCAATTTAATTTTATAGATACAGTAAACTTTTTTTTTTTCAAAATTTTAGTTTGATAAAACATTTATCAATTACATTTCATAAGATATATTATCTCACCCAAAGTATTTTATTTATCAATTACATTTCATAAGATATATTATCTCTCCCAAAGTAATTTATTTTAAAATAAATCATAAATTTAAAACAATTGAAAAAATTGTATGCAATTCAAGAGTAACAGTGTAACTTATAATTTGTTTGGAATAGCGATTGAAGTCTTCATAAACAGTTTTTTAATTATAATTTATGATATACAAAATAATTATATTGTCTCAACTTATATGTATAAATATTTTTTAGGCTCTATAAGTAATACCAAACATAACATTATCCATATGTGTTGATTCTGTCCATAAATCTTTGGAGGTGACAAAATCACAGAACCGCATCCATTCTTCCTCAAGTCCCGTGAGGCCGTGACACATCTTCCTTCGGCATTATAAAATAAGGAAAATTATAGTCGCATCCTAAATAAAAAATAAAATAAAAAAATAATCCTAAAATTTGTCATTCTGAATTTATAAATGACCTGCGGCTGAAACTATCAATAAAATCATTATTTTATTTTGAGAGTTTAAAAGATTTTTATTTTTATTTTCATTTTAATATACACGCAATCTATCCATATATAAAAACGCGGGCAATGAATTCCCGGATCATCGATTCTGACGATTGCGGTAAAATTCGAAGTTGGGTATGGCGTGTAGAACATCTGAGCTTGTCCACCAAGTGAAACCACCTAAGGAATTCGATCTCAGCGCCTTGTTTCGCTATGCGTCCGCCAATATCTCAGGCTTCCCCCACTCTGCCTCTCATTTCGTTGTCTCCCAGGTCAGCTCCTTACATGTTTCAGGCTTTTGTGTTTTGGGGGATTTTCTTGTTTTTGTGCTGGTTTTGGGCAATTGTTTATCTTGTTTAACTTTTCGTTCTCATGGGTAAACTGTAGTTTGGGCACGGGCAATCGAATCCCACCTACTTGCTGGAAGTGGGCTCAGGGGATGCGGTGAAGCGTTATGTACTAAGGAAGAAGCCTCCGGGAAAATTGTTGGCATCAGCTCATGCCATCGACAGAGAATTTCAGGTTTTTTTTTATGGGGTTCGATGAAATTCTTGTACTTTACGTTAATGTTTCCTTGCAATTCTACTTTTTTGCATTGAGGAAACGCTTACATGTTGGTGTCAGTACTTAGAAAATTGACAATACGCTTGAATAGATCGCTTGGTTTCGTTCAGTTGTTGGGATTAGTACTAAATAATATCAGTATGTTGAATGAGTAACAGTTTCTTTTTTGTTTTCTCATGTTCAGGTTATCCAGGCGTTAGGCACTTACACCCAAGTTCCAGTTCCTAAGGCTTTCTGTTTTTGCAATGATTCTAGCATAATTGGAACAGATTTTTACATCATGGAATATTTGGACGGACGCATATTTATTGACCCCAAGCTACCAGTATGATTGATGATTTGTCTATCTTCAATCCTTTTAATGGTTCATTAGATTTGGTTATCTTTTCTTACATTCTCACCGTGAATTCCAAATTACTATCGGCCTGATCACTAAATTGTGTCATGTTTAATGCATTGATTTTAGGGCTTGGCACCAGAAAAGAGGAAGGCAGTTTACCGGGAGACTGCCAAAACTTTAGCTTCGTTACATTCTGTTGATGTGAACTCCATTGGACTGGGAAAATATGGGCGGCGTAACGATTATTGTAAAAGACAGGTGAATTTATTTACAAATGATTTCAAACTGAAATGATTATTTATGTATGGTCAATATTATGCTCTGAAATTTACTGGTACAAATGGGCTTGCATTAAACCATTATTACAGCACAATATGTGAAAGAATTTGCAGAAGTGCTTTTTGTTGTGTTATTTAAAAGGTTGAGCACCCCTCCCATTTTTGTTTAGTTGTTTAAAAAGAGGGATAGGATTAATTTTAAATTTTATCAATTTTATAGGAATTATTGATACTCTGTTAATCTTAGGTTGAGAGGTGGGCTAAGCAATATATTGCTTCAACCAGTGAGGGTAAGCCTGCAAGTAATCCAAAAATGTTCGCACTGGTTGATTGGCTTCGGCGTTATATTCCACTTGAAGATTCTTCAGGAGCAATAGCTGGCCTAGTCCATGGAGATTTTCGCATTGATAATCTTGTTTTTCATCCCACTGAGGTATGATGCAAATACTAAGAATACTCATTTTCCTTTGATTTTTAATTAGTAATAACGTCATTACTTTTTCTTTGGTGCTATTATCAATCCATAGATATTTCTATCAGGTCATGGTCCAAGTTAGATGAAAGACAGAAATTTCACTCTAGGCAGTGTCATCAAGATTAACCGCAAACTCTATGCCTTATCATATTTATTTCTATTGCAGGATCGAGTCATTGGTGTACTTGATTGGGAATTGTCAACCCTTGGTAACCAAATGTGTGATGTTGCTTACAGCTGTTTGGTATGTAGCATATAGAATCTGAATCAACACTGCTGCTTATAGGGCTATTCGCTACATTATATGGCATATAATATTATCTTTATTTCTTTCAATTAGAAAATGGGTTCGCCTATTCAGTTCATGGTTTCCTTGCAGCCTTATATTGCAGACATTGGGCATGACAAAATGTATAAAGGTCTGGAACAGCTTGGAATTCCGGGAATTCCTACACCATCTGAATATTTGGCTGAATACTGCTCTGTGTCAGTAAGCGCCATAACACAAAATTGTCATATTTGCTCAATTTTTTTTTTAAAAAAATATTTCATGGAATATTCAGGCTTTAATCAAGGAAAGCCTGTTTGGCTCTCCTACTTGGGATGAAGAAGTTGCTTGACTTTCTTTTTAAAAAAAAAAAAAAAAAATTCTTAATATTGAGATTAAGCCTGTTTATCAACCATGCTATTATAGATAAGATGCACAGTCCTGACACATGCCATGGCCTGGATATGGTCAATGAAATAGTGTTTGAATTATATCCTGTTATCATTAAAATTGAAAAAACTGAGTAGAGAAATTTTTTATGCCAGGGAAGAAAATGGCCTGTCGCTGAGTGGAAGTTCTATGTTGCCTTTTCTTGTTTTCGTGGGGCTTCAATCTATGCAGGAGTGTATAATAGATGGATCAAGGTATCTTGATTTGTTGGGGATGCTTTTATAATGGGAGGTTATATTTTACAAATTTTTACCTTCCGTCTGTTCATTCTAGGGAAATGCTTCAGGGGGTGAGCGTGCTCGTTACACGGAGCTACTTGCAAACGGTCTTATAGATGCTGCTTGGGAATTTATTGAGCGCAAATCTGTGCTTCCTCAAAGTCCTCCGTCTGTAGGTAGACCATTTAACTGTTATGGAGTTTACATGCAAGTTGGCTCAAATTAATTCTGTGCTCATTAGATGCCCAATTATTTTTCAAGAGAATTAATATACCCAAAATAGATGATTTTCATTAACTCTTTAATAATCAGATGCAAATGCACAAGACTATTCAAAAGGATTTGTGGGTGAGGATGATATGCACAGCTTTTCAAATGTGGGAAAGTTTGTTCCTGGTAAAAAGGTTTTGCAGCTGAAGAACAGACTAATTAAGTTCATGGAAGAACACATATACCCAATGGAAAAAGAATTTTATGAACTTGCCCAATCTGCATCACGTTGGACTGTTCACCCTATGGAGGAGAAATTAAAAGAGTTGGCAAAGAAAGAAGGCTTGTGGAATTTGTGGATACCTGTATGCTTCTCGTTATGCTCTTCAGTCGTATAATTTATCTGTATTTTGTTGAAATCTTCCATCAGGCTTTTTTTAGCTTTGGAATTATGTTGAGTCCTTCTTCCATATGCTCCATGTTAGAGATGAACATTGCTTATTTTGATCTGAGGTATAAGGGTTTACTGTTTTCTATACCATCCAAAATTTAATATTATTATATTGGAAAGTCTCTAACTTCCATTGCAATGAGTTAAAACTAAATATTTCAAGAGCCTTGTATGAGATTCTTTCTCCTATACTTTTGTGTTTAAATGCTATTTGGTATGTACCTCTGCCCAATCCTCGTGGAAAAAGTGCATTGAATAGCAGGATGACCGTGCTGAAGGTTTATCAAATAGAAAAAAAATATATCATGTTTGAATTTAATGAGTATGTCCAGTGTCCTTCATAAAAAGTTTGGTGGTAAATTATCAGGATATGAACCATTAAATGTGTAATTTTATAGGAAAGGAAATTTGGAGAAATAAGAAAGGGTAACTGTAATACAGACAAGGCTTGTAAGTTGTAACTATTTGCCAACTGTGGTTCTTCTTGCTGCACTATATGCCTTTTGAAATTAATATGCTTTGAGTTTGTAATATTTCTGTTTTAACGCAGATTGACAGTGCCGCCAGGGCAAAAAGTATACTTCTTGATGGAATCAATAATGACCTCTCTGGTGATGCATATGACTGGTTATGGGGTGCTAGTCTCACAAACCTTGAATATGGATACCTTTGTGAGATCATGGGTCGTTCTATGTGGGCTCCACAAGTGTTCAATTGTAATCCACCTGACACAGGTAATATGGAGGTAAGATGACATGTAGATAAGCAAGGCTGAGCAGTAATTGAATGATTTTACCTCCTATCAAGTTCTTAAACTCTCTTCGCTTAGATTCTGTGTCACATGGATCAACACCTCTTTCTACTTTCATTGCATTTTGGTTTGTTCTCGTTGTAACTCGTTACTTTACATAGTAGGTTTTATTGCGCTATGGAAATAAAGAGCAATTACAAGAATGGCTCATTCCTTTGCTCGAGGGGAAGATTAGGTCTGGATTTGCTATGACAGAACCACGTGTTGCATCTTCTGATGCAACCAATATTGAGTGTTCTATCAGAAGGTATAGCCATCACGAATTTTTACTTTCCTAAAAGATACTCTCATGCAGCCAAGAAAGCCTTTTAGGCGATTATAAGTGCATTAATTAGCAAATTAACTAAGCACAAGTTTGAGCCTATATTCTGTTAGAAGACCAGCACAAATATATGTGTGTGTGTGCGTGTGTGTGTAACTTTTTCATCATTTTCCTTTGTATATAGACAAGGAGATTCATATATCATCAATGGAAGAAAATGGTGGACCAGTGGTGCCATGGATCCAAGATGCAGGCTTCTGATAGTCATGGTGAGTATTTGGTTGAAAAGCATTTCAATGATAATATCCCTTGTGTTATGGGTCAGTATAGTTTAATTGAAGGAAATGTGCACAGGGGAAAACTGACTTCAATGCACCTAAGCACAAACAACAATCTATGATCTTAGTGGATATTCAAACTCCGGGTGTTCACATAAGAAGACCATTAATGGTGTTCGGCTTTGATGATGCACCTCATGGGCATGCAGAAATCACTTTTGACAATGTGCAAGTGACAGCAAAGAATATAATACTGGGCGAAGGACGTGGATTTGAAATTGCTCAAGTAAGTTTAATAAACTTTCCCATTCAGTGGCATGATGATGCTAGCATGTGATATATTTTAGTGTCTTATCCCCTAACTTGACCTTGTTTTGAGCAACTAAATTGTAGTTCTGCTTGAAAGTTACAACCTGTGGTCCATGAGCTTAACCTTCCATGGAGTCCGGTACTGACTTGTATTCTTATAGGGTAGGCTAGGCCCTGGAAGGCTGCACCATTGTATGAGACTGATAGGTGCCGCTGAGAGGGGCATGCAGATGATGGTTGAAAGGGCTGTGAATAGAAGAACATTTGGCAAGTTGATTGCTCAACATGGTTCATTTCTTTCTGATATGGCCAAGGTTCAGATTTGTTTATGTGCTATGAACTTATTTCGATCAGTGAGAACCTGAGACATATTACTCCCTCCGGTCCTATTTATAAGCAACTTTCTCCTTGATTGCGCAAAACGAACTGGTAGTTAAAAACAATAAGTGTGTCAAAAATGCCATTTTTTTTTCATATATGCCTCTATTTATGAAAACAGAAAGAGAATGTATAAAAAATATGAAAAATAGTAAAATACGTTTTCCCAATGCTTTGTTGACTTCATTCACTTAATGAGTGAGCTCTCTCTCTCTCCTGAATATAATTCTCGGTGTGTATGATAATTAATTTTAAATAATATGTATTTAATAAGGGTAAAATAGAAAAAATGAGCTTACATTTTCAGACATAAAGTGAAAATTGCTTATAAAAAGGACCAGCCCTATGAAAGAGATAGTTTCTTATAAATAGGACTAAAGGGAGTATTTTGTAGGACTGGATACTTAGAAAGATCAAAGATAGAAACTTCTCCCAATGTGACATCATACAGAATCTTGCTTATATGTTTTTCTGTTTCTTTTTGGGTGTAGTGTCGAATAGAGTTAGAGAAGACAAGATTATTGGTGTTGGAAGCAGCTGATCAGCTTGATAGGATAGGGAACAAAAAAGCTCGGGGGATCATAGCCATGGCCAAGGTAATTCTTTCTTAGTACTTTGTAATGCAAGATCATTCCCTAAATTGTGGGTTACTGTAATTTCACTCGTAATCAGGAAAGCTGATTTTTCTGTCAACACCATGCTTACTCCTGGTTTTGGAGCAGGTGGCTGCACCAAATATGGCACTTAAGGTGCTTGACGTGGCAATTCAAGTGCATGGAGCAGCTGGCGTATCATCTGACACAGTGCTGGCGCATCTGTGGGCATCGGCAAGGACATTGAGAATTGCAGACGGTCCAGATGAAGTCCACCTAGGCACCATAGCCAAGTTAGAATTGCAGAGAGCCAAGCTTTAAGTTGTTCTATGTATTTGTTCTCTGCACTGGAACAGGGAAATAAAAATGTCTGTTATCATTACGAGAATAAAAGGCCAGAAACTCACTGGATGATCCAAGCCTTGCAAGATGGCTTTTCCAAAACACGCCCAAGTAGTTGCTACTGTTTCAGCACTGATTTTACCTTACCCTTTTTTTTTTTTTTTTTGCCATCGATTTTACCTGACCCTGCTGTGTGATAATAAGAAACCAGTTCATTTGTTGTGCAAAAAAGAAGCCAACTCGTGTCAATCGCTCCAGAAGAAGGGCGGGTCTGCGTGTAAGGGCGCATTTTGATTTTAACCATGTGCGTGCATGTTTAATTACTAAAAATAACCCTCCTCAGAATATCTCAAGTACCTCCATGATATTGTTTCGTATCAAATACGGTTTTCTTAGTTTATTCTTCCAATCTAGCGTGATGCATCTTTGCTATTCCCTTCGTTCCATTTTATCGTTTAAAAGAAAACATTCTCGAAACTTTAATTGATGGAGGAACAAAATGCTGATTGAAATAGAAAAGAATAACTTGAATTAAAATACAGTAAATTAATATAGTTTGAAAGCGAAAACAGCACATTGCTTTATTAATCAGTGTCCATATTGGTACAGTGCGTGTAGATGGTGGCACTGAAGTCCATGTTTTGAGGAGCTCCAGGGATTAAATAGCGCTTTGCCGAAATAATTAAAACAACTGCAAGGCAAGCAACTAAGTGGATCAAAGATCGAAATTGTTGGAGAGATGTGAGGGTATATATATGTATAGAGAGAGAAAATTTTGAATTGGAAAGCAAAGCTCCCCCGGGGCTCTGAAAAATATAGTGAGGAGAAGGAGCTGTCATATCTGTACTTTTTTTTTATTTCGGTTAAACAAATCCGCTGTAATGTTTTCAATTCTCTGCAATCATACTCAGCCATGATTGTAAAAACATGATGTGTAATCTTTTTATTTAATTGTAAAAAATAAAGGAGGAGAGAACCAGACGCATTTATTGCCCTTATTGTTTTCGTTTTCTTGACATGTTTTTCCATGGAATATAAGAGGGAAAAAGAAAAGACGCCTTGGTCGTATGCAAGGAGGTGTTTGGTTATTTATGCCTTGAAGAACATCAATGACTCCATCGATAAGGCGGATGAGTTCGAACTGTGGCCAATCTGGGCGAATTCGCCTATGGCCTCAAGGTGTGGCTGTCATGAATAACGGATATCCTTGTATTATTACAAGCAATCATATTGGAGGCACATACTAAATAAAAGAGGCTTAGTGATAGCCCAGCCACGGAAATAGTGATCTGGGCTTAATATCATGGATAATTTTGGCCCAAATGCAAGAATTGTGTGAGCAGTATGCGAAGAGAATTGAGTTGAAGAATAGCTCTTCTGGCCAATGGCTCTCTGATTCAAGATAATTATAATGTTCTGTTTCTATTAGGCTTGATCCTGGATCTTTTGATTATTCTTATTGTTGTTGTTTTGTATTTATACGTGGGCTTAACTTATTATTAGTGGTAGTGAGCCTCAGCTTAGGTTGACAGTAGTAATAATATTGGAGAATGCAAGTGATTAGAGTGTGCAAGCATATAATGGAGGCAGTTGCAGTTGTTGGCCGGGATCAACAACTACATATAGGTATCATGTTTTCTCAAATTATAAATGAGACTTTGAGAAACACTATTGGTGTAATTAAATAACAGCTCCCATCTCTGCACGTTAAGCCAATGATCATATATACAAGTGCAAAATAAATAATGAAAGGCAAAGCTAAGGGTGTGGGAGCACAAACTTTGCGTGTTCGTCTTGTTTGGGCAATCATCCAATGGATTGGTTTTGTACTCCGATCCTCTAATTGGTTAGTGATAATATACACCTGACCCGTCTCAAACGGAATCATCTTCATTCCACCAAATTTTTAATGAAATTCTAAAGTAGGAAATTTGTCCCTGCTGCAGGAAGAATACCCCACGGACCCTTTTTTCTCTCCACGTGCCCATGCACTCCGCGTTATTAGTAGGGGTCATGGAAAGCGTGTAGAGAAGAGATTCCTCCAACTAAAACCAATAGTCGCGTTTCTGGGAAAACGGCAATTGAGAGCTCACTTCTCATATGCAGGCCAGGTATACTCCTCGCTCACTTCACTTCACTTCACATATGCGGATAAATTGATTAAACCAGAGTTTTTGAAAAAAACTAAAAACATAAAGAGATAAGTAAGGAGTTCATGATAAACTAATATATATGCACGAGCAATGCAGCCATACAGTATCTATTCTGTTAAGGATGGAGTACGTCACTTGTCACTGACTGCCTCTCAAGATGATGTTCTAACTGTTGACTTCTTAAAGTTCTTGTGGAGCTTTAAACTTCCATAAAAACAATTACTTTTTGTATGGAAGCTTTTCCATAATGATGTCCCTTCAAATGATGCTTTAAAATAGTATAACATTTCCTCGTTTACTTTTTGTTTATTTGGATGTAATGCTAAAGAATCTTTAGATCATCTTTTTATCATGTGTTCTTTTATCCTAAGTGTTTTGATATGAATGTCCTAACATTGTGATAGCTAATTTTACATTTTTTTGAATTTAAGAGATGGTTAAAAGATATTTACTCGTATATTGAGTAATGATAAATTTACTTATTTGATCTCACAAGTGATTTGTTTTATAAATATTATTTAGAGAGAGTGTAATGATACGCATCATGGGCAAAGGGTGAGCCATTAACAAAAATTAAGGAAGTTAAACAAACTGTCCAATTTACAAATATGATCTTTTCTATCTCCAAAACATTGGTTAAGCCTTGAAAATTAGTTAAAATAGTTTATTCACATTTCATGAGAAATGGTGATGGATGGAACGTTATATTGCACACTACAAGAAGCTTAAAAATCATTATTGCTACGGAAATCATTTGTCATGACGGCTCTCCTATTAGTTAAAATCAAGTTGTTCCCAAAATAGGCTCTCTCTCCGAATGTTTTCATGCTACTCTATTTTTTATCCAAAACAAAACTCTGAACTCCAACAAATTGATCATAAGTATCTACTAGTAAATTTATTGAGTCAACAGATGCTTCATCCACATTCCTAATGGTTTTTCTCCTTAACATTACTTGATAAAAAATAATCGTTTTACTTTTTGAAGTTTCAAATATTAATATTAAGATTATTCCTTAATTGTCATATCATATTTATATTTTTGATATAAAAGTTTATGTTCCATATATCTTTGAAACATGTGAACCTTGTTAATTATCGATATGTCATTTTTTCTTTTCAAAAGAGAGTATGGAGCTCAGGAGTTGGATTAAAGCCCAAAGTTCTCGAGAGAAAAATATCAACAAGCGCTGAACAGCAAACGTGCCATTGAATTGTGGATATATTATGTGCAAAAATATTGACAAAATTGTGGTACTAGTAAACGTGACATGAGACGATGTATGCACAAACTTTATAATCATGCATGCATAAAAGCTAATTATCCACAGGCAAGGGAAAAAAGAATGAAATGGAAAATTAGTATCAAATAATCGAAAAAATAAACAACACTCCAGTTCCGGTTCCAGTTCCAAACTTCTTCCGATACGGCTGCGGGAGCGGACTCAACTCTATCACCCTCTCACCGCCTCCTACCACATCCATGAGCTGGAGAGTCAACAGTCAAAGAGGGACGACCACAGTGTTTGTTTTGAAGATTATCTTTGACTTTGAATGATAAATCGCCACGTAAGTCAGCTCCTCCTAGTCCACATCATTGCGTCTCCTCTCCTCCTCCTCCTCCTCCATCCTTCTCTATCTCACAGCCAGATCCGCTGCCACCCGCCGATGGTGAAAGGTTTGCTTTCCGGTCTCTGCTAAGCATCCTCTTGAACGACAGCATGCGACTCATCGGCGACCTGAAAGGCGATTGAGTCGACGGCGACTCGGCTCCAAAGCTCTCGCTCCTCTTGGGCACCTCCAAGGTCACGCCCACCAGTGACGATGGCTTCCGCCCTAACTCAATCGAAGACGACGAAGAACAAACCGTGTGGCCACTTCGAATTTCATCCCTCCCTTCGTGCTGACACTCCGAGCACAGCCCAGAAGTGGACCCCGGTTCAGGAATTTCCGGTTCATCACTCACAGTAATCACCACTTCAGGCCGATGGGTGTCTGCCGGTGCGGGTTCAACAGCAGCCCTGCAAGTGGGGCATGTGGAGTGGGTCTTAAACCACATGTCGATGCAGTCAGCGTGAAAACTGTGATTGCATTTGGGCAAAACTCGACCCGTTTCGCCCTCTTCGAACTCGGACAAGCATACTGGGCATTCAACCTGCTCGGTGTGGGTCTTGGAAGAGTAGACAAAGACGGGGAGAGACATGAGTAGAGATGAATCAAGACCGCGCGTTGAGGCCACGACAGGAGCGGCGGCAGAGTCGTCGTAAAAAACAAGGTGAGAGCGATGACGGCGGCGTTGGCGGCGACGTGCTCGTACATGAAAGCAGCGAACATATAGGTGGAGGCAAATCATTAGGATGACGATGAAGAATAAAATGACGATGGCGCTAAGCATAATCTTGCCGCTGAGAGCGTAGCTCTTGGCATCTTCTTGGTTGAGATTGAGGTCGCCGTTACCCATAATGAGGATGGGATACTGGGATGTTTGATGAAGTGAGTGAAGGTGGAGAGAGGATGGAGTAAAGAGGAATGGGATTATTGAGAGATTGAGAGAGAAGGAAGGAAGGTTCTTGGGGGTTTCCAAATTGTGATTTGTGAAGTGGGTATCCGAATGGCTTCAGCTGAATCTGAGGGAAAGCACTGACCATACTGCTATTGGATGGATAGGTTAATGGTTATATACATTTGACTGACGCCGCTGTTTACGCGGCTTGGCTCTAATGACGTATCTGCCCTTCACACTCCTTCCCGGAAATGATGCGGGGTTCCTTAATTATATATTCAGGAAATTGGTTTGCACTTTCGTTGTCACTGTTACTGTTACACCCACTATTCCAAAGTCTCATGATTCAACTGTTTTTTTTTTTTTTTTTTTTGTGACAAACAAGTTGCAACTATTATTGAACTCTTTAGATCATTAAGCTCGGCCTTATCTACTGTGGGTACATGTGTGTTGTCCTGGAGGCTGTGGTCAACTTCCGTTAGCCCCAGTGTCAAATTATCTCCCGCTTTCCGCGCTTACTTTCTTGTAAAGTAATTCGTTAGAGCAAAAATCTTCAGTAACATTTCTGCTTCCTCGTTGACCCCCTTAAGGAATCTCGTAGTAGTTTCAATTTTGAGATGTACTGCTGCTTCAGGCATAAGATTAAGAAAGCAAATAAAATTCTTGAAAATATCACGTTCACTGATTTTGAGGGTGTGAACCAAGCTAATCCCATGATCTCCCTCTTATGAGAAGAGCTTATGTGCCACAAACTGTAAGGCCATTGCCTCGTATTTAATTATTTACTGACTTATATTATATATCTTCCCTTATTACTTACATATCTTGTTTTTTAATGTACTGGACCGTAGGTCTGTCTCGTGTTTCACGGTAATTTGGCGAGTTATTGTTATGTATGGTAAGCAATGTGGCTATATATATATAATACTTACGCACGAATTTTTAAATTAATCATCATATTTTTCAGACATTCCCATTCTAGATCAACGTCGTACGAACTGCAAAACTTGTGGGCTTCGGTGGAGTAACAGATCAAACTTGGGCCCATCATCAACTTTACTGGTTTATTTCCAAAACAACAAAACCCAAAATCCCTATCACCAATTAGTAAGCGATGAACATGTATCCCTGCCAATATGCAGTAACTATGGAGTAGTTTCCTTTTGATTAGTTTTTGGAGAATTTTTTTTTTAATAAAAGTGATTGTAGATAATAGATTATATGAAAAAAATTATTTTGATAAAATGATAGTGTTGAGATATTCAATATTGTTACCATAATCACTTTTTCATATTCAAATTACTAAAAAATATATTAACTTTTGTGATAATTGCATATAAAGGACAACATTTTATTTTAAATATTTTTAACATTAAATTTCATAATAAATACCAAAAATTAAATAAATTTATCTATAAAATTAAAATTATAATATTAGTTAATTATGTAATATGATAAAAAATAGTTCTGATCATGATGCATGTTCAATCTGGGATTATTTTTTTTCACAATTAAGCATCTATACATGACATGGAATTATTACACACACACCACAAGATTAGGAAGTGATCATGATGCATGTTCAATCTAGGACACTGCATAGCTCCCAAAAGCCAAAACCCTAATTTTTCTAATAGGGTGTGTCTGGATGAGCTTATTTTTTACTTTAAAGGCTTGTAGCAAGGCATAAATTCAATTTAATTGGAGAGATGAATTATTAGGTGTTTAGGTGGCCTTTTGAATTAAGAGCTTATTAGAAAAAAAAAAGCCACTTTTTAGGCTCATTTGGATTAGCTTATGAAAGCTTCATAAGTGCTTATAAATCGTGATTCACGGAGTATGAAGTAACTTTTACGGTCTACGAGGTTGCTTTTACGGTCTACGAGGTAAATATGTGGAGGAGATTTATCTCGATTTACATAAATCGGGCTTATAAAATAAGCCCGATTATTGATAGAGTTTCCAAACAAGCAAATATTTAAGCTGGAATAAATAGCTTTTGGCTTAAATTAAGAGCTTATAAGAAATTCTCAAACTTTAGGGATGTAGAAAATGAGAATACAGTTAATGTAGATAATAGTCAAGATCAAGAGCCATCGTCAATAAATGATCCTTGGACATCTTCAACCCAAATAAATCATATTTGTAACACCATCAAGAATCTAATTGTACGTGACATTTGATCTGATTCAAAAACTTAAATTTTGTATCATTTCTAATTTATTTGCATTTTCATTGCAATTTAACTATCTATTTTACTATTGTCAAATGTGATTAAATATATTTTTCTCACTTTTCATATATTTTACAAATTTTTATTTTAAATATCATAAAAGTCACTTATGTAAAAGTTAAACCAAATACATTTCATTTTTATAAAAGCACTTATCCAATCGTCAATCCAAACATAAATAACTTACATAATTTAACTTTTACCTAATCTAATTTATCCATAAATCACTTTTTAAATAAGTCATTTTTCTCATCATTCATCCAAACACACCTGTGCTAATGCTAGCTCATGAGTATTTATGAAACAATATTGCCAAAACCTCTTAATTTCAGGGAGGGAAAAACGAAAAGCCAATATCAAATAATATTTAAAATGGAATCCATGTAAATCGGAACAAAAATGAAACAGCACATGCCTTCGCCCAGTATCATGGAATCGTATAGACTCGAGTGTTGAGAGAAATTTCAGAAACTGTAACAGAGAGAATGGGGAAGAAATCAAAAGAAAGAGAAGGAAAGAGAAATGGCAGGTTGGAGAATTATATGATATAATAATGAGCCAACTACTAAAAATAAAGAAAATGAGTTTTTTTTTTACATTATGGTTTTATTTTAAAAAGTGATTTTGAGTTTTTCTTTTCTTATATTTAAGTATTTTTTTTTTCCTAAAATCATGGTTTTGTTAAAAAAAAATTCAAATGTTACCCAAAAACCATGAAAAAAAAACCGGACCGGACCGGCCGGTGATCCGGTCCGGTTCAGTACAAAAACCGGTGAACCGGTTCGAACCGGTGGTTCGACCGGTTTGCCTTTTTAAAAAAATAAAATAAAATACATTTTTTTATTCTTCTATCTACTATTGGGCATTATTTTTTATGGAAAAATGAAAGTTTGAAGACCAAGATGAAGAGAAAAGTAAGTAAAAAAAGAATAAATCTAAAAAAATGATTTTGAGAGGATATAATAATTAATTAATTATAGGAAAGGAGATGTCATTATATAAATATAGGTATCATAACTAATACTAATATATTTTAAGCATTTTTTACCTAAAGATCTTTACCATTAATAAATTATAATATCTTAATATGACCGGTTTGACCACCGGTTCGACCATCGGTTCAACCCCGATTGAACCATTAACCCTTAAACCAATACTATGACCGGTTTATTGACCGGTTCGATTTTTTGTTCCTCGCCAAAAACACACTAAAAGTGGATACTTACCTTTAGGAAAACATAAAGCTCCCGCCTACCATGTTTGACCAATTCTATTTTGAGTGTTTAAATTAGTTTTTACACAATAACTTCTAAAAAAAATAATTTCAGAAAATATATTTTAAAGAATAGTTTATGATAAAACCATGTTTTTCATCCTAAATCATGGTTTTCTGACAAAAAATATATTTTAAAGAAAAATAAAGTGTTTGGTTGGCTTACAATAAAACTATGGTTTTAGAAAAAAAAAGTTATTTCAGAAAATATATTTTAGATAATAGCTTCTGAAAATATAAAAAAATAGCTTCTAAGAAAACCATGGTTTTCCATCTTAAAGAAAAACAGAGTATTTGGATGGTTTACAATAAAACTATGGTTTTAGAGAAAAAAAAAAAAGCTTCTAACTTTTTTTTATTGGGTCATTTTTTATTAAACCATGGTTTTTACTTAAAAAAAAAAAAATTTATGTTATTTGTGAGTGTTCCAATATAAAGCTCGATCAGCTACACACTCCAAAGCTTAACCAAATCCATTTGATCTTGAAAATCGAAAATCTGTCCTCTCAAATTAATTTCTTAAAAAGTAGAGTATTGATTTAAATTAGTAAAATAATCAATATATTTGATTCAATTTGTAGAGATATTAAGATAGTTTAAATTTATATATTACTGATGTTGATCCTGTGGTGAACATTACAGCAGGAAAAACTTGAAGAGAACCGGCGAACGTTGATTTAGGCCTTCTACTGGAAGTTTGAGTGTGAGCCTAGCATTAACGGTGAGAGGATATGTTCGGTTTAGTTCAAACTAAAACAAATCAAAATCAAACCAAGTTTATCAATGTTGACATTGTGAAAATCAAGCCCAGCCTTATTTGTTCGGTTTAATTTGATTTATTTCTACATAAATTTGATCAGTTTACTTCAATTGATTTTATTTGATAATAGACATCCATAGTGTATGTTTGTTTTAATTTTTTAAAAGTATTTTTACGTTTTATGAAAAAAAAAAGTGAAAGAATTTTATTTCGACTTATAAAAAAAACTTATAAAACTAAAGTTTGGTTGTTTCCCAAATAAACATTTGGTAAACAGATAACACAAATTTCAGCTTAATCTACAAATAAGAGCAGATTTACTTGTTACTCGTTTGTGTGTAAGTAGACTTGCTGTTGCTTTATTTTTTTTCCAGGCACACAAGAGCAAGCATCAGCATCTGAAATTGAAAGTGACTAGACAAACTCCGTTCTCCATTCAAGGAACACTTTTGTGCGTTCAAAAGCGTCTTTGTTATGTTCAGTCATCAGTGACGAGGCCAATTGGCCAAAGGTACCCCAATTCCTAGCAAAAGCGAACCAAGAAAAGAGAACAGATCGGGAAGGATGACAAAAACAAGAGGTCAGGCAAAAGGCAACGTTACAATTAGGGAGGATCAGCAGAGCATAAGGATTCAATAATTATAGGCACCGTTAAAGAATTGAATAAATTCACGAGTGAAGTCAAGTTAAAGTAGGCATCAAATATGTTTGGGGAAAAAAAAAGGCATAACATAAATAAATAAATAAAAGAATTCCACTTCTTTTATTGCTACAGCTTGAGAGTGGAGAAGAATAACGAGGCTGTAAGTTACATTGTACCGCATCCATGACTGTTGTTGCCCTGAGATTCAGATGCGTTTTCTCGTGAAGAGACAAGAGAGTGTCAGGAAAGGCCAAAATTATAATGATAATAAAGGTCCCTTTTTTTTTGCCATAAAGTTATAATAAAGGCCATCAATACTGGTTCTTGCATAAGACTTTGGTATGAGTAGGGTTAAAATCTAAAACTTTTTTAAAATATGGAGAATATGATTAAATTTAGATTAAGGAAACCACCAAAATTGTGGTATCAGAAGTTTTTTTTTTCTAAATCAAGATAAAATTTTTCTTATGTACTTACTTTCTAGTGTGTGTTTGGATTAACTTCTGGGTAATAATTTTTATAATCTACGAAGTAAATATGTGAGAGGAGTTTTGTCTCGATTTATGAAAAATAACTTTTAAAACCATGGTTTCCAAACACTCAAATTTAGTATCACTTTTGAAAAGCTTATAAGTATTTTTTATGTAAATCGAGATAAAACTCCTCTCATAATATACTTATGCTCATTTAGAACAATGATTGGAATATTTAAAAACAGTTTTTCAATCATGATATATGATATACGAGGTAAGTATATGAGAAGAGTGTTGTCTCGACTTACGTGTATAAATAACTATATTTGGAATAACGATTGGAACTTCCAACTGTGTTTTTCAATCGTGATTTACAATATACAAGGTAGCTTTTACAGTTTACGAGGTAACTTTTACAATCTACGAGATAAATATATGAAGAGTTTTATCTCGATTTATGTGAATCGGGCTTATATATAAGTATAAGTCAAAACAAACAAGCCTATAAACCTTTCATAAGTGATACCAAACATACATTTATTTTTATATACTATAAATTATGATTAAAAATTTATTTTTAAAAATTCTAATAATTATTCCCAACAAACATTGTACCGTTATAAAATTGTGGGAATTAAAGGGGCTGTTTGTTATAGCTTTTTTGAATCGGCTTATTATATAAGCCCGATTCACGTAAATCGAGATAAATCTCCTCCACATATTTATCTCGTAGACCGTGAAAGCACTTCGTAGACCGTAAAAGCACCTCGTAGACCGTAAAAGTTACCTCATAGACCGTAAATTACAATTCATAAGCACTTATAAAATTTTCATAAACCATTTCAAACAGCCTCAAAACCAATTACGCGAAGCTATCCTAATAAAACAAATTAAGAGGAGTGAAAAAGAACGTGCGTGTGTGTGTGTAGAGAGAGAGAGAGAGAGTGGGGAAGTGTAAAGATGTGAAACGCATTAACTAGGGTCTACCAACAGCAACGGCAACGGCAACGGCTTCTCCCCCTACTCCCTCGAGCCTCAAGCTTAGTTTCCCATTTCCTCCTCTTTCATTCCGCCCCTTCCATATTCTCCATTCCCTCTCTGCTTCTCTGTTTTCATCTCTGAAATAGTAAACAATTACTCACAAATGTCGACCAAATCGCCCATCTTCCCAATGCCAGAGCCTCAGCATTTCAGTGACTATGGCTTTGACCCCCAAATTGACTATTTTCAGGTCCATCATCATCTTTTTGATTCCTCTGTTTTGTGCCTCTCTGTTTTCTTATTCTTTCTTCCATGTTTATTTCCTTGTTGGTGAATAAAGCAGGTGCTGGAAGAAGCCATGAAGCACAAGCGCGAGACAGCAAGATCCATAGACTCCATACACTTCAAGCTGCAGAAGCCTATCTCTAAGGATGATTCCGGCAAGATTCACAAACCTAAGAGGAAGCGCTGGTGGAAATCTGCTCTCCTATTTTTCAAGTGGAGGCGCAACCACCACAGCGTCCGCGCTCATCATCACCGAGATGTGGATGTCGACGTTCACCGGGCCAGGGCTTGTGCTTTCAGGGCCTCCATGTCAGGACCCGTGTACCTTACGGAGAGCAGAAGCGGGTCGACCACACCTTACCGAACCACCAGCCGGCCGTCTTCGGGTCCGCTGACCAAGGGCGAGCTGGACATACCTTACCTGAGTCTCCGGCAGCTCACAATGGAGCAGCAGCAGCAAAGGATGTCTACCTCAGCCGTGCCCTTATACTTGGTCACCTGAGCAACCACTTACCGTTATCGCTTGTTACAATAACTAACTGTAGCTAGCTACTCAGGGGAAATGGGTTGTTCCTTGTTCGCGGGTGGGTTTAAATTTATTATGTGGGCTGTGGCTCTATTCTCTCTTTGTTTTTCTTCATTTTTAATTTCGAGTTTGTTTGTTTGTTTTTTTTTTTTTGGATCCACTGGAGAATGGATGAAACCTCCCTGTGGGATTTCAGTGTTGGGAAGTTGAATTTTTGTGTGAAAAGAAATGCTAGTAAATAGTACTTTAGTAAAATCTGGTGCTTTCTGCCTTTCTGAGCGAAGTGTTGTAATGAGCAATGGAGTATGACAAAGGAGGAAGTGGAAGATGGATAGAGTGAGACGACAAAGCGAGGGTAGGGGAGGAGCGTGAGGAATTGAAGAGTGGGACCCAGGAAGGCAAAGCAACGGGAGTCTGCTTCTGGACCAACACGGCAACACCCCATCCCAACGGCGACGTTTCTGGGTGGAGTGAAAGCGTGAAAAGGGGGGCGATATTTCAGAGGGAAGCGTGAAAGCAGAAACAAGATGAGTGAAATGGACTGGTGGATTTCAGAGAGGAGTCCCTGAAGTCTAAACACAACAAGGAACGGTCTGAGGCACAGACCTTGGCAGCATCATCAGCATGTGGGTTGAATGGCAATGTGGGCCAACTTTAGGGACTGTGACTCTGACCCCTTTTTTTCCGGCATTACTTTATTTATTTGGATTGGGATTGAAATCTGTAAAACTAATTTTTCGATTATGATTTATAATATATAAGATATTTTTCGATCATGATTTATAATATATAAGATGAATATTGTATTGACTTGTGTATATAAATGTTTTTAGAATCAGCAACCGGGATCTCAAAGATGCTTACTAAAAACTTACTTGGAAACTTGAATCATCTTTTCAAAGAACTCTCTTTTAAGTTGGACAAAATTGCTCTCAAACCATAAAAGTTGTGCTCGGTTAAAAAACTAAAACAAATATGCATTAGACTTGATTTATTAATCCATAATACAAAATATTTTTATGGTTGGCGAAAAACTATTTTACAAAATTTAATGAAACATTTACGACACCTTCAAAAATACTTAGGAAAGTCTCAATTAAATCTAACTAAAATGATAAAAATAAAATTGAGTATACACTTTTAACAAATTTTTAATATGGCCAAGCGGTCTAATTACAAATTTGTTAATATTATTAAAAGACCACAGTACCCCTCTAATGTTTAAAAGGTAAATTGAAGTTAATTAAAAAAGGAAAAATGGATTTCTAAATTAAGCCTAATCTAAATTAATTAATTCATTAACCTTTAATATAATCAATTTTAAATTTGGAAGTTTGAAATATTTTTTAAAAAATATATATAACATTTGGAATTAATGAATCAATAATATATATATATATATATATATATATATAGTGAAATTAAAATAAAAAAGTTGACGATTTGTACATATGATAAACACGAAATCCACTCATTTTATAAAAAAATGGCAGAATCTGAAAAGACTCTTTCTCACAAACAACTATTATCCAAAACAATTTTACAAAACTAGTAATTTTTTTCTATATCGGAGTTTATGGCACAAGATCCACCCACAAACCCTTACAAAATATATCAGAGTTTAGGGCATAAACTCGCCCACAAACTCACTACAGAGAAATCCATTATGATATCACATCAAAAATTAACCCACAAGTCTAAAAATCCACACAGAACAATTTCTATCAATTGTGGTTGTAAGTCCACTAAAATATCAGAACATGTAGCATAAGGCTTCTAACCTAATAAAGGTTAAACATTTAATCCAAAACAGTTAATCAAACAGTAAACGTGGCATTCCAAAACATGAGAGCCATATAATGACAATATATAAATTAATACAACACCAATACCAAAAGAGGCCTACAAGATTCTCAATGTCTATGCATCTAATTGCTTCCCTGGACCTCTAACAGGATTATAGGTCTCGCCTGAAAATTTATTTATAATGACGGGGTGAGACATAGAGTGTCAATAACCAACAATCAATTTACAAAATATACAGAAAAGAATTGTAAGTCAGAGAAGCAGGTTTAACTAACATAAAATAATATTCTTATAAATTAAAACTTCACATAATATGATCAATAAATAGAATCATCCCCACTCATCCATCATGCTCCTCCTTATTGCCTCTAGACATGGTACAACCTATCAGTGCTAGTATACCCGGCCAAAGATTAGTTAGTCACTTCAAGAATATTGCCTCCTCCCATGCCACTACCAATATACCGTATCAGGGAGGTGTCTGCCCAAAACACTCAGCTCAAAATCCGGGCTAGGATTGAGAGAGCCGATAGGTACAATTTCACTATACCTCTTCCACACAATTGAACATATCCCATAACATAAAAATAATAAATTAATACAATTTTCAAAAATTATTATAAGATTTTAAATTCTTATACAACATTTCAACCCAAACAACACAATTATCACAACAGTAACAATATAATAATAAGTTATGCTTATAGGTACAAAATAGAAAATACACTGCTTCACTGAGCTAAATTCATATTCAAACATAACATAATTTTTCAAAATATATATAAGTAATATAGATGAAAGTAAGGTTCATTAAACACCTTACAGTCCAAAACAAGCATATAAAATAAATTAACTCCGGTTACCTCAACTCCAAGCTTAACCTTAGTTTGAAATAGTAAAATCCGAGTAAATCATCGATCACGAGAAAATTATACATTATCAATGTAGATACCAATTAATCACAAGTAACAATAACATGAATAATTTACATAATTTAACTCCCCAAAACCCAATTTTCTCTACAATCATTATCCTTGATTATTTCAATTTTCTTAAAATTCTTAGCCATAAATGATTTCTCAGGAACCTAAATTACTCATTAAAATCCTTAAATAACCTTAATGCAATTCTTTCTCATCAATCACCTAATTTTATAAACTAAAATTTAACCCTTAACATACCTATAATTATAAAATCCTTAAATCAACATTCTCAACAATTAAATCTTCTTTTCATAATTTATATGGGTATAATCTAATTATTAAATAACTCTCAAATCTCCACATAATTAAAAATCATATCAAACTTTAATTTAAACATTAAGTCATAACTTGTATTTTCACATAGCATAAATCTAATAAAAATATACTGATTAAAACATCAATAAAACCTCTAATAATCCAAATAAACTATTTAAACAAAATTTTAATGGGTAATAATATCCTACAGAAATTAACTTACATTATGTTTACAAAAAATGATAATTATAAAATCATATAACAATCAAATAATAAATCTAAACCGATTAAAATTAAATATGAATTATTCCCCACATTCCTATAATCATATATTGACAAAACTTAAAACTTGCCTAAAATCATATCCCAAAATATTTTATAACTAGCAAAAAATTATTATAATAGGAAAGAGAAAATTATTTAAAACATTTTTTTATAAAAGAAGTGTTGTGGTAAGAAGAGAGTTTGAGTACCTTATTGATCTCAAAAATTATAAACACTCGAACGTTACGAATTCAGCAAAATCATCTCCACTTTATCTCCGACGAAGTGAAGAATTAGAGGGGGCTTTATATAGAATGCCCCCTCCCTTTAGTAGCTGGCAGTGCCAACTACTTGATGAAAAAATATTATTATTTTTATTTTTTAAAATAAAGTGGCAGTGGCACCTGAAAATACCCTTTCTCAAAAAACAACTATTATCCAAAATAATTTTATAAAATTAGTAATTTTTTTATATCAGAGTTTAGGGTACAAACTCATTACAGA
This sequence comes from Albizia julibrissin, assembly GCA_037074505.1. Classification (NCBI taxonomy): domain Eukaryota; kingdom Viridiplantae; phylum Streptophyta; class Magnoliopsida; order Fabales; family Fabaceae; genus Albizia; species Albizia julibrissin. Next base: position 37,573,235 of record CM073489.1, on the reverse strand, counting down.
GAAATCCATTATTATGATATCACATCATAAATTAACCCATAAGTCTAAAATTCCACATAGAACAGTTTCTTCCAATTGTGGTTGTAAGCCCATCAAAATATCAGATACGTAAGGCTTCTGGCCTAATAAAGGTTAAACATTTAATCGAAAACAGTTACTTAAATAGTAAGCGTGGCATTCCAAAATATAAGAGCCCTATAATGGCAATATAGAAATTAATACAACACCAATACCAAAAGAGACCTATAAGAATCTCAACGTCTATGCCTCTGGTTGTTTCCCTTGGCCTCTAGGCAGATTAGAGGTCTCACCTGAAAATTTATTTTATAATGACGGGGTGAGACATAAAGTCTCAGTAACCAAAATCAATTTACAAAATATGCAGGAAAATGTTGTAACTCAAAGAAGCAGGTTTAACTTACATAAAATAATAATAATAATCTCGTAAATTAAAACTTCATATAATATGATAATCAAATAAAATCATCCCCACTTATCCATCATGCTCCTCTTTATTACCTCTGGACTGGTACAACCTATCAGTGCTAGTATACCCGGTCAAATGTTAGCTAGTCACTTCAAGAATACTGCCCCCTCCCATGCCACCACCAATATACCGTAACAGGGAGGTGTCCACCCAAAACACTCAACTCAAAATCCAGGCCAGGATTGAGAGAGTCGATGGGCACACATTTCACCATATCTCTTCCACACAACCCAACATATCCCGTAATAAAAAATAATAAATTAATACAGCTTTCAAAAATAATTACGAGATTCTCAATTCTTATACCACATTCAATCTCAAACAACATATCCATCATAACAGTAACAATTTAATAACAATTTTCACTTATATATGTAAATTGGAAAATACACTGCTTCACTGAAGTAAATTCATATTCAGACATAAACAAAATCTTGTGAAATACATACAAGTAATATAGATAAAAGTAAGGTTTATAAAACATTTTACAGTCCAGAGCAAGCATATAAAATAAATTAACCTCGGTTACCTCAACTCTAAGCTTAACCTTAGTTTGAAATAGTAAAACCCGAGCAAATCACCGATTACAAGAAAATTCTACATTATTAATGTAGATACCAATTAACCACAAGTAACAAAAAAAGTTATATAATTTAACTCCCAAAAACCCAATTTTCTCTAAAATCATTATCCTCGATTATTTCAATTTTCTTAAAATCCTTAGCCATAAATTACTTCTCATGAACCTAAATTACTCATTAAAATCTTTAAATAACCTTAATAAAATTATTTCTTATCAATCACCTAATTTTATAAATTAAAATTTCACCCTTAACATATCTATAATTATAAAATCCTTAATATCAACCTTCTCAATAATCAAATCTCCTTTTCTTAATTTATATGGGTATAATCTAATTATTAAATAACTCCTCAAATCTCCACATAATTAAAATCATATCAAACTCTAATTTAAATATTAAGTTCTAATTCATATTTTCACATAGTTTAGCTATAATAAAAATAAACCTATTAAAACCTCAATATTACCTCAAACAGTCTAAATAAATTATTTAAACAAATTTTTAATCGGTAAAACACCCTATAGAAATTTATTTATACCCTATTTATAAAGAAAACTAATTATAAAATCACATAACAACCAAATAATAAATCTAAACCGATTAAACCTAACCATTAATTATTCTCTACATTTCTATAGTCAAATTTTTACAAAACTCAAAACTTGCCTAAAATCATACTCCCAAAATATTCTCTAATCAGTATAAAATTTCTATCATAAAAAAGAGAAAATTATTTAGAATATTTATAAAGGAAATACTGTGATAAGAAGAAAGTTTAAGTACCTTATTAATCTCTAAAACTGTAAAACTGAGACCAAACAATACCTTATCACCAAAATCTTCTCTTCATCTTCACAGATGAAGTGAAGAATTGGAGGGTTATTTATAAAATACCCTTCCTATCAATTCACGTGGTAGGTGACAAATGCCACCTACCATAATAAATAAAATAATAATTTTTATTTTTTTAATATATATAATACCACTAACCCAACAATTTTCACAATTATCTTATTTTTATATATTATATTATATTATAAAATTTTTAAAATCAAATCCCATTTTTTAAAAAAAAATTATCATCACATTTATAATTATTTTTAAATTATAACTATATCTTAAAAAATAGAAATAAGGATGTTACAGCACTAGCCACTACCATTCAATTTACCATTGAAATTATGAGGGGGGACCCCGAGTTTTGACGCCTCCCTTATATATATATATATATATATATATATATATATATATATATATATATATATATATATTATTTTTAATTTTATATTAATATCAATATTATATATATATTGATATTTTTTTTCCTTTAAAACATTTTTAAATTTGATTATTCCTAACTTATAATTATATCCAAAAATAATAATGTTACAGAATCATGAAGTAAAAAAATTTAGAATTATGCTAAGTATTTTATTTTTATTATTTAAATTAGTGTGGAATTATTTTGAATTGTATGAAATATAAAAATTGAGTTGTATTTTTTATAAGTTATTGTTTTGTTGCAATTTTCATATGTTATATATAAATATATAAATACATTATTATATTTTTCAAAAAAGAATCTGTCAAATGCCGAGAGTTAAAATAACAAATGCATACGGATCATATTAAATAATTATTAATTAACTTAGGTTAGATGAGGTCTAATTTAAATATCTTTTTTCCCTTTTTTTAACTACCTTTAAGTTTCCTTTTTAACAATAAATGGTCATTATGTCATTTTAACAACATCCTAAAATCTATAATTAAATCTCGTAGCCCGATTAATAATTTGCTAAAAGTATAGACCCAATTTTGATTTTGATCATTTTAGCTGAATTTTATTAGGATTTTCTCAAAATATGTTTGTATTTTTTTACTCTTAATTTAATTGATAGTAGCTTTTTATTATCTCTCTTTTTAATGGACCATATTGGTGAATGAATTATTCAAAAGTTTGCAAGAGTTTGTGATTTAAATGTTTAACTAATTTAAGACAGTATTTTTAATTTCAGGAAAATAATTAATATGGCTTGTAAAATGAACTGAAAGGAGAAATATTTAATTAAGAAAAAAAATACTTAAATACCACTTGAATTTTAAAATATCAAATAAGTGATTTTCTAAAAAATTGAGTTATCAATTGCTATACTCTTTTTGTCAATCTCATTACTCTTATAATCGATAAAATCAATTTAAGATTTTGAAGTTCAAATATAAAGATCGTTTATTTCGTTGACCTGCTACATACCTTTGTGGGTTGCATCTTGTCTTCAAGCGACAACTTGTATGATATTGGATGCTCATCTTTTGCTTTTTTCCCCCTGAAGATGCTTCTCTTTTGGTTCACGGCTGATTAAGTTAGTATAAACCCTAAAGGCTTATTTATACACTGAAATTGATTTTGATGGAATTGAGATTTAAAAGTGTGTTTGGTATGTCATGGAAATGAGACATAATTTTTTAATTAAAATATGCATTGTTTGTGTTAAAAGTCCATAATACCCTTCATAATTTTTTAAATCCTAACTTTCTAAGAACAAGGACCTATCTGTTCGACAAAAAAAAACCAAAAGGACCCATCTTTACCACCGCTATTGACAAAGCTCCAGGAGCCTCTTGAAGTCATTCCTCCCATCATTGTACTTCCATCGTTGTTGACACCATTCCTCCACCTTTCTTGGTAATCTTGACTTGAGGGAGGGAAATCTTGTAGCCCAACTGAGATGCATATTTGGGATAATTTTTCAAAAGGATGTTACCAAGAAAGATGGGTATAGACTATGGAAGGCCTTAATCGCACCAATGCCACTTTTTGAAGCAGAGTGAGGAACACGCCCAACAAACTCTCGCTTTCCTACCCATTTCTTCTTACGTGTATTTCAACTTTGAATAATCAATCAGTCCACTTCTCTCTCTCCTTTCAACATTTTCAATCTTGATTACTGGTTTACTAAGGCTGAGAGACTCACCCAATAATGGAAGCTTAGGCGTCAAAGACCACCACTGTGATGTCGGCGTGGATGACCGAAATTCCAACTTCATCCAGAACCTCCTCATGCCAGTTAAGCTTGTATGCGGGGGCTGGGTGTGATCTCAAAGCTTGCCGGCGGTTGGAGTCTTGAAGCTTGCCGGTGTGTGGGGTTGAATAACTAGAAGCTACTCATGGCAGCCAAACTTGAACGCAAGGGTGGGGTGGGTGGGGCAATGACAAAAGTGAATTTTGGGGCATGGAATTAGAAATCTTTGTGTATAATGATAGAAGCTATTTCCATCAAAATTGGGGGAAATGGAAATGAAATTGTAGTCAATTTCATCATACCAAATAAACTTTCTCATGAAAATGAATTCCATTTTCATTTTCATCTAGTAAAATTCCATCATAACAAACAAAACTAAATTGTGAAATAGGAAGGTTGTAATTGTAAATTTGAAAAGATCAATTGGGAAAATGAAAAATCAGTTATAAATACAACTTTGATATTTTGTATAAGACTCATCTAACTTTTTCCCTAGCATAAAAAAAAGGTTGAAAGTAGTTTATATCATTCAAATGGTAAAAAAATTATAACTATTTTTTTAAGATTATCTTTCAATTATAATCAATGGATCTGAATCATTGTTTTTTATTTCTTTTTTACGTAATCTCCCTATACAATAAAATTAATAAGAGCATTTGTTAACAAGAAGAAGTTAATGTCATTAACTTTTTGTAAAGGTACTTATATTAAAAACTATAAAAACCTTCCAGAAGGCTTATTGTATTAAGAACTGAGTGGGAAATTGTAAATTTTAAAAATGTTGTAAATTTAAAAAACTAATTCATGAACAATCTAGGCTTGGTTATTAATTCCTGAAATTTAGATGTAATATAGTGCAATACCTTTTTATAAATATATACTGCCTCGTTTGATATGTGGAAGAGTTTTTAATGGAAGTGGAAATATAAATTGAACAAGAAGTGGAAGTGGGGATAAAAGTGTGTTTGGTATGACTATAGAAGTATGATATAATTTTTAACTAATACATTCATTTTAAATATGAAATGTCCAATTTACCCCTATGGAAAAAAACCTAACCTCCTCCTAAATCAGTTCCAACCTCCACAAAAAAACTGGTGACGTTTCCAGTGACCATCATAAAAATTGTCGGTAGGCATGGAGGAAGATGATTACAACAACTAGAATAACCATAACAAGAAATCAAACCAAATCAAGCAAGAAAATAACTATAAAACTTCAGAGTCAGAAACTATGAATGATATCGAAGAAAAAATTATGAACGAAGTGCCATTTGTTACAGTGGAAGGTTCATTATCCTCTGTTGCAACTGAAGTGTCGTCATGTGTTGGAGATTTGAAAACAGAGTGCTGTCCATTATCCTTCATAGTCATAGATCAGAAGAGGGAGTAGAAGAAAACGAAGGTTTGCTTTTGTCATCCATCGACGCCTTCGCCATCATCGCAGAGATCGCATATCGCGAAGCTAACCGTCACCACCACGATCTTCGCCTTTGCCATCCACCGGTGCCTTTGCCATCGCCTTTGCCTTCGCCATCCGTCGTCCCCCATCGTCGTCGTTGCTCTCATCACCAAATCTGAAGGGCAAAAGGGTCATCATCTTTTACTTCCATGGAACTGATCTCAGTTCCATCAATTAGGGGTTGGAACTCAATTCCAACATTTTTTATGGAAGTGACTTTCATAGTGAAGTGGGTTCCATGACTGAGTCTTCAAAATTTATAATTAAATTCTAAATGATTCGCAAATGGAGCTATGAATATGAGTCAGAGCCTCAAAGGATAACAATTTTTTTCCATTGTTTTCATAGGGTCAAACTTTTAAAAAAAATATCAACAAAAAAATGGCTTTTGGGCTTAGACTTAAAAGCCTTAAAAAATGGGCTAGCAGTTTTCTTTCTTTTAAATTATTTCTTAAAATAGTGATCCATATATTTAATCTAATTTGATTAGATTAAAAAAAATTAGTTGAGTCATTTAATATAGTATACATTTTTAAAATATATTATTTATTTTTCTTAATTCCATCATTTTATCTCCTCGATATTGTTGAGAGATAATCGATAGAAGTAAATTAAGAAAATATTGATAAATATGAAAATTATGTATTATATTTAGGATTAATATCAACTCCTTAAATATATCTTATATTAAAAAATAAATAAGTATTTGATTAAATGTAAAATGCTTAGAATACTGAGCTACTGCACTTGCTTATCCACACTATTTTCATATTTCAGTCAATTTTTTATTTCAAATAATTTATTCGCATATGAATGACGTTGTGAGATATATAATTAATAATTTTTATACATTAAATATCATATATTTGATACTCTTGTAAAAATAAGCGTATTATAAGAACTTTAATTTATAGGAGCGAACTCTTTTTTTTTTTGGGAGGGGGGACCTCTTGTTAATAGAAGACATGTGAATTGATGACAAATGTTCCCTTGTATATTGAGTGTGTTTGAAATAGCGGTGATAAAAATGATTTATTTGTAATCTAACTTATAAAAAAATCAGATTAAGTAAAAATCAGATTGTGTAAGTGGTTTATGTTTGGATGGACGATTGAATAAGTGTTTTTATGAAAATGAAAAAGTGTTTGATTTGGCTTTTTCATAAGTGACTTTTTGTGATATTTAAGAGAAAAAAATTGTAAAATTTATGAAAGTGAAAAAATTAACTTTGAAAATTTGGCAATGGTAAAATACATAATTAAATTACAATGAAAATGCCAATAAATTAGAAATGATACAAAGTTAAAATTTTTGATATAATAAAAAATATCAAAACTAATCAAATCAAAGGTCTCGTACAATTAGATCCTTGATGGTGTCACGAACATGATTCATTTGGGTTGAAGATGTCTAAGGATCATTTGTCGATGATGGCTCTTGATCTATACTATTATCTATATCAACTATATTCTCATTTTCTACATCCTTAAAGTCCACATCGATTTGAAAATTTCTTCTAATGAAATTATGTATAGCCATTATGGCACATATAATGTGGACTTGCATGTTAAAGCTGTACTTACGCATTTTTTGTAATTATTCAAAAATTTTCTAATTACTTTAAATTAATTCATTTGAGGTATTTATAAATATCTTATTAGAAAATTATCATATTTTACTAAAAAATTAATATCAAGAGGTTTAACTAACTATATTTAACTTCACTACCTTTCAATCTAGCTTGCTTAACACTTGAATTTTTCTTCACAATTTTACATCCTAAACTCAATTTACAAAAAAACAAAAAGTTAAAATGGTAAAACTCTTGTCATTTAATTTCTTGACCACCTAAATCTTCTAATTATACTTATCAAGAAGGAATAAAACTTTATTATCATTATTCCATGCTATGTAAGTACCGTTATTTTATACACATTAATTCCCCCCAGAATTTGTATTTTAATTTAATTAATCTAAACAATAATTCATATAAAAATGAATATTCTCTCATTGATGCTTGAAAAAGAGCAAAAGAGTTGGTTTTGTTTTGGTTGCTTGTGTGTTGCAACATTTCTTTCATGAACTGCACATTTGTGTGTGTGTGAGATAAAGAGAGAGAGATTTAAAACCAATCACCACAAAAAATGTCAGGGAGAAGAAAGCCACTTATTTCAAAAACTTCACACTTATTTCAAAAGCCACTTATTTAGTCACAAGTTATTTTGTCAAAAGCCCAAACAAACACACTTAAATCGCTGGCCCCAATTCAATTGAGCTTTTGGATGTTTGATCGGGCTTAAGGAGGTGAAAACGTCAAAACAAACATGCTCATAGTGTATACTCATGATATATCATTTTCAATAGTTGGGTAAAAAATCAATGAATAGGAAGATATATAAATATAACTTTTACTCTATGAAGTTTGGTCCGATTTTGATTTCGGTCTCTTAAATTTATTCCGTTTATTACAGTTAGTCCTTCAAGTTTAAAATCAATAGTTTTGATTTCTTAAGTTTACTCCGTTTATAACTGTTTGTCCTTCAAATTTGAAAATGACTGGATATATTACCTTAAACTTAATGGACCAACAATTATAAATGGAGTAAACTTGAGGGACCAAAACCACCGATTTCAAATTTAAAAGACTAATCGTAATAAACGGAGTAAACTTGAGGGGTTAAAACTATCGATTTCAAACTTAAAAGATTAAAATCAAAATTGGGCTAAACTTAAAGATCAAAAGTTATATTTTAAAAAAAAATTATAAAGCTACTTTTGTTTTTTTGGGTATACGTGGCGCTATTGGCAATGGCCAAGTGTCAAAAGTTAGATTTGATCCTCATGACCTAATCTTGCGGGTCAATTGAGCACTCCACCCCCAGCCCCTTCACCTTTTCTTATAAGTAATAACCCTAACCACCCCGTTAAAATGCTGAATGTTCACACCACACGTGATCCACGTGAACACTCTCTTTTTAAACTCTTCCTCCTCCGTTTTCACGGGGGAGGCTGGCTTTTGCTTTCACACCCAAAAGGGAAAATAAAAAACAAAAAAAGAAAAGAATATTTTAGTATAATAAAGGCAGTATAAGTAACATCAGAGCAGAGTTAGCAAGCCGTATCCCTGCGAGTGCCGATCATGGAGGGGATAGAGCATAGAACAGTGAGTGTCAACGGAATAAACATGCACATAGCAGAGAAGGGTCAGGGCCCTTTGATCCTATTCATCCATGGCTTCCCTGATCTGTGGTTCTCCTGGCGCCACCAGATCGCCGCCCTTTCCTCCTCTGGCTACCGATGCGTGGCTCCGGACCTCCGTGGCTTTGGCGACACAGACGCTCCGGCCACTCCCACCGCCTACACCAGCCTCCACATCGTCGGCGACCTTATTGGCCTTCTGGACGCCATAGCGCCGAGTGAGGACAAGGTGTTTGTGGTGGGACATGACTGGGGAGCCATCATTGCCTGGTACCTCAGCCTCTATCGCCCTGAAAGAGTCAGGGCTCTGCTTAACTTGAGCGCCCCTTTTACCCCCAGAAACCCTAAGAGGAAGCCCCTTGACACCTTAAGAGCTGTCTATGGAACTGACTACTATATTTGCAGATTTCAGGTATAGTTCCAACTTCCAAATTTCTCTTGTCTATGCAGGTTTGCCTTGCTTGTGTTATGCTGTTAGTATATCTGTGGTAGTGATGTGGGAGAATTAAAACTTATTTTATTATATTTTAATGTAAGTTAGTGGGTCATGTTCTGTCTCCTTAGCTACATCTAATATGTGAATATTAATTCGGTCCACTTCCATCAAGATGCTTAGGCTATAGAGAGACGATTTAGCTTTAGCTCCCAGGCATTTCATTGATTTTGCCCCAAAGATGTTCTGCTTAATTAATCACTGAGGGTGTTCGCTGTTGTTGACTATACTCGTTATATTACAGGAGCCTGGAGACATAGAATCTGAGTTTGGTCAAATTGGAACCGAGAGAGTTGTGAAGGAATTCCTGACATACCGCAACCCTGGCCCACTTTATCTGCCAAAGGGTAAAGGGTTTGGACATCCACCTGATGCTCCCATTGTGTTGCCCTCATGGCTATCTGAGGAAGAATGTAACTACTACGCCACCAAATATGACAAAACTGGCTTCACTGGGGGGTTGAACTACTACAGAAATTTGGATCTGTATGTACTGTCGTATACAACTTATACATCTTTTCAAAGGAAAAAAAGAAAAGGTTGTTTTTTGATCCATTCTAAATTAGGAAGTGATGGTTTGTTGTGCTGTATATATATATATTTGCAGGAATTGGGAACTGACGTCGCCATGGACAGGGGCTCAAATAAAGGTACCGGTGAAGTTTATAGTGGGAGATCAGGACTTGAGCTACAATGCGCCGGGGATGAAGGATTATATTCACAAGGGAGGGATGAAGAGAGATTTGCCACTTCTGGAGGATGTAGTTGTCATGCAAGGGGTGGCTCACTTTCTCCATCAAGAAAGGCCCCTTGACATCAACAAACACGTCCTTGACTTCTTTCACAAGTTTTAATATTATTTCTGCTTCCAGCTTCCTCTTTCACTTCAGGTTGTTTTTTCATCTCTGTCCTTCAGTTTCTTGCCGAGTGTGAATGCTTTGTGCTGAACATCTCTCAAGCTCAAGGACTTTAAATATATAATTGAATCACCCATGAGTGCCTATTATTTGTCAAGTATGGGAACCGTATTGATTCTCAATAGCCAATACTTTACTATACATCTAATATTCCATGCTCCTGCTCCGCTTGAGAAGCATCTTTGTTTCTTTGGGTTTGAAAAGCAGCTTTCTTTTTTCCCCAAAAAAGATTAGGGGAAAGAAAAAGTATCACCCCAGCTGCAAAGCAAGCTTCGACTATGGTGCTGTCATGTGGAACAAGGATCCTTGGGGTTATGCTTAAGTTCCCTGAAGTTTTTAATAACATGTTTTTCCTTTTTTTTTTTAAATAAAAAACGCTGCAACATTTATGAAAACAATTCCTTTTTTTCCCCCCTGGAGACAAGGAAAACAAGACTTCAGCGATCAATGTTATGCTGCGCATAAAAATTAATATGAAGCTGGTTGGAAATTGTCCAACAGTCTGGCTATCATAAAAAGTAGCCTGAATTTGGTGATTTGGCAGATTGGCAATCTGGCGGACGGTGCAGCGTGACACTTGTCTGTTAAATTAAAGTGTGTCATAAAATGTACACTTAAATATCTTATTCTTTTTTTTTTGGTTAGGCATTTAAATATTTTAAGTATCCTTCTATTAGAATTAATCTTAGTCAAGATATTGTTGGGTATTAAATGTGAGCACCTCTCCCCACGAAGATCCAAACCTTAGTTCTTCACATTATAAGAGACTAACACTTTTAACTAAACTTAATCCCCGTTTGGTTAAATATCTTATTTATTACCAAAATGAGAGGAGGTTGCTCTTATTGGGCTTTCAAGCCCCCACTCTACCAAAAAGATAAAATAAGAGGAGGTTGCACTTCTAAATCTCCAAATGCCATAGTTGGAAATGCAGGCTTGTTAACTCGTTTATGTAAAATGGTTCTCCGAACTGCAATTTTTACCCAACAGGTGCTCGAATACATCTGTGACTCATCACTGTCATATAAATTTAAAAATAAGATTCAGAACATAAAAAAAAGTTCAAAACATCTTCCACCTATTTTTCATTTATCCTTCACTCCTTTTATATATGATTTCTCTGTTCTTCCCCCTTCCATAAACCAACGCTCCCTTAATGGTTCAAATTCTTCCTCAATCCTTCAAAACCTCAAAATAACGTAATCTGTTTCAACTTCTCCTTTCAGGTCCCTAGTGGGTATTAGACTATATGACATCGCGTTGTCGAAAATGCATGTCTCCTCTGCTTCCATCGTCTTGCTCAAAAATCCACAATCCACGCCTGAGGGAAATGAGTCGCTTAATTGCATGTTTTCTTTCTTTCTGGGCTTACTATGCCTAGAAAGATTGGCTTTCTGGCTCGGAAGAGGTAATCATGCAGCAGCCCATATATTTGATATTTTGTTAATTCTCTCGTTTTATACTTTTCTCACTAGCTAGTTCTTCCTGAGCTACAGTAAGATGAACACTTCTGCGTAATACCACCTGGTGGATATGCGTCTTGCTAGGCGAAAATCACTATGATGACAAAGGTTTGTTTGGTATCATGAGCGACTTAAGCCTACTGCTCTGCAATGTGATTCTCTGCTTTTCTCTTTGAATTTATATTCTCTAAATTTTGATTATTTATTTTTGTTATTTAAAAACTGAAAATAAATAATGAGTAAAACGCGCGTATTGAATGGGGCTGTAAAATCTCTTCACTCTGTCTTAAGCCTTCCTCTTTTGAAATTGACAAGATATAATTTTGCTCCAATTCTCCAATTCATGTGATAATATTATAACTACTCGTGTTTTCTTCATTTCTTTTTGTACTTTGGCATCTATGGATGCATCAACTGCAAGCCAGCTAATCTTGAAATGGAACCACTATTTATAAGTTTATAATATTGTCTACTTGGATCATCGTTCCCTTCGAAATATTTGGAGGGTACTATACAATCGGCATTAGGACGCACTTCAACTTCAGTGTACCCTCGAACCCATCCTCCCAACAAAAATTGAAAAATTTGCTAACTGGATATTCATGGGTAATGGCGATCAATGAAATTGCAAGGAAAATTACTCTTTGATTTCCTTATTGGGCTACCGTAGAAGCTGATGACCCCAAAGAGGCCCAACTTTCATATCAAACGGCGGTTGCTAAATAAAGCCTGGGAGGGACCTTGCGCTCTCTGAATTATAACATCATGATCCAGGATTTCATTAAACTCAATTTCTCAAAATAATTGTCTTTGAAATTTCGCCATTGAATCGAATCATTTAATTATAAGTCACTTTAGTGTGAGCTATAATTCATGGAATAAATGAAGTTGGGTTTTGTTGTGATCGATACATTATATTGGATATATAATTCATGGAGGCAGTTGGAAACTTGAGGTTTATGTCAAGGCTCTCACAACCCGGGGTCCCCATTCTTTCATGTCATTTAGCTGCCCGCTTTCTATCAATTAAATCATACTAATCAATCTCCTTTCCCATTTAATATCAACTTGCCCTCTTTTGATATTTTTGGCCACTTGCCTATATACTCTATTAATGTTGTATTTCCAATGATAGCAAGCTATATATAATTCTCTAGTGTTAAATGTAGGATTTAATTTATAGTACAATTTGTACTATAAATTACGTTTTACATTTAGGACAGATGGTAATGTGCGCGTGCAGTATGTCAGTGGGATATAATTTGCAAATCTCCTGAGTTCTTTTCAAGCGAGTTGCTCTAAATCGACTATGGTGATGCTTGTTTTAAAAGGATGGTGACAATTGACAAATATCCGTTCTAGAATAAGTGCCTTCTAAATGAGCTGTCGCAATGGATATTATTAATTAATGGTCAATATCACCATTTATGCAGAAGAATAAATAAAAAGGCCAGGCAATAAACAAAGCTATTTTCTCGATGGGAGTTGTTATTGAGAAGACCAATCAAGAAGTTGGTTTGAAGAAACCTGATCTTTTATGTTTTCCTTTTTTCTGCAGGAACAGAAATTTGAAAAAAGAGAAAAGAGAAAGGGACCAATTTTCTGGTCTCGGTGCTCTTTCGTTACTACCTTGTTAAAAAGTTTATCGAGAGGATTCTTAAAGCCATTTCAATCGTTATGGAGGTGCCATATATATATATAGAATAAATTTTGAACCGATTAATTTATACTATAACCTTTTTTAGTAACTGCAGAAAATATACGCGCAAGTCATTGAATTTACTATCCATATCAAAAGCCTACCCCTCAATTTTAAGAAAATTGTAGTAGTAATTAATTTCAAACGACATATTTAGCGTTGTAAATTCTAAATTATTATTCAATAGATTCCTAATCGATCTCTCTTTAATGGAAACCATGATGCGTGACAATTGTGCGCGCACCTGCAAGAAAATGCCATAACATGGACAAGTGACAATTAACCAAGCTAATGATGTCGGACTTTGACATGGCGACATGTAGATTTGTAGGTTGGTAGGTAAGTAGGTGTATATGCATATATTGGAGGTCAAAAGCTACGTGGAATTCCAATATAATCTTGACCTTTTGACTCAACTGTCATCCTATGGTTTTACGCCACCTGCACAAGAGTGGAGAGACCGAACAAAGTGGATAATCCATTGTATTGAAGGATATATAATTCCCTCCACAATACGATTCATAGCATTAGTGAATAGTGATATCTCTAGGGATTATTTTACTAGGTATAAGATCAAAGAAATCTCTCTTTGTGCTACAGATATGTAAAAAAGATGTATGTTCATTAACTGATGAATTTTTTTCTTACAAAGAAATAAGGTGTGTGTGTAAGCAAGACATATACTAGGCAGATAAGGTTGTAATGATACATACATAGGGGATCATAATTCATAAATATTTGAAACCAAAGCCTACAAGAAGACATTAGAGAAAAGAAAGTGGAGCATAAACAGGGATTTGGCTATCGTCCACTGCACAAGCGGACGCTGCCCGTCCTTTTCACCAAAAACTGCACCGTTTTGATGTAGTTTGGGTGAAAAGAAGGATGGGTTTTCGGGTTTTTTTTTTATAAAAAAATAGTATACAATATTTTGAAATATTTTTTTAGAAGTTTCTAATATTTTAAAATATTTTTTAAGTAGTATGCAATATCCTAAAATAATTTTTTAAGATATTAATCTCTTAAAATATTTTTTCAATTTTACCTAGTGTCTTACCGGTAAAATTGTAAGCAGTCTCTTAAGATACTGGGTCACTAGGTACAATTGAAAAAATATTTTAAAGGGTTAAAAACAACAAAAAATATTTTAAAGAAATTTTTGAGGCTAAAAAATGATTAAGGGTAAAATTGCAATCAATATGATAAGATACTGGTAAAACTGAAAAAATATTTTAAGAGATTAATATCCTAAAAAATTATTTTAAGATATTGCATGATACTTAAAAAATATTAGACATTTTTAAAAATTATTTTAAAATATTATATATTACTTTTTTTTAACCAAAACTACACTAAAACAATGGAGTTTTTGGTGAAAAGTACCGGCAGCGCACGCTGGCAAATCCCATAGAGAGGGACGATTATGATCTTAAAATATCTGAGAATTGGACGATAGGCAGCCACGTGGAGTGTTGTAAGTGGAGAAAGGTGAGCAAATGGGAAGAAGGCAGGAGAGAGAGAAAGGGGTGTCGTTATCATTAATTCCTCCTCAACAACCGCAGCATCACTCATGTTCCAATCATATTCACTGGGTGCTACATGAAATCCCACATCTTATATAATTTAATTTAAACATCAAACCAATAATATAATAATAAAGCTATCAATCCTGAGTCCAATCTGTCGACATATAGCATTATTATTATTATCTTTCATCCCATCTTCATTACCTTGCCCATTTGGCACATGCACGGTTCCAAACATATCTCTCACAAATTGAGATATATACCAACACTTCAGACGGAAGGTATCACTGTTAGATTGTGTACTGAATCATAGTTCAGCAGTAATGCACAGCACTTCTTGTTTGAGTGGTATAGATCTTTAAGGTTTCTAATGTACAAAGAGGTAAGTCTAACAGCCTCTTGAATGTAGAAATCAAGCACATTTTCGTGTAGAAAGGCTCCCAAAAATGAAGAAGGGGCAGTAGGGAGGTAATAGGGAAAGCACATATCCCACCCCTGCCCCACATTCTCCTTTGCCTGAATTACCTAAATGAAACTACAATATACTTGGTTATTGGTTAGCCATGTTTCGTTGTAGAGCAATCATATTGTAGGGAATGGATTACATCCAGCCAAGAGAAAGCCTCTGAAAAATTATATATATTATATATTATAATACAAGCTGGATGTATAGCTGCTTTAATGGGCAAGGTGCGTACGTGCTCCAATAAGAAATGCTATGAGGTTTGAAAAGTTTTGACACTTATGGATGTAACCAAAATATCAGAGCGGGAGTGGGAGAGGGAGCATGTGAGGGTGGAAAAATACAAAGTTTGCTTCCAAAACAATCTTAGTTCCAAATAAAAAGAATGAGGAAGTGGGCCAATCCGCTGTAGTCTACGGGTTGGACCCGCTAGCCCAACCAGTTTTACCGGTTATACCACCACATCAGCCCCGCCTTTAATAGAATTTTTAACACTGTCAGTCTCTATTTAACGGATTTAAAGATGAAGAACTAATGGAACTAAGTAAAAAATTAAAGGACCCAATAAAAAAAAAGAAAAAATCAGAGATCTTTTCTTTTAATTATTAATACGATATATAAGGACCGCTACTACAAAGAATACTACACCCTTAATGGTGAAATATCGATTGCTTGTTGAACCTTGTGAACTGCTTGAAAGTAGGATACTCCAATTCCAAATTCCAAAGTTTGTTCAAAACTGACCGAAACTACAAGATCGATCCTCTAGATTAATTTTCCATACAATATATTCCATGTATGTCTGTATATATCATCCATGAGTTAATAATATTTTCTCATTAGATACGTGAAGCCCAAAATAATATTTATGTTTATATATGATCCATGAGTTAAATAAACTAAGTGTATATTAGGATGTTTCTCACTTCTCAGTTCCTGTATGAGTTTTAGAGAAAATCCAGCAAAACTAACAAACCCATGCATATGCTACGATCGATCTCTTGATCTTATGTGTGTGTGTGTAAAGATATTTCTCTGCTCATCCTCCCAAAACCCACTCTCCCCTCTCACTTTGTGCTTGGGCGGTAAAGTCCCCTGATGCTATTCCATTGTTGCTCCTCATTAAACACACTCGAACGTATGAATAAAGTCTTGAGAATTAAGATGCTGGCAGATGATCAGAAATCCCAAAAGACGCACCCGACAGCTGCCGAGGTATGGAACCTTTAATAAAATTCCACTATCGATCTAATCAAGCCACATGCTTAAAGCTAGACTTAGGTAATAAAGCCATGCAATCCAACTATACTTGCGAATCTAATAACATGTGTCATGATTTGTGTTCAGGCGGTGGAGGAGGTGAAGCGAATGGCAGACATAGGGTTCCCAATCGTAGCAACCAATCTCATATATATTGCTGCGAGAACTGATCTAAGGTTCCTGGAAAGTTACCCTGTCCCACACAAATAGGGGGCTAGGAAGTAAAGGGTGCTGTTATTTTTGTATTTTTAAAATAAAATTATAATAACATTTTTATAAGATATTAAATCTTTAAGAATTTGATCTAATGATGTGAAAGAGAAAAAGAGGTCGAGGGGAAAAATGGGAATGGTATGGGAAAGAATCTAAATCGATGCAGAAGGATAGATCCCTGGTCCTGTTATTTCCAGAAGTATTGCCTAGCCGCAGAGATCTCTTCTGGAAAGAGGGAGAGAAAAAAAAAAAAAAAAAGGATGAGCTATATATCATGCTTGTGTTAGTGCAAACTGTAGTTTGATGGGATCTTGGAAAAAATTTTCAAACGTGGGGGCGATCCATGAAAAAGGAAGAAGCATTATTTGTGGGGGACACGTGTAGCATGCTGTTACCACTTGACAATTAAGTACAGTTGCTAGTCAGCTTCTAATAAGCCGCACGTGCCTCCATCGCAGTCAAAATGCAACATCCAATTTTACGTGCATGCGCTCGCAACTAGCTCCAAGCCTCCAATGAAACGCATGCCAGTCTTCATTATTCAAATTAACACTCCAACTATTTAATACGAGTCCATGTTTAGCTAACATAGCCCTCCCCCCAAACGGAACTGTGTCATGTACCAACTTTGCTTATCAAATACTGGATGCACTTATTATATGTTTATTTTCTCTAGTTAGCTAAACCCCTCCAATAAATTTCTTGCAAGACGGAGACTGAACAGGTTTTAGACTGCATCCATCTGGTCTAGAGAGTCTTTTCGAGATTTTTATGTCCAAACCAGGCCGAACAATTCTTTATGTTACAAAAAAAAAAAAAAAAGAGGAAGAAGAAGCCACCAAGCATGCACATATACAGAGTAAACCCCAGGCACAGTAGGACCTCTTTAGGATTTGGGCCTTACAGTATGGGTGCACTGAAAATTAAACATTTGATCTGTTCTAAAATCCGAATCATAAATCGGCTGGTTTGTCAAAATAGCATCCCCACGCTGCATCGGCTGCTTGCTCTAAAACTCTTGAGCAATCATTTTCACTCCTCCAAGTCAAGCACTGTCTCAGCCCATTTTAGTCTCTGTCTGCTTTAGTTGAATTATTTAAATATAATTTTAATAGTTGAATTATCATTGAGTAAACAAAAATTATAAAATATTTCAATAAAAATCTACATAGTTGAATTATTTAAATATAATTTTAATAGCCTAAATTTATTTTTATATTTAATATTATATTAATATTATTATAAAATATTAAATCTCAATCATTGAAAATTATCAAATGGTATAGAAGGTCAATGGAGATGAAATGGAGAGGGAGCTCAATGAAGAATCCTCTCTCCCATCTTTTACCCTGCAAAACCAAAAATTTAAAGTAAAACCGTATTCCCTAGCACCAATTATATTTTTAACAACCTATTTTATTTTTAAAAAACTATTTTCATGTTTAGAAAATTTATCTTATGTTTAAATCGACATGTTCCAAAATATTTTTAATTAAAAAAATTATTCTTTTTTTATTTTTATTGTACGTATCAAGTAGAAGGAAAATAACTAATAATTAATTTTGAAACAAAAATATCTAAATGATAAATTAACAATGAGTGATAATTTTTTTTATTTAGGTTAAATTTGTAAGACTCTTCAAATGACCCGGCTATCAATTGTTTGATTATTAGCATAGGAATCTAGGATATTACATATCTACCCCTTCAAACTCCGTCATTTTATGCAGATAATTTTTCTCACATTTTGAAGTTATTTTTAAGGTTCTGAAATCTGAATCGGTCATTGAATACTAGGTCAAAAATTAGTGGGTCATATCGAAGCCAAATTGAATATTTTAAATTTATTAATATAAACTTATAAAGAAAAATTTTTAAAAATTGATTTTTTTATAAATTAAAAAGTACCAAAACCGGGCCGGTCCAATTTAGTGGCCGGGTGGCCGTTCCTGGGCCGAACCAGCCGATCTGGTCCAGATTCCAAAACATGAGTTATTGTACATAGTAAATCCTAGTCTTTAATTCATATATAAATAAATAAATTAATGATATGGGAACGGCTCACATAAATAAAAAAATTAAAAATTTATTGTAGAATGTTAAAAATGAATGTATATATCTGCGTTTGTGACTACAATGTGAGTGAATTGTTTATTACTTTTCCGGTTCTGAAGATAAGATATAGTTGATTTTTTTAAAGAGATTAAATAAGTTACTTTAACATATTGACATTTATCTTTTTTATTCTGAATTAATTTGTTTGATTTGTGAATTAATATATTTCTTTTAATCCTTATTATAAGGCCCCAAGTACCATTTATAGGATCAAGGAATAAAAGTTATGTCATTAAAGTGGTTCAAAATTGATAAATGTTTCCAATTTTACCCCTACTTTAGTGATGTAGATTCAAAAGAATCAATTAAAAATGAGGGCATAATAAAAAAATAGTAATAAATAAGTTAATTAAAGATAGTTAATGCCTTATAATAAATATCAAAAATTGCTGAAAATTTATGCATTATAATAAAAATTAGAAGAAGTATAATCAAATAATATATGATATAGGCTATTACTAACTAATTTATTTAACTTTCTCAGTAATTATTTAAAATAAAATATTTTTTACATATTCACCGCATAAATTATAAAAATTATTTAAAAAACTAATCCAAATACTGCGTGGAAAAGTTAAGTCAAATTTTATATTCAGGAGGTGAATGAGGGAGGGGTAGTAGATTTGATATGTTGGACAGATGACGTGACACTTGTCGACGGATGAGGCGACTTTGGGCGTCCAATCTTTTGTACTCTGCTGACTGCACCTTCGCATGCGGCATATCTACTCCTGCGTTCTCGTTTTTTCCCGTCCTTAATTTCTTTTATTTTAAAATTATTAACATACATTTAAAAAATAATATGAAATCATATTGTTGGCGGCAACTAATAATACGATTAATGTATTCACCCCTCCCCTCCCCTCCCCTTTTTTGTAATTAAACATACCCATGGTAAACTGATGCATGATGGAATCATTTCTACTTATTGCAAATATAAGGTATAAATTTTTTTAATATTTACAATATATAAATATTGTTAATGTAACTTATTAACTTCATCCAATGGACGATAAGCACACTCCAATCAACAAAAACAGGATTGAAAGCTGCTTGCCTAGGGAAAATACTTTCGCATATTTTATCGTAAAAATGGCTAATTTTCCGTATGTACTGCAGTTACTTTTCTAGGCATCAATTAATTATGTACAGTAACTCAATATATAAGGGAAAATGCTAAAAAAAATCTCCTATGGTATAATATACTTAAGGATTCCAAGTCCTGAAACAGGCTCAACTATTCTTTTGTCACATATCTTCAACTGTATTAAAATGTTATTCCATATGTATTTTAAGGTACCTTCAAACAATAAATTTTATAATGTCAAGTGATAATGATATTAGCATTTAAACATAAAATATGCACACAATTTTGTATGACTGATAATCAACCATCAATGGTGATGGAAAACGCCATTAAAAACATCTTATTCTCACCCTTATTTGTTGGAGCAGTGATATTATAAATATCTTTTGGATTCCCGTAATGGGGAATGCGCAAATTTGCTGCTTTCCCATTTGTTTAAACAAAGAAGATGATTTGAAGAGCATAAGTGGAGTATTACAGATACAAGAAAACCCAAAGGAGGAAGAGTGAGTACCAGAGGTGGCCAAATGCCCTCACAATCATTTTTTCACTTTTTTGGATTTAAAAAGAAATACATTGAAAAGCCTTACGAACGGCTGCTTCACTAAATATGGAACATGTCTTGCCTCAACTTACCTTCCCTTTTGTGCCTCCTCTTCTTTATCTCCCTCCCCCCACCATACTAAGTGTGTGTTTGGCAAATCCTCAAAATCATGGTTTGGCATCAAAACCATGGTTTTGAGAAAAATTAGCCAAACACTCACCTTTTTAGGAAACCATGGTTTTATTCCAAAACCATGGTTTTGATGTCCAAAACCATGGTTTTGAGAAAAGCTTCTTTTTGTTGCTTTTTATCTAAAACCATGCTTTTTTGGTTTTAAAAAATGTCTAAAAATATTTTTTAAGTAGCATATAATATTCTAAAATAATTTTTAGTGCTTTTAATTCTTTAAAATATTTTTTCAGTTATACCCAGTGTGTTTGCAGACTGATTGCAATTTTACCCTTAATTTATTTTTTTAGCTCTAAAAATTACTTTAAAGTATTTTTTTTAGTTGTACCTACTGTCATCCACTCTAAAATATTTTTTCAGGAGCACCTAATATTTTAAAGTAATTTTTGAAGCTGAAAAAATAAATTAAGGGTAAAATTGCAATCAGTCTGCAAACATATTGAGTACAACTGAAAAAATATCTTAAAGAGTTAAAAGCACTAAAAATTATTTTAGAATACTGCATGTTACTTAAAAAATATTTTTTGATACTACATACGTCCAAGAAAATATTTCAAAATATTAGATAATATTTTTTTAGACAAAAAAACAAGTTCAGCTCCTTAAAACAACACCAAAATGATGTAGTTTTAAGAAAATGACTAGCAGCTTTTTTCCCATAATCTATTCTTCTCATAATCTATTTTGATGTTTTGAATTATTGACAAACTATTAAATGTTGATGTATTTGTTTCATGATAAATTTGAGGTTTCTAGACATGTTGTTATGACTAATATATCACTTGTTAGTAAAAGAAATACAATTTAAAGGAGAAAGGCAAAAACAGATTGTATTAACTGCATTGAAAGAGCGGCTCCTTATATTATTTTTCGATGTTAACTATTGAATTATGAACTTTCAATGTACAATTTATTAATAAATATATATATATATATATATATATATATATATATATATATATATATATATATATATATATTTCTATATATGTATGTACAATTAATTTTTTTTCACAATTTATAATTTTTTCGGACAAATTTAAAGAGTTTTTGGTATTTATTGTTCAATTTTATATTAAATAATACCTAAAATATAATCTAATATTTTATATCTAATTATTATAAATTATTTTTTACAATTTATTATAATACATACATACATACATATTATAAATTTTTTAGATAATTTTATGCCATTTTTTGTATTTATTATGAAATTTACTACTATATAATATATAAAATATAATATTATCCTTTATATGTAATTATCACAAAAGTTAATGTCCTTTTCAGTAATTTGACCATGAAAAAAAGCTATTCTGATCATAATATCCAAACACTCTCATTTTATCAAAATCACTTTTTTCTCATAATCTATTCTCAAAAATCACTTTTTTTCACTTTTTCTTCATAAGCTATTCTCAGAAGCTGTTTCCAAACACACCCTAAATCATCATCCTCTCGCTTCTTCTTCATTATCTCATTTCAGCCTTTTTGACTGTTCCTACCCATTTTCCTTTTTCCCCCCTGAAACCAAATTTATTTTACATCTCATGCCTCATCAAATGCCCAGTCTCAGCTAAATGCTCTCATCGGGCTTGCACGGATTTTGTTTTTTTTGAAAAAAGAATGCAACAGAAAGAAAAGATAATCAATAATTTTGAGGAAGGCACAGGGAAGGAAAAAGATGTACTAGCATGTTTGGAAACTCAATCTATAATCGGGTTTATTTTATAAGTCCGATTTATATAAATCGAGATAAATTTTCTCTACATGTTTACCTCGTAGACCGTAAAAGCACCTCGTAGATCATAAAAACTATCTCATAAACTATAAAAATTATTTCATATTCCATAAATCACGATTTATAAATACTTATAAAGCTTCCATAAACTAATCAAAATTAGCTAGTAGTGAAAATTTGGTTGGACCATTATACAAACCAGAAACCTGCTTGTATGCAAATAAGCCCGATTGGTATGAAAGGAGCGTTTGATTTTTGTCTGGGAAAGCGATTTGTCAGTTGGACTTGTGGTGAATAAGAAGCTTTTTTAAAAAAAAGCCACGTCCGGTTCCTTTTCACTTATGGCTTCTGGGATTTTATTAGCAATAAATGCACACCAACTCAGGTCATTTTTATTCTCTCTCTTCTCTTCTCCGACTTCAGTTGTCTGAAACGCCATCTCTGATGTTCTTCCCTCTCTCGGTTGGCCACCAGAAAGTCGTTCAAGCCGACGGATTTGAAGTTCTTCCGTTGCTGTTCAAACCGACGGAGCTGTCCGAAAGTCTTCTGTTGCTGTTCAAGTCAGTCAGCTCGAGTTGAAGTCTGACGGAGTCTTGTGGAGACCGGTCGGCGGCTTTTCACTCTTACGGTACACAATCAACTCTCTGCTCGTCGATCTGATCTCCGCCGCTGTGTTCTTTTGCGTGGTAAGCTTGAAAACTTGTTCTGATTCAAGATTTCTGCCACAACCTAAAGTTTCATTCATGTCCATTTATTGTTTCGATCCCTTATATTCAAAAGATGTATGGTGTGGTGTAGTTTGGATTTGTGGTGTGGCGTTGGTTTTATGTTGGTCTGCTACGGTGGCCTAATTTTTTTGTGTTGTGGCATATTGGTTCATCTACTTCATGGCATTGTCTGCCCTATAATGAACTGTGCCGTAGTGAACTTTTTCGTGGAGCTTGTTGTCCCTGTGATTTTTTCATCAATGGTGTCAATGATTTCGGTCACGGACTGTGTGTAAAGTGGATCTTGAAATTAACCAAATGGAACTTCGGTTTTGTTTGATTAATGATGTCAGACATTTTTTAAAGTTTTATTTCATTTATTGATCTTCTAAAAGGGAGTTTATCAGTTGTGTAAGAGCATTATAGTCCTTAGAAATTGTTGAAGAAGTGAATTTAGAATTAAAAAAAAATTTGATTTGAGCATGTTAGAGTATATATGGGAGTTCCTAATTTTATAAATTTTTTTCCACACCACTGTGGTTCTCGCTGCAAGTGTTTGTTTGTGTGTTGTTAAAATAAAAACAGAAAGCACAAGGTTGTGCTCTATGTTTTCTTCACATCAATATTTACCTTTATGTATACCTGATGATATAGGTCATACATGGATAATGGGCTGTGCTCAGTTTCCTTATGAGTGTTTTAAAGTGAAAATGGGAATATACGTCAAAGTAGACAATAATATTGTTGAGGAAGAGTTTTCATTAACTATCTTAGGATATTTTCAACCCATATCATTCATATTGGTAACATGATTAAAGACTAATTTGTATAAGATTTATGATCTGATTAGTTCTGCAATATTTTTTAATCAAATTATGTATTTCAGCATTACATTTTCTAACTTAAATTTTTTCACTTATTTATAATATTAAATATCTTTTTTATTTTACAATTATCACAAAATCACTTATGCAATCACTAATATAAATAAAAGTTACTGTTATAAAAATATGTATATAATCGTTAATCCAAACATAAATCATATTATACAATCTGATTTTTATCAAATCTTAAATTTTTATAAATTAAATTATAAATAAATCATTTTTCTTATCATTATCCATGTGCAGTCATGATCCCGCGTGTCCCAATCCCGATATATCTCACAAGTCTGTTCTAAATGGATTAGCTCTGCCTCTTCCCTCCAGAGTGCACAAGCGTATAGCTTGAAACCAAAAACCGCAAAAAAAAAAAACAAAAAAAAAAGGGAAAGGAACTGGGCACAACATGAATACCATTGGTACATGCGGGATATATTTCCTATATGTATAAAGTTGGACAATTAGGAGCATAAATAGTAATTAATAAATAAGAAATTAAAATAGGGTATTATAATGAGAAATTCTTGCATGTACCAGCACACTACTTCACTTATGCACTGGCGAATAAAATTGTGATAACTCACGCATATTAAACCTACACGTCATCCTATGTGTCACATCTTCTTCCTCCTGCTTTTCAGTTGTTTCAGAATTCTGTGCTTCTCCTTTTCTCACATCTGCGAATTTCTGTGTTGATTAGAGTTTTTATACTTGGACTCGTCCGATTGATTTGATTAAGAACCGACCAAACGGTTAGTAAATTGGTTCGGTATTTAAAAAAAATTATTTTTTTTATTTTTTAAAAAAATTTTATATTAATAAACTTAATATATTCAATTTCTATTCGTTTGATTTTAATTTAACTCTAATTTAATTACGATATGACCACCAACTCTCTTAATCTGGTATAGAAATGAGTATAGAGCCTTGGTTTTGAACAATTTCTCTCTCCCCCCCCCTCTCTCTCTCAATTGCCGCCACCCACCCCCTCTGATATCTCTTCCCCCACTACCCCACTCTCTCCCTCTTCCTCTCACCCTCACGGCCTCACACCTCCTTCGAGAACCTCTCGGATCTGTTTCCATGGCTTCTCGAGGTACTAGCACTTCTGCTAAGCGAGAGGTGAAAAAGGAGGATCCTCCATTTCCTGTGTTTTGGGAGGCGACATTTCCTTGTTCTTCTTGAACATGAGAATTCTGAAGCTTGGAGATTACTCCTAAAATTGGGGAAAGAAGGTGTGACACATAGGATGACATATAGGATTAATATGCTTGAGTTGTCACAATTTTATTGGTCCGTGCGAGAGTGAAGTGGTGCACTCGATGTACGTAAGAATTTCTCTATTATAATTAGGATGGCATGCTCTATTAAAAAAAAAGGGCATGCTCTCTAATTAGGCCAAAAAGTTTAAATGCGAGGGCACGCATTCTTGGAGCTGCCCGGACTCGAAAAGGAGGAGGAGAGAGAAGTACACCCCCAAAAATGCTGCTCCTTCGTACCGTAACACTTTTTTTATCCTAGCTACCAGACAAATCCTCATCTACAAAATGGAAACTCAGCCCTTCTACGTGGCACTCAGCCAGCGTATATCAGTCAAATCTTTCTTTCTTACTGCTCCATAGCTGTAACTTTGGCGGGACCCACCTCCCCCTTCCTTCCGTACCATCTCCCTCCCTTCTCTCTGCTATTTATTCGATTTCCCCCTTTGAAATTCACCTCACTCCCAATCACCAGAAACCATGGCGGGTTTGAGTATTGTGTTGGAGTCCCAGGAGAGTGTTATTCCCGGCAAAACGCCTCAAGTCATCAGCAAAACCACCATCTCCATCCTCAACAACAACAACAAAAAACCCTCACCTTCCAATTCCCGCCGTTCTGCTTCTCAGACTGCCACTTTCCTTGACCAATGCTTTCTCTGCCGGAAGAGGCTCTCCCCCGGAAACGACATCTACATGTACAAGTAAGTCTCCTTCTCTCTTCACGCCCAGATCTCATTTTCCTCTGTCCAGCCCAGATATTTTATGGTTGATTTTGGATGTTCAGAAGCTTGTTTTGTGGGAGTGTTGTTTAGTAACATGCGTATTTGGAACATGCTGGTGTCGCAGGGGAGACAAGGCGTTCTGTAGCGAGGATTGCAGGTGCAAACAGATATTCATGGACGAGGAAGAAAGCATTCAAATAGAGAATTGCTCTTTGGCTGCCATGAGACCCCCTTCTGCTGCTTCGCAGACTTCCCCGGCGCCACCTCATCATCGGAAACCACCCGGAAACCGAGCCAGGGGTGGCTTTGTATTCTGAGACTGAGGCAAACCTTTTTTTTTCCTTCTCTTTTTTAGTGACGATGACATTACGGTTTTGCCCATGCTTTATTTTGTAATGACCACTCCCTTTGCTCCCTAGTATGAAGCCATCACGCCTTTTTATTTCCACTTATTATTATTATTATGAATTTCCTTTGGCTAAAAGCTATAAAATTAAAAAGTCGAAACTTGAAGCGCACACTATTGTTGTGGCCTGAAAGTGAAACCACCGAGTCATTGGAAATATTTTGTGGGACAGTGAAAGGGAGGGGGGTGATTATGGGATGTGAAATATAAAACGGGGTTCACAAGTGTTGTTTGAGGCACGATGCAATTTTAATCCTTCTTGACGAATGATAGTTGGGAGAGAGTAATGTGATTTAGCAGTAAAAGTTATGGGGGCCTCGAGGGTTGTGGGAAGGAATAGCGGTGTTTGTTTTTAACCTAGACGACAAGGCAGATCAGTGCTTCCAAGTTTTATTTCTCTGATGCGATGCCCACTCCATTGTATCTGTCGGCTTCATTCTATTGGTCCTCCTTCATCTTTGCACTCCCTCCTTTTCTTGGCAAATCTTCGCTTTTCCTCCCTAACTAGACCTTCTTCGTACACTAACAGTGTGTGTTTGCACCGTTGATCTTCCAAAAGCTTTGAATTTACCCTTCACTGAGGACGATAACTAGAAGGGAAAACATTTTCACCCCGGGCTCGGATTTGGGCATTTGATATAAAAGCACAGTAGTTTTTGTCACTAATAAATTAGTCATTTTCATGTGGGTAAAGGGGGCAAATGGCTTTAAGTTCCTTATTTACCGACCTGTGTTGGAATTATTTACGGTTGTACGTACGTGTTGGAGGAATATAGGCTAGCTCTAATTAAAAATTGGATTTATATGTTAATAAGTAAGCTCATACACTGATATACATAACACGTACTATCTATTAATTAACCGACATAATGGAACATTTTCGAAATGCATGCACGGATTTTAGTTGCACTCGTGCCCTGAGTTTTAAATGAAATAAATGGCGCACAAGTTGCGCTTCACTTAATAATGGAAATTTGTATTATGGTTTGGTCAATAAGGGTTGTTTATTTCTCATCCTTATCCATGTTCCTCAGTTCAATTAGAGGTATGCGCACTCTCCCACTTTATTTCCGCACATTGTGCGATTCATTTTTCTTTGTTTCTTTCACCACAGACCACTGTAAGTGGTGTCATTTTGAGAGAAGACATATTTGAGATTGAAAGAGGACCACTTATTTCGTAATTTTTGAATAGCTAAGTGCTGGGCATATCTGTAAACGCACTGTTCCATATTCCTGCCCTCTATTTACATATATGGTAGATGATAGATAAAGGCAATTACTAAATCAAGGCCCAATATAAGTGATCAATAAACAAACTTAACATTCATCAATGTGTTAGGTAAGCTAATTAATCCGTTGCTTTCTATTAATGAGGGTATGTGTGTGCTAAGGAGGTGTGTCTGAGAATCAGACACCTGCCTATATGTAGCCGATGGATGCCAATACCCACATCTCAATAACATGTGATAGGAATCTCAAGTATATGCCACCATCAAAAGTTACAGCTTAAATTAATTCTAATTTTCAAGTGTATGTAAGTGACTCTCTATTTTTTAAGTGTTATTATTTCTACAATTTGAATCTGTCATGCTTTTATTTATTAAAATGATAGATTCAACAGCATTTCTTTAAAAAAATCTTCATACATACAGGTACCTGGATACACTAAGGAGAAGTTAAAAAATGATGCGATATTTATTCAGGTAAAAACATACTACTACAAGCAAACATAAATTGAAATGCAGTGAAAGTAAAATAGGGTTGAAATTGGTTTCCCCATGAATAGAATGATTCCTGCAGGGACAGAAGCGCAGAGTTTTCCAGTTCAGACTCACAAGTGAAGCCGTTGTGCATAACAGGCGTCTGCATGACGAAGAAGAAGCACATGTGAACACATAAATTAATGGAGAAAGAATGGAATATGATATATTACCGATGCACTAAATATCAGATACCCAAAGTTGGAGCTGGCAACCACACCAAGGTCACCGACCACAGATACAGTTATTGATGGAGCTTAGTGACCCGAATATATAGGTTTTGTCATCAACCATCCAAAAATAAATAAACAAAAAAAAAGTTAAAATTGTAAACGCCAGCCTTGATTCCCGTCGTCACCATTAATCTTCTAATCTATTGTTCACTCCTTGTTTATATCTATGCAACGCACGCTTTGTTTTATTTCACTTGCTTTTTGGTGCAATGCTGCATTGAAATTTGAGGAAGGAATGCGTGCTTTTATTGACAAATAAAATAGCCGGAGGAAAGTATAAAGAATGGATGATAGGATCAAATAAAGAGTGTATGAGAGTGAATAACATGTAAATTTCAAAGTGCATGTTAGTTAATATTTGAGGAAATGGGGTTAGACCAGAGAGGGTGTGTGTACATTAATGCTCTTTTTATTTTAAAACAGAGGGACCAGTAAGTCCACTTTCCTGATGCATGTCTTGTGTTTTAAAGCAGAGTGAGCATATAAAGAGTGATGGTCGCAACGAAGCACAGTATCTGAATCTGCTACAAAAGAAAGATTCCTTCCTATTTCAATATTGTGTACCGTCCACTCTCCTCTTTAAAGCAAATGGTCACCTCCTTATCTCCAACACCAGTGCTTCTCCACTTTTGGAACCTCATTTAGTAGGTAGTACGCATCCTCGACAGTTTTAAGAGGCTCTCGTGTTTAGGCCTCAAAACTCATTTTCTGAACAATAGAACTCTGATCCATGTGAAAATAGACAAAGGCTCAACTTATAGCATAAAGAAAGGCACTGTTATAAGTCTTAATGCATTACACCTTAAATTCTTCTGTCTCTCAACTTGTACCTGAAGAGAATATTTCTCCTTGAATCATCTTTGCTTGTGGGTTTACATTGACAATGGGATAACTCAAGCCGAAGAAATGAACAGAAATAGGGTTGGGATATACTTGCCCACAAAAGTCATCATTACTGGGCTGAAATAATTTGGGCTACACAACTCGGGCTCTTTTAGTAATGAGTTATGATGACCCAAAATAGCCCATGTTACTCAGAACAAAGTCATTATCATCATTGTTATTTCTAGTCCTATCTGGCTGAGTCAGATTTAGGAGCAGGCGGCCCTTGAAATTATTATGACTTCCCGTTGCCGTTCAGCATATATATATGTGTCTGTGTCTGTGATCCTCGACCTCAGCCTTTTTTGTTCTTAAGAGGCTCTTGATACATGCCTTTTTCTTGTATCTATCAGTCAACAAGAGGAGGATTCAGAAATCCTGCTCTATTTTGTTCGAACACATGGCTGAGCTGAGTTTCTTTGTTGGGATCATAGGTATGGAAATGGCATTTTTTGTTGCTCCTTACATGCAAGTATATGTATTGCCAATTATAACTCCAGCGAGTCGATCATCTTCTTAATTTGGTGCAGGAACCGTCATTACAGTTCTCATGTTTCTTTCTCCAGTGTAAGGCTCTTAGTCCTACTTCAACCTTAATTACTTCAATTTCCATACGAAATTCATGTGCGTATGGATAAACAAGTGAATAAGTTGCAGGCCGACATTCTGGCGAATAATAAAGAACCGATCTACGGAGGAGTTTGAAAGCCTGCCTTACATATGCACGTTGCTGCAGTGCTGTTTGTGGACTTGTTATGGATCCATGAAGGCCGGAGAATACATCGTAGGCCACCGTCAATGGCTTCGGTGCTGTGGTGGAAGCCGCCTACGTTATTGTATTTCTTGTGTACGCTCCGACCAAGAAGAGAGTAAGCCATCGATCTAGATCTGCCAGTTCTGTGTGTGTCTCCGTCTTCATTC
Source organism: Albizia julibrissin (assembly GCA_037074505.1). NCBI lineage: Eukaryota > Viridiplantae > Streptophyta > Magnoliopsida > Fabales > Fabaceae > Albizia > Albizia julibrissin. The sequence continues at coordinate 37,542,999 of CM073489.1, read as the reverse complement.
TGTTAATATAACTATTGATGACTATGTAATATAATTAGGCAAAAACAGCGATTGTGGTTGGAATTTTGAATGTGGGCGTGTTGGGAGTGGCCATCATAAGTAGTCAAATATGCTTGAAGGGAGAAACTCGGACTGATAGCGTAGGAATAATGGGCGCTGCTTTAAACATTCTCATATATGCTTCCCCTCTAGCCGCTATGGTAACCAACTCACTTTAATCTTTAGTTGCTTTCCGTTCCTTTTGTAGTTTCTTAGCTCCCAAACGTACACCACAGCGTTAGCTTTCTTAGCTGTCGCGCAATTATGGTCAACGCTTATACTCTTCTTGATTTGCAATTTTTTTCTGACTTGAGGCAAGCGCCAAATAAACGTGGGTGTGTGTATGATGTAGAAAAAGAAACGTGGGGGCAAAAGCAGAGAGTGACGAAGAAGAGGGGTCCATGCCATTGAGTATTGGCGCGAGGACGGATATATTAATTGTGCCAAGTTGCAATTTGATGTCATGAGAAACATAAAATGAGGTATAAAAGAAATGCAAGTTGCATATACCACTCTATACCTTCTTTATTTGTTATAAATTATTTTTACCTCATTCTTATAAATCAAAAAAAATATCAAACAGTTCATTTTTTTTATATTTACCCTTATTTATAAAAAGGTGTACATTTTTTTTATATTTCTATATTTACACATCTATCCCTCTCTCTTTCCTACGTTTCAAACCTATAGTGAACATGGGTAAAATTGATAAAACCAGATTTTTTTATTCTACAAGTGACTTATATTTTAAACATAACTTTTTAAATACAAATGTCTTATTATAATAAGATTCAGAGTTATGGCCCCATGGGAGGTAGAGTGATAGTATAATAGAAGGGTTGCAGGGGGTTTCATGATAGAATAATTTGGAGACATGATGGGCCTTTTCTGTTACTTTATTGACATCGATAATTAATTTAAATATTTCATGTATATGAATTACTACGTCATATTTAATGTTATAATTAATGAATGTAGCCGAACGAGGAAGCTTAATGGCCCTAATGTATTTCATGTTGTGCGAGTGAATGAGTGAAGTGATAAAATGAATGTGCAGAAGAGCGTGGAGTATATGCCATTTTGGTTGTCGCTGTCGGTGTTTTTGAGCGGCGGTGTGTGGTTGCTGTATGCTGTACTGGTGGAAGACGTGATCTTGGGGGGTAAGTATATTCATTAATTATTCCTAATTGCAATCAACTTGGAGATTATAGTATATTACAGCGACACGTGATGTAATGTAGTATGATGAAGATAATGATAATTAATGATGAAGGTGCCAAACGGAAGTGGGTTTTTGCTGGGAGCCGTCCAGTTGGTGGTGTATGTAATCTACAGTAGACATCCAAAATCATCCAACACATTCCACCAACAAGAAGAAGAAAACCACCACCACTCTCTCCTCTCATGATCATTCATCTATGTCCTTGTGTGTGTCTTTCTCTCTCGTCGTTTTTATTTTGTTTATTTCCCCAAATATTTGGAGGTCAAAATTCATTACTTGACTTCATGTCCCTGCTCTGCTCCACATCACATATATGCGTGCATGTGGCAGGCCGGACGTTGTTCATGTGGGCCCCTTGGGCTTTATTCAAAGTTTTTGTTTTGTTTTGTTTGGTCTGTAAAATTTTGATACAGAAAACACCGATCCGTTGGGCCTCTCCTGTGCTAGTTTTTTCCTTTTTTTTTTAGCCGGACTCTTGTGCTAATTTATCATGTTTTGTATTCAAAATATCACATATTTTCAATGAAGGTTGGTCTAATGGAAGAGGCTAATTTCTCTTAACGTAGCGAATTAAGGTTTAAATCCTTGTTGGGAGAGGTGTTCATATTTAATGTCCGACAATGCCTTGAATAAAATTACCTCTAATAAGAGGATACTCATGTTTAGCCCAAAAAAAAAGTATTGCATATTAAAATTTTAATTTATTCTAATCTATGGAAATTTTTTTGAACAATTAATTTATGGACATTGACTATTTTAATAGTGATCAAACATAACTTCGACGCCTGGTGTGTTATATAAGTAATGATGAATATAAATATTGAAATAGTAAACGTGTAAAATGGGAAAATATTACTATACTTTGATGATGAGATTGAGGAGTCGAATTATATTTTATCCGATGGATAGGTGGATGTTTAGTAAGACGCATGGATATATTTTCGAGATGAAATAATTTAGATGAATAATATAAAAAGCCCCATATTTGACAGGCTCTTGGAAGATATAGGGTAGTGGGCACAAGAGTGGAGAAATTGTAATTTTGATGACAGGAGAATTAAAACGAATCCACGTTCGATGCTCATTCAAAAGATTGTCAAATGGATGCTTATCCTCAACTTAAGAGGTTTTTTTTTAAAAAAAAAATCATTAATTTTTTTTATTTGTTTGAGTTAAATTGTATTTAACGGCTTGGAGTATTTTTTAGTTATTAAAAATATTTTAGGATACTAAGTAGTATAGAAAAAATCTGTCTCTTTTTACCAATTGAAACATTTCATTAACATGTAAACATTAGACATTAGTTATCATTACAATATATAAGCAGCTAAGACTATAAACTATACCCAACATACATATACAAATATACAATTCCAAAACCATCATCAATCAAGGCTCTCAAAATAACTCTTACATCCTTCTCCAAAAGTCTTTGCAGTTGTTCTAGCGGTCGAGATACCCAGTTCGACGGGCAAGACCCACCTAATGCAGCTTTAACAACCCAATCAACTACTTAGTTTGCTTTCCTAGAAACCCAATTACAAAAATGGTTTCTAATAAGTTTCCTTGTATCATGAATAATTTCAAGGGTATTGCCACACCTCCAATCATTTGGAGAAGACTCCTCTGAGAGGCATTTAATTAAGATTTGGTTATCCGATTCAAACTGGACATCTGAGAGTTGATTTACCTGTGCATACTTAATTGCATCAAGTAACGCTATACTTTCTACCATTAAAACAGAACTAGCATTTACTATCTTAATGGCACCATCCAGTAGCCACCCATTTGAGTCTCTCACAACAAACCCCGCTACTGCTCTATTTTCTGTGTTGGAAATAACACAATCTGTATTTATCTCAAGAGAATTACCTTCAGGAGGTTTCCAGCAGTTGTGCTCCGCTTCTTCACTGTTCTCCGGCTGTGATGATGTTTCTTCAACTTGGTACCATCCTCTTGCTTCCCAGAATTCATGCAATAAATTACCAGCCTAAGATTATATAAACACATGGTCAAGCTCAGAATTTTCGAAAATAAATGCATTTCGCCTTTCCACATTTGCCATAGGGTCATAGCTATCAATGCTTTATGCTAAGGGGAAAAGGTTTTTTTTCAAAGACACCAATTCACCCACTGTCTTATATTTAAATTTGCAACTTCATCATTTCTAAAATAAAAAATACTGCTAAACCATGCTCTTTGGCCCATTCACGTTCAAAAAACAAATGTTCAGTATTCTCTGTGTGTTGGCATATCAGACACAATGCAGCTGCACAACATTTCCTCTTACAAAGATTTTGAAAAGTTGGTAAAGCATTAGAAAGTAATCTCCACATAAAATTTTTGATTTTTGGTAGCACTTTAACATTCCAAAGTTCCTTCCACATTTTCTTATGCTCAGTCCCAGTGGACTCTGGAATATTTTCAAACCTTCTCAGCACATTCTTCTTTGCACATTCATATCCCTCTTTGACTGTATATGCACTCTTTCTCCCCCCTTTCCATATCCATTTGTCCTCATGATTCCTAGGTGCAACAATCGTGTTACAAATTGCCTCCTTTTCCATCTAGGTTATCCACCCTTCAACTGATAATAAGTTCCATCCTCCTCCCTGCATTAAATCTGCCACTCTTAACTTTTCAAAGCTCTCATATGGACATGGTGATCCTAATCTATTACCCGGTAATTCCCCTAGCCATGGGTCCTTCTATACTCTCGTTTTTTCCCCATTTCCAATGCTAAGAATTACATGATCTTCTATCACCTTCCTTCCTTCAATTGTACTTGCCCATAACCAAGAGCATGCCCTTCCCTTTGTTGCTTTTAGGAAAGAACATTTTGGAAAGTACCTAGCCTTCAGCAATTTCACCCATACCTGATCTGGATTTTGAAGAATTCTCCACCCCAGTTTTGCAATTAAAGCTAAGTTAAAAGCCTCAAAATCTTTAAAACCTAAACCTTCCTCAAACTTGTGCCTTTTCATTTTCTCCATAGATACCCAATGAATTTTCTTCCTCTCTGTTTCACCATTCCACCAGAACTTGGATACAATGCTATCCAACCTTTTTAGTACATTTCTTGGGGTATAAAAAACAAGACATTGAGTATACAGGTATATAATTAACTACAGATTTGATTAAGACCTCTCTACCCGCTGCAGACAAGAATTTTTTTCCTCCACCCTATCTAATACAAAGTTCAACGCTTGAGATTTGGACCTACCCCAAATAATTTTTAACCCCAAGTAATTTATAGGGCTATCCATGGCATGAATCTGAAAAATATGACCAATTTCTTCTTTTATAACCTCAGGAGTATTTTTTGAGAAGAATAAACAGGATTTCCCTAGGTTAATTGTTTGTCATGAGGCCTCACAATACTTATTAATCATATTTTTCAGATTCCTGCAAAAATCCAGATTTGCTTAGAGGAAGAAAACCGAATCATCAGCGAAAAAACTGAGTAATTTCAGGACTTCTTCTATTAACTAATATACCCCTCACCAGCCCCCTATTTTTCTCTTTCTCAATCATTTTAGATAGGACATTGTTAACAATAATAAATAAATAAATATGGGGATAGAGGGTCACCTTATCTCAAACCCCTATTAGGTTATACCTTCGCCATTCTTTTCCCAGACATCATGACAGAGAAATTTACTGAATTCAAGCACCAAATTATACTATCCACCCAAGCTCTACAAAAACCCATTTTCAACAAAGTACTATACAAGAATTCTCACTCTACTCTATCATATGCCTTGTTCATATCTAATTTTAGTGCCACCTTACATCGACCCTGTCTTTTTAATTTCATGTGGTGAAAGACCTCATGCACAATGACTATATTATCTTGAATCATCCTGTTAGGTACAAACGCTCTTCGACTCTCATCAATTGCTTTATTCAAGAGGGGTTTTAGTCTATTGGCCATAACTTTTGAAAAAATCTTGAATGAGAAGTTGCACAAGCTAATAGGCCTATAGTCACTAACTGTTCCGAGACAATCTACTTTTGTGATTAACACCAAGTCAGTATCATTCACATTAGACAATGGAAAGCCATTTTCGAAATAGTTTTTAACAAGGGCGCATAATTTATCTCCAATGACATCCCATGCTTTCTGATAGAACAATCCTGTGAAACCATCTGGCCCAGACGCCTTCAGCCCTCCTAGTTGAAATAATGCATGTAACATCCTGATTTTTTATAAATATAATATAAAATAATAATATATTAATATAATATAATATAAATATTATAATATAAAATAATATATATATAGCCATTATAGAAAATTGGGGGTGGCGATGCCAAACCCCCAATTATTTATTAAAAAAATTAAAATAATAATAATTGGCACCAATTATTATTGGAGAGGTATTATAAATACCCCCTCCCATAAACACTTCGTGCTGCGAAGTGTGGAGACCAGAGGTACAGGGTGAGGATTTTGATAGGAGTATTTTTTATTCTTCAGAGATCAATAAGGTACACAAATTCTCTTTTAATCACAAAACTTTATTCATGAAAAATGTTTTAAATAATTTTCTCTTTCTTATGATGGTAATTTTGTGTTGATTAAAGAAAATTTTAAGATTTGAATTTTGGATAAAATTGAGTTTTGTCAATATAAGACTATAGAAATATAGAAGAGAATTTATAGTAAATTTTAATTGGTTTACTTTTATTATTTAGTGGTCATAAGATTTTATAATGAATTTTTATATATAACTAATATATAAATAATTATATATTAGAATTTTTAACCAATTAAATTTAGATTAAATAATTTATTTGAATTATTGGAGAGTTTATTGTAATTTTAAACGGTTTAGTTTCGTAGATTTTATGTTATAAAAAAAGTATATGTTATAATTTGATATTATAAAATTAGAATTTGATATGATTTTAATATATGTGGAGATGTTAATATTATTTAATAATTTGGTTTTACTCATATGAGTTAGAAAGGTGATTTAATTAATTTAGGATATTGATATTAGCAATTTTATGATACTTGAAGATAAGGTGATTAGAAAATTACTATTGTTAAAGATTTTAGTGATTAAAATAATTAAGGAAATGTTAGAAAATTTTATTTGAAGAATAGATAAATTATTTTTATTTTTCTAAAAATAATTAAGTGAGTTAATTATGAGGATTAGTTTAGTTAGAAATTATTAATAATTTTGTTAACTTATAATTATATATTTATTGTAGAGTGAATTTGGCTTGTTGAACTTGAATTCTCTCTAGTTGTCAAGAGCTCGAGGTAACCACTTTTCAATTTATCTTGTATGCTTGTTGATGTGATTATAAGCATATGTTGATATTTTTAATTACTATAAATATTTTTATATATGAATTGTACAATCATAGTATGAATTATGTTTTTAGTAAACTTTAGTTAAGTGGGCCTGAATGATTTGGAATGATTGATGATGTATATGAAATATATGAGAATAAATTATTGATAGTGGTGATGATGAGATGTTGAATGTGGTGAGGTGTGATTGGAGGAGGTTTGGTTCTTTTATACCACGTGGTATGGCCGCCACTATGTGCACAGTGGATGGCTTTGGCATTGTCAGAGCCCTTGGTACCACTATTTTCCTTTGACCGAGATAAGGGTCAGTTCAAGGAACATGTGACACCTTTCCATGTTCAACAGAAAGGGAACCCATGGTCTAATATGAGCTATGTAGCCTTTGGCCGGGCTACACCTCATTAGCAGTGAGCTTGGTGCAATTTTGTTATAAAGACTAAACTTGTTATGTGATATAGCCAATGTGTTTTGTCAGCGGTTAATGATGTTATAAGGATGGTTGATGGAGTACATATTAATTTTTTCTCTTGAAATAATAATGTTTATTTGAAAGATTATATTTTATATTTTTTATATTGCCCGCTTAACTATCTTGTAATCATTCCCTGCATACTTGTTAAAATGGAAGTGGTTACTGGGTCTATGTGACTCATCCCGTCAATTTATTTTTTTTAGGAGAAAGTCCAATCGGTGCTACCAAGGGAGAAGCATACGATGCTTGATTTTCTATCAAATTGTATGTCCCGTTTAGTTTCATGAGTATAATGTATATTACCAAACTTAATGGCATTTTAGCTAATCATGACATATGTTGAAGGTTTTGCATATTGGAATTTATACTGTAGATAGAATATTTTGATATATTGTTTATGTAATATTATTTAATGTTTGATGAAAAAACGGATTTTGAGATAATTTAAGGAAATTGTTATACTGCACACTTCACTTCTTCCCTTGTAACTTCAACCATTAAAATTATGTTATCCTCTTAAGAAATTATGGTCTCCACGTATTCCACCACCTCCGTGAACTCTCTAGAACCCACCGTTGAGAATAAGGATTTGTAAAAATCAGCAAAGTGTTCCCCAATCTCTTTCTCCTCTTCCAGCCATTCATCATTATTCCCTTTCATCGTAGTTATCTTATTCCAGCATCTTCTTCTAATTGTAGTCATATGGAATAACTTGGAGTTTCTATCTCCACATTTTAACCATTCAACCCTCGCCTTTTGTGCCCAATACACTTCTTCTTGTTCCCATAATTCCTCAATTTTTCTTTTCAAGGCAGTCACCTCCTTAGCCACTTCATTATCCCAACTAGAGCTGAGGCAATTTTGAACTCTCTTCACTAGCATGTTTATTTGTTTTTTTATTGTTTCTAAACTCTTTTTTGCTCCAAGCCATAAGTACTTCTCGTAGCTCACCTAAATTCTTAACAAAGTCTGCCAATTCTTTTAGATTACCATTATCCTTCCAATTATGTTTAATCATATCTATTAGATTGGGATGAGTCAGCCATCTTGCATCAAACCGAAACAACGGAGGAGCCTTGGTCTCATTGTGCTCATACTCTATAAATATTGAGCAGTAACCAGACCCAATGGCTTCGAGAACAAGACCCTAACCTTTTTGAAATTAGGCCCTCCAACTTGGATTGATAACAACCCTATCTAGCCTTTCTTGAATGAAATCCCCTTCCTGTCTATTATTCATCCATGTAAACCGGCATCCCTTGAACTCTAAATCCATCATATCACATCATACCATAAACCTTTTAAATCTGTCTAAATCTCTCTGAGGGCACTCCTTACCTCCCTCCTTATCAGAAGCATACATCAGCTCATTAAAATTGCCTAATATAATCCATGGAGTTGCTGGATCAGGTTTTAAATTTTCTAGCTCTTGCCACCACCTGTGCTTCAACCCTATTTCATTCGGTCCATATACCAGTGTAATGTTTCCCAAATTCTGTCCTCCAATCAACACCTCCTTTATGTGAATAATAAATATGCTAACGAAGCCAATTTTCATCTATTTCTCCTCCTTCCACCAAACAGCTAAACCCCCTGACCTTCCCACTGGATCAAAATATTCACTGAAATCAAACTTCATTTTTCTCCTAATCTTTTATATTTTCACTCTCTTCATTTTTGTTTATGAGAGGAATACAATCATCAGTTTTAGCTTCCCACATTGGAACTTTAAGTTTCGTATTGTCAAGGTAGTTCCCAAACCTTAACAGTTTCATCCTCTAAACAACTTATGGCTCCTTGGTGGCTGCTTCTAGCCAGCCACCACGACCTTCAGCCCCCTTAGCCACCCCCTTTATTTCTTATCCTCAAAAAATTCCCCATCATAGATCGCATCAGATTTTAAGACAAGCTGGAATTTTGGTTCTGGGGATAGGAACATTGTTCTTTTCATTTTCCCCCCTTAATTGCTTAGACCCTTTTGGCAATAAACCGTAATCAAACCTTAAACCACCGTCATACCTGTAATCAAACACTGTTGGACCCTCTGCTACTCTTATTCTCTTTAACTCTTCTGCTGCTTTCCTTCTTTTTCCTGCGCTTTCCAATGAATCTTGCTTGAAATCTCTTCTTCTTTTGTTTGATAGTGCTTCTGTATCCTCCTCTGCTTTTCTCTTAAGAGAGATGCCACCGAGTCCCTTTGAAATGTCCACAATCTCCATCTGGTTCAGTGGCACTATTGCCCCTTCGGACCCATCTTCAATTTCCTCTGCCAGCTCAACCCAATACTTAATTTGATTATTCATCAGTTTTTCTTTTCGGGCTGTCCATACACTACTAGGCCCATCATTTTTTTAATTATTTCATCCAGCCCATCGTCTTGCGTTTCTTCCATAACTATTTGGATATTTGATTTCTAGCCCATTTGCCCTATTACCATGTGCTGAAAAGGAACCAGAATATTACACTTTTCTATTTGAAAGCACCCCCTGCCTTATTTGACCTCTGCATTTAAAAAATTTGGCTGACTTGGACCCTTATACATGCTCCCTCCTTTCTGACACCTTGAGCTTTCACCTGCCTCCTTGGGGGCATACATTTGTCTCTCCTCCCCATGTTTGTACTGATTGTGCCTACCATCGACCGATCAAGACTCCAATACACTGATTCCTGAATGCTTGAGTGCATAAGCTTGCTTCATATCCCCTTACTACTCCATTCACAATGAATTCCACAGTTTCCTCCTCACATACTTTGCTCTTTTGGCCGAGTTTCCCACATTTGAAACAAAATCTGCTTAGCTTTTCATACCTGACATGTATCCAAACAACTTCAAGCTCATCATCTGGTTGAGGAGCAAGAAAACCAGGGATTAGTGGTCTTTCAACCTCCACCTCCACTCTAGCTCTTCCAAAGCTTCGGTTTGTAAATCGACTATCCTCTGGATCCTCCACTTCTATAACCTTTCCCACAATACTTGCCATAAGTCTAACATTTGTACCGATTCTACCTTCAGGAGGGAGGTTATGAAATTGGACCAAAAATTCACATGTGTTTATGACAATTTCATTATCGCTCAGATATGGTCTTCTCCTATGTAAGCTTAGCATGTAATTCCTAACCACCCACGAGTTCTCTTTTAATATTCTGTTTGCCTCCTCTGCTTCTTTGAAAGTAAATGTATACAGATTGAAACCTATCATTTTCACGTCGATGCTTCCACAACCTCTCCATGCCGCCTTTACAACATCCCTTAATGTTGCCAAACCCACTATTGTATTTGTGATTACTTTTCTGATCAGTTTTCGTCCTTCATCTGCTCGCGTTTCTTTCTTTCTCCACTGTAAATGAATATCCAATCGCTTTTTTCCATTTTACCACCGCTTTAAAACTCTGTTAAGGTCAGTTTTTAATAGTAACATCAGTATTTTAGACACAACACTTAGGCCGAAATCACTATTCTGACGAAGAAAGAAGGAAAAACCCTATTGCACTCTCACCGAGGAAAATTTAAAAAAAATATTTCAAGAGGCTTGATATACTAAAAATTAATTAATTAAAGATAATATGTATAAAAAGTATTTAAGAATATAACATACCACTTATCTAAATAAATAAGAATAAGAAATAAAAAAAAGGGTTCCTTCACCCCCAAAATTAGGGAATGAGGATACTTTACTCGTATACTTAGAGCTGCGGTGAGCAGGACATATGGAGCCAATTAAAACACAAGAGTACCAAACAATAATTCAGGGTGGGACCAATAATGAATTTGTCAGCGTGCTAGTAATGCCCTCGGAAACATTTTGTGGTTCAAGCTGGTGTGGTGATCTAAGCATCATATGTTCCCTAAATCTCTTTTCCCTGCCCTCTGTTCATTTATACTCCTCAAAATCATTAATCCTAGGCCTGTTTCTTTCTTCCTACGTAAACATCTTTCATGAATAGAGTAGTACCATTATACAAACTATTCGTTGGTTTGGATTAGCTTATGAAAGTTTCATAAGTGATTATAAATCGTGATTTACAGAATACGCCGTAGCTTTTACGGTTTGCGATGTAGCTTTAACGGTCTACGAGGTGCTTTTACGGTTTACAAAGTAAATATATGAAAGATATTTATCTCAATTTGTGTAAATCGGATTTATATAATAAACTCGATTCAATTAAACTTGACCAAATGAGCAATATATGTTCATTCTTTTGGGAAAAATATACAAAATTTGTTTAAAATGAAAAAAAAGAGTGCCTTCCGCGTGCTGAACTTGCAGTTTACACGTATCTTGCTTCTTTGTTTTTCACTTAGTCATGAGATGAGAGATCATGATTAGACTTAGTGTCTGTTTGGGAACATAGTGGAAAAATAGATTTTATTTTAATGTGGCTTTTGTAGAAGCCAAATGAAAAAAAAAAGTCATATTGTTAATGTGATTTGTGTTTGGATTAATAGTAAGAGAAGTGGTTTTTTTCTCTAAACCCAGTGAAAAAAAATCAGAAGCTATTTCAATGAGTTTCTAAAAAAAGTAGCTTTTTTTTTAAAAGCCCAGTAAAAATTAATGTCTTCACAAACGCGTCCGCAGATGTCAAATGGACTTTTACCCTCCAAATAAATTTTTCTCCCTCTCAAATGAGATGCCTTATACTTCCAAAAATGTATAAATGCGAGCAACTTATACGGAGCATGGCTCCAACTTTTAGGTTGGTATTAAAATATGTTTCAGGTCTATATATAGTTATGTCCTGTGCGCATCAATTAGGTGGAGATTAAATTATATTGTAAAATTATGTAAGTTCCCAAGTGTACAATTAGAGCAGTTGGTGATCAGAACTCTAGATGCAGGGACGGAGAGGAAAGAGCCCCAAACACTGGAGCGGCAGTTTGACTTTTTGTTTTTTAGGCAAATGAACATATATATTCATGGGAAAATTTCCCAACACCTCTATGTAGCATATTATTTCCCAACGGAATCCAAATTGTTTTGAAATTTCAATGCATCATTTAGGATTAAACTGAAAATAAATTTGTTGGGTAAAAAAAAATTATATTCTTACTTTACAAATAAAATATGATTATTTACAGAATATGTGTGTAAATTTATAAATCAAATATAATTATTTACAAGATAAATAAATAAAATTACTATACATTTCCTGTTATGTACAAGATAATTAGCATATTAAAAAAAATACATGTTATTTATAAGACATATGTAAAAATTTATAAGATAAATATGTGTATTTATAATATATACGGAGAAATTTACAAATCTCGGCCATGTACAACTTCAGCTAAAATACTTCATTTCAATTTAGTCCTAAGAGGCACACTGATGTTTCAAAAAATTGAGAATGATTTGCTACATAGGGCTGCAGTGCGGTGAAATTTTCTCTATGTATTCATCAATTATATATAGAGGTGATAATATCGTCTTACTTATCCGATTTGAATTAATTCGTTATGGGTTAATATCATACAGGTTCGGGCTTAAAAAGACTACATTAATATAGATTTGCATTTAACCAACCCAACTCATAATTGGTGGGTTGGCGGGATGGCCCGCCCAATTCATATTATTATTTTTTTTACATAATATACTAAAATTATTTTTTAAAAAAATATAAACCATAAAAAAAATTAAAAATTCATTACAAATTAAACGTTCATCACAAGTCCACACATGACAAAATAAACATAAATATAAAAGACATCAGTATTCAGTAGAACTTAAAAATAATCAATAATTAGTTAATATTAATGGTGTTTGAAGTTGAAGCATGATATGAAGCAATAAAATGGTCTTGGGCTTGTGATGGGTTATATATATATATATAATAGGTCAACCTGCCAACCCGGTGCTCCAACCCATTACAGTTTGGAACCATATGAGTTTAGATCTAAAAGAACCGCTCCAAAATATTTTTAATTTTATAAAATTCAAACCGCTCATTTTATCGAATTAGGCGGGCTCAGCCTACGGTGCCAAGTCATAACTCTGTCTATATATAAGAAGCTGAATCAGTATGATAGCAGCAACACAGAAACGAAGTACGCAAGAAAAGCAGCAAACATGGCTAAACAAAAGGAAAAGATCCTCCTTATACAGGAGAATAGCACTCATCCCTTAAACCGATAGCATCATTTGATTAAAAACCTTCATGACTAACAGCACCAACATTATAAACAAGATCCAGTAGGGCCAGGCAATCCTATTCATCTAGACATTAAATATTGCACACATATGCACTCAAATCCAACAGATATGACAGGGCTTACACCAAAACCTGACTCACTAGAATCGTTATATAGTTGCTCAACATACAATAATCTTTGAATCTTAATTACCTCTCCAAATACCCACATCTTGATTATTACCCGCCAGTCTCAATTGCTCCTCCCTTGATGCCGGAAACCTGCAACCAATCATAGCCCCCAAGTCTTTCTCCACTCACCGCTTCTCAGCCACCAAGGGCAGGAAATTCTCCCATGAAGACGAAGAAAATAGGGAAGAACCCTCTAGAGAGAACCAGCCTCTCAGTAGCATTATTTTGATTAAACAAACATTAAACTCCAGCCACATTCTCTTCTGCTTTGGCTTTTTACTACAGGGGACAGGCAAACTATTGCCTGCATGGCTGCTTCTAAGTTCTAACTTCTTCTTCATTATATAAGTCCATCCATCCATTCATTCACTAATTATATTCCTCTCATATGCCTTCTTACTTTTTTGTTTATTTATACTCATTATTGGCTCTCCACACTGATGTGTGTCTTCCGCTGTGCCAAACAAAGCTGTTGGGTTCAATTAAAAAATACATATACCGATAACCGATCCATCAATAGCGCGACTTGGCATTATCTCCGGCAATTAATTAAACCAGTTTCCCATCACTACGTCAAATCTTGCTCTATTTTTATTATATCCTATATGTACACACACTTTATTTTGTCCTACACAGTAGACACGAACATAATCACACACACACACACAGGCCTTGGTATTTTAAATTTTGAAGCACTTTTTTTTTTTTTTTGGAAAGAAAAAACTGAAGAAAATTTGAGGTTGCCGTGATCCCAACTACATATAATATTAATTGAGCTCAGATTCCAGAGCAAAACAGCAAATAATGCATGAATATGTCTGTCGACGAGCAAAGATTTAACGTGTGTGGATACACACACACATAGATATGCCGTAGCCCGCAATAGCACACAAAGTTCCTCTCAATGTTCCCCGCTTTCCATCAAAGGTCTATACAATTGTATCCCATACTTTAACTTTTTTCTGATATCAGTTTATGTAATTAAATTTTCACTTTTTATGGTTAAGATGGCTTCTTAATATTACTAATAGTTAATAATGATGGTGATGATGAGGCTTTAGAGATCGTAACTTTTTTGGCGTCTTCATATTTTTCTAATCGTCCTATGCGCGCGTGAGGCGTTCTAACACCAGCTACAATAATGGCCGAAAATAATTTGAGTGAGTGAAGTTCGTTGTGTGACAGGGTTCTGGTGAGACTCGACATGAATTTTCATACACAGATGTTGAATCAGTAAGAAAAAGAAAGAGAAAAACAAAACCGTTGGTGTTTTCATTTTAGCCGTGGGGGGTGGATGTCTGGGGTTGTGATTGGTGAAGGAGTTGAACTTTTAGGCAATTGAAGATTTGGTGTCATTGTTTAGTTTTGGACACTTAATAATGCAAATATTTGTTCTTTCCCATCACTAAAGCTTATGGTCAAGTTATTATCGTCTCATCATCATCACCTCACAGTGATCACATAAAAGCCGAAACACCATGGGTGGTGATCATCATCATCTTCTGCTCCCATTTGTCTTTTGCCTTTTGATTTTTTGCTACATTTTCAACCCTAAGCATCCCATGCATGTATACTCACGAAAAAGACACCACACAACTGATTGATTTAGATTGATTTTTATATCAATCAGTTGTATGAAATGAGATTAGCCAGCGCAATTTAATCAAAATATTAAAGATTTAAACGAGTCAGTGTTTGACTGTTTGTTACCATGTTTATAGGCAGAGGAGGGATAATAAAGAGAGGAGTCATGCTAGTGGCTTTTATAGATTCTTCTGTTTTCCCTGTGCACAATGCTCGGTCTCTGTAATGAGTAATAAATAAATATAATAATATTATTTACTACTTCTCGGCCTGTTCCTTCTCTTCTTGTCTCTTTCACTCCTTTTTTTTAATACACTCTCCGCCTTCATCTCTCTCTTCCACGTGCTCTACTTCTCCCATCTCTCTCTCTCTCTCGCTCCAATTCCGACGCCATTTCCTTCCCTCTTTCTCTGTTTCCCTCACTGTTACTGAAAAAGGCGTTCCAGGAGGAGGGTAGTGGGAGAAAGAAAAGCGGAAACATCTACTGTCGTCAACGAAATTTAGCTGCTTCGCCATCAAAATCGGACATTTGGAGGAATGATCCGCATGGAAGGAATCAAAGGTGGTGGCGGTGGAGCAAGAGTCGGCGCCGGTGACGACGACGTGGGTGACGGAATGCGATGCAGCGACCACCCTTACAGGAACAACCCTGGTGGGATCTGTGCCTTTTGCCTTCAAGAGAAGCTTGGCAAGCTTGTTTCATCCTCTTTCCCTGTCCCCATTCATCCCTCTTCATCATCATCTTCTCCCCCATCTTTCCGATCCGACATGCCTCCTTCGGCTTCTTCTGCCACTTCTGCTGCTCCTTCCTCTTCTTCACTCTCCTTCTCTGCTCGTCCTGTTTCTGCTATCAAAACTGGAACTTCTGATTCTCAATACCACCAGTACTGTGCCCGCCGGGCCCTCCTTCCTTTTCTTTTAGCCAAGAAGAAGAAGAAAGCCTCATCGAACACGTCGGCGTCGGCCGCGCCGCCTTCTGCCTCTGATATCATATTCAAACGAAGCAAGTCCTCTGCTACGCCAAGAAGGGGGAAGTTCTTGAATGATGCAGAGGATGATGATATAGTCATTGAAAACTTCAGCCCCAGAAAAAGAAATGGGTTTTGGTCTTTCCTTTATCTTCCTTCTAAATCATCTGCTTCCACAAAGAAATCGGATGCCAAGAGCTGCAGAGACAGTCGTAACAGCCCGCGCATTTCAACAATCACTCCGGCGATTGCAGGGTCGAGTTCTGTGAAGCAGGACAAGTTCTTGGGTTCTAATTTAGGAAGGAAGATCGACATTGGCAGGGAAGAAGAAGATAGTCCTAATAGCTTAACTACAGCCTCTGCTTCATCCTTTGAGCGCAAGGTCTCGAGATCCAGATCTGTTGGGTGTGGCAGCAGAAGCTTCTCCGGTGACTTCTTCGAGAGAATATCTACAGGGTTTGGCGACTGCACTCTCCGGAGGGTGGAATCACAACGCGAAGGTAAGTCTAAGGCCGTGGCTGCCGCCACCGCCGCCAACCACCACCACCACCAATGTATGAAGGAAAGAGTGAGGTGTGCTGGCATATTCAGTGGGCTGGTGATGACTTCGTCTTCTTCATCGTCGTCGTCTTCCTCGTACTGGGTTTCATCCTATGCGGATGATCACGTGAATAGGAAATCAGCGGCTGTGGCCATCTCCCACGGCCGAGCAAGGAGTTGGGGTTGGGCATTTGCGAGCCCCATGAGAGCTTTCAGCACCAAAACCAAAAGGGATATTATCAGAGATGCTTCTGATCATAATAAGAATGCTACGACGCCAAAACCAAACTTGTCAGATATTCCTTCATTGCTGACCGTCGGCGTTTGAAACGCTGGGGAGTCATACACAACACAATACACCAAAATGGAGGGATCTTATTTAAATAATACAAATTACTCTGCTTTTTCACTATTTTTGTTCATCATGTCCATGAGTTGTTGAGTTTCTTTGAAGTGTAATATTGACTAGTGTGGTCGCATCGCATCTTATTGTGGATATTCATTCATGTTATGGAAGCTGGGTGTGTATGGAGGGTTTAGATTTAGAGAAAGGGAAATAGAGAAGAAAAGAAAACTCCCAAATCCAATACTACATTGGTTAGTGTATGATTTTGTTATGGTTCTACCTTCCTGTGACTCTGGCTGTATGATCATTGATCAGGAAGAAGAATACGGATGACCTCACTGCTCCCTGGTCTTTTGCGAGCTTTGCCTTGCACCGTCGATTTGATTGCATGTTTCTCGTCATGACACGTGTCTCCAGGTCCGTATGATCATTATCCGGGATGTGGTGTTCAGTAATTGATCAGTGTAGAGTCAAAGGTGAATGTGAGTACTAGAGATCACATGCATACACATGCTTGTTTGGGTGTGGGCGTGACAGAAGAGAAAATGCAGAGAGAGATTGAATAGAGAACGTTGGGAGGAAGTGTAATTTTGAGTAAAGGCCAAAGAAGAGAGCATTTTGACAAGGAAAACAATGGGATTGGATAGTCAAAGAGAACATGGTTACTGGTTAGGTTTGGTTGGAGGGAAGGTGGTCCCCTGGAGGGCATTCAATGATAAGATCTTGCATTTATATTAAAACCCCATTGGATCCACCTACTGGCACTCATTTTTTTCAGACACTTTTTCCTTTGACTCATCCCTCTGCTCTGTTTTGTATATAAATCTTAGCTGTTTGTTGTCGTTTTGTTCACAACATGCATTGATCCTAGCTCTATACTCTTGTGCATTTTTCTTTTCTTCCTCAATTTTGCGCTTATGATCTCTTTGCTCTCCACAAAATATTTTTTCTATATGTCAACAAATTGTTATTCATCATTCAAGAAAGATCTAGAGTGAATCTACTAGTAAAGGACTGTTTTCTCATGAATTCAGAAAAATATTTTCCACTAATGAGTGGAGAAAAGAATTTATGACAATAAGTGGAGTGTTCTACATTTTGAAGTCATCAGCTTCTTCTATTTCAGATTATTTATCATATATTAGTTACCATTTTAGAAGTTTTGCTTTTTTTGTCAATTTTTTTTTTAATAATTTTAACGAAATATTAATTATTCCTTTTCTCTCTCTAATATTTTCACCTTCATCTATCCATGTTCAGTGCCAGCATATTACTCCTCGTTAAATGAACGAGTATTCAAAAAAACTTCAGTAAAAAAGGTATTCCCATATTTTATTCCAAAGTTTTAGTTTTCACTGAGTATTCAAAAATGTTTCAGTAAAAAAATGTATGCCGATATTTTGTTCCAGAACACTGGTCTTCAAGACGAAAACAAAAGGAGGAGGGAGAGAAGAGTGGTTAGGAAGTAGTAGGAAGAAAGGAAAGAGGAAAGCTGCAGCTGAAGACACAGACAGTTAGCGTGATAATGAATGAGTCCTCCTTTTCACAATTTCGATATCGCCAAAATCTATTTTCCATATTTTAGTACAGATATAGGGGTCTAAGTACTTGCTGGACCGAAAATTACGATACAGCCCATGAACATGCACTTGAGTTACTACTTACTAGGGTGGTCGTGTTTCCTATATAAATCTTGTGTGTACACTTTTATTAACTACTACTTATCAGGAAAGTTTTGCTGCCATTCTCCATTTAGATTAATCCAAAATTCAATAGTTTTTTTTTCATAAAAGGAGGCTTGATAAAGAAAAAGAAAGAAAAATACTTTTCAAATGTTAAGTGGTAATAGTTTTTTTTTGGTATTGTACTACTATTTCTTCAATACATTCATGGGTTTTCTTCATGAGCCACTTCTAATAGCTCTCTTAAGCAGTTTTATTCCCTTCATGAATAAAATGGATATGATCACACTCTGTTTGCTTATGTTGGGCCGATGAAGACTATTTGACAGGCCCTTGTCCGCAAATTTCTTCATGTGTTCAAAGCCCAAAAAATTTATAAATTCATCACCTTAAGAAAAAAATGTCATTTAAGAAAGAGGGAATTGTCCCTCAGTTTAATAGCTTGATTGTTTTGGTTTCTGTTTATGCATAAATTCAGATTTATGTAAATTGAGATAAAATTTTTCTACATATTTACCTCGTAGACCGTAAAAACTACCCCGTAAACTATAAAAACTATCTCATATACCGTAAATCACGATTGAAAAATATGATTAAAAGTTTCAATCGTTATTTCAAACATACCTTCAAACAAATTTTGTATCCAAACGGAGCGGAAGGGCTAGTGATCCCCAAAATATGCCCACATCTTGTGGGCGAACACAACTTTTGTAGCTTCAAAAATATTTATGATAATGCAGAGTTATATTTTACAACAACTTGTCAATTTTCTTAAAGAACGCTTTGAGAATGAACATTTGATGGTGGATGTGACGAATAATTTACAAATTGCGGCAGTCTATGTGGATCTTATGTATAAAGAATCTATGAGGTCTTCCCCACATGGGAATTTTCCCCATGTTTTCTAATATTAGTCTTCCAATGTTCTATTATGTCTGCATGTATGAATTCTGTATTTACTTGTTCGGCGAGGAGTTATGATATTGTTGCATTGTCAAATTTTAAATACAGGAACGGCATCTTATCATGTAACGTAGACACGCACGGAAATTAAATTTGAATCTGACTAAAGCCGAAACACAGAAAAAGAATAAAATCTCATAATTACTGAGATGAAAAAAGGTGGTCGGTATAATGAAAAATTAATTATTATTAATGATGATAAAATACTATAGAAAGTGTGCATCCTGAATGCAAGAATAACAAAAAAAAAATTGAAAACATCCTAAAATGCACTACGCAACAACTCTCAACTACAAAATAATAGTATCTGATATTCAGGAAACCAAACTCTAGAACTCTTTTATGTGGAAAAGTGGTATGTTGGTCGTGTGTATAGTGTCAAGTGAAAATTATGCCGACACAGAAACAAGCATCATATAAAAAAGAAGAGATGGATCATTCGAAGTCAGAAAGAATAGGGCCTAAGTGGAGTGGGTGGGTGATCTGACTTTATGATTCAAGAGCATGAGCCGGAGTTCGGCCGGGTCGATCTCGGGGGAGTGATTCATGGGCCTGTAATAACCAGTGACAGGATCTGGAACCCAAGCAGAGGATGCCTCAGAATAGGCCTGTTTGGTCGCTGTCGCCGATGTGTCTTCCAGCTTCCCCACTCTACTGCCGCCACCGCTGCTCAGAGGGACGTGCGATACAGAAACCGCATAGCCTTGCCGTTGAAGAGCCGGAAAAAGAACGTCAGAAACAAGCGATAGAACACGCTTCTGTTGAGAGAGAGAGCGAGCCATGGCGGTGGCAACGGCGGTAGTGTCACTGTAGGCTACAGTCTCCACCACCCTTGCCTCTCGTCTCTCTCTCTCTCGCTGGTGAGTACAAAGTAGGGTTTACATTTTCTGTGGTTATTTATACACTATGTCAGGCGGCGGATGCGTCCGGACATTTTAATTGAGGGCCCAACCTATCTTTGTTAACAAACATCTTCCACCGATTATGATAACGCATTTTTACTTTAATTTAATTTGATTTAATTTAATTAAATATGTATACTAATACATTTCTACGTTATTTGAATAGTGGATGACATTGAGAATACCCACCTAAATGAAGGTGCTTTTTTACAAGGACTTGTGAATTGCAAACAGAAAGAGACGCGCGAGCGCGCGCGTGTGTTTTTTTTGGGAGCAAACAGAAAGAGTTACGTTGGAGGATCAAATTTGGGAGACATTGGGATTTGCCCGCCGTCCAGAAAAATGTTGTAAATAATATTTAATACCGCTCCCAAATCAAATAACCTTATATAGTGTTTGTTTGGTACAACGATCTTGAATCGGGCTTATTATATAAGTCCGATTAATATAAATTAAGATAAATCTCCTTCACATATTTATTTCGTAGACCATGAAAGCACCTCGTAGACCATAAAAGCACCTCGTAGACTGTAAAAGCTACCTCGTAGACTGTAAAAGTTACTTCGTATTCCGTGAATTACAATTCATAAGCACTTATGAAATTTTCAACCGCTATTCCAAATAAGCTCATATAAATATCACATCCCACAGGAACAGGATCAACCTGTCTCCCATTTCTAAATTGCTTTACTCATACCATATTTTATATTTGTTTGGAATAACGATTAAAGTTTTTAAAAGTAATTTTTCAATCATGATTTACAGGATATAATATGTGAGATAAGTGTTATTTCAATTTATATATATAAACATTTTTGAGATTACCAATCACAACCCCAAACATGACATCTATCAATACGGGTGTGTTTGGTATCAATTTTCGAGGCAATTTTCATCACCACTATCCCATTCAAGCTCACATTTCTGCTATTATCATCAATTTATTTTTTCCCAATGATGGTTGGACAATGGGCCATGTCTGCTTATGTTGAGGTCGGTGAAGCCTACCTGACCGGCCCATGGTCCTCAAATTTTCTCGTGTTTTCCGTCTCTTAGGGTCTTAAATAGCTCGACCAGTACAAAATCAGAATAAATAATACTAAGAGTATAATTTAAAGGCCAGCAATTTTATACACCATTTATCACCTTAAGAAAACAGTGATCTAAAAAAGTGTGAAATATCAATCATTTAAAGAAATTTTTTAACTTAAAAAATTTGTACCACGATATAAACTGAGTTATACTTCATAACAACTTGTTAGTTTTCAAATTTTCTATCATGTCCAGATACTGAGCAGCCAATTGACAATGTGGATAGAATCGTATCTTAACGTAAACAAAGGAGATGAAGAATCTTATATTAACAATATAAGAGCAACATACTTATACAATTTATAACTCACTTAGGTTATTTGTAATCTACCATCACTTGAGGGATATAACCAAGCCCACTAGGGGACTAAGATGAACTTTCTTTCTAAGGAGAGATTTAAATTGACCTCTTTCTAAATATAGTGAGGATCTGACTATTCTACACATTTAACACATTAACCATGATTATTTATATAGACTATAGTCTCAACTAACAACTAACTAACTACTCACCTTATATTTCTAACACTCCTCCTTAAGTTGAACACCACTTATCTCAAAAGTGCTCAACTTGAACAACACAAATTGGAGGGTAAAAGGCAATTTGAACCAAGTCATTTTCAATCTACAACATAATACAAAGATGTCCTTGCGAGTGTTTGGTTGTGCGATAAGCAAGCCCAATCGCGCGATTGGCTGCTTTTAATCTAATTGCAGGTTTTGTGTTTTTACTGTCTAGCTTTTGGTCCAATCACATGATGGAATATAAGCTCCAATTTGGAGCTTTTGACATTAGCTATAAGCCCATTTTACTGTTATCTGTGCATTTATTACCCTTTAAATTTTTTCACCAACCCTCTTCTCTGTTTTCTCCTTATGCCTATCTTCTTTTTTCCTCCAACCTCCAGCTTGCGGCGGCAGCTAACCCCACCTAGCTATGGCCCTGGCATGGTCTTGAGCTACATCTTTTGGCTTAGCGTCTGGTGTGGGTCGTTTTTTCTTCTCCGTCTCTGTTAGAGTGGGAGTCGTGGTTGAAGTTCGGTAGCTTCTGTCAAAGTTCAACGGTGTGTTTGCCTCTGATTTTGGACGGGCTTGACCATTGGGTGGCAGATCTACTCGCAGTGCTTTGTTTCAGCTAGCCTGACGTTAAAGTCTCCATCTCCAGTTGCAGCTCTTATGCTGGTCGATCTACTCAAAGTCGCCGTGATCTATTTTCCTGGTAAGGTTTCTTCATTAACCAAGCTGTCTCCCTGTACCTAAAGTTTTGTAGGTGTCGATGGTCAGCCATAAAGGGTAAATGTGTTCCCTTTCATCGTTGTTCCGCTTCTGTTAACCTCTCCCTGTTGCCATATTTTTTTGTCGTTTAGCCTGGTATGAATAGAGCTGGTAAACGGGCCAGCCCGAGCTCGACGGGCTGGCCCGTACGGGCTAACAGGCTGGAAAAATGCCAACTCGAGCCCGTTTAGGCGGGCTAGCGTCTTCTTCTTCCTCTTCTTCTTTTTTATTTTAAATTTACTTATTTTTTATTTATTTTCACTCCCTTTCTCTTTCATCCACTCACATCACACTTATTTTCTTTTGTGCATTTGTGTTAGGAAACCAATTTCATTCTTACTTCCTTTTTTTTCATCTACTCACATTACAAAAACATATAAACACATCTTTTTAAAATTTAATAATAATAAAAGAAATAAATATAAAATAAAATAAAAGTGTCAAATAAAAAGAATGAGAAAGTAGTTAAACACAACATCACTGAGGACTGAAAACATTGAGATCTGACTATCTAATAAGCAGAAGATTTTTTTAATTATTAAATGGACCAGCCCGTTTAACCCGAAAAACAAACGAGCTAAGATTTCTCAGCCCAAGGCCGTTTATTTTAACGGGCTAACGGGCCCAAATTACTACCTCTAGGTATGAACGATGCATTTGCTGCACAAAGGTTAACATTAAATGGGATTAAGAACAAAGGTTGACATTTTTGGAACTTGAATCCCTTGTTGTGTGTTTGGGATTTGGTTGTGTGCATTTAGTGGTCGACCAAATGCATTTAGTGGTTGGATTGCTCTGTTTTGCTTGCTAGTGTGCTAAAGGCTATGGTACATATATCAAAAAATAATAGTGTTGTATTATATAAGTAGGGTCTACGCCACTTCCATGACCTATATATTTATGTGGATTGCATTTAGATTTTCTGTCGATTTTTTCTATAATTTTTTTTAATACAAGGGTCCAGCTGATTAATATTCATTAGATCCATTAAGAATTTTCCTATGCTGTTAATGATATATAGTACCTGTGATTTGTGAATTACGGTTGAATTCGCATTTTCTTACTTCTAAACTTGCATTAAACCTTGTGAAGTATGGTGTAACCTCTATGTCATTAATTTTTGCACAATTACACTATTAATGCTAGTTTTTAACAAATCTATGAATATTTCAAGGGCAAACATGCATTTTTTGTTATATGTTGGACTGTGAGCTGTGATGGCCATATGTGTATTTTGGATTTTTGTTATGTCTGGTATGTGTCATATGTGACCTTTCTCGTATAGAAATATGGGCGCAAAAACTGTATAGGATTTAGAGTCAGCAGAGATATTTATCAATGCATGTATCGAACAAATATACAAAAAAGAACGCAGTGGACTGACATTTATAAAAATGGGATAGACGAATATTATTTACACATTCAATGAAAAGACTGGGAAACAATACGAGAAAAAACAATTAAAGAATAGATTAGATATATTAAGGAAAGATCTGAAGATTTGGGATTCCTTAATCAAAGAGACCGGTGTGGGCCGAGATCCTATTACAAATAATGTCGTTGCATCGCCCTAATGGCAGCAGCAGAAAATACGAGCAAAAAACTTTTAGTATAATTTACAAGTTTCATTAGTTCATTTTTCTGTGTGCCTACTTGATAGTGGGTATGTAATTCATTTAAATATTCAGTTTGATTCATTTTACTTGTATGCATGCAAGAGAATTATGGATATAAGAAGTTTAGGCACTTATGCCTAAAGCATGAAAGGGAGTTAAAAATAATATTCAAGGATGTCATGGCGACCGGAGAGCATATTTTCTCACCCTCTTTCACACAATCTCAGACAAATGAGGAAGATAAGGACGATGTATACAGACCCACGATGGATGAAGAAGAAGGCTATGGGGACAACGAGGATGAGCTTTTTGGTGCTAACCCTACATTTAGTACAGGAGCCACAGATGAAATGGCAAGCGTTGGATTAACAACATTAACACCATCAAAGACTGGTCCCAATGCTTTGGACGCCAATATAAAAGGAAGAGAGGTGAAGGGTCTAGTAAGAGCAAAAGGCAGAAAGTTTCGGCTATAAAGCAAATACCTGATGTTGTCAGTGTTATTGCTAATGTATCTCTGGATAGAGCAGCAGCCTTAACTAGAAATAAAGAAAGTACCATCCCAGAGTTTATGAGATATATGTTGTCCCTTGAGGAAGTGAAGCGTAACAAAGAGTTTAGAGTTCGGTATATGTAGGCTCTAGAGGCCAAGGCACGTTGGGAAATGTTTGTGTCATTAAAAGGAGACCCTAAGTACTTGATGACATGGTTGCGTTTTTCCATTTTAGTTTAATTGACTTGTCGTTTAGAACAATTTTTCATATAGTATTCATATCATATGTTATGTTTCTTAATCATCTTGCCCATATCACAATTTCACCACAATCACAGGTAAATCAATGGCAAATCGTAACAACAACAACATGTTGCAGGGGATGGAGAAAGATGAAGATTGTGACGAAGCTTCAATTATTGAGGCCGGGTTAGATGAATATGAATAATTATACGCATTGCTTTGTCAATATTTGGTGCCATATATGTGCAAAGAACCGCGTAGAACGAGTAAGCAAACATGTCACTATTGGGTGCAAGAAATGTTGACAAGTGATGGTTCAGGATGTCATGAGATATTTAGAATGGAAAAACATGTATTCTACAGCTTATGTAATAAGTTGGGTAAGCATGGGTTAAGAAATTCTAAGAATATATGTGTTGAAGAACTGATTGCGATGTTCTTGCTCACTATCAGATACAGAGTAGGATATAGGCTAGTACAATAAATATTTCAACATTCAGGTGAAATTGTAAGTAGGCTTCTACACACAGTTTTGGAGGCATGCCTTAATCTTGCAACCGAAAATATCAGGCCATACAATGCTGAATTCCGTCGATGTCATCCAAAAATAAGAAACATATAATCAATATTTCCCATATTTTGAGGATGTCATTGGAGCTATTTATGGTACTCACATCAGGTATGTGATAAGTGAACCGAGCCGAGATAAATTTATCAGGAGAAAGGGATATCCCACACAGAATGTTATGGTTGTTTGTGATTGGGATATGTATTTCAAGTTCGTGTTAGCGGGATAGGAAGGTTCATCACATGATGCTTGTGTGTTTCATTCTGTTATCTCAAATCTAGCCATTAATTTCCCCCATCTACCCCAAGGTATATTTTCGTATACGTCAATTACATTTCTTTATCTTCATTTCACTTTTCAAATAATCTCACATTTACAATAATTTTAACACTTGTTGGGGCAAATATTATTTGGTTGATAATGACTACCCAACACCAGTTGGGTATCTTGGTCCATACAAATGTAAACGTTACCACCTCCCAGAATTCAAGAATCGAGGGGGGGTTTCAGAATCATAATAAGGCCTTTAATTTTTATCGTTCAAGCTTGAGATGCACAATAGAAATGATTTTTGGAGTGTGGAAAAATAGGTTCAAAATATTACAAAAAATGAGCAAGTACAGCTTTGGCACACAAGTCCGCATTGTCTTTGTAACAATGGCTATACATAATTTCATTAGAAAATTTTTTCAAACTGATGTAGACTTTATGCAAGTAGAAAATGAGAATATAGTTGATGTAAATAATAGTCAAGATCAAGAGCCATCGTCGACAAATTATGCTCGATTATTTTTAACCGAAATGAATCATGTTCGTGACACCATCATGGACCAAATTGTACGTGACATTTGATCTGATTAGTTCTATTATATTTTCATTTATCAAAAAATTTAAATTTATATCATTTCTAATTTATACACATTTTTATTGTTATTTTATTATGTATTTTATCATTGCCAAATTTTCCAATTTAATATTTTTCATTTTTCATAATTTTGCAATTTTTTTTCTCTTAAATATCACAAAAGCCACTTATGTAAAAGTCAAACCAAACAACTTTTTACTTTCATAGAAGCACTTATCCAATCACCAATCCGAACTTGAATATGATGAAAAAACTGAACAGAGAATGCGAAAACATTGTTGCTTATTCATAACTACTACTATGTTGCTATGCTCTTGAAGCTGGACTATTGTGAAGAGTTTGATCATCAAATTTTTAATATGCTATGCTCTTGGCGCTTTGTTTCAGAGGCAAACATTGAACAAGCAAGTTAAGCTGCTGCTATGTATTTTTGTGAATGAAAAAATCCACAAAATAACCACCAGTAGCACTAGTATTAATTCATGTCAAGCATTACCGTCAGAGAACTTCTTGATAATGATAGGTATAAGGATGCCTGAATATGAATCACCAGAGACTTGCAGAGGATTTTTTTAAGGAACCAGAGAAAAGGAAAAAGTCACCATCAATGTTGCAGCAGTATACATGACTCTTCTCCTGATTCTCTTATTTTTTTTATTATTACATCACGATGAAGTACCATAGCCCATCAACTTCATACCAAATCTGTATCAACCAAGGAATCAAATAAGAAAAGGTAGAACGTGCATGACCACGAAGTGAGAAGCAATTCCCACGAGACATAGTTTCTTCCAGGCATTTCCTCGAACAGTTGAAGGGCAACTGGGCATCAATAGCCCTCTCACCCTAGAACGAGCCTCCATGGCCTTTAGTATAGTACATATTCACAAACCCCATACACTCTCACTTCTCTTTAATGTGAAATGGCCCCTACTTTGTGTACTTGCAGCCTCGTTCTCATGCATGGCAATGAAGTCCTCAATTGAGAAGGAACTTTAATGTCGACATCATTAATTGATAATCTGGACCTTTGAACCTCCTTTAGTCACGGTTGCAGATTGACGAAGACAAGGTTAATAATAATGAAAGAATAATGATCGCAAAAATTACCAAAATGACGATTGTTGAAAATCCCAAAATGATTCACCATTGCATAACCCGCCGGAGTAAAATGGTCATCGGAGTCTCTTCTACAGGTGTTTGCATTCCAAGAAAAATAAACCATTATTGGAAAGATTAAAACGGAAGGACGATGACAAAGACTGCATCCACTCAGATCTTCCAGAACAATATGAATCAATGGTTTCTTTACAACGGAATCGCAGTGGAAGATTAAGAAACCCTATGAAACAATTTGAAACATAGAACCTTGTAGTGGAAAGACTGGGTAACAACAACGCTCAACTTTCTTTGGCCATTCCAACAGTTATGGATTAAAAGCAAAGTAGTAGAAGCGAGATGACAGGTGTCATAGAGGCGACAATCCTTGACGGTGACAATGATGATGGTGCTCCGTCCTTGGGCTGAAGAATCCGACGATAGCGACTTGAAAGTGACAACGCACTACCAAGATTTATCGTTGGCTTTTAACACAGGTTACAACAAATAAATGATACAGCATTCAATCGATACTGATCTTGACGGCAACGTAAATGCAATATTGGATCTCGCCTGAGGCGAAAGACCGATCGTGTGATCTTGCTATGAAGAGAACCACCGGAATCTTGCTATGAAAGGCACGATCTATCTGTTCGGGTCTGGAATCTAAGAAAACGGATCTTGGGTGCACCATCAAGATCAGATCTGACTTGCCCAATCTTGGCATAAAAATAATAACCATGAGAAACACGTGGAAGATGGTGATGAAGTATTGTAGTAATATTATAAGAGTAACATGCTTATATAAATTATAATCTATTTGAGTTATTTTTAATCTACCCTTACTTGAGAAGGAGATAACCAATCTGATTTGAGATTAAGACGAACGTTCTTTCTAGAGAAAAACTTAAATTAACCTCTCTCTAAATATGATGAGAATCTAATTATCCTATATACCTAACATACTAACAATGACTCTTTATATAGATTAGGATTTCAATCAACTAATTAATCACCTTTTTTATATATATATATATATTGACTTGGAATCGCCTTATATTTCAAACACTTCATTATAACAAAACCCGTAAATCACTTTAGTTACCAGATACACATCCAGCATGAGTTCTGTATTTATTTGTTTGGTGAGGAGTTATACTCTGAACTTTTGTTAGGTTGAAAAGTCGTTGTATTTTTTTGAATAAAATGGCAAGCATTACGCTTGAAAATTACATCTCAACAAATATCTGTGTCAAGGTGGGGTGAAACCCCCAGTTCAGCATCTCTTAAATTTTGATTCATCTGGACTCAGCACCATATTGGTGATTCATTTAATATGGTAAAATCTGACTGAGCTTCATGGGCAGTACGACCAAGAAAGTCAGCGCTCCTTAAGGCTTCACGCTTCACATGTATTATCTCTAAATCCCAATCTGAGGAGATAAGTGACCTGACATCACCTATTTTATCTCTGAGCGGATGTTCATGACCACAATCGGTTAGTAAGAGCTGTATAGCCTCAATAGAGTCAGAGAACAATTTTATTTTTGAAAGATTCAACATTTTACACATTTCCAACCCTGTGCCAATAGCTATGACCTCTACTGCAGTGGAAGGTACATATCCAATTCTTTGTTGGAAACCCGCCACCCAATGACCTCTTTCATCACGAATCAGTCCTCCAGTTATAGCATGGTGCTGGTTAGACACTGATCCGTCCACATCCACTCTAACATAGCTTGCTAGCGGTTTGGTCCATCTACTGTTTGTTCTGCTTTGAATCTGAAATATGTGATGCTTATATTTATCATTATCCACCTTCTCCATGAGTTGATATATACTGCGGTTCACTAAGGCTTGAGGAGAGTCGCTGACACCATCAAACGCCTTTCTACACCTGTTATTCCACAGTATCCAGCACACTAGCCTTTCTACACCTCTTTCATCACCATCAAAAGTCGTTGTATTGATCATGTGTAGAGTAAATTAAAAAGTAGGAACTAGCAAACACGGTGTCTGTGACGCTTTGAAAATGACTATTTTTTGGGGAAGCACTAAAACAATGCTCAGCTCCATCCCAGTCAACCCTCCTCTTCTCCCAACGGACTCGCCTTCTCTCTATTCTCTCGCCCACAAACTTTTCTCTTCTACCTCACGCCATATAATCGTCCCATCAATTCATACCATCCATTAATATATATTCTCTGCTCAAAACAAAAGCACATTTGCTTTAAATTTCACGATATGGCTCTCTATGTATTGTCTTCCTCAATCCAAATGTTGATCCAACCAGCAGCCAACACGGTGATCGAGCTTATTCTCTTATCTTCCCTGCACCTAACGATGGTATTGGCTTTTGCAATACTGGTAGTTTTACACCTTGTGTACAGAAGAAAAGTCAACATTTATCTGGTAGACTATTCCTGTTATTGTCCGTGAGTTCTTATAGGCTGACCATGTCCATGTTCAAAGAGAGTATGGTTTTTTTTTTTTTTTTTACCAGAAAGAGAGTATGGTTTATGACAATATAAAAAAATGAAAGAAGTAGGTGTGGTAGTTAGTGTCTTCAATGTGTGCAGGCATGGAAGGATACTATCCAGTCTTACCACACGTACTTGATACTTTCAGCATCAACTGTGTACCAACAAGGCAACAACTCCATATTTTTTTTGATAACATAACTTAAGAAGATATATAAGAATTAAAAGAATATGGGTGGGAACTGGGAAGATATTCTAGACAGTGGAATGACTGGAAACGCTGTACTCCTTACCTATCTTAATGGTAACTTTTCCAATCCCCAGGTTCAGAGGAACGAGTAGAAGCTAATATCTGAACACAAAATTGTCCCCAGCACTTTTACAACAGTTGTATTTTCTTCCTTTTATTTTCGTTGCGTTGAGATATATTGCTCGCGCATATTGTTCAAATGAATGCTGCTGAAAATGTTACTGAATATGCAAGCTTTCTTATCCCACTGTCGCTTCATTAATGCAAATAATATATAATATTTGTTAAACACCTAACAGCCGCTGGAAAATTTGGATTTTTACTCCCCCAAAACAAAAACAAAAAAGTGAGTTGCGATTGTTCATTATTATTGTTTGTCTTGTTTTATTAACAGGCCAGGAGGCTTTGCTGTTTATGACATTTTTGTAGGACACATCCACACATCCTTTTATCAAAAAGTGATAATAAAATAAAATGAAGACAAAAAAAAGCTAGAATAGTAAGAATTCATGACATTTTTTCAACCTAAATTAGCTCGTAACGATAAAATCAGGAAAACTTGTAGAGATCAACTTTCCTTTCTCACATGGTACATACCCATATCCATATGTAAGGGCTTACAGCCTTGTACTCTGTTTCATATTTAGAACCAATGTGTCAAAACCGAGATAGAGCAGTAATAAGCAGGAATGAATTGGATGGGCTAGTCGACGATATTGAGGTGTGGATCAGCCCAAACTGTTGCTCCCATTGTTCAGCCCTCGTTTTGTGCTGTGTGGCAGTTTCAGTCCACTTTCCACACCTCCATGTGAAATTCAAGTTGAATCCTCCTTCCTTCCTTGCTTTCTCCCATTGTTCGAATCTCGTTTTTCCCCATAATATTCATGTTCACATCCCCAAAGCAGTTGCCAGGCAACTTCATCTTCTCCCAGGTTGGGGCTCTCTATAAGATCTGAGCTCTACATCAAGAAACGCACCTATTTCAACGCCATATAACACCAACACCACCAAACAACACTCGCGTGGCGGAGTATCGCCACGTTCCACCTTTATCAGAAGCCTCCGGCCCAAAATGATCGAAGAAAGGCAAGGTGGTGCGCCACATGGCATCCTTCTGGCACTAGTGGTGGCCGTCGTTGTCATTGTCCCTTTCCTTCTCGGCGATCAAGGCGAGGCCATCACTGAGGCCATCTCCGAGCTCCTCAGCCCCCTCGGCCTCCTCCTGCTCCCCATTGTCCTCCTCCTCACCATTCAGTTCCTCTCCTCCGATCGCGGCTCTTTCGTCTCCTCCCTTTTCTCCACCGGAGAGCCCGATTCCATCCACCGGGTCAGCGGATCACCCGTCGGCGTCGCACTCTTCCTCCTTCTCATTCTTTTCCTTCTCTACAACCGCGTTTCGATCTTCGGCGGCGACGATGATTCCGGCGACTGAAGATCGCACACGGATCTGTGTTGCCGGGTCCCACAGAGTCTGAACTCTGTACTTTGGTTTATTTATTTATTTTTGAAGTTACTCGTACACGGTATTGTATTATTGCATGTGCTACGCATTTTTGTTTTGTCGGCATGTAGGGATGACTTCATTGTGTAATTTATTTACGAGCGCATTGATGGCCCACTGTAAACATAAAGGGTAGTTACGAGGCTACTGCGGTAACTATGAGCGGAGAAGCGGGTATTGCATTGTAATAATACTTATATTTGTCGGGTGGGCATTCAATCTCAAATCTCCATAATTAAATGGCACACCCGAACAGGGGAAGTGCCCGTTTTGTTTTTTGGTCGAAAGGGAAGTACTAGAACACTCATTTTATGTTTTAAAGCCAAAAATCACTCTTGTATATTTATCCTGTACAACTCTAAATTAGTTGAAATAAGTTGGATCGAAACAAGCCCCAAGGGACTAGTCAGAAAGATAGCGTGGCGGCGCAGTAGAGGAAGAGCACGGTGGTGACTTGGTGACCCAACAATTGACTTGCAAACGGGGTTGGCAGGACTTACGAGTTACGACATTTATATGTCTGTGCATATATATTAATATATATATAAAGAGGTTAGAGAGAGAGAGAGAGAGAGATGAAGGGCGTCACATGGGAGAGAGATGCCATGCCCAGCCCAAGACACGAGCAAGCGACCCTGCTTAGATCCACAAACCATGCTCTGCTTCCTCCATCCACTTCTTCACTCCTCAACTCACTCTCTCTCTAAATTACTAATTTGCATTTGTTATTTTTATTCAAACTAAAAAATAAAAAATTATACCAGAGATAGAATATAAATGATCTGAATCAAGATAGATTAATCTCAAATCATATTGTTACACGGTGATTGTATTGTTGTATGTACCACGCAAGAACGCATTTTTGTTTTGTTGGCAGGTATGGATGATTTCATTTTAGTACTCCCTCTATTTATTTTAACTAATTCATCATAAATAAGAAATTACGGGTAACTCATTAAATATTTTATAATTTAATTTTTTTTATTTTTATCCTTATTAAAAAAATGTGTTTGAAAATTTAATGAGTAAGTAAAATGGAAATAAATATTAATTATATGGATAAAATTAAAAAATAAGCATATAAATGATATATATTTTAGACTAAACTATTCTTCTAAAAAATACCCTATATTGTTGACAAAAGAGAGTGTAATTTATGAGCATATCCAAGGCCAACTGTGTAAAAGAAACCTAGTTACGAGGCTATTGCGTTAATTATGAGCGGAGAAGCATGAATATGTTGGAGTTATAGCATTGAACGTGGGTATGTGAAATAGAATAAAGTTCACATTGTTTTAGAGGTGAGAATACAAGTGTATATATTATTTTTTTGATTTTAAATATAAGATATAGTAGGGTTTTTTTAGAGATTAAGGAAGTTAAATAAATAATTTAATTATATCTTATATTGTGTATTATTAAATTATATTAGTTTATAAGTTAAGTAAAATAGTTTGGAGAAAAAACGATAAATATAAATATTTTAAGCTAATTTAATTATCCTTCTTAATATCTCTAAAAAAATCAATTCCATATTATATTTATGATCAAAGATAATACAACTTGTGTGTTTATGCTAGTAAATTTTTTTTTTGGGGGGGGGGGGGAGTGGGTTTACACTTATAACAACAAGCCATCAAGAGGCAACACTTTTTATCACCATACTTTTTAGATGAAAATGGCTGACCGGATAAACCGAGATTTTGAAGGATTCCAATTTGATACCTTGATGTACAATGGTCTTGTAATATCACTTTCATATCCTTTTTCCCTTAATTTATTTCATTAGCAAAAAGTACAAGTATTGGGTCTGTTTGATTCAAAGAATTGATGAGAATGAAAAGGAAAAGAGTGGAGAGGAAGGAAGAATATTTTGCCTCCGACGTGTTTGGTTCGTACTATAAAAGAAAATGGATTGATGAGAAAATTTTTGTTTGGTTGAAAGAAAATGATGTAGGAAAATGAGACAAATGACCACTTTGCCCCTATATTAAATCATTAAAATAACAATGGTTATAATGAAGTTAGACAGAATAAGATGAGCATAAATAGGTTGATTATACTCAAGGGGTAACCACTGGGTGAAGGTCTTTGTTCACATTACACGTTGATCGCATTATGCATATAGGCAGCCTATGTTTAAGATATTTCAAATTTAATTTCGAACGGTAATCAAGAAGAGCATGAACGACATTGTTTAGACGAGTAAGAGAGTATGTTGTTGTGGTAGTAGCTTATGTTCACGGGCTAACCACTAGGCCAATGGCTACATACACATGACACATTGACCACATTATACCTTTAGGCAAAGTACGATTAAGACATTTGAAAGTATGGAAAAAGTGCTTTGTTTGCCCTTGTTTTGTATGGCCGGAACAAAATAATTTTCTAAACACTCCTCCACAACACAAATAAGTTGCAACATAAAACATTTTTATTTTCTATAAATCAAATCATATATTGGGGAACAAAAATAACCAAAATAAGTGGACAAACTTTCCAAAATACCATGGGGATCCAAACTTTATGCCATGTTTATATGCTATGAATTAGCTTCCTTGGGAAATGACCTACTCATTTAGTTCCACGGGAAACTAAGGACTTTGGGTGCATCAAATAAAACAGGAAAAAAAAAACACAAGCGACATCGACAGAGAAGACGGAACCCACCTATTCGTCGTTGGGAAATGTTCGAAAGCCACATTGTCGCCAAAAAATTGCTACTCATCACTGGAGTAGACTCCTCTTTGCCTCTGTTCTTCAACTCCCTCATTTTTTCGAAGCTCCCACACTCTGTCACCTCCAAAAACCCTTATCTTTATATACTCTCACCGTCACATCAGGGGCATAACAAACTTTCACCAAATGTCCTGGGTGCCAGAAAATGAGTTCCCACCATTTTTTGTGAGAACCCATTTTCATTTAAACAAGTAAAAATGAGGTGGGTGGGAAAATAATTTCGGGCAAGTTCTTTGAATCAAATGGCCTCCGCCAAAAGGAAAATGGTCATTTTCCTTCTCTTCATTTACATCGAACCAAATGGGTCATCAGATTATGTTTTCCATGAAGAATGAAACTGTGAGAGAGACAATGGTGATTCCCCCATAGCATAAGGATTTCTTGAGATCATCTAGCAACAAAAATCATGCCTTTTAAAAAGTAGAAATTCTCATAATCAGTTAGAAAACATTAAAAATAGCAAAATCACTTAAATTGCATAAGCTATAAGTAAAAAACAAATAGAATAAGTACTTGTTTGTAATGGCGATTGAAGCCTTCAAAAACAGCTTTTCAATCATAATTTATATTTATAGTATACGAGATAAGTATGTGAGATGAATTTTATTTCAATTAACATGAATAAGCATTTTTTGGGAGGTCCCAAACATGATCCCAATCACGCATTAAGATTAATACATAGTTTTGAGCCAATACTTGCTAGTATTCATATCATGTCAGAAGCGTCACTGCATTACCTGAAGCTCCCAAGCCTTTTGTCAGTTCTTTCTTCTTTTCTTTATCTAATCTTTCATCATTTTCAATCATTTGTTTTACATTTTCCTCAGGTGTATCTCGATCATCATCCCGTGCAGCCTCTCCAATATAGGAATTATCATGAACAAGTGTTCCATCAGCTTTTTCAATGAACTTTTTCATTTTAAGGCCTTTGGGTGTTGTCTTCCTCCACATACCCTTCTTAAATATGCAATCTCAAGTATTAATAAATCAGCCAGGATAAAAGAACATAACATACTGCAAAGTTGAGCATCTGAAATGGCTTCAGATTTTGAGCTTCTGAGAGGGCTAACAAGGATGAACTTTGATAGCTACCTGGTAGTAGGAAAACATGAGCAACAAGAATGTCCTAATAGGCAACATTATGCGAGGGATACTCCCTCCATCTTATTCATAAGAGTTACGTAACTAAATTACGTCTTTTAAAAAAATAGTTAAAATTAATTAAAAATAATAAGTGTTTCTGAATCAACATTATTTTAAATATGTTCTCATTTATGAGGGGTAAGAGGAAGAAATAAAATAAGTATAGGTGTGATTAATATTTTAATTAATGTAATATATATAATTAATAAAGGGAATAAAGATAAAAAAACTCATTAAATATTTAGACAACTCTTATCGAACTCTTATAAAAAAAGTCAGGGTAATTTAAATTTTGAGCTCTTATAAAAAAGAATTGGAGGGAGTATAATTTCAATGGGTAGAACTAGAAAAGTTTATAAGTTCCGGTCCATAATATAGAGAGTTTATAGAAGAATAGTTTCATCCAAAATGTAAGTCTCTTGTTAGATAGTTAATGCTAATTTTCTAATTTTGACCCAATAGTTAATGCTCATTTTCAATTTTACTTACTCATTAAATTTTCAAACATATTTTTCAATAAAAAATAAAAAAAATATTTAATTTAGGATATATTTAATAAATTAACTATATTTTTTATTTTTTGTAAATTAATTAAAATACCTGTTTCATAGATAGGAGGAAGTAACATACCGTATGGTTTATTACAAAAGTTACCCCGTCTTGGTAAGCCCAAGCCCAAGGCCGCATGTTCCATATAGGGTCTAACATAAGGAAGTTATGGTGTGTGACTTCTAATCAATTCATCTGAAAATAAAAGAGAATCGACTTACCTTCTAATGTTAATGGGGGATGGTTCTGTAATTAATGCTTCCATGTAAGCCTCTGTGAAATTTTTTTTTTTTGGCGACTCAGATAAGGAGCTCGAACTGCTACAAATATTCCTCTACAAGAAAATGCCACGACGAGGATATAAAGAACAAGGACACCAATTCGTTCAGTTTCCCAATTCTTGAGATCTTATAGCAACCTCAAGCTTTAACTGGAAGAATAAAAGCAATACATAAAAGAAATAGAATAATCGAACCAAAATTGCATTGATTCACCAACAGTAGCTAAACCAACATTGCCATTACTTCCCTAATAAAATTTCAGAATTGGAAAAATAAATAGATAAATTAAGTTTAAAGTTCCCAAAAAGTCTTGTGATTGGACTTCCAGCAAAGTACCAACAGACAGATCTCTGGGAAAAGTTTGTCTAAACCTTTTTTTTTTTTCCCATGAAAAAGTTTGTCTAAACTTAATTACTCTATGTACAAACGAATTTCAAAACTATATCCATACTCTAGATCTCTCATACAAAGAAAACTGGGTATTCTGGGTAGGATTACTGGACGTCCCTAGCGACTTAGGACCACCTGATGCATGATTCTGGGAACAAAATGGTAACCTGCTGATGCAGAATTTATTCGCAGTTTGGTTTCTTATCATGGTATCTATGGAATAGTATCCATGGACCAGAAAACCAGCTTCTTTCTATTGCATCTATCCTGCAAAAGAGAGAGTAAACATAAAAGCCTGAAAGAAACAAGTAAATTACAGTTTATCCACTGTCATGTGCTCATAAGTGGTTTATACTCTGGTGATCTAAAGTGAGTCTAGATTAAGTTTTTTGGAATTTATTCTATTAACAACTAACTTTCTTATAGTAACTTCAGTTTTAATTTTAACAAATAATTTGCATTGGTTAGCTTTAGCAAACACTTGATATTATTGGCTAGCCCCATCAACATTTAACCAATTTCATCTTCTCGCATCGATCAATAAGGGAGCATTTTTTAAATGTCTGCAGTTTAAGGATGAACTTTGAAAACATGTAAAATTTAGAGATCATATAGAAAAAAATTGAAAATGCAGGGACTTGTTAAAAATCAATGTGAAATATAGGGATTAAATACTGGTAGTTACTTTTTTTCCATATAATAAAGATGAACAATTTAATCACTCAAAGTAAGCTCTCCTTAATTCTTGAACATTTTTTTATAGTATTTGAAAATTGAAAATACTTTTTAGGCTAATATCTCGTAACTGAAACTTCAGGCATAATTCTTGGAATAGCCTAGAAGACTAGAAAACATCCAAGAACTAAATGGATCAGACATTTACCAATGAAACTGTTCAAATGGTTTAACATTCACGTTATTATTTATTTATTTAAATCACAACGAACAAATTATTTTGGGTCACACTATGAAAGGTAAATTTGTTGTTGAAAATACTATCAATGTAGAAATTTGAATAAGAATCTGTATAACTAAGATGACATAATCTGTAAATACACAATAGTTATGTGTACTATAGAAACACTCACAAGACTGCCGAAAATGAGAATGAACTTTGATAAAATCCGAGCCCAACGTACGTTGTCTCCTTAAGACAATTTGTTCCCTCTATACGGATGCCCAATGTGCTTGAACAATTGTCTCCCAGGATAGAATGGATTACATCTTCAGAATGATGGCACTATCAATCAAAAGCCCGAACAAACATAACGAGATTGCTTTCAAAATCGCACAGAGAAAACTATGTAGAGAGTTTTGAGATTGATTTTTTCTGTCACTAGCACGTCCTATTTATAGGTGGAAAGGCCCATCTACGTCATCACTC
Source organism: Albizia julibrissin (assembly GCA_037074505.1). Taxonomy (NCBI): domain Eukaryota; kingdom Viridiplantae; phylum Streptophyta; class Magnoliopsida; order Fabales; family Fabaceae; genus Albizia; species Albizia julibrissin. The sequence goes on along the minus strand of CM073489.1, from coordinate 37,504,667 downwards.
CTCCACAAAAGTGAATTGGCCCAAGGGCCCATTTTAGATATGTAAGTTGAGTCTTATATACACTCTTACTTTTCTTGATTTGTCCAATGTGAGACTTCTATCCACACACATTTTTCTCCTTCCTTTTTCCTCTTCTCTTCTAACCTACTTCTTATTCATAACCCATGGAATTTAGACCCAAAATTCCAACAAAATTAAATCAAGAAGCAGATATACTACCTAGTCAGCAACTTGTATAAAATGAAGTTTCTTTACTATACACTTCTGTGGTTATATATAGTCTCCTCAATTCTCCTAGTTACAACGCTAAGACTTGCACCACTTTAGGCTTCAACAATAGCTCAATGTGCGGATTTATGCCACTTGAGAAGATTGCAAAACTGATATGATATTGTAATTTGGTTTAATGATTCAAATTGTAGTTGTGTTAGTTAATTAGGAGAGTGGGGTTAGCCATTAGTGGCACTAGCCGTTTAGGAGCGGCACTAGCCAAACATGGCCTTATCCATGCCTAATTACCTAAACACCCCTGATTAGTGATAGAGTTAGTCTGTTTAGTCAGCTATTACCGTGGTACTGTCATATGCTATTGCCTATATATATGACAGTCCAACCATTGTACAGGGGACTTTTGACACATTAATGAACGTACTATTCAGTCATCTCCTCTTCTCTGTTTCTCTACTCTTCTCTACACTTTCTTCTCCTAATCTCTTCTGATTTCTCCTAATTCTACCCTAAATTCCCAATTCATAAAGATTCATATTACAAACCTGCATCAGTGGTATCAAAGCTTCTGTATTCTCGACTATGGTTATCGGCTACGCACGTTCTTGCTAAATGGTCGACACTCGGTCTCAAGAAAATTCAGGAAGAATGGAAGAAAGGTTCCAGGTGATTGAACATGAAGTGGGATCTATTGGCGCACTACAAGCATCGTATGAGTCCTTACATGAGTCGGTGCAAGGCCACCGTGAAGAACTGCAGATGGCACGACGTGAGATGCAAGAAAGCCAACGCCTCATCCAAGATAATCAGAGAGGAATGCAAGAAAATATCAACACCTTGACTCAGGAGTTACGGGCGCTGGCGATGACGGTTCAAAGGGTGACGCAGACGGTGGCTAACCGAATGCCTGATTTTCAAGAAAGGGGGGGAATGGTCGGCCACACCAGTACCAATGGCCTACTCAATTCACGAAGATGGATTTTCCCAGATATTCAGGACAGGATATGGATACCTGGATTGAGAAGGTGGAACGGTACTTCATCATTGACGACACGCCGGAGGCATCCAAGGTGACTATGGCTTCGATGCACTTGGACGACGATCGATTCCAATGGCACCGAGCAGTCGAGAGACGTTGGCGCCACCTTCCGACGTGGACGGCGTATGCGGCAATACTCCGGGACACGTTCGGCTAACCATTCGACACGCCCATGACTGATTTTACGCATCTGCGGCAAACGGGGACCGTGGCGGACTTTAACACCAGATTTGATCAGCTGTCGGTGAAGTTGGACTTGGCGGAAGAGTACCTTGTCGACGCTTACGTGGGAGCGTTGAAGGAGGAGATCGCCGATTCTGTCTGGCTGTTTAATCCAAGAACGCTGCAAGAGGCGCTGTGGCTCGCGCGGACCCAGGAAATCACGGTGAATCGCCGAGCCGTGAGGTTCGCGGGAGACAAATCGCAAAAACAGGGTATGGTGAATGTCAGGTCCAAGAATTCATTTTTAGCCAGTGGGTTTCCAAGAAAAGACCAAGTTGCCCTTCCCCCTGCTCAGAATTACGGAAATGACATTCTTGACAATAACAAGCCACGTCCAGCCGGTTTTATTCCCAGAAACATCACCCGACCAGTAAAGGCACTTACAGCAGAAGAAGAAGCAGAGCACCGAGCGAACAACCTTTGCTTCTTTTGTCATGAGAAATTTTCTAGAGATCATAAATGTCCCTAAAGGCAGAAGATGCAACTTCATTTAGTTTTGCTTGATAAGGATGAATTTCCGGTTACCGAAGAGACGTCTGACATGGCTGGGTATGAACCTGATGTTGAAACAGAGCAACTAAGCATTTCGTTACATGCTATGAACGGGAGTGATAAAGCTGATGTTATGAGAGTCCTGGGTGCTGCTAGGAAGCATCAATTGCAGATCCTTATTGACAGTGGAAGCACGCATGACTTCTTGAATTTTGATACAGCTATTAAGCTGGGTTGGCAAGCTCATGAGACTCCTCATTTAAGTGTGGAAATTGCAGGTGGAGGTAAGTTGAAGGTTCATAGGGTCTGGCATGGATTTAGATGGAAGATGCAAGGTCTGGATTTTAGTTTTGATTTTCGGATAATTGATTTACACACATATGATATGGTGCTGGGGCTAAGGTGGCTTAAGAGTATAAAGAATGCTTTTTGGGATTTTGAGTCGTTATCCATGAGTTTTTGGAAGGATGGACAGCGGGTAAGGTTGCAGGCCAATGTCCCTCATTCCTTAAGGATTGTGGCACCTAAGAGGGTTGAAACCAGTTGCCTGAAGGAGGACCAAATGTTTTTGATGCAGCTGGTTGAAGTGAAAGGTGATAGAATGTGTTGTTTTGCCATTAGTGATACTGCTTCTGAGTTACCAGCCGAGATTCAAGGTGTCATAAGGGATTTTCAAGGTGTATTTGGGGAGCCAAAGGGACTGCCGCCGTTTAGACCTAGGCACAACCACCCCATTGTGCTAGAGGAAGGTACAAATCCCATTTCCTTAAAACCATACAGATATCCAGTTGCACAGAAGGATGTCATTGAGAAGTTGGTTGCTGAGTTGTTAGAAGCTGGTGTACTGCAAGAGAGTTGTTCTCCATTTTCAGCTCCTATAGTACTTGTTAAGAAGAAGGATGGTTATTGGCGTATGTGTGTGGATTACCGTGAATTGAATAGGAAAACAGTGAAAAATCAGTATCCTATTCCACTAGTTGAAGATTTATTTGATGAGTTAAGCAAGGCAAGATGGTTCACAAAGCTTGATTTGAGGGCTGGTTACCATCAGATCTGGATGGTGCCTGAAGATGCTTACAAGACGGCTTTTAAGACGCATTCCGGACATTATGAATGGCTAGTGATGCCCTTTGGGCTTACTAATGCACCGGCTACATTTCAGGGAGCTATGAATGATATCTTTCGTCCTTTTCTTAGAAAATTTGTTTTAGTTTTCTTCGATGATATACTGATTTACTCTTGTAGATCATCAAGAACACTTGAGGATTGCCTTGCGAACTGTGCAACAACATCATTATTTCATCAAGGAGAGTAAGTGTACCTTCGCTGCTGCAAGTGTAGAGTATTTGGGACATATTCTGGGCAAGGGTGTGGTAGCAACCGATCCCAAGAAGGTACAAGCTGTTGCTGATTGGCCTCAACCCACTACCGTGAAACAATTAAGGGCATTCCTTGGGTTAGCTGGTTACTACCGGCGTTTTATTCAGAGCTATGGGGTTATTGCAAGGCCGTTGACTCTCTTGTTGAGGAAGGATGCCTTTGAGTGGTTTGAATCTGCAAGTGTGGCTTTCAATCAACTTAAACAAGCCTTAGTTTCGGCTCTGGTACTTGCTCTTCCTGATTTTTCTAAGCAATTTGTGGTGGAATCTGATGCATGTGGAGTGGGTGTAGGTGCTGTTTTGATGCAACAAGGGCAGCCTATTGCTTTTTTCAGCAAGGGGCTCTCTCCAAGGCACCAAGGGTTGTTGGTGTATGAGAAGGAGTTGATGGCAGTAATGTTGGCTGTGCTTCATTGGCACTAATACCTTGAAAGGGGTAAGTTTATCATTCGTACTGATCAACAAAGCCTGAAATTTCTGCTGGGGTAGCAACTTAAGACTCCATTTCAAATGTTTTGGGTAGCTAAGCTTGCTGGTTTTGACTATGACATTGTGTATAAGAAGGGAGTAAATAATTCTGTAGCTGATGCTCTTTCTCGCCTCCCTAAATAGCAGCTAATGCAAATGACTTTTAGCACTACCACACCAGAATTGTTGCAGCAAATAAGGGATAGTTGGCAAGTGGATGAATTTACTAGTTCTTTATGTGAGAGGGTGCAACAACATGAAGGAAGGTTGAGCCATTTTACTTGGGATGGTTTTCTTTTAAGAAGGAAGGGTAAGTTGGTTGTAGGTAAGGTGGAAGCTCTTCGATTGCATATTCTTGAATGGCTTCATGCCAGTCCTTAAGGGGGTCATTCGGGGATACAAGCTACTTATCAAAGGGTTAAGAGTCTTTTTTGGTGGAAGAAGTTAATAAATGATGTTGTGGAATACGTGAAGAAATGTGATACATGTTCTAGGTGTAAGTATGAGGCTATTGCTACCCCTGGATTACTTCAACCTTTGCCTATACCGAGTAGAGTGTAGGAGTCGGTTACCATGGATTTTATTGAAGGTCTTCCCAAATCACAAGGGAAGGATACCATATGGGTAATCATTGATCGAATGAGTAAGTATGCCCATTTCATACCTCTTGCTCATCCTTTTTCGGCATCTATTTTGGCACAACAGTTTTTGGATCAGGTTTATAAGCTCCATGGTGCACCGGCTGAGATCGTGAGTGATCGTGATTCTCTTTTTGTTAGTAGCTTTTGGAAGGAATTTCTTCGTGTGTTAAAAGTGGATCAAAAGCTTTCTACTGCCTATCATCCTCAAACAGATGGGCAATCTGAAGTGTTGAATAGGTGTTTGGAGACTTATCTGCGATGTATGTGTTGGGAAAAACCTAAGGAGTGGGCTAAGTGGGTTCCTCATGCGGAATGGTGGTACAATACCACATACCATACAGCAGCAAGGACGACCCTATATGAGTTGCTTTATGGGCAGCAACCACCTTTGCATACCCCTTACCTACCGCATAATTCAGTGTTGGAGTTGGTAGATAGGAGTTTCACAGCTAGGGAAGAGGTTTTGGCATTATTGAAACATCATTTGCATAGGGCAGCAAACTTAATGAAGCAGCGAGCAGATTTGCACAGGTCAGATCGTGAATTCCAGATAGGGCAATGGGTGTTTCTAAAACTTAAGCCCTATAGACAGATTTCTGTTGCAACTAGAGTGTCTCAGAAGTTGGCTCCTAGGTTCTATGGGCCTTATAAGGTAATAGAGAAAGTGGGAGCTGTTGCATACAAGTTAGACTTACCCCCGGAATCTAGAATTCATCCCACATTCCATGTATCGCTGCTGAAATTATGTCCGGATTCTACTGTTAGGCCTAGGCATCCTCCCACTGAATTTCCAGAATTGCCTCCGGCCTTAGAACCAGAACGAATTCTGAACGAAAGGATTAAGAAGAGGCGCAAGAGGATGGTCACAGAAGTCTTGGTTCAATGGAAAGGGTTGCCGGATGAAGAAGCATCATGGGTTACTCTTTATTCGTTTAAGCAACAATATCCTAATTTTGTGGTTCCTAATCCTTGAGGTCAAGGATGTTTAAGGGGGGGTATTGATATGATATTGTAATTTGGTTTAATGATTCAAATTGTAGTTGTGTTAGTTAATTAGGAGAGTGGGGTTAGCCATTAGTGGCATTAGCCGTTTAGGAGCGGCACTAGCCAAACATGGCCTTATCCATGCCTAATTACCTAAACACCCCTGATTAGTGATAGAGTTAGTCTGTTTAGTCAGCTATTACCGTGGTACTGTCATATGCTATTGCCTATATATATGACAGTCCAACCATTGTACAGGGGACTTTTGACACATTAATGAACGTACTATTCAGTCATCTCCTCTTCTCTGTTTCTCTACTCTTCTCTATTCTTCTCTACACTTTCTTCTCCTAATCTCTTCTGATTTTTCCTAATTCTACCCTAAATTCCCAATTCATAAAGATTCATATTACAAACCTGCATCAAAAACTGACCATCTTGCTTGATTAGACATCAGCTCAATGAAGCAACATGAAATTTCATATTTCAGCATGGCAAAGATAAAACAGGAAAATCAAGACAAGTGCATTGCCTTATAGAGAGGGACCTCGGCTACAGATAACGGAGGATCAAGTAGAAGACAGATGCCTCTAAATAGATTCTCATCATTTTCTCCACCCTATGCCTCTCAATAAACAACAGCTTCAGCTGCAATGCCTGCAAAAAGCACCATGCAGTACCTAAACAATAGGTTATGTAAACCATCAGTAACGCTTTTTTTTTTTTTGAGCAAACCATCAGCATCACTTGAAAAGCTGAAAAGAACTGAAGAAAAAAGACTCAAGTTAACAGCTTCTATATTCCAGATGAGCATTGCACATTTCCATCTTTATTTCCACTAGACAGTTTTCAAGTAGAATATGCTATTTGCACTTTCAAGACAAAACAGCCGGTTAGACAAGGATCCAATGGCTAGTCTGCCTATGACCACGATAACAAATTGAATTCTAGTCACAGAAAACAAATTTCTAAATCTAGAAGACACACCAAGAGGTTTGGCTCATTTTTCTCCATCCACACACAGCAAGCCTGATCATGGGGCTCCTTCACCATGAATGGTTTAACAAATAAACAAGATCATGCAACCAGATGGAGAAATAATAGATAAGTTAATTTTTAAAGACACAAAAGATGAATAGGAAAGTGCAGTTTCGTATCCTAACTAGAAGGAGAATCATAGTGCTGAAGTGCCACAGAAACCAAGCTCCCATTGCTTGATAGATGATATATGGAATTTTATTCAGTTTTCATTCACAACTTAGTTCAACATAAAAAAATCTTCAACCAATTGGACTTGGCGTAAAACTACTTAGTTCAACATAAAATCTCTGCAACTGTAGATGTTTTTTTACCCACCTATCAAAGGCAGTGCCATCAAGTCGTCCTTCAGCAAGGTCTTTGGCAACTTTCTCATCCCAAAACTGAGTTCCTGCCTGTAAAATAAAATTTTTATATGCACCAAAAATATATGCAAAGCCTCGTGAACGTTATCAATGGAAATGAGAGGAAGCAGAAGAGAGAAAATCCATTACAGAATAAATCTAAGAGATAAAATCTACTTGCATGTATATGTGAAATGCAATAAATATCAAAATACATTACAATTTAGAAACTTCATTATCAAAGTCTCTTTCTTTTTTTACCAGAACAAAAACAAAATTGCCTTGCCAAGGCAAGAAAGAGGATGCTTCAGGTGATGAACAAAAGAAGAAAATGAAACCAAACATAGAACATCCAAATTAAAAGTATGAAGTATGAGCCTTTTATGGAAATAACACTTGTGGAAAGTATGGCATTAAAAATGAAGCCTAGATTAACTAGCATCTCAATATTACCAAGGGCCAGCCAAAAAGGAATTGATAAAATTACATATTAATATACCATGTATAGAAGAGTAAAGTACCTGTCCCTGAATGCCCATTTGCATTGCAACTATCGGGTCTAAAATCACCCCACGAATTGGGCAACCCATCAAATATGCTGTGGAAGCAGCAGAACAATCCTTGTAAGATGTTATATACATGACTGAGAAAGCTTATCATCACATACCATGTGACAAAAGTAGAGCCCGTAATAGAGGAAGTATAATGTACCTGTCAAGAGATGCCCTGCTTCATGAATTAGGACGTGGCGCCTATATGGAGGCCAATAGCTTGAGATTCGTGCCAAACAAGTACCATCCAGGAATATAGAATCTATGAAGGCTCGACCTAATATTGCTGCAGGGTTGGGTCTTATGTCAATCCCTTGAGAAGCAAGAAAGGATGCCCCACCAAAAAAGGGTATAAAAACAGCACTTGAAGTCCCTGAAAGACCCCACTTCTTTGGAGCAAGTTTAGACACTAAACAGAAGAAGGGAAAACATGATAAGGCTGCATTGGACGTCATAAGATAAGCAGTTTGCAGCAGCAGCTTCGGTAACTACTATTTATTCAAATATGATACAATTATTAAAGGCCACTGAAGTGAGAATTAGAGCATTTACAGCTTGGGGAAAACATCTATTGGTCAGAAATTCATGTGCACCTTCTAAACCAGTTGAGGACTTCACAACATCAGGTGTAACGTTCCTCGGTCCATCAAGAACTACACAAGATGAAAATTGAAAAAAGGAAAAGGCAAAAGTAAGAAATACTGGCCATTATAAGCAAAAGCTACATCAGCTGACTAGTTAGAGCAGACTTTGTTACTACGCATCATTTACTAACCTTCAAAACAACAACAACAAACATCATTGTCAGTTATATGTAGAACCAAAAGCTGGTCTTTAGATATGGGATCGGCAATCCAAAGGAATGCTCAATTTTTAAATAATAAAAACATATGCCTTCCGTATCCTCAGGTCATCAAGTATTTATGTTGCAGCTCACCCTAAAATATAGTACAACAGCCATCATATATCATAGCACAGGAGGAGGTACAGCAAATACTAAATAAAAATAAATAAATAACAGGACGGAAAATTATTATATTTTTTCATCACTAAAGTTGTTTGTAGTTCAAGGTATATGTATCTTATAGTGCCCTGATAGAGAGATGGTTAATATCCGAAACAACTTGGCAGTGTTCTGCAAGGGGAGTTTTGCATTTGTAGTCAGAAATTCTGGTTATATAACTCCACGATGTCAATGGATCATGTTTTCTTCTTCTTTTCATTTGTTTTTTCTTTTTGGGTATAATTTCCAAGCATTTGGAGGCTTCCTTTGCCACAAAAGTCTTACTATAGATGGCATTACTTTGTTGGTTACTTGGTATGATAAATTCTGCTTAATTTGTTGATTTGCATTCCAAGGATGAGTTGATTTTGAGCTACTGGAGAATGGAATGAACCTGGGGTTTCACTGACATCTACAGTGAGCACAAGCAGCACGTAAATTTCAACCATCAGCCTCGTAACACATTAGAATAAGGGTAAATGTGAATTAGATACAAAGACAGTGCAGCATGTCTTAATTAGAAACACAAGGACTGAATTGGTTATCAAACAAAAGTTCACGTGGCAGTCTGAAAGATTGTCAATGGCCTCCTTTTCACTATGTTTAACTTGATTACTCAAAAGGGGTGTGAGTGACAATGTCCTGCTTATGATCATATTCCTAAAAGAAAGTGATGTGTTGAATGTCTTTTATGCAGATGTCATCTTCACAAATCTCCATGACCTACTCTAGTCCCTACTTCCTAGCACCAAATCACACTAATAAAAAGAATGCGAGGAAATGAAGCACTGGAACTGAATAGTAAAATTTAACTAGGGAACTTGAATCGGGATTTTAAATCACAAACGGAGGGGAAAAGAAATTTGTAAATATTCATGATACACGTTTCAGCTGTATACGCAAACGCACCACCAGGCACCATTGCATCTTGAACCACGATTTATGATCTTGAGTTAACAATGTAAAACACTGGAGATTGAATTGACTCAATTTTCCACAATTCCAGGTCCAAATAAACCCCCAAAAAAAGAAACAGAAGAATACCAAAAAAAAAAAAAATCACCAATATTCCTGCATTTTCCAAAATTAGGAAGAAAACCCCTATCCTTCAAAAACTTTTAGGCATTACCCGCTAGCTTCATGTTATCCGCATTCAAGCATGTGTCCAGGACCCCCCAATGCCTTTAGGGCCCAAACAAGTGTAGCTCACGGAACCGAGACTCAGAAGAGTCAGCCGCAGAAAGAGAAGAATCATCAAATAGCTCAACTGGGTTTTCGTTCTCGGTCAAAAAAAAAAAAAAAAACAAAAAAAAAAAAACTAGGTTTTCGTTTTCGATGGATTTCCAGAATCTCAGAGCTGTACCGAGGTCTTTCCGCTTCACATCCTCCTCGTATTCCCGCCATTGTCGGAAAGCTCTGATTGCCGTTTGGTGCTGGTAGTGGAGGTATTGCCTCGCAGGTAAAAGCCTCCTGCTCGCGGGAAAGATGGTTCGAGGAAAACAAGGAATTCCGCGGGAAAATGGCAGTGAGGTGGGAGAATGAGAGCAAATTCCGTGATTACTTGAAATAGCCATGGGAGACTGAAAAACAGTTTTTTTATCACATGGAAGGTAATGATGTGAGGGTAGTATCTTCTTAACTTACATATATAAATATTTTTAGATCTCAATTATAATCCTAAACATAGTTCTCGATGGTGGAAGACACCAGTGAGGTATTGTCTTGTCCAGTTCAATCTTTAGCTCTCTTATTCAATTTTTTTTATTACAACACTAAAACCATAACATTAACCAAAATACAGAAGAAATTAGCCTACACTTCTTTCATCATCATCTGCCTCTTGTTCGAGAGGTGGAAGATGATCGAAAATTTCCTACAGTGCTATGAGCAATTTTAGCTAATCTATCAATAAGGATAAGGTTCTCACAAGGGACATTAACAAACTTAACATGCCAATCTCTATTAGTCAGAGATCTAATTTCATCCACAAGATCCCTAAATAGATAATCTACCTCACTGCCTCTGATTGCAAGGTTAAGGGCCCCTATACAATCGAAAAACAGACACACTTTACGAAAGCCCTTATTCCAACATAAGTGAAGACCATGTATCATTCCAATTAATTATGCAATAGCGGGCAGAACTCCAATAAGCTTGCAGCTAAATCCACATATCCATTGATTATTTGTACCCTTTACTGTCCCACCACATCCACTTCAGTCATTACTCAAGACTAATCCATCCACCTCCAAAGAGTAGAAGTTGTCAAAGTTATTAGGATGATTGCCTTGCCTTGGGGATGAAATGGTGCAGAGAACTCCGTTTTGCAAAAGGTCCTGGTCTGTACTAGCTTTAAAAAAAGAGGAGGTTGAATTGTAGTCTTCCCTTTGGCTTCCTTCACCTAGTAGTTTGTTACATCTTAACACCCAGACTTCCCAACATATGTATCCAAACAGAATTGATCATGGAACTTTCTTTGTGAAACCCTTACCTGCTTCATGAGTCAAGTTCCATTTAACCCAGTCTCTACCTTGGAGTGATGCAAACATATTCCATTGATCCTGTGCGACCATGTCTTTGCATCTATGGATAGCGTTCGTACAAATCTCTTAGAAGGTGCATTGATTATTCTGCCTGAATGCAATTGAAAGGACATTCGTTTGATTCCTGAAATCATCTGCTCGCTCTCAACTTTGTTGTGTGAGCTCTACCACGCGAGAATAATCACATAAAATACTTGATCTTTTCCGAAGCTGTCTATCTCCATAATAACTTCCATATATTGTCTGTATCGCTAGTAGTACATACAAGAAGAGAATAATAGGCAGATTTTATAGAAAAGTTACCATCAGTAGATGATTTCTAATAGAATTTATCATCTCCTCTCTCCTTACAAGATGGGTGAACACAGATAATACAGTCAGTGATATCGATGGTGAACCATCTTTGTAACTTCCGCCTATCCCAATATCCTTCAGGTATCACATAGTTTGTTCATTTCGATTAACTAGCCATTCATATCCCTTAACAACAATAAAGGAGAATTCATATTTGACCAATTCTCAAACCATAACGAAGTAGATTTCCCATTTCCAATTCTCTTCCCCAATCCTTTTCTAAAGTGCTCCCAAACTGTACACATACCCCTTTAAGTAAGGGAGAAAAATTTTCTTTTTAACAACTTCCGGCATTGGTAACTCTCCACAATTATATTTAGCTTTTAGAACTTTGACCCATAAAGCATCCTGGTTACAAACTAGTGCCCAACAGAGCTTTATCAAAAAGCTTGATTCTAATGTCTGAGGCTTCTAATGCCAAGTCCTCCTTGTTTTTTGTCTCTAGATATCACTTCCCAAGACACAAAATGTGTCTTTCTTATACCATTTTATTCTCCCCACAGGAAGTTCATACTCTTTTGTTCCAATTCTTTAATCAGCCCTTTGGGTATAAGTATGGTTTGTATATGATAAGAGGGCAAAGTGGAAATAACCACTTTAATAAGAGTACTCTTATTAAATTTTCAATTGTATGTTTTATGATTTTGGGACCAAATTGTAATATTACTAAAAAAAAATCACTTTTAGAGCCCTATTCAATTTTTAATTGTATGTTTTATGATTTTTTACGAAGGAAACTGTTTTTATGATTTTTTAAGAAAATTAATCATTTAATTCACAAAAATTCAACTTAAAACCCAATCTTTGAATTTTAACTTAATATAAATCAATTTTAGATAGTTAAAAACATTGATTCCTAATTTTTTTTAAAAATGTTTTTCAAAAAATAATTCTAATCCTTATTATAGTTTTGTTTTTTGAAATATAAGAACTAAAATTTTAAAGTTTAAAAATATAGGAATTGGTTTTTAATTTAAGCAAAATAAAAAAATTGAGTAATACAAAGTTTTTCTATACATCGAAAACAAATCAAACAAGACTAAAGATCCAACGTGGCAGACAATGTTGTTAGAAAATCCACCAAAAATAACATTTGAAAACAAAAAAAATTAAAATTTGTTTTAAATAATTGTTTTGATGTCATCAATTTAGATAATAATAATAATTTAAAAAAAGAATGGTTTGATTCACTTACGTTTAATTTATTTAACAGTGGCTATAGCCGGAGGGGATGTGGATGGGGTTGTTGCCAGGAGATGTTGTGTCAGCCGTCATCCGCTGTGATGTGGCAGAGGTCGGGATCGGTGATGTAGTGGTGATGGTGGATAGATGATAGTCTCAAACCTTTTAAGTTTTAAAGAAAAAGAGAAAGATTCTTCATTATCCAAAAAAAAAATATATATAAAATATAAAAACTCAAAATCAAAAGCAAAACCAACAATCCCCAACTTTAGAAAAAGCAAATGAAAGTTTTAGGTTCAAGGAACTAAAGCTACAACGTAAGAAAAGAGGAGAACATAGAAGAGGAAAAAGATATTTACAGGAGAACTCTTCACAGTTTGTTTGGTGAAGCATGCATATATCTTTTGTCCTGGATATGGGCATGGTTGACAAAACAAGATGTGTGAAGAATTTTTCAAGAGTGGCCTTCCCTTCTCTTCTACTTTACTCAACTCAAAATTTTCGTTTGCTTTTCTTAACTTGAGGATTTTTTTTTTGTTTTTCTTTTGATTTTAAATTTATGGTTTATGAGTTTTTCTCCTCATATATTTAGTTTTGATTTATGGGTTTTTAAATTTTTTGTTATTCTTCATTTTATTTGAATATTTGATGCTTGATGGTGACATCCCAGATTTAGAATAAATCAACCAAACAAAAAAAATTTGTGACCCTTAGAATATTTCTGTCCCTTATAAAACTTCTTGGTGCTAAGTGGTTGTCACCTCAGTATAATCAGTTAACTAAAAATTTACTGTTTAGATTCGTCCATTAGGTCAAGGTAATATTGCCCTATGTTTTAAACTTTTAAGGTAAATTTATATCTTCTAAAATTTCTAGGTAGCGTCAATTCGTAAAAAAATTTAAGACATTTTAATTCTTTTTATATTTATTAACTGACCACCTATCGCTGCAGCTTGCAGAAGCAACTTGTTTACGGTTCTCATCCGTGTCTTTCAGCTTATTTTGTCCATGAGTCTTGCTCAGAGTCTCTGAAGCTTCAGGTGATCCCCGTGCACTTTGATTTTTGGAAGGAAGATAAGATGGGAGGTTCCCCTCCCTAACCCCGGTCAAAATACGGCACAAATTTAAATCAAAGATTGATTGAGGGAAGAGGAAAGCAGGGTGTAATGGCCTAATGAAGTATGAAATAGGTGCCCAAAAGAGAAAAAAGGAGAACAGGAGAGCTAGATTGATAGTCAAAACCTGAAATTGTTGATAACCATATATGTTTGTAATAATGATTGGAAGTTTTATAAGTGTTTTTTAATTGTGATTTATAAAATACGAGATAGTTTTTATATTTTATCAGGTAGCTTTTACGGTTTACGAGGTAAATATGTGGAAGAGTTTTGTCTTAATTTACATGAATCGGACTTATACAATCGCATAAACCAAACAAAACATGAATGTTTTAATATAATTACAATAAATATTTTTTTATCTTGTTCATTACTCCAAACCGCCCTATTTTTGGACCCACAAAATCCATGTTATATATATATATATATATATATATATATATATATATATATATATATTTTGCATTAGGTAGATATATTTTTTTATCAGAGACAATCATATTTGAGATACTGTTAAACATTAAATGTAACCACCCCAATTAAGTTCTGAGCACTAAATGTAGGTACTCTCTTAGACAGAATTAAAAGCTTAGTTCGTTACTTTATAAAAGATTAACTCGTTTCATTAGACCCATCCTCGGTTCATTATATCTTTTTTTTTAATTTTTGGATTCACGAAAAAAAAACTCTTTTTCGTTGATAAAAGCTAAGATTGGGAACCATTGGCAAAAGACGCTGTTTCGGAGGAAAAACCTTCATCCTTGGTTCAGTAGCTCATCCCATGAAAAAGTCAAGCCCATAAATAAAAGCTGAGATCCAGTACAAAACTCGCAGGACTTGCAAGGGCATTTGGTTAAAAACAAGACCCATAAACGTAATTTCATTGCTCCGCACCTCCTCCCCTTCCTCGGCCAAACCCTCGCCTATAAGTTCTCCTGGCCTATCTCTTCTCACCCCCTCTTAGCTCCCTCGTCGGCCCGTATTTCTCTGTCGGCCCTTGTTTCTCTGTTTCTCTTCCTCTCAAACTGTTCGGAGCTATCCCAGAGTAACTCAGCGAAGATGTTGGTTTACCAGGACCTCCTCACAGGTATTCTTTTTGCATATTGTTTTTATAGATTTTACAAATTCTTTTTGCATATGCTGTGAATTGTTTTTTATTGCGCGAGGTTGCTTGTATCTTCTGAGTTTTTGTTTTTATTGCCTAAGATGCTGTGTTTCTACTTACTTCTTTTGGGTTTGTTCGGAACGCCGATCAATAATGATCGTCTTCATCTATTGAACTTCTCTTGATGTTTGAACCTGGTCCTTTTTTTAATTGACGGTCGTTATACATGTTTTGCGGTGATCTGATCCTTTGATTATGTTCTGGCTAATTATAAAATATATCAATATTAAAATGATGATTTTTGGGGCACGGCCAAATTTTGATTTTTTATGTGCTGTCGCTTCTGGAAACGTTTGATGCTAGCGCAATTTTCTATAGCCCGTTTGCTGACTCGCAAGTCAGGATACTGATTCAGTACTCGATGCATGAATTTACATATATTGTCATCTTTGTTGGCGAATTAGGTGGAACTGATTTTGTTCTTCTATCTCTCTCTCTCTATAAATTTTCTTGTCATAATATGTTTTGATACATTGTTATCAGCCATTTTTTTAGTATGCAATGGTTGGGGTTCATGCAAACACAACCATACTATTGATAATTCCTTTGCGTAGGTGATGAGCTTCTCTCGGACTCCTTCCCATACAAGGAAATTGAGAGTGGAATGTTGTGGGAAGTTGATGGGAAGGTTAGTTGAATTTCGCCCCCTTATTTTGCTAATATGCTAATATGTAAAAGATAGATTATTTGATTCTTCATTGTGCTCGAGATATTTAAGTTTAGGTTGTTTGTTGCATGCTAAACACAATCGTTTTGGCTTACAGTGGGTTGTTAAAGGAGCACTTGATGTAGACATTGGCGCAAATCCTTCAGCTGAAGGTGGAGAAGATGAGGGTGTTGATGACCAAGCTGTTAAGGTTGTTGATATCGTTGACACATTCAGACTTCAGGTTTGGACAACTAAACTTTCCTTCTTAATCTTTCTAGTCTTGGTGACTTGTTTGGCGTTTTTTCAGTGGATAAGCATTTTATTAGTTATCTGTTTCAGGAGCAACCTACTTTTGACAAGAAGCAATTCCTTGTCTTCATGAAGAGGTATATCAAGTTGTTGACACCAAAACTCGAAGGAGAGAAGCAAGAGCTGTTTAAAAAACATATCGAGGGAGCAACCAAATTCCTGCTTTCCAAGCTCAGTGATCTTCAGTTGTAAGTGATTTGTAATCTGTCAGCAGCTTTTGGTGAACCAATCATAGTTAAGTTACTGATGTTGAGGTTTTTTTTTTCCAGCTTTGTCGGGGAGAGCATGCATGATGATGGTAGTTTGGTCTTTGCCTACTACAAGGACGGTGCTACTGACCCGACATTTCTTTACTTTGCTTATGCCTTGAAGGAGGTGAAGTGCTAAGCGCCATGCTATTTATAAAGCTGGAAGATCTAGCTGTAGTTCTAGCCTTTATCTTTTTTTCTTCTTCTGGTGTTGCTTTCACATTCCGCATTAAGTGATTTGAGACTCTGGGTTGTGATGTTGTGGTATTATTATGATTGAACTGTCCGACATTTATACATGCTAGGCAGTTTTTGATTATTGATAGGCATCCGACGAATGATTAATAATATTATTAATATTATCTTGGTTTCTTTTTGTTTAAGGCTCCCCCCCGGGCTTTATGCACTATAATGGCTAAATTTATCTATTCGACTGACTTTATTGGGAGGTATGCTTTTTAGGACGGGAGATTGATTGAGATATCAGTTCCGCACGCTGGAATATTCCGGTTAGGTATCACTTCAGCACCAGACCATTCCCAAATTATCTAGTTTAGTTTAGTTCAGTGAAAGCTACTATAGTGAATGGTTATTTACACAATGCTGAAGCATGTAAAAGTTGAAATGAATTGGATCTTTGGCGATCCCTGGTTTTTATTAGGGCGGTGTGTATTGAGTATTTGACCGTTAATTGGTTATACCATGTTCAATCATATGTCCTTACGTCGGTCATGATTAATTGGTTCAAGTACTGGTGCTAAGGTTGGTTAATTGGTCCTGCCACGTGCCTATAAACCCCTAATCCTTTGCACCGATCTCCCAATAATCCAATATGATGTATGTACCTGAGATTAACTCCGAAGGCCTAATTGGATTAGGCCCTGTCGTTATTGGAGAGGCTAATTTAATGTGGAATGGACCTAAAAATACATCTCTTCCTGTTTTGCATATCCGATCGATCATATATCTCGAGCTGAAAAATACTAGGGGCCAGCAATAGCGGCAGCAATGCGGAAGCAACCTTGTTTGTAATCACACGTTTGTCTCTATGGAACTGTACACGTATAAAGAAACTTCTTACATTTTAGCGCCTTTTAGCTAGAAAGAGGGGATCAGTGATTCTGAGAAGCAGGAAGGATATCAGCTTCACAAGCAAGCCTCTTCTGGTTGGGTTCCTAAAATGTTCAGAGCCAAGTCCTAATGCTACTCGAGATGCAGGTACCTTGACTCCAACTAGTTACCTGCAGAGATACTTTTCTAAAACTCGTCACGAGAATTCAGTTTGGTCATTAATAAATTTTGTCAATAAATGGCTTCATCATAACAAATCTCAATAACTTGTGAAAAGCTCTAGCGTTGTTCATCTTCAGTCCTGCTTTGGTGCTTCCATTTTCACGATTTTCTAGTCTCACGACAACAGGGAAGAGAAGAATTTCAACTTGTGGTGGTTGGCCTACCCAATCTCATAAATAGCCACCAACATCACCTGCCTTCGCAATATATGCCATTGATAACCCAACCAAACAAACCAAGTCTTGTCTGCGCGTCGATTGTCTAACTCACCAAGCCCTCAAAAACAGGAGTTTAGATATCATAATTTTTGATGATCCATGTAGGAATCTTTTGAAATTTACCTGATTTTGTTGTCTCCTTAGGTGTACTGGCTGCAAAGTTACTTCGCTGAAAAACTTATTTAGTATGGGCTCTTGATGACTTGGAAAAGAAAATCACGCGGCCTGTTGGTGTTGAGTCCATAATTCTACGAGTTCGACAGTAACCAATATTGAATTTTAGTGAATGAATAAATATTATCTAGTTGCATGATTTAATGTATTTGTAGTTAACTTAGCCCCTCTTATTTTTCACAGAATTCATTTAACTTCCCCTGAACGTCCCAATAAATGAAGAGAGAGATACGATCCTTAATAGGGATGGTTACATCAAATTTTAGTCGACGAGTTTGGTTCCCGTGACATCACTAGTATGTCAACTTAATCATTACAAAATTATGATAATCACTGCTAATCTTAACCATAAACTTGCTGTGAACTCAATGACGCTGCACAAGCTACCGCTTGGCCAAAGACTTGAGATTTTAACCAAATAAATGGAAGGAAAAAACATAGAAAAACCCTTATGATGTGTAAAGCAGTGAAGGATCAAGACCATAAAAAAGGAAGTAAAATCAAATCAAATATTTATACGAAAAATTGACAATAACTGGTCTATATCTTATCCAAATTAAATTAAACCTTAATACGAAAAAAACAAGAGAAAAGCACTAAGATGGTAAGATCAATGCTCAAGTATTTGTGAGTGTCTTGTGTCTTGGCTGGATTGTACGTTTAAACTATATTGGTGTGGCTAACGTATAGATTTAATTAAAAAGTTGATTAAGGGGATAAAGCTATGGACAAAAGCATGTGACACGTACTGGGAGGGGTCTACAGGAACCATATTATGAGTTCAGAAAGCAAAAGTGTGGTGTGAAATTGAGGATGAAGGTTTGGAAAGGATGGGAGAGCAAATTTTGGTGATAAATAAAAAATGAGGATCAAGCTTTAATTGAAGATTAGGGGTTTTTTATTAGTTGGATCTCAAATGATCTCATGCTTTAAGCAAAAGCAATGGCTTTTGTTCCCAACAGAAGTGTACCGCAAGGTATGAGTATGACAACAAGTTAGGCACTCTTTCAAACTAAAGAAATCATCAGTACCCATCCCCCTCTCAAAATCCACCTCCTTTATTCTCCACCCCATGCCCCACCATGATCACAACAAAACACCCTTTTTCTATTTTTATTATTCTTCAATTCATTTGGAGGCAGAGATTAAAAAAAAAAAATCCCATGTTTGGTGATTTTAAAACACATGTTTTATTATCCAATCATGGCTTTTCAATTATTATTTTTTTAATATATTAGTTACTTTGTTCATTGACCTTCAACGGATGAAGCGGGTAAAGGCAAGAGCCAGCAAGAAAGACACTACCAATATAACATTCGTTACAGAAAGGTTATCTCACCAAAAAAAAAAAAAAAACAGCATTACGTTATTTTAAGCAGTATATTGGTGTCGTCATCATATAGATATTCATTATATTATAGTGCACACACTTCAGATTTTGGACATTTGGACCCTTTTTTTTTGCTTCATGTGGCATTCGTTCTGTGAATTATGGGACAGGGGAAAGGGGTATGAAATTTATGAAGCATCTTAATAAACTACTCAATCGGTACCCTTCAATTCCCAACAGATTCTTTATTCATGTTCCTCTGATTCTTCTTTTGGAAAGCAGAGTATAATATCACCCCTCCTCTGGAATCATGATTGCATTGTGTGTATTTTAGCTCCCTGTTATAACCTAAAAGATGTTATTAATTAATTAAAGAGAAAACCAAATATATTGCATATCTGCAGCTTTGTTTAGCTTGTTTAGGCTCGCAATCACATAATTTTCCCCCCTTCAACTCACAACATTACTACAGTTATTATGAAGAACCCATGTAAAAATTACTACTAAAATTCATCTTGAAATAGTTGATTATAAATTTATTAATCTAGAGAGATATGAAAAGGAAGTAAAAGATGATAACAGAAAAAGGAATCCACGTAAGCAGGAATGACTTAAAGGGAAACGTTGAAATTGGAAGATACCCTCAACCTAAGGGATGCATACAGCCCAAATTGCCGTCCTGGGGAAGCCATCCTCATGGTCCCAGTCTATATCATCCACTTCCTAAATTCCTAATTAATTATGATTAAATATCTAATGTACGGTTATATACTCGAATGGCCTTGGATTAGCCCTCAAATTACATTGATCTGCCATTCACACGAGATACGGCATCTCTTCATGCATGGTCCCTCCGTGTGTGGTTGTTTTGAGTTTTTGTTCCTCGCCGCTTCAATTTGTAACGTTATGCGTGTTGTTGCTATTAGTTAATTCCCATTATATTCCGTTAATTATTACTAAAATAAATGACAATGATAACATTATCCGGTTAATTAACGTTGATATTAATTAAATAAATGATCAGCCTTGGTGAGTGGTGGGCAATATCAAATCCGTGAGCCGGTGGGGGCGGTTGAGGCCATGGGTTGTCAGCGATGATGTCCTCTCTGAATAGACGCAACTGAAAATTAGCGGCAACGGCAAGGGCATATTGGTCTTTCGGAAAAGGCTCGAATTTCGTCGTAGCCGTTTAATAATTTTTGAAAATATTATCTCTAGTAATTTTTCCACGGCAGATTCTCACATTTCCTCAAAGTATATTATTGAAGTCCTACTCTCGTGGAATCTCTGCCATCATCGCCGAACCCATTTCTTCTTCACTCGGATACACACAAAGCGAAATTGGGAGAGCGTTCGGCTGTCTTCATTGATTTGGGGCTTCGCCTTTTCATCTGTTTTCAGATCTGATCGCAATAAAACCTTCGCTAATCTCCAAGCGCTGATCCCGATCCCATTCATATTGCGCTCCTCGTTTTCATCGTGTGCGTCATTTAATGTCTTCATAATTGATTATTTTTTATCATTTACCCTTGTACCTCATGGAGTCTTTGGTTAAATTCTGAAACTTGACTCCGTTGAATCGCAGATTTGGTGGATTCTGTTTTGAGCTATCACTTTCATGTTCTTCATTGAATTCCATTTTCCCTTCACTTGTGAGTATTCCTGATTTCTTTAGCGTCCTATAATTTCCTTCGGACTTCGTTTGATGTATATTTTTCTTTTCTTTTTTTATGATCTGTGTTGTCAATGTTCTTTTGGGTGAAGTTTGTGCGTAGACAGATCTTGAAAATTGGCGCCCCAACGACGTTCCCAGCGCCACATGGGCGGCCAGGTGCAGCAGAGCAATGCTGCCGCGACTGCTCTGTATGACCACGCTGGCGGTGGGCCTTTGCACAATGCAGGGCCTGCCGGTGATGCCGGTGATGCGGTCATGGCTCGGTGGTTGCAGTCCGCCGGTTTGCAGCATCTGGCCTCTCCATTGGCTTCTACTAGTATCGATCATCGCCTCCTCCCCAACCTTCTTATGCAGGTACTCATTTTGGGGAAAAAGAATTTATATGCGCTCTCCTTTGTAACGTCCTAGTAAATTGTTGTCTTTTCTGTAGATTTATTTTTTTCCTTAAAGAAGATTATACTCGTTTAGCCCTTTTTCAATTTTTCAGTCTAATAATATTATTGCAGGGTTATGGGGCACAATCGGCTGAAGAAAAGCAGAGGCTCTTTAAGTTGATGAGAAACCTCAATTTTAATGGGGAATCTGGTTCGGAGCCGTACACCCCCTCCGCCCAAACCTTTGGTGGAGTAGCTGCTTCCGATGGGTTTTCTTCTCCTGAGTTCAGGGGGGATTTTGGAGCTGGGCTCTTGGATCTTCATGCAATGGATGATACAGAACTTTTGTCTGAGGTATGATTCATATTTTGGTACAGAGCTGTTTATATTTGTGCTGAAACCTGATCCAATTGTTAAGAACTTTGATAGGAATGAGAAACACCCAATCCTATTGGGCAAGGTACCACTGGCATGCTAGGGATAATAGGAACGCATGGATGGTTTTATTTCATCCCAGCAATGCTCATTGTGCCGATCCATTTCTGAATTTATTTTTATTTCTTCTCACGCAAGTAGTGTTAGTGTCTGCACTTGCATAGCTTGTATTGGTTCTGATTTCTTCTCTTGTCAGCATGTTATTTCAGAACCTTTTGAACCATCACCCTTCATGCCTGGAGGCGCAAGAGTATTCGAAGACAGTTTCAATCTGGTAAACAGCAAGCAAGAAAGAGGAGAAGCTGATGTAGATGCATCAGTTTCATTACCAATGAATGAAAAAGACAATACAAGGGAAAATAATGTCGCAAAGATTAGAGTTGTGGTATGTTATTGGATGTCATCATCTGTGTTTGTTAATTTCTGAAAGTCTTGCTTTAGTTAACTTTTCTTGTATAAAGAAGTTGACTTGTGTCAGATATGATGCAGGCATAGGAGTATTTTCTTTCTCTTTGTCGTTTAACTTGTTTACATTAAATTTTATAGTTGATTTTGTCGCTCGTTGTTGTTAGGCAATATTGAGGGCTCAGTTGATATTTTTCTACAACAGCAACAAAAACAGCTATTGTTGCTACTAGGGTAGCCAGTATTCTCCATGGATAATAGTTCACTAAAATTTAAAGTATTTTGTTAAAAAATCAAGGGGCAAAATAACTTTGATTGAAAATTCCATGGTTGAACATGACAGCCATGCCCATATACTTGAATTCAATTTTTAATTCATTAGCATTTGAAATTTGAAATATTTATAATTATATTGTGTTGTTAGACTGAAATATTTATAACTTTAATTTTAATCATAATATTTATTCTTCAGTAAGTTTTAAATATATGTTCTTAATGTTTGTTTTAGGTCCGCAAAAGACCTTTAAACAAGAAGGAGCTTGCTAAGAAGGAGGATGATATTGTAACTGTGTATGACAAAGCATATTTGACTGTCCATGAGCCCAAACTAAAGGTTTGGTTTTGTGTTTTTCTGAAGCAAAGTATCAAAATTATGTAGTAAAAAATCTAATAATTGCTTGTCTCAAAAAATAATGTTTGTGTGACATTTTAATCCTTCTGCCTTTCAAAGATTTAATTTTTTTCTCTATCCTGTAAGGTTGATTTGACAGCTTATGTAGAGAAGCATGAGTTTTGTTTTGATGCAGTTCTTGATGAGCATGTTACGAATGATGAGGTAAGGAAGCCGCTACCAAAGATATTTTGTCCTGATATATTGTTACTGGCATTTAATGCTTGTACAGTCCATTGCTTCTCCTTGTCTTCTTGGTTTGCTGATTAGATTGAACCACAATTGCTTTGCACCATACCAGGTGTACCAGGAAACAGTGGAGCCAATTATTCCTACAATTTTTCAGCGTACCAAAGCTACGTGTTTTGCTTATGGTCAGACAGGTGAAGAATCTCTTTATTCCTCTTCATATACTACATATACCCCATTATAATTGCTTATGTTTTGCTTATGCACGTAATGCTCAATGATCTACTTTCAGGAAGTGGTAAGACTTACACAATGCAACCTTTACCTCTCAGAGCTGCAGAAGACCTCGTTAGACTGTTGCATCAGCCTGTATACCAAAATCAGAGGTTTAAATTGTGGCTTAGCTACTTTGAGATATATGGTGGAAAACTCTTTGATCTTCTGAGTGACAGAAAGTAAGTATTTCTTATTCTGTGTTATTTGGAATACTTTATTATGATTTGATTGTTCATATTAACACACTTGATGTACTAGGTTAAATGCAAAGATAATTTTAATGAAGGTGCATATTACAGTTTGTATTTAAGCATTCAGGCTACCTTTAAGATCTTATATTGATATGACTGCTTCGATTTTGTGATCAGGGAATTAATTAGAATATTAGGTTTTTAGCGTTTGAATTAAGGTGTCAAATTATTTACTCAAGATACTTTAATCACTTTAATTTCTTGGAACATTATTCTCTTCATTGAGCATGCATTTTTCTATTTCTTGTATGTGCATGTTCATGAATTATATCCATTTTCATTAACCAAAATGCATCTACATTTGTCTTTTTTTTGTCAAACGTATTGACCTGTAACCTGCGCACTTTTGGCTACATACTTTTAACTAATTGTCGTGTGATTGTTTTTCTTTGAATAGAAAACTTTGCATGAGAGAAGATGGACGGCAACAAGTTTGCATTGTAGGGCTGCAAGAATTTGAAGTTTCTGATGTACAAATTGTGAAAGAATTCATTGAGAAGGGGAATGCTGCCAGAAGTACAGGATCCACTGGTGCTAATGAAGAGTCCTCCAGGTCACATGCTATCTTACAATTGGCTGTGAAGAAGCACAGTGAGGTGAAAGAGAATAAACGGAACAATGATGGAAATGAGGCAAAAATTGGGAAGGTTGTGGGGAAAATATCTTTTATTGATCTTGCTGGAAGTGAAAGAGGTGCTGACACCACTGACAATGACCGTCAGACTCGGTACTTTTTCTACTTTTAATAGAAATATCCAATTAATTTTCCCTTTGTCAAAAACTGACTACCAGCAGTGTTACCATCTGGAATTGATATGCAAATGTCCCCAAAAAAAGCACGAGTCAGTACGGTGGCTGTTTGCCTGTATCTGAATTAGTAATTTAATTTGTATTTTCTTGCAATTGGTGTAAACAAGGATAGGCATTGCTTCCTGTCTGGTTCCACTTGTTTTGTGCAGTAACAAATCTCTTCATGATACAACATTAAGCATCATTTACTGTACAGGATTGAGGGCGCAGAAATCAACAAGAGCCTTTTAGCCCTGAAGGAGTGCATTCGTGCCCTGGATAATGACCAGATTCATATTCCATTTCGTGGAAGCAAACTTACAGAAGTGCTTCGTGACTCCTTTGTTGGCAATTCCAAGACTGTTATGATATCTTGCATATCTCCAAATGCTGGATCTTGTGAGCACACACTTAATACCTTAAGATATGCTGATAGGTATGTACTTCCCCATAGTATTGACTGTAACAAGTTAATGACTGGGCACTTCCCTCCGCTGTTCTAGTCTGTACTTTTTAACTGATTGGTCCTTATTATAATATGAGCAGGGTTAAAAGTCTATCAAAAAGTGGAAATCCCAGGAAGGATCAGGCCTCAAATCCTGTACCACAAACTTATAAGGAGGTTTCATCTATATCAATTCCAGCAAGTGCTGGTTTAGAGGATGTCAATGATCAGCGTCAAGAGGTCAAAACAACGGATATAGGTAGAAAAATGGTGGATAAGGAAGTTTCTTTATACAGCTCTGCTGCTGAAGTTGACAAACAGCCTTCAAATCTTCCATCAAGTTACATGTTCAATGGGCGAGAGGACAAAGGCACGGCTTCTTCTTCAATGGAGAGGGAAAGGTCCGAAGTGAAGAATTCTAGTAGTGATACTATAAGCAATCAGAAGATGAACTCTTATTCCCAAAACACAATAGATATAGGTGAGAAAGTTCAGAAAGTATCCCCTCCTCGTAGGAAACCTTCTAAAGAGAAGTCAGAAAGATCTACAAACTGGCTGAAAAAGGATGCCAATGGGCCTGATCTCTCGACAGCAAACTCCAAGCAGCAGAGCACAGGGAATTATAGCTCGACTACTATTGGATCTAGGCAGTCTGAAATGGAATTATCTCCTGATGGGAATATCAATGAAATACTTGAGGTTCAACTAAGTGGAATTACTCTTTCTTTGCCAAAGTTTGGTTGAATGCAAAACTTATTCATGCTTTCTGTTCAAATTTTAATTTAATTTTGCAGGAGGAAGAGGCATTGATCGCTGCTCATAGGAAAGAAATAGAGGACACGATGGAGATTGTTCGAGAAGTAAGTGATGGCGTTTTCTTATAACTAAATGAGTCTGTTTGTAATTGTTTGTCAGGTTATATCTGGGTTTTAGTTTCGAACAAAGTTATGATAAGATAAATTCAGGATGTGTTGTGGGGTCATCATCAAATTGGAAAGTTAAAGGCGTACACTTTCTCTACTTTTAAGCCGTTGCCAACAGTTTTCTGAGGTTATGCATGCATCTTGTCTATTATATAGCATTAGACAGGCACAATAAGAAAGTGGAGAACCTTTTTTCTTTTGAAATGCTGCAGGGTTCTTAATGAATGCTGCTCTGCTTTTTCCCTTGGATTCTCATACTAGAAATTTTCCCATTTTATTAATACCTTGTTTATCCTTGTTGAACATCTGTTGGGAGTTACTAAATTAGCACGGCATTTTCAAAAAATTACCGGGGTACTTTGGCATGTTATTACCTGCCTACTATTTTCTGTTGGTGTTGGCGCTCATCTATTTGTTGCTTCTGGTTTGTTAGGAAATGAAACTCTTGGCAGAAGTGGACCAACCAGGAAGCCTTATTGACAACTACGTAGCCCAATTGAGCTTTGTGCTTTCTCGCAAGGCAGCTAGTCTGGTTAGTCTTCAAGCTCGTCTCGCGAGGTTCCAACATCGACTAAAGGAACAGGAGATACTAAGTAGAAAAAGAGTACCCCGCTAAGTTTCTGTTATTCAGCATCGAGCCGTATGTTATCAAATGTAATTTTTCACATGTTTGTTAGCGATTTATGTTTATAATAAACAAATCAGTTGTCGGATATTCAAATTAAATTTCCTTACATGTAAATTTGTCGTTAGTGTGATATATGATGGTGATCCTCATGCAGTTGCCAAGTTGAAGCAATGCATGAATATCAGCCCTTGTGATGTTAGTTTGAGGGCGGCACAAGAAATCAAATCCAAGTATAGAAATATAAAATCCACTTGTTTCTTCCTTCCTCTTCCTCTCCTTTCCCTTCTTGACCCGCCGCCCTGCTGGGAAAAAGCTCTTTTTGACTAACAAAAGCGATCTGTGCCAAGAGTGAGTTATCTGTTTTGAAGTATAAAATTCCTGACTTTAATTACGATAAATCAAAGTTATATGCGCGTGCGTGCACACAGATGGGTTTACATTACTTTGGTTTGTTTTGTAAGTTACGGGAAACCAGTTCCCTGTTTCTCAAAATCCTTGCATTTCTTCTTCATAACTGTGACTCTAATGCCTCATTTGGTACAATAGAAAAGTTTTTAGAGAAGTGGAGGTGGAGGTGGAAATAAAAATAGAAGTGAAGTTAAAAAGTGTGTTTGATATGATGGGAAAAGTAAAATATAATTTTTAATTTAAATATATATTTATAATATAAAAATACCAAAATACCTTCTAACAAAAAAAAACTTTCATCCATAGACCATAATCACCATCAAAAAATCACAACACCAACATAGAAACCGAGAGAACCAGAGAAACCAAAAACCCATAGTCCCATTTGTTGAGTTAATCGAGATAACCAGAGAAACCAAAAATCACAGCCACCAACATACAAATCGAACACACCAGAACCAGAGAAATCATAGAAATCAAAATCATCAAAACTCAAACGATCAACTTGGCTGAGTTAAAATTAATGTTCAAAGGGAGAAGATGTGCACAAACCGAAATTGAAATCAGTGTTCAAAATCTAAATCGAAACCAAAAACCTAGAGTCGCATTTGCTGTCGGAAGAAGACGGCAGCGGAATGGTGTTCGTGGCGGAGTCATATTCGCTGGCGGGGGAGACAAGGATGGAGGTGTGTTCGTTACTAGGGGCTGGAGTTGTGTCTGCTGCTGTCATCGCTGGAGAAGGGCTATTGACACCGTCGCTAGAGGAGGGCTGTCGCTGACGATGACTTGCGTGCACGAGCTGTGGCTGGAGAAAGATCAATAGGTTGTAGCCAACGACCTACACGACAAGTTGTGGCCAGCGATGGGTGACGACAGTAACCACCGACGACCTCGCCATCTTCTGTTGTCCTCGTCATGAGTGGCGGTGGTTGAGGGGGAATGGTTGGGGGGGATGGTCTAAGCCTCCACTTCTCCGAGAAGTGGAACTGAGTTCCTGGGGGGTTGGGATGGAAGTGACTTCCATCAGTTTTGATGGAAGTGGCTTTCACGGAGAAGTGAATTACAGCCCACCAGACACACACATATACCAATTTCACTTCCACTTTCACTTTCTTATCTCCAATTCTATGCTACCAAACGGACCTTAAGATTTTGAGTAGTGATTTTGTTTTCTTATAAAATAAAGAGTGCACATCTGCTTAGCCTTTTAAAATAGGTTATGATGATAACTGTGCGTAGCGTTAAAGACCGAAAGATTCAGAGAATACCAAAACATTCTGCGAGAAATAATGCGGTGCAAGACATGAGCTAAGAAACATGCACAAGAAGGGCAGCCCTTAAAGTTAAGTGACCATCCTTGTAGACTAACAAAATTTTGCCTTACATTTCATCCTTCTCAGGTATTCCAATTAATGTATTGTAAGAACAGCCAAACCGTTGATGTCTCCGTTATTGGCACCTTATTCAAATAACATTAATGTGGTGCCTGAATCACAGTTAAGATGATCTGTTAGAGTACTCCTGGACCAATGCGCCAAAAAGTGAGGGCCTTTCCAGCAATCTCTCCGGCGTATCAAATTCCTTTGCATATCCTGTCCAAGATACACACATGATTAGTTGTAAAAAGGCTAAATGCTTGCATGACTTGACAAAACTACATAGCAGTTCATAAACAGTACTAGCGTTAGATGATTACCCGCATCTACAACTAGAACCTTATCACAATCCATAACAGTGGGTATTCTGTGAGCAACACTGAGAATGGTACAGTTTTTGAAGTCTTCCCGGATGATCTTCTGTACGACAACATCAGTTTGGGAATCAACTGAGGCTGTTGCCTCATCCAAGAACAGTATTTGGCTGCGTTTCAGCATTACCCTTCCCAAACATAACAGCTGCCTCTGCCCCACACTCCAATTATCTCCCCCATCCACCACTGCAAAATCCATCATCCCCATATTACTAAATAATATATAACCACATTGAATTAAGATTAATTGCTCAGAGGATTGAGACCTGAAGAATCCAGTTTCTTGGGCTTTGCAGCCACCACATCCTTCAGTTGGCACCGCTCGAGGCTCTGCATCAATAAAACTCTTCAGTGAAGAATGTCATAGAAACAAAAATGAGTTATGTTATGAGTGTGATTAACACAATACCTTCCAAATTTCTTCGTCGGAATGCAGTCCATTAGGGTCTATGTTGCTTCTTATAGTTCCTTCAAAGAGAACAGGCTCTTGTGGAATAATACCAAAGCGAGACCTGAGATCATGAAGTCCCAGGGTGCAAATGTTGATGCCATCAATCACTATTTTCCCAGATGAAGGCTCCACCAACCTAAATAACACCTGCACTAGTGTTGATTTCCCACTCCCAGTACGCCCTACTATCCCAATCTTCTCTCCTCCATCAATGCTTAGAGAGATTCCCTTCAGAACTAGTGGTGTATTTGGCCGATACCGAACCTGCTCGCCATATTTGCACATAACCAGAGATGTTATGTTATTGTTTTACTATTATTCATATAAAGTTTTCAAAATCGCTCCTAAGTCACAAACTGATAGGAGTAGATTTTACCTTCAAATCCTGTAGCTTGATATGGCCATGAGAGGGCCAATTGTGGGGTGGAAGGCCATCAGGGATTGTCCATGGAGCTTCTGGTGGAATATTGGAGAACTGCTTTATTCTCTCAACTGAAATCATTTTGTTCTCAACTTGGCAAGTCAAACTTACGGCCAATGCCATGAGACCACTCAGAGATAGGCCATAGGATAGAGACAAACCAACATATTCTGCAATACCAAAATGACGTCACTTTATGGACAGACCCTTGTCATTGCCAATAAATAAGCGATGAGCCCTGAGGGTGTACCTGGCTTCATGATAGCACTCGGCAAATAGATCATAAGCACTGTGGCAATGCAAAGGAAAACTACTCCAAACATGTCTAATCGGTAAGCGAGCCATTCAAACGATCCATAGGTGCAGAATTCCATCTTCAAGTTTGTATTCACCCTATTTATATTTTCTTCAGAAAATGTGCTTTGTTTCCCGAAGCCACGGATTGTCATGACACCAGAAATGGTCTCTGAAAATTGATGAATCACAGGAGCTTTTGCAATAGATTCAAGCCGAGACAATTCCCGAGAAGATTCTAGGTAATATTTCTGCAAAGTACAAAATCAAATAAACTTAAAAAAAAAAAAAAATCTGTAACACCTCAGCTCAAATAAATGGACAGGTCAGTGCAGGTATCCTACCCGGTACCAGTTGTTGAGCCAAATCAATGGAACAATGAGGAAGACAACCTCCCAAGCATTTTGGCAAGTGACAAAGAAGATGCTGAGTAAGAAGAAGTACGAGAGCACCACCATGCCCATGAACATTGGAATTATTATATCGACGAAGAGTTGATCAGTAGACATCTACACAAGCACAGGACAAAAAGATAGCAAGTCCGACAGCATTTTATCATGGAGAACATATGTTTATCTTGTAGAAATGGGTTAATATGTAAATTTGCCACAAAAGTTGTTTTTAGGTTCAATGTCGCTTTCGAAAGTTTGAAAACGTAATAATATTGCACAGTAACATTAAAAAACTAACTCTGACCATTAAAAAATTAACGTTAACCATTAACTTTATAATTATAAGTGGCAGCATTGCTCTATTTTAATACTTTTAGGACAACATTAAACATAAAAAAACTTACCGAATAACGTTACTCCTCAACAAAAATTTTTAGGACAAATTTGTATATTTACCCTATAGAAATTGAAGGAAGGCGTATGTATGTAGACTCACACGACTAAGAATTCTGCCAGAAGGAGTGGTATCAAAGAATGACATTGGTGCGTGGAGAATACTTTGAAGCATTCTATTGAAGAAGCTCTGAGCTGTCTCTAGACCCCAACGTGTTACTGCGTATGATCTGATTATTACCATTATGCATGAAACAACCCCAATTGCAGCATAGCCACCTATGAACAGAGAGGGATTAAAGGTGCGATCTTTTGAAGTTTCAAATGCCAGCCAGTAGTCTGCAGACATCATAGTTGCAATCCACACTAGAGACATTATCAGGACTAGTGCTACTCCCCACCATCCATACGCTTCTGTGCAATATTGTATATATACTTGGAAGTTGACTCGGCCGGTTTCTCTCTCCTCATCTTCTATCAGCTTTGAAGTTCCCTTGCCAGATTCAGACCTGTCTTCCTCTTGAGAGTTCATTTTCCCTTTGTTTTCCGCTTCTTTTGAAGGTTTTGTAGATGGACCAGAAGCATCAGTCCTGTCTACAAGCTCCATTGAGGCTTCGTGAGCAGCTACAAGTGCTTTAAAATCCAAGCCAGATTCCATAAGTTCTTTGTACTTTCCCCGTTGCACGATCTTCCCGTCTCGCATGACCTTGTTGTTGGCACCAACGTAAGTTCGAGTTTATCAGTTGATAGAACTTTGAGTATAAGGTACGTTATTGCATAGTAATATTTACATTTGGTGCTTAATTCAAGAAAATTAACACTCCCTCTAGTACTGTTTATAATGAACAATTATCAAAATTAAAATTATATGGTTGAAAATGTTAGTTAAAAACAATGCATGTATAATATGTATATTTTTTTTCCCAATATAACCTTATTCATAAAGAGACTAAGTGAGAGACAATGGGTGAAAATTTATTACAGAGATAATGAGTGACGTATATTTAATAAAGATAAAAATAGAAAAACTAGTTTAAAATTTTATACATATAAAATTTATTCCTTATAATGAGAATCACCCAAATGAGAGAGATTCCTTTTTAATAAAAAGGACCAAAGAGTATATTATCACATCAAGGGATGAAGGGATGATTTTGATGGAATACAAGTGACACATCTCTCCATAAACAACTACTTCAACCCTTTCCCCTACTAAGGGCTTTGCTTAGCAAGTAGGGCCAAGCATATATCATTTTTAAAAAAAATTATTTTAATGTATATAGAATTTAAAATAAAGATAATCCCTTACCTATAATTTTTTTTTTCAAAAAGTGATTTTTTTTAGTTAAGAAATCACTATCTTTTTTTTAACAAAAAAGATTAAATTTAAACCATCCTAATCAGATTTAAACTGTTTTAATATACTTAGCTCTCCCTACTAAACAAAACAAAACGCTTGGCAAGGAACCGGTTTTGCTGTGAAATTTAAGGTATATTTAAGAGACTTATAAGGGGATACATACCGCTATAAGGCTGAAATTATGCAAGAAGTCAACTTGGTGGGTTACAAGGATAACGGTCTTGTCCTTGAGAGCCCCCATAACACATTCCTGCAACAAAGTCCGGGCAATCAATAATAACCTTTCACTAAAAGTTTACTGCTCTGGCAGTACGTAACCAAAGAAGAGATAGATATTAACATTTTTAGAAAGGCAGGGCGTTAAAGCATATATATATATAGGTTACCTTAAAGATAGAGGTTCCAGTTTGGGCATCAACAGCACTAAAGATATCGTCGAGGAGATAGATGTCACAGTCCTGATACACAGCTCTAGCAAGTTGCACGCGTTGCTTCTGGCCACCACTGAGGTTTATGCCCCTTTCTCCTATCTCTGTCTGGTCTCCATGCTCTAACATCTCAAGATCCTTTTCCAGGCAACATACTCTTATGGCTTCCCTGTATTTCTCCCTATTCATCGGCAATCCAAACAATATGTTCTCTTCTATCGTCGCATTCCTTATCCATGCTGTCTGTGCTACATATGCTGTTTTCCCACATACTCTCACCTATAACAATTTCATACGAGTGAAAAACACAATAACTAATGATACAATCTTTAAGAGACCAATTGGTGGACAAAAAATTTTGAAGAACCAAGGCTTTGACACCTCTGGGGAACCAAATTTTATATCTACTCCAAATTTGGATTCTTATACTCACTGGTTCTATAGGGCACTTCCAACATTTTTCACAGACTAAGGAAAACCTTAATCTTTATTAACTCTACCATAAAATTCAACAACTTTTCAACTCTACCTTTACTTAATATACATAATACCAAGTGAAAACGAAATCAACAAAATAACAAATAAAAAATTAAAATATACATTCACCTCAAAACTTTAATAAGGTGCTTTATAAAAAAATGGTGGCTCAATGCACAAGACTCCCATCATGTGGGAAGAGATAGTGTGCGCAACTTTACTCTCATATGTGAAAAGGCTATTTTCAGAATTTGAACTCATGACCTTCAGGTCACATAACCAAAAAAAAAAAAAAAAAGCTTCTCTCTTAGTCCTATAAAGAGGTCCTCATGAGTATATATTAACATGGACACTATTGATGCTACTTGATCTTCAACAAGTCAAGCATGCAACAATTAGGAAGTAAAATTGAGCGCAGACAATTACCTGTCCTGAGATCTTGTGCATTTCCCCTAACACAGAAGCCAATAGTGAAGACTTGCCAGATCCAACAGTTCCAACAACTGCAGCAAGATCGCCCTTACTTATTTCCAGCTCTGAAACTTGCAGAGTCGCCTCCTCTCCTTTATCATCCCATGAGAAAGACCCTTCTTTTATTTCCACAGCTAGATTACTTTCACTGTCTTCAACTCTCTCCACCGAACTTTCATCCAATTCCCTACTTTTAATGTACTCATCCAACCTCTTAAGGGATATTGTTGCTTGTGAGATGGAAAGAAGAGACTGAGGGAACGACCTAACTGGTTCTTGCAGTATTTTGATCATTGATATTACTGTAAACACAGTGCCGGAATCAAGATGATATCCCTGAAGAATTGCTGCTCCAAAGGTAAGAATTGCTATCATAATAGGAGAAGTCGAGAAAATCCCAAGGGTGTTAGAAAAAGCATACATGAACTTGCCAATCCAATGATACTCCAACTCACGAAAATTCTGTATCTTGCTGCCGAAATGCTTCTCCCATGCTTGGAACTTAATGACACGCATGTTATTAAGCATATCAGTCATGGCCTTCATCCTCAGATCACGATTCACCATTATACTGTACTGGAACATGTTGTTCTTTTTTGAACCCAGTAATGCGTACACAAACATTGCAATGGCCCCAAGCAAGGCCGCGAATGCCGATAAGCCGACATAGAAGTACATCAAAACCATAGCAGCTACAACTTGTAAAGGCGTCATCCAAATATTATGCAGCTGCAACGTCATGTCATGTAACTGCTGAGCATCCACAGCCATGTAATTCACAATCTGTCCAGCCCCATGAGTCTGCCTCGCCGAGCTTGTCAATCTCATGAGCTTTTCGTATAAAGAAGTCATGAGGCTGGAACGAACTAGCATACCCAGTTTCTGATTGTGAAAACCGAACAGGTGGCTACTGAGGGATTCAACTGATTTTGCCAGAAGCAGGATCAGTACCAAAACAAATCCTTGTGAGGCTGGCCTTTCTTTCACAGAGGTGTAATCAACAAATTTTTGAACAAGCACTGGCCCCACTAACGAAACCAAAAGTTTAATGGCTGCCAGAATGCCAGTGAAAATAAAGTCTTTCCAGAAGCATCGGAATAGTGTGATTCCTACTGGATATTTGCAATTTTCCTCTGGCTTCGGCCAATTCCTGGCAAAGAGCTCTGTCATTTTTTCAGTTCGAAACTGAGGAGGAAGTGAAGGCACATCATCAAGTTTAAGGGGAAATTTGTTGCCTTTTTGGAGCAGAGGGTTCATCCACAGAAACATCATTTTGGACAACAGGGAAGCATTAGCGTAAGGACTCAAATTCTCTTCCTTTAAAAGCCTCTGGCTCAGTAATGGTTCTGCGGAACTCGAATCAAAATCTGATCTTTTGATTACATGAATCCCCGATGACCCTTTAACAGCTACTAGTGATAGAAAAACAGCCATAGGAAGATTTACAATCGAGAATATATCGTCAATCTTCAAATTAAACTCCAAGTTGGCTGCACCAATGTTTACTAAACGATAAATGCCCGAAGCAGAGAATGAGCAAGAAATAACCAAATTTGCTGCCCAGTAGATTCTGAGTGGCAAGGGATGTTTAGTATCTTTAACCCTCTTCTCGTTCAACATCACAAGCACAACCACTATATTGGTTATTGCTTGAGAACCCCGAAACAGACCTTCGATGAGTTTCCATGAAGTCTGAAGAGAGGCGTCGTGAGTGAAGGTTAAGATGCTTAAAACCACGTAAGCTATTGCCGACAGAATGACTACAAATAAAGAAGAATGGAAAAAGCAAGTAACTTTGTAGTGTGAGTTCTTTTCAAACAAAATGGGTCTATCTATGGATGAGGTGGTGTTGGCATAAGAACAGGGTCTAGAACAGAGTTTCCGAAGGGAGAAGACTAAAAGAATCAGCAAGAAGAAGAGATCAACAGAGGAAAACAAAACTCTCTGAGGACATGGAGATAGGAAGAAGAAGGCTGGTGAAGATGATTCTATGGGGGGAGGGGAACAAGAGAAGCTTGTGAGCCATGAAGGAGAAGACATGGTGAAAGGTATGAAATTCCTGGCTTCCTCTCTGGTTTTACAGTCAGATTTCTTGCGAGGAGGGATCAGAGTGTGGATGATGATCCATAAAAGTCAGCTAAATGTTTGAATGAATGAAGAGTTTGAGAGATGGACGGAGTTGCAGAATGGATTGTTATAGTTATACTACTAACGTCGGAGATTTGATGGTCGTGTCAGGCGATGTAAACTTTTTTAAAGAAAAAAAAGCCATGCGAGACACGCTTTTTCGTACGCGCATATTTATATCTGATCTTATGGTCCGGTTGCCAAAACAATCACAATTGGTACAGTTGGCAAAATCCAGTGGAATGTGGGAAAAATGCTCCTCCACCCAAGGTAATTAACATGTCAAACCATGACAAAATTATTTAAATTAAATTAATACTACCTCTAACCCTTAATGTAACATCATTTGGCAGTTCAAATTTAGTCTTATATCATGGACTAGGGTAGTAACATACAACTGAAGTTTTAGCGGTTGCAAAATTTTGGATTTTGGAGGAAGAATATGACTTGATATTAGAGAAGCAGACATTACCAATTTGAGATTACAAACGGAATCAAACTTGAAACTTCCTATTCACGGGGAGCTCTCATGGCTTGAGGCAAAATGGCCATTGGCTATTGTATGGTTTTTATGGGTAACATGTATTGTTGGCAATCATATGAAGGTGGAAAAACAAAATCAAAATGCAGAAAATTAGGAGTAAGAGAGCAATTAAAAATTGTGAACGATTTTTTCAGTAGAGTTTTGGTCAGAGAATGACACAATAAAGAAGGGAGTGCTTGCGAGTGCTTGCACCGCTGTCCCTTTTTTTTTGTTTTTCCCTAATGCGACTCTAGAATCTCCCCAAAGAAGCACACTTTTAGACTTTAGGTCTTAGGATCATATAATTTTAGTCCCTGAACATTTACTTAATCATTGATGTATAGTTCTAAAATTGTAAATCAATACAACTCAGTATTTAATCAAGGAACTGAATTGAGAAAAATTATGGGATTAAAGGTTATACCAAAAACCTTTTAACGCTTTCTTTGACTCCATGGCATTAAGAACCAAGATGATAGTGTGTTTTACGTAAAACTGATTAAAAAAAATTAAGGAAACTAAATAAATTATTTAATTATAATCTAATAATGTGTGTAGCACTATCTCTCTAAAATATCTTTATGTAATAGTAGACTATGTATCAATTTATAAGTTAGATAAATTAAATTTAAAAAATAATAAACATAAGAGATAAAATAAAAAATGTTTTTCATTTAGAATTAGAGGAATATTATTTAACGGCTGAATATTAATAAAACAAGGGAAAATCCCTTAAAAGTTACTTTATGGGATGGAAGACTTGTTGAGTAACCTTTTAAATGCACTATTGAAAATTTACCTTACATCCTTAGAACTACCATCTCATCATATGCAGTTTGCTTGTATACAATAGAAATTTTTAGTAGTTATTAAGATGTGAAACCTCATCTCTTATATTAAAATTTTTTAGGTGATTGTTCTAGTGGGAAATAAAGGAATACACCAATAGAGTGAGCATTGAAGGTTCTCTTATGCTCATAGAGCACATGTTATATTGTTTTTATTTGTCATGACCCTAAAACTTTCACATTTTATTTTGTTTTGCTGAAATATTATGAGGATTTGATTTAATACTGTGATGTGAGCTTTATTTAAAATAATTTTGTATTTTGATGATTTGGATGTAGAGCATCCTTATTGACAATATTTGAAATACTTTGATTAGGTATTTGGTTGTTTGGTTTGAGGCGTTACAATTGTCATTTGTTTATTACACTCTCTGCCCATACTACCCTTTCTGCTTTCTTTCAATCCCTCTCCCGTTTTTATATCTTCCATAGGCCAAAAGATCGAAGAAGACAATGGCCACCGTCACAAATATGAAATTCTTCTTCATTCTGATTCTCTTCACTCTTCGGCTCCCACACAACTGGATTTGACTCACATTTGCTTCTTCCTCTTCATCCAACAATGGTCGCTGCCTTGGAGTGTTGGTCCAGCTATGCCAGTACGAACGAAACAACGTCGGAGAGCTCTTCTGTTGCTACTGGTGGACTCAAGGAGACTTTGCAAATGAAGAAGAAATTTTAGAGGCTGAGTCGGAATGTTACTAAAGCTATAGTGTTGTTCAAGAACTCACTCTGGGTGGGAAACATTTTTTCGCATATGGATATTTTGGTTAGAGGGAGGTGAATGTTGATGATGGGTGAAGTTGGCAAGAGGTTGAGATGGTACATGATGTGAGTTTGAGGTTTGAGGGTGAAGAGAAGAAAAAAAAAGGGGTGAATTTTGTAGGAAATCGGTTATCTGAAGTTGAGAACCCTCATGCAAATTTGTGAAACACTAAAGTGGGGTTTTAGTTTTGTTTTTCTGAACTAATGAAACATAAAAATTGGTTAACTGATACTTTGTTGGTTTATTTGTTGTAGGGAATTTAACAAAATGGATGAAAATATTGGGTCAAGTTGTGCAAAGGAATTTTTTTTTTATTTTCATGAATATGCAGTCATGGCCTTAGTGTCAATACGTAATTGCATACCCCATTATTTTGTAAGTAATGTATAGGGTGGAAGAAAAATGATATTGTCCACTTGTCATTTAATATGATAATACAATTCTACTGTTATGACCTTGCTACTGTTTAGATAAGAAAGTCGATAAACACTTATTTGAATTTGGAAAAATTAGCTTAATCTCTAGGGAATTCAGATTGTAACTTACGAAAGTACTAAAGCAACTTGTGAAATTCTTATTAGAACTTGCAAAACCCTAATCCTAAATTAAAAAACGCTGATTTGAATTTGGAAAAACCAATTTAATCTTTGGGGAATTTCAATTCGAAGTTGCAAAAGTATTAAAGCAACTTATTCTTATGAGAACTTATGAAAACCTAATCCTAAATTGAGAAGCGTTTATTTGAATTTGGGAAAACCAGTTTAATCTGGGGAATTGCGATTCCAAGTTGTAAAAATATTGAAATAACTTGTGAAATTATTATGAGAACTTACAAAAACCTAATTCTAAATTGACAAACACTTATTTGAATGTGGGAAAACCAGTTTAATCTCTGGAGAATTCCGATTCCAAGTTGTAAAAGTACTGAAGCAACTTGTGAAACCCGAAACCCTAAATCTGATCCTAAATTGACAAATGCTTATTTAAATTTGGGAAAACTAGTTTAATCTCTGGGGAATTTTGATTCTAAGTTGTAAAAGTACTAAAGTAACTTGTGAAATTCTTATGAGAACTTGTGAAAACCTAATCCTAAATTGACAAACGCTTATTTGAATTTGAGAAAACCAATTTAATCTCTGGGGACTTTTGATTCCAAGTTGTAAAAGTACTGAAGCAACTTGTGAAATTCTTATGAGAACTTATGAAAACCTAATTCTAAATTGATAAACGCTTATTTGAATTTAGGAAAACCAATTTAATCTCTAGGGAATTTGGATTCCAAGTTGCAAAAGTACTGAATCGCCTTGTGAAATTCTTATAAGAACCTAATCCTAAATTGACAAACATTGATTTGAATTTGGGAAAACCAGTTTAATCTTTAGGGAATTTGGATTCCAAGTTGCGAAAGTATTAAAGCAACTTGTGAAATTCTTATGAAAACTTACGAAAAGCTAATTTGAAATTGACAAATGCTTATTTGAATTTGAGAAAACCAGTTTAATCTCTAGATAAGTTGGATTGTAAGTTGTGAAAGTAGTGAATTATATACAGGGAGATCAATCTTTTTCTAGAGCTCTGAATCTAATCTTATACTAAAGAAATAAAGATTTGTTAGCGCCAAAACTGTGTGTTCTTTAACCAACTTTTCGAGGAGGAGCTTAGACCCGGAAATCATCACAGGAGGAAGACCACAGAGGTAGGTCAAGTTTTGGGATGATGCCACCATTGATTGGCGGAATAGGAACTTGTCATTGTTGTTGACTTCTTAGCCGTAGATACTTTTTAATATGCCTAGTCCGTAATCTCAAAATCGGTTGACGAATTGATATGTCAAATCAGGTCGGTTTTGAGAGATTGTAGAAGATGGGTCGACGAATATAGAGATCGGTGTTGATGTGGGAGGTGGAAAATTGCAGAAGCTGCATATGATGCTAGAGATCGAAGATCTAAAGTCCGTCATCACTGAAGAAATAGTCACCATTGCTAGAGGAAGTCACCATCGCCATTGGTGGAGGAGAAGATGATTTTGTCAAGGGCATTGGTGTAATTTTCTTTTTATTTTAAAAGGGATAAATTAAGTACTAACACTTCTCTAATATTATGAATATTGGGAGCACATTTTTGTCTTTCAGTATTTTTAAAGTTCTTTATAAAGGATTTTCGCATAAAACAATATATTATGACATGAAAAATCTTCACGACCATCTTCGATAATTATTATAATATACATGCACATCACTCATATATAATTTAAATTTATATAAACATTTTCATTGGCCAAATATTATAGGAAAAATAATAGAAAAAGAATTTTGAAGTTACAAAATCTCAAATAAGATATTTTTTATAAAATGCGTTATAAATTATTTATCAATTCTTGAGAACAAACATAATTTAAAATTTTATAATTTTAAAATTCATTTTCTATCACACAACACATAATTAAGAGGAAAACCAGCATCCTCAAACATAGCTGCAATCCATAAACTTCTGATCTCAAAAATAGCCCTCAATCTTTATTAATCCAAACAAATAAAACATGCTTAAACACCATCTCCCATTAACACTGCGTTAGCTTCCAACTTATTTATAAGGAGTTTTATATTAACATTCATGTTTATCGTAAATGATTCAAATTTTAGAGGCTTAGTTGAGCATAGATGAAATTTAAGAATTAAATTACAATTAAGTCAGAACTACTAGAATTAAGTTTCATTAGATTAAAATTTAGGAAAGTTAAACATAATAGGGTGCAACGATTTTTTTTTTTTATTTTGCCAATAAATAGGGAGCAACGATTAATTCTTTCATGAAGACGGCAAAGACGCCTTTTCGCAGGTATATTTTTCAATAAAAAAGCGAGGATGTCGTGGGATGTTTCTTTAATTAAAATAAAAAGAAAAAGATAACGTGGAATTTGTTTGTTGGTAGCACAGTGGCATCGAATGTTTATTTTCATGTGGAATTCATCTCCATAATTTTATTTATGGGGTGTCAAATGCTTGAAGTTATCTTATTCTAAACAGCATTAGTGGATGCTGAATGCAAAAGAAAAATAATAGTTAGAGTGCTAAATGCTACTGAAAAATAACATAAATAACATTTAAGTATTAGATGCTACTTTATTCTTATTTGTTTTTAATTGTGTATTCAAGTTTATTAAGAAAAAATCACCTTTATTTTTTTTTAAAAAAAATGTTTTTTATTATTTAAAAGTTTTAGAAGCTGAACTAGATAATTATCACTCTCTTGGAATGAATAGTGTGTAAACCAAACTTTTTTTTGGGGGCCGCCTCTTTTCGCACTTCACATTACTTTTTCATTGCTTCCAAGCTAACAAGTTGTCCCAAGGATTTCATTTCAACAATCAATTTCGAAGGTTTCGTCCCACTCGGCTCATCCGTTCACACAGTGTTTTCTCCCACACCGCCTTTCATCATCCCTGGTTTTATCGTGTCAAGGAGCCAAAGCATTTGATATATCATTTTATTTTTCAACATAAAATCGTCTTTATATCCCCACTTCATACTGCTTTATCGCAGATCGCCGCCTAATTTGATTGTGTCCAAACCTTGCACACAAGTCTCCAATTCCAATCAAAAAATAGAAAATAAATAATTTTTCTACCAGACAAAATTGCTTCTGATATTTTCAAATCCTTTGGTGACAAATTGCTGGATCCCTCCACATCTGATGCATTTGACAGCCTGGTGTGACTCACTTTCCTTTTCCATGATCTTACTTCCGTTTATTGACATTGTTGATGGATGAATTGGGGCTATCAAATAGCTAAATTATTCTCACTTGTCGACAAGTCAGGTGAAACGTGTTGTGTGGTGTTCATGCATCTTGGCATACTAATCATAAGGATGCAAGTTCACTGTGGTTCATCTCTTCCTATATCACATTTCTCCACAAAGAAAAGAATACTATTTCTCTATAAAGGCAAAGACAATGTAGCTATGTGACCTTCACAGAATCACAGAAAAAGCATCAACAGCTTCATAAGCAGTAGAAAATTCCTGTCCCTTCATCTAAACGAGCTGCACCACGGCAATTATTCGAAGGGCCCCGTTCTGCAGAAGATCCGCAAGCTCGTCAAACAGCAGAGCAGTTCGCCAACCCCATCCTTTAGGAGCTTTAGGTAGAAGAGTGCCCGTTTGTTTAAAGCTTCCGAACACCATCACTTCCCTTTTTGATGGGCATATCAACTGAATATCACCGCAGAGCAAGCCCAGAATTATTATTCAGATCCACTATCCTTCAATAAACTACAATGATAAATTAAAAGCAGTGAAGTCACTACAAATATTACCTGATAGCGAGCAGTCACCTTTTCGCGAGAATCTACATACACGTGCACCTAAAAATCATATTTTAAAAAATAAACCATGAAACTGGGTTGACTTCTCGTTAAAAATTAAAATTAGTGTTTGGGATTTCGGCTAAAATTAGTTCTTTTGGTATATACCATGACACCACCAGAGGTAAAGCATACTCCTTGAAACGATGAAAGTGACTGCCACCCACCCACCCACTTATAAAATACGCCCACTCACTTATAAAATAAAGCTTTTTATTATTATTATTAAAAGCTGTATCCAATCCAAAACATTCTTCAATACCATTTAAATACAAAAAGATCTTCCTAACCTTTCTATGTAAATCAGCAAACTCTGCTTTCCGACGGTGAAGAAACAGCCCTGTAATAACATTGATAATTAGTTCCCTGATAGACGTCGGATTTTCTCTACTTCCATATGAACATCAGTTTGAATCCTAAAAACATTACCGAGAGTTCTCCGTCCCTGGGGGTCTTCATCATTAAAAGCCTGTACACTGACCTGAAAATTCAATTCAATAAATTTTATTTTACCAGGACACATGAACTCAGGCTTGCATGAATATGACAATTAATTGAAGTTCTAGAACCTTCCACAGAGAACCAGCATAGAACACTTCTGGAGAATGCTTCACCTGACCATCACCAAGCCTGTGCACATCCTCAAATTGCACTCTGTAAAATCAGCAGGGAATTTACAAGAATTTGAGGAATTTATGCAACTGATGCTCAAGAATTAAAAAAAGAAAAGGACCAGACAAAACAAAACAAAATGAACAAAAGCAACTTAAACAAAGACATATGAATTCGTCATTTGAACCTAACTTACCCAAAACGAAATGGAGGAAAATGGGTTAAAGGTGTTTTCAAATC
This sequence comes from Albizia julibrissin, assembly GCA_037074505.1. NCBI lineage: Eukaryota > Viridiplantae > Streptophyta > Magnoliopsida > Fabales > Fabaceae > Albizia > Albizia julibrissin. Next base: position 37,462,311 of record CM073489.1, on the reverse strand, counting down.
CAACGATATGGAAGAACTACTAGTATTCTCCCATTCTATTCCTATGGTATGTTCTGGTGCCTCTAACAATTGCATGGGAATGCCACCAGTACTTGGGCCTCCAGCAGCAATTCCAGAGATCTTGCTTCTCATGCCAGTCTCATATCCCCTTTGTGCCATTTCTCCATGTGCATTGGCTCCACTACTCCCTCCCTGGCTTAGCCCAACCAAAGCTGTCAACCCATCTCCAGACATGTCTCCGTTGTGGTCAGCTTGTGTCTCTGAGTCATCATTAGCTGCAGATTGTGGGTAGTTTCTGTTGCCAACACCAAATGGCACACGAGAGAAGACAAAACGTGTAGGAGGTGAAGCAGATGTTGGCACAAATGTAGTTCCTCTACCAATACCTGCAAGCCCATCAATAGCACCTCTAACATGTACTCGTACAGGTCTAAATATGCCACTTCCTTCACTTTGAGAAGACTCAGCAACATATATGTTTCCTGTGTTCCCGGAGTTATTACTCAGGTTATGTTCTTGCATGTAGTAACTAGGAGTGGAAACTCCCTGAGAAAATGCAAATGGCTGCCGGCAAGTGCATGCTGCACTCACAAGGCAACAAGTTTTGCATGTATCAGCAGCAATTTCTTGCACCCTCTGACTAAGAAGCATCTGTTTGAAAGGAAAATACGAGGAAAAAGACAGAGTCAAGAGCTTTTTTTTATATACAAGCTTTAAGTGTTAAGTGCAATGCTAAGTAAATAATCAAATAATTCTGTCAAACCTGCAGCCAAAGGCCATCATTTACAGCTTTGCAAGGGAAACCTAATTCTTCAAGTTGCTTTCTGACATTCAGAAGCGCCTCAAAAGACATATTGCAATATAAAAGAGAACCTCCTTCAAATATATTTACAAATGCTTCATGTTCATCCCCATGAATTCCATACTTTCCTTTGGAGTGAGCTTTAAGCCGTCTTCCGCCAACTACCCGGCTGCCCCATGGAAAAAGAGGCACATTGTATCTTCCCCAGTCACTGGATGTGAGGCCATTGCAGGAAGAATTTGACCCTTCCTCAGATGGCCCTTCAATAGCCACTCCAGTTGCGCCGGCACTGGGAGGCATCTCAACATAACAACATGATGTTCTGATCCCATCTTTTTCTGACACCAAATTACTGATTGACGAAGGCCCTTCCGTGTTGCAAGCATATCTAGGTTCCAAACTTGATGAACCAGCAAATGATGTTGCTTGTGCCAGTTGATTAGAATCAGAATCATCATTGTTGAAGCGTTCCACACTGTTTGCAAGCTCAACTCGCAGATTATGATCAATGATGTCCTTTACATCACTTTTAAAATTCAGATGCTCTATAGCAGTTCCCAACCTATTACTTGTGCTGCTGTCAGCTCCACTTTTTCCCTTGATATTATCAGAATCAGAATGAGTACTAGTTGCAGACTCAGAACCAGAACTCCCTTGCTCAGGATGCTCAGCTTTCCAGTGAGCATTTTTTGCCAGGAACGTGTGCAGTGCCAATTCAAACCTTTTACATACACAAAGCAATTGTTATGTGAATCATAAATTCAACCTGCTAACCATAAAATCCTACTAGAAGCTCAGAAACTATTTACCGTTTCTCTTCACTTGGTATCCACAGTTCATCAGAGGTCAGTAATGCATGTAGAGTTTGAGAAGAAAGTTTCGGAAGCACCTGGAACAAGCAATAATACAAGAACCTGAGTTTCCAGCATAATTAAGAATAACTACCAGTCCCCTCCCATTTCCTTTCCTTAAAAAAAAACAAATAAATGAAAATGGTATTGTTCAACAATGATATCCTAAGTTTAAAACTTAGATCAGTCATAGGATGGAAAAAAATAAATATGAGTTGTGGTATTAGGGGAAAAAAAAAGTCCCAAAAATTTTCTCATCCAATATTTAACGGACTACAAGGAAAGTAATCGTTAAAATTAATTAAAACTCGACTTCATAGAGACCTCAAGTTATTAATCAGCAACAGCAAGCATATGAGGTAAGTATTGCTCCTTTTAAATGTTATTTAAGCTAACTTAATCTTCATATAACATTAAAGACAACTACACCAGCCACCATGTGCAACTATGTGAACCTATCTTCCTCATTACCTCCTTCAACTCCATGCCACCACTTTGACAGAGGTAGCCCCAACAAGCATTTCTTACACGCTCCCCATGAATGCCATAGTCTTGGTTTTCTGCAAAAACCTAGTACACAATCACATGCCACCAATTATTAAACAAAAAACTTCCACAGTAAAGATGCATTTCACAAAGAGGTAAATAAGCGTCTTGAACCTGATAAGCCAAGAAATTTGAAGTCCACAGCTCAGATATAATGAAGTCTGTACATAATGCACATAAGTCCTGCATTGATATACAGATTCGTCAAAATAAATTTTTTAACAACTTTAAGAATGTAACTAAACAAGAATCAATAGTAGAAAACATGTAGATAAAAGTGAAGTCTGACATGACTTAAAATATTATAAATTTTGAAGATAAACTATGACTTTCACGTCATTATATAAACATGATTACCTGGAGGTCAAGAAAGGATGCTGCAGCAAGAACACGAAATGCATTGCTATCACTAAGCTTAGGGTGGTGCCCGTAGAGATAAGCCAAAGCCATTGTGATTGCCTCATTATTAACATTCTTATCATCAACATGCAGGGTGACAATAGGAGCACTGGCTTCTTTCCAGGGACCATGAAGCATATTTCTGACAGACACGTTAGACAATAACCACTGATTTTCAAACCAACAAATTACATTGCGTGTGAATTCATCATTAGATACATAAAGATATTGTAAAAAAGAATTTAGGCATGGAAATATGTTCATATGCCAGAAGAGAAGTAACATTTAAATGTTGTCATATACATCTTAAAATTCAGACAAGGTAAAACATATGCAAAGGTTTAAAACACGCTTCATAGTAGATAATAGACCTCATTTTCCAGTTTAAAAAGGCACAAATGCAATAATACTCAATACTTAAAACGAAATGGGCATCTCCTTTCTTAAAACCTGTTGGGGTGCTCCATACGGATGGTCCTTTACAGCACGGACACTTCCTCAGTTAAGATGATGTCTTTGAGGACTATTTCTAGATTCTATATCAGCCTTACCCTCTAAATTCTCGAAAAGTTTAGCCATTTTTCAATAGTAATGATAAACGTACCAGCACAATGGCCCATCACGCCATAACAGTTTACTCATTATCATCATCACTTAATTTTCAGTGCTATGGTGATGCAGACAGAACCAAAATAGTAATAGCATTAACGAATTCAGTAACAGCGGTCATTAGCAAAAATAAATTAGTAAAAGGAGTTGACTCAATAAGTATGCAAATTGAGAAGAGGAGGAGGAGGAGGAACTTAATGAAGGAAATTGAGAGGAGAACGTAACAAAAAAGAAATTTCAGTAGAAATTCATATTATCGTCACCTGAAGTAAGAACTCCGAGAAAGGATAAGGCGATGGAGGTGATAAGTGGAACCCATTGCATGGAGCACGATGTCGGAGAATGAGCCGGAATTGAAGCCTTCCATCTGGATATGGTCGCAAAGCGAAGTGAGGTTGCAATCGAGAGCTCGCAATTCGGAGCTGCTCCGATCGTTGTCGGAAAGCTGGGAGGGGGGAATCGCCATCTCCATTTGTGGTGCATAGGATCGAGGTTTAGGGTATTGTGGTTTCATGCGAATAAAATGAATGCGAGAGGGAATTCCTGAGCTAAAATGTCAGAGAATGCAACAGATCAAAGGCATCATCATGATCAACGTCGTCCTTCATTCAGGCAAGAAAACAATAACGCACCCTCGCCCACTCACTTTGCTTCAGTTTGTTGTTTGTCACCAACAAGTGCATAACACAGCCCCAAAACCATTGAAATAACGGCGCGTTCAACCGCGATTAGTGGATCACTCGAAGAAATGGACATCTTATGCTATTGGAAGAAACTTTGATATGAAAGGGTAAATGTGTGTATTTGAAATTAGTTTTTGAGAATAATTTTTATGATTTATGAGGTAAGTATGTGAGAGAAGTTGTATCTCGATTTACTTAAAAATTATGATTTTGTGTATTTCCAAACACACACTAAATTTACGTCAAAAAGGAGTAAAAAAAAAATTAACAGCCAACGTTGAGATTTAATCATATGATAACATTATTAGTTTTGAAATTTTCATGACAATATTGTTTTTCATTGAAAATTTTTGTGATAGATTTATACTTTAACCTTTAATTATATTTAATTATATTATGCTCACAATTTTATGGTTTTTTTAATCAAATACTATGCTAAACATCTCTGTCTTTAAATCACTTTTTTTATTGTTTTACATTGAAAAGCATCCAGAGCAAAATGATATGGACTTTTCCAATGAAAATTAATCTGTCGGACAAGAAATTTATTTTAAAGGCAATCGGGAAATTAGAAAAAAGGGATTAACCGCCAAAAACGAAATGTTAACTACTTCATTACCATTCCATTGCCCCAGCATCTGCATTCTAAGTGATTATAAAGAAAAATTAATTTAACGCTAGCCATTTGAAAGCAAAATACTTTTAAATAGTTCTACGACGTTTTTAAAATTATACAACTTTCTCAATTAAAAAATAAATTTATCTAGTTTGAATATTAAAAACATAAAATTCAAATTTTTTTTAGTAAATACTGTAAAAATTAACGAGTAATAACATATGTATTTAGAATTTAAAGACAATAATTAAACCTAATAAAACAATCATATTTTCTAATTTAATGTTCAATAACCCATGGGACAATTGTGGCCCAAGAACAAAAGCTCATCGGTGGCCCGGCCCACCTAGTTGAGGCCATGACCATAGCATGTCAAGAAATTCTTCTTGTATCAAAAAAGATCTTATCGGCAATAGCCTCTTCTTATGTACCAAAAAAAAAAAGATCTTTTCCGTTACCCATCCTTCTCGATTTTGAAATGTTACCGTTACGCGAAAGCACCAACCAATCAACGTCTCTTTCCCTTTTTCGAATTTTGAAGTTATTTTTATACATCAAAGGTTAATGCTATTAGATTCCTCATCAGACTCAACCCAGCCCCACAAGTTTCATACTGCTTCCGCTTTTTCTCTGTTGATATCTCTGCTTCAATCTTCGTCGTCTATAACCATGCCACTCAGACCAATTGATAACGCTCTTCCCACGACAACAGATGAGAGGCCTAGAAAGCAATCGAAAGTTGTTCTTCCAGCGAACAAGCAATCTGAACGCCCTCTGAATGACGAAAATCAGATTCCGATGCAGTCATCCGGAGATGCTGCCATTGATTACATCTCCTCTGAGGAACTTAAACCCATATCCGAACCTGAAGCAAGGATTCAAGTAAGTTCTTGATTTGAGGAGCCACAGAAATAATACATATCATTTTTTGCTTTTGACATTAATTCTGTCAAGAATAAACAGCACTGACTTTTGAGTTCTTTGAAAATCCAGGGTTTAATCGAAGATTTAAATTCGAAAAATTGGCTCAATGTCTGCCAGGCTCTGACCGATGTTAGGCGCTTTGTTTTGTACCACTCCTCTCTTCTTTTTCCAGAATTGTAAGTAAATTGTTCTGATATGGGTCATTCATTCACAAATTTTCGCATCGCGCGCTGTCCATTTTGATGAAGGCATGTATCTTTGGGTTTCTTGAAATATACGATGTGAAATTGTGAAACAGGGGAAAAGTTGCATCGGTGGTGGCTAAGACAATGAAAAATCCTCGAAGTGCTCTGTGCAAAACCTCTATTATGGCTGCTTCTGATATTTTCAAATCATTTGGTGATAAATTGCTGGATCCATCCACATCCGATGCATTTGATAGCCTGGTGTGATTCACTTGCCTTTTCCCCGATCCTTCCGTTTATTAATATTGTTAATGGATTAATTTGGGGCTAACTGAAGGGACGAATCTTAACAGCTGATGCAGCTGCTGCTAAAAGCGTCTCAGGACAAACGATTTGTATGTGAAGAAGCAGATAAGGCTCTGACCTCAATGGTGGCTTCAATAGCTCCTCTTCCTCTGCTTCTAAAACTGCGGGCATATGTTAGCCATAGCAACCTCAGGGTCAGGGCTAAGGCCGCTATATATCTCTCCAATAGCGTCTCCAATATGGTAAAACTGCTGTACAATTGAACTAAGGTTGTTATTATCTTCTGGGGTTATTATCACACAATGTTCAAAGTAAATGACATGATATCATGAACAGGGGCTGGAAGAAATGAAGGAGTTTGGGTTGGGAGAGATGATTAAAGTGGCGGCGGATCTGCTGAATGATAGGCTGCCGGAGGCGAGAGAAGCTGCAAGAAGCATCGCAATTTGTATGTACGGGGCACTTACTAAAGACGAGGAACAGAAGCTGGAGGCGTGGCAGAACTTCTGCCAATCAAAATTACCACCCATTCATGCTCTGACTGTGTTCAAGACAATTAATCCTTAGAGGATAGTACCGTTCTTCTACTAGATAGACTTGTAGCTTCTACTCGTATATTTTTACAGCATTAGCCAAAAGGGTCGGTCTCATGAGGGCTTTATTTGTTGAGATAAAATTTGTTCTGTCTCTCTAGTTGTAATTTCCTCCCCCTGGATGTTTAGTGATATTTCTCTCACTAAGTAGGTTGTTACCGGGCCCATAAAACAGGCCCACTTATTTGCTGCTATGCCGCTATTCTTCTTTTCCCCCCAAAAGACCCATAAGGTCCACTCGTATAAATGTCTCGTTGTTGTTCTGCTCAGTTGTGAAGGGACTTCACTTGCCGTGAGAGAATAGACACAAACTTAGTCGTAAACTTCTAACTCAAATTGCATAGAATTTGGCTTAATATAGGTTTAAAAAAAAAAAGGCACATAAACTCAGGTGTACAAAAAGGCACGTAAACTCTTAATCTTACTTTAAAGTTAAGATGTAGTGTTGAGCTCATTTACATGCATTCCCTCGTTGCTTAATTTAACCGTCACGTTTCATGGCATGGGGGTAGTTGGCCCGTTAAACATTAACTAACTCTTACCCAATCTAACGGAGACTCCAACCAATTTTGTGTGTTTGGAGATAATAATGAAATCTTAAATAATGCATTAATTTGTCTTTTTTTATTGATCATTCTGTAGGGTTCTCCAAGTTAAATTTTTTTTTCTCCCGTACTCATTTTGTCCTATTTATAAAATAGAGATAAAATATTTTTTTTCCTGTTTTATTTATAAGGCGCTTCATTAATTTTTGAGATGAATGTATAATTTAATTTTTCACTTATTATTATGTTGGTTTTATTTTTATCTATTATTATGTATATTATATAGGAGTAGAGTTAGAAAATTGTTACATTTTATTAAAAAAATTAATGAGATTTAATGTTTTCTTTTGTATGTGTGAAAAAAGTAGTGAGAAATACTAAATATTAATATGAGGATAAAATTTAGGAAAAATTCTAAAAAAATACAATTTAAACTTCAAAATCTTAAATAAGTGATTTAACAATAAAATGATTTTTTAATTACATTATTATTCTTATTAATCCCATTAACGACTTTGTCAACGGGATTTTAAAGTTTAAAAGGTATTTTTTTAAAAATTTTCCCTGAAATTTAGTACTATCTCCATAAGTCTTAGCAAATTAATTTTAAAAAATTATAGAAACTAAATAAATTATTTAATTATAATATATATTGCATAATATCTTTAAAATATTTATATGTATTATTAGATTGTATATTGGTTTATAAGTATAAGATTGTTTTCATTTTAAATTTTTTAATTTCCACAATTTAAAATATAAAAGTATTATATTAAATGCAAACATGTTTCATCAACCCTTGATTAATTGCACAGTTATCTTAAGTCTGATGAGCTAGTATTTTCCATTAAATAAGATTGGTAGTGTTAAATTCAAAAAACTATAAATTTACTTTATAAATTTAGAGAACTAAAATGATACTTAATGTAAATAAAAAAGTTCAAGCTTATACTTTTTTTTAAAAGAAAAACTCTTTTTTTTTTTTTTGCCAAACCCCTAATTTATAAAGGGTCAAGGTTTTTTCAGAAAAACCTCTACCTTAACCAAAGACAAATTAATTTATAAAAATATAAATAATTTATTTAATTTATTTAATCTTTTAAAATTAGTGAACCATGATTATGTTTACTTTATACACGCTAGCCAAATGAAAAGGAGACAGCAGAATCGAAATCCAAATATGAAACCAGGGCGCCCAGGAAATCCTCTACCTTAACCAAAGACAAATTAATTTATAAAAATATAAATAATTTCTTTAATCTTTCAAAATTAGTGAACCCCATAATTAGTTTTACTTTATACACGCTAGCCAAATGAAAAGGAGACAGCAGAATCGAAATCCAAATATGAAATCAGGGAGCCCAATGAAGCCAAAATCCTAAAGCTGAAATTTACGCTTCCAGCTTCTACAGCTGTCTCCTCTTGTTGGCAGCAGCGCCTTGCCATCCTCCCGTGGCTTCAAAAACTCGCGTCTCCCTCTCTGCGCCCCGCCAATGGCGCCGGAAAAACCATCATTTTCAGGTTATCTTCTTATCCGAGCTCCTCTTACTCTTGATGATTCTGAATTTGATGCTTCCAGTAATGGGACTGACATATATAGTCGGTCTGAATCCGAGGGCTTTGTGAGTGGTGACGAGTTCGAAATGCCCTCGACAAGGCCTTTAATTGTTGGTCCAGAAGCATACCCAATGGGTAATGCATGCGAAGGGGAAGAAGGGAGTGTTGAGTTGGATACGAGTTTGCGGGTTACGCCCTTTGCCCAGTTGTCTGGTTATGATGATTATGATGAGGAGGAAATGTCGTATGAAACGGAAGGTGACGAAAATTTTAATGCTATGAGGGTCTCAAGCATTGATATACCAGAGGATTTTGTTGATTTTTCCAGAATTAAGGTATCGGATGCGGATACTGAAGAGCTTGAAACTTCAGCGTGGAGGGATTCTTTAACTGTTAACCAAGCCTTTATCACAAAGGATTGGACAGCTGCAAATCATATGACTTCTGATGATTTTACTGAACAGTTAAGCGTTAATATGTCCGAGAACTTTGTTGGTTTTCCCAGAATTAAGGCAGTAAATGTTGAGGAAGAAGAGCTTGAAACTTTGATGTCAAGAACTGTTCAACAGTATTTTGCTGCAAATGAGTTGACAGTTGCCGATTATAGGAGTTCTGTCAATTTTATTGAACATGATAATTTTGACATGCCTGAGACCTTTAATGGTTTGCCCAGAATTAAGGTATTGAATGCTGAAGAAGAGGAACTGGAAACATTGATGTTAAGGGATTTTTCAACCGTTGATAAATCGTACAATGCAAAGGATTTGACATTTGTTGATCATTTGAGCTCTGATAATATTATTGAAGATGAAATCGGACATGAGAGTTTCATGGCAGATAAGAGGTTAGGTGAGGTAGAACACAAGCAGACTCCTGACAAAGTTCTAGAAGATAGAGTAGCTCAAGAAGGATATTCGATTGCAACTGATACATGTATTTTATTACAGGATTCACGAACTCGTTTGAATACTGAGCAACTTGGCAGAGTAAAGATCGCATCAGATGATCTAGAGAATGAAGAAGACTTAAAACTAGATGACATGTATAGAGTAGAAGGAGACACCATAAATATTGTAGAGGTTGGTGCGGTAAGAATGAAATCCATGGCACAGAAAAAGTTGGAGGTGAACGCCAAAGAGGCAACCAAAATGGGGGAAGGAACTTCAGTTATGATTGGTGACTTCAGCTTATTAAAATCCAATTTTGAGGATCCTAAGAAAAGCAAAAGGCTGAAAACGAATACTTCTGCTCATGTTCTGCAAGAACAGAACCCTGAAACACAGCTTGGACTAGTTTCAGATGCCAAAAGTATTGAATGTACAGGAAGTGAATCTTGCCTCTCAACTCAAGAAGCTGCAGCTAATGGTAGCCAAGGATTCAGTGTTGACGTAAAATGTGAGAATGAGAAGCTGACAAGCATATATAAATCTATCATTAACTCAAAAATCAATTTGAATGATGCTTGTGAAGGTAAGAATACTCCTACTTCTGATTCTTCTAAATTGTCAGAGCTGGAACTTTTTCAGCAGACTGTATATTTTGAAAATGAATTGGAAGATAAACTGTGTATTGATTGCCATTCACATGGCCATGCGGAAAGAGGTCCCAATTTGGGGGAGACAGTAAAAAGAGAGCCTACTGCTGACTTTAGCTCAATTAGCCAAGAATCAAAGAGAGCTGGTTCTGCTATGGTTGGAGACGTAGAAGGCTTGATTTCAGCTGGCCATGAGCAGTTCATGGAACAAATTTCAGCTCTCTCCGTTCTTTTGGGTTCAGAGGGTTCTTCTGATAAGAACTGTCAACAAGAGCAGCCAGGCCAAAACTCACACGAGAGATTAAACTTGCTAAAAGATAATGAATATTTCCTGCATGCAAGTAATAATGGTGAGTTAAATTGCAGCAGACTTACAGTCGCCAATGCTGATGAATCCAGTGTTATCACTGTGAAAGATCTTCCTAGTCTCTCTTCCTTACTAGATTTTGAAGGTCAGAATGGATTCAAGCACAACGTAAGTGATAAAGAAAATGAAAAGGTTAAGAAGATACAGGCCATAAGTGTGAAGTTCCTGAGGCTTGTCCAACGAATCAATCTATCTCTCAAGGATCACTTTGTTTTGAAAATTTTATCCAGATTAGTTGCAGATATTGGGGGACTTTCTACTCAGGATTTTGTCATTGAATCGGCTGAAATTCTGGCTAAGAAGCTTGAAGAAAAACATGATGATGATTTGGACTTTTCTTTGAACATTCTAGTTCTTGGGAGAAGCGGAGTGGGAAAGAGTGCAACCATCAATTCTATTTTTGGTGAGACAAAGGTCATGACAAGTGCATTCGAACCTGCCACAACGGCTGTAAAAGAGGTTACTGGTACCATACAAGGAATCAAGATCAGAATCCTTGACACACCTGGTCTTAGGCCTCCGATGACGGAGCAAGCATTCAACCGAAATACATTGGCATCTATTAAGAGGTATATGAAAAAATTCCCCTTAGATGTCATTCTCTACGTTGATCGAGTAGATTCCCAAACCTGGGATTTCAGTGACTTGCCGTTATTAAAATCCATCACCAGTTCTCTCAATAAATCAATTTGGCAACGTACCATTCTTACTCTGACCCATGCTGCTTCTTCTCCATGGGATGATCCATCAGGATTCCCCTTAAGTTATGAGGCATTCGTTGCTCAAAAGGCAAACATTGTTCAACAATTGATCAGCCAAGCAGCTGGTGACATGTGCCAGGGAAATTCAAGCTTCATGTGTCCAGTTTCCCTTGTAGAGAATCATCCATTATGTGGAAAGAATAAAGATGGGGAATGTCTGCTCGCGAGTGGACTTGAATGGAGAAGCCAACTATTAGCTTTGTGTATATCACTTAAGATCCTGTGTGAAGTGTCTTCTACTGAAGGACCTCAAACACTTCTTGGTCAGTGGAGGCATTTTTTCTGTCAGAACCAAAACCACTCCTCATCACTGAGCCATCCATTGTCTTCTCTGATGCAGTTTCCTTCTCTGTCAGTTGGAGATGATTCAGACGTTCTTTCAGGCAACGTACATGATTAGGATCAAATGATCGATATTAGAATGTATGTAACCCACTTTATAATTTTCAAACTATTGTCAGCTTAACAGAAAAAGCTAATTTTGAAGAGTACGTAGTGGGTAATAGGATTCTGAAATAGGTCGGGTTAAGTCCCCTATATAGATATTTGTATCCAAGAATCTAACTCTTTCTTTCATGATTTATGGAAATCTTGTGTCTTGTACCTTTATTCCCCCGAGTGTATGAATTTTTTTTCTTCCAAGCGGTTTTTAGGTTTCAAGTTTTTCCTTATTTAAAAAAAAAAATTGCTTTAAGTTGTCATTAATTTCCTTGATTTAGTTTCTTTTGTTCTCAAAATGGGAACAATAAACTAAAATAAAATATAAATTAGTTACCTTTTCACCCCAGCTGTTCGGTTTAATCGTTAGACGAAGACAAGAGGGAAAGGCAGCAGTGATGGCAGTGTGCTTCCCATAACTTGGCGTAGTTCAGAGCATCTGCGATAACAAATGGTAGGAGGAGAACACTGCTCTGAAGGGAAAATAATTAATCATGACAGTTTCATTTCCTAACTTGAAGAAGAAGATCCTTTCATCTTTCAATAAAATTTTAGTTCTTTAAATTGTTCGATCTAATTTTTACACCCAATCCCGATTTTTAACAACTGTTATTTTTCCCACTCATAAATTAGAGGGGAAAGAAGTTAAACACAAACACACTGTTTTGCGCTCAAATCTTGTAAAATTAATAAAGCTCTCTAGCTAAATACACGAAAAGAAAAGGGAAAACGAAAAGTCCTATCAGGTTTTGATTCGTTTAAAGTAAACTATCATTTTCAGAAACACAACTAGAGCGATACTAATCTTATCTTACAGTCTAACACATTCTTTGTCATGTTCATAATATTATCGTCCTACTTATAACGGATCTTTGATTATGCTATATAAAACATATAATTATGATTAGATATTGGTAGGAGCAGGCATTTTCCGATCAAAACAAAATTGCACATTACAAAATGCCCTGCAATTTTACATTGCTCGTCACTCAATTTAATATATTACTCGTAGTAGCCATTGGCCATGTGCTTTGCCGCTGCATAACAGCCGCTCAAAACGTTTTATATTGAAAACTATCAGCCAGCCTCGCCATGTGGTTATGTTCTGGAACAGGAATTACCCAAAGCCTGCTCTGTACATTGCTTCACTGGGAAAGATACCAACAACAAATGATGTTCCATTCAATTTGCGCCATAAACTACTAAACTAGATAATTAGGTTGCAGCCTTGCAGGTCAAACGATTTGATTCAACAACACATGTTGCATAAGTTGTTTCCGTGTACACTTAACAACTGTGTGCCCCCAGTGGACACAGATTCAGATCCAATGCTTCCTTTCACAAGCTTCTCTAATCCCATTTACTCGTACGTGATTCTGCACGACAAATTTAAATCTGGTCAATATCACCACATAACTCTTCCCTGTCTATATAGAAACAGCTCTGGCAGGATTCCAGGATCAATAAAATCCATATAAAGTCGATTTTCTTCAACCCAGTTTCCATATCTGTATCATCTGCATATACACATAATTTTGAACCAGAAGAACTCACACTGTTGGAATTTCTATCACACTTACATCAAGAACGAGCAAAATACAAACGGCAATCAACAAATAAAGGAATTTATGAATATAAAAAGTGGCTAGGATGCAATTATCCCTTCCAATTATACAGACTACCCAACGGCATAAAGATGGCTATTGAATACAGGATAGACACAGATGAAGAGGGTGTTTGTTCTTTTCAAAAATCAATATCACTCAAAATACTAAAACAATGATTGGTAAAAGAAAATAAATAGAGATTACAATTTTCAATACTACTGTAAGTGATCCAACATATTACATATTGAAATCTATTATACTTAATTGCGAATAAAACAAAGTATAGCAGCAGACAGACGATGGGAAGCAATACTTGTTCGTAAAGCTGATCACTATCTCTTCGGAAAACATCAAGAAGAAGCGGGCAACTTGATGGCTTTGAAAGATGGATGCAGCAATCCAAGTTCATCCTTCACATCCAGTGGATTGCTAGTCTCATTTCTCACTCTCTTTACTCTGCGACTACCAAGTGACTTGTGGGTGAAGCCATACATTTGCAAAATCTGGTTGTCTCCAAAATTGTAGGCTCGGTCCATCTGTTTCAAGCACCTCTCAACCGGGTAATCACCAAATTTTCCACAGGGCTTGCAACCCACAAAGTGAGTCACCAGAGGCCACCGATGATCACCAAGACCTGGATGGTAATTCTCAATCATTTCTTCATACCGATCAACCAAAATACCCCAATATCCGTGCAAATAATAATGATTCTCAAGGTAAACCTTGTCACCCCATTTGTCCCTCTGCGTCGCCAATATATAAACCATAGCAGATTGGTCATCAGCTTCAAAAACAGGCCGATTCTTCAGCTCCCTGGTGAGGACTTTCCCAGCTTCGTCTCTGATTTTCCCTTTAGGACCCATGGGCGCCCAGGTATCAAGAATGTCCAGCGACCACTGACAATTCCTCAGCAGGAAACTCCCAGTGTTCAGACCGATCCAATTCTTCTCATCGTACACCATTTCATTCCAACCGTGCATCACAAAGTTGTGATCCTTGTACCGTTCCCACGGCACCTCGAACGCCATATCAGTGAACATTGCGTCACTGTCCATCCACCATAGAAACTCAATCTCCGGATGAGACAGCAACAGCTTCCGAATCAATGGGAGCTTTGCCCAGAATCCGGCCATTTCTGCATCGAGAAGGGCCATATTGTAGAAAATCTCAATCCCATGTAACCTAGAGTAATCAATCTTGTTCTTAATTGATTTCAACAGGTAATGATCCCCCACCGGATTCTCGCAGGGCTTGGGCGAAGACCCAGTAACAAGAAGCACCCTAGGCTTATTGGGTCCGATAAAATTCGGGTATTCTGGGTTGTTTCTCAGCCACTCAGTACGCTGTTCGTCCCAATCTGAAATTTTGGGGCCAAGACTGTAAGGTGTATTTGGATCACGCTTCTCGTCGTCCCCCCCATCATCGACCAGAATCTTGGATATATCGAAGGTTGCGTGGTTGTTGGACTGAGAAGAGCCAGAGTTCTCGGGCTGAGCTTCTTCGAGGACGCGATGGGGCTCAACGCGCCGGCCACGCGAGTACAAATGGTCACGGATCTCGTTGAAGTCTTGCTCGGGGGTACCGAACTTGCCGGCGCCAATGGTGCCCCGCAGGACGACGACGGTGAGGAAGAGGCAGAGGAAGGTAACAGTGCCGTGGCGGCACGCCCTCTGGACCTGACGGAGTCGGCGATGTCCGAGACACCGTGCCAGCATTATTGAGTCGACTCGGCCGAGATGAACCGCCGACACAAACCCTCTTATTCCAGGTCTGTGAGGAGGGAAGTGGGGAAGAATGAGTGATTGCGATTATTTGGCAGCGACTTGTGTCCAGATGTGATGTAAAGAAATGAAGAAGGACGAGGGATGGGAATAGGAGACGGGAATGATGATCAAGATCGTAAATATTGTGAAAATTATGGTTATTTCCGATAAGGGGCAGTCGGTGGAGTTCAAAGATCCACAAATTCAGATCAAACCCAAAGAAAATGAATGAGCAAGCATGTAATGTTCCCACAGTGTTTATATGGTTTATCCAAACATATCTATTTTTTAAAATTTTGCCAGCTATATCATTTGACAAAATTTCAAAAAAAATATAATTAAAAATAAGAAAAATAAATTAATGCTGTGAATTTATCAAATCTCAAAGTCATATATGAAGTAGGAATTTGAGATTTTTAATTCTGACCAAAATGTCCTTAGTTCAGTTTACAAGTTTTAGGGGTTAATAACAACATCTATATCTATATTAATAACATCTAATTTTATATTAATGATTTTACTTTCATATTTTACAACTCCATATCCCAAAAATCAGGGATAATTTTGATGGCATAAGTTTCATGAGTCAATAACAACATCTGTATCTATATTAATAACATCATATTTTATATTAACAATTTTATTTTCATGTTTGACAACTTCATATTCCAAAAACCAGGGATAATTTTAAAGACACAAATTTCAGGGGTCAATAACAACATTTGTATCTATATTAATAACATCATATTTTACATTAATGACTTATTTTCATGTTTGACAACTTCATATCCAAAAAATCAGGGATAATTTTGAAGACACAAGTTTCAGGAATCAATGACAAAATTTGTATATATATTAACAATATCATATTTTACATTAACAACTTGACTTTCATATTTCATAACTTCATATCCCAGAAACAATAAATAATTTTGAGGGCATAAGTTTTAGGAGTCAATAATAACATATGTATATATATGAATAACATTAGATTTTATATCAATGACTTCACTTCCATATTTCATAACTGAACTAGGGTAATTTAGTTATTTGATTAAAATTAAAAATTACAGATTCCTACTTAATTCACAGCACCAATTTTTTTTATTATTATATTTTTCTGAAATTTTCCGATATCATTATATATATCCCTTCGTTTGCTTTTTTTGATATCCCGTAATTACTTTTGGTTAGTGAGACAGACACATCCCTTTTTACACTCGCAAAATGATATTGGACTCTTGGTACCCCCCCCCCCCCAAAAAAAAAAGGGGGAAGCTGCCCCTCGTTAACGCAGGGAGAATTATTTATATTTAACATGTATTTACAAAAATTCTAAGACGCAATTTGTACTGGCAGTAAATAGATGTAAAAAAAAAGAAAAAATCAATGTGGACCATAAACAATAGAGTAACAATAGTTTAGGATTCAAGTTTTGTATGTAATATTTGATATTGATGCTGATGATTTTTTCTACGTTCATACGATTTTTAATTCTCTCTTGGGGTTTTGTTTCGAAGTGAACAACCTGTACCCAAGGCTAACTCCAGATCTGAGCACTACTTAGGTAAGTTTCGATTGAGGAAAAGCAAAAAGCCACTAATTATGGTCTTTTTAGTATGATGGAATGGAAAGTGGTAGAAATAGAATTGGGTATTAATTTCATCAAAAGTTTTGTTTGGTATGATCAAATTGTAAAAATTTTTAATTTCATGTGGAAGCTAAATAAATATAATTTCACCTAAATGAATTCCATCAAAATATTTAAGATTTACAATTCTATCATTTCTATCAATTAACCTCTTCTATTACCTTCAAGCTCCTCGTTAATAAGGAGGACGACGAGCTCTATCAATCAATGGTAAGGATGACACCTCTTCTCATCAAAATACTAAAATGATAATATTAAAAAAAAATGGTATCGATTAGGCTGGCATTTTTTTTCCATGCTTGTTTAGTTTAAACCAAGCATGTCGTCCAGGTTTTTACATAAATAATAAGTACTAATATCTATGATAGTGCTGATAATAATAATTATGTGTGTGTGTCTGTTGTTTATTTAATTGTTCTATATTTTTCTTGAGAGTTCGGTTGATACTATTTCTGTGGTTTTGAGTTAAAGGCTAGACCCGTCTTTTTAGTTTTTATTGAACGCACAACTCATATTTAGATTTCTCTAGAATTGTGTTGGACCTTCTCAGAATTATTCGATGAAATCATTTAAATTGAGATTGAAATAAGCATGACGATGTTTGACGACTTAGTCAAGATTTTGGTATATAAGACCATGGAATTGATGTTGAAACCCCCCATTGGAGTAGGCCTGGGGCTCTTAGTAAGTGCCAACCATTAAGTATTAAATTAACTTAAATATTTAGATACAGATAAGAGGAAAGTTGTGGGCCAAAAAAAAAAAAAGATATAAGGAAAGAGGTCAAGGGAGTCCAATTTGGAGGGGCAGATTTAAATTAAATCTCTTGACATTACAGGTTATATATAATAATATAAGCGGGCAAAAGCCTGCAAGCTGTATCATAGTGGTCACGCATGTAAGGGAGATGCCCATGATATATAGACGCGTTTGCTGATTTTGGTTGATGCGGATAGCAACGTATGTGAAGCTTCCTCGGTGTATCGGAGTTAGAAGCTAAGCTATACATTGTGCATGTTTATTGCGGCGATTCCTAAACCCAATCGTGCGATTGGAGGAACAATCACATGATTGGCTATAACCCATAAAAAATTTGGTGTTTGTTATAACGTTCCTCTAATCTCACTTATATACAAAAAGGTTTGTTTGGTTGAGCTTATATTTATGCATAAGCCTGATTCACGTAAATTGAGATAAAACTCATTCATATATTTATCTTATAGACCGTAAAAACTACCTCGTATACCATAAAAGCTACCTCATATTCCGTAAATTACGATTGAAAAGCATTTATGGAGCATATCCAAACATATCAAATCGCACAACAGATCATAAGCTCCATGTAGGAGCTTTTCGCTTCAGCTTTTTAATCATCAGCAAATTAATAGACCGTTAGACGCATTAAAGAATTAATTATCACAACAAAAATCCACCCCGTTGCGATGGAACAAAGGATAGAAGCTCGAAGAGGAGCAAGAAATAAGAATCGATGGAGCAACACTATGATGATTGCTCAACTATCAGTCTCGTGGTTGTCCAAGTATCTGATGGTGCCTGAGAGATTTGTACCAAGCAGAGCCATAATATGCCCAACGACTCTTACAACCTCCGCAAACCCTCTCATCTCAATCTCTCACCATACAGGTACGCTTCAATCCCCTCACCATTCCTAAATTTATTGTTATTGTTTTCTTATGGGAGTTGCTTCAAGTTATTTCACCATTACTCGTTTACCTACACTTTGGTTTCCAAGAACGCTCAACATGCTCCCTCAAGAAGTATTTTTCTTTTTTGTGTAAAATTGGTGGGAAAGTTGCCGAAAAATGTCGTTGATCCCTGATTATTTAGTGAATCTTGGACATTTCCTGCAGTTCTTAGACATAGCTTCTGAAAATTACACTCACTTATTAATTAGTGTTAGACTCACCTAAAATTTACTCGGTGTATAGAAATATGACTTGAACCACTGACTCACTCTAACTTTCTGAATTCAAGCTTGTTATTGAATGTTTATAGTGGCTTGGAACATGTAGATACTTGGTGTGAAAAGTCCTAGTTGGCAATAAAATGGATATGCCAATTCCGACACATTCGATAGTGACCAAGGGGAGAGCATTTGGGCTGATCTTGACACTGATCTTTAATACCAAACACACCCAATAATGACCAGTGCAGGTATGTTTGTGGTTATGTGCCAACATGGTGAGATTGTACTTAACTCAGTATGCTAATTCTTCTTCTTGGTTATTGGCAGTGGTTTCCTGGTCATATTGCAAAAGCTGAAAAAGAACTTAAAGAGCAACTCAAATTGATGGATGTTGTGATAGAAGGGCTGGATACTTGAATTCCTATGTCGACAAGTTATCCCTAGGCAAGTATTATTTAGCTTTTCTATTTTACGTTTAACTTGTTGTTTTGGTTAAATTTGCAATTGGTTAAGCTTTTTTTCTTTTTTTCCCTTTTGTCCTTGCTTATTTTAAGTCTTAAAAGCTAAATTTTTTATCATGTGGCTCGGTTAAAGATATTAATGCTGCCATTTCAATTCTTCATTCTTACGCTTGGCTTCTTTATTTGATTGACTACTTTCATTGTTTAGTGTCATTAATTATTATTGAAACTTTATTTTTCCTAATTGGGTCTGATTGCTACTTTTGTGTTAGCAGATAGATTTATGGCTTGATAATAAAAAGAGAATTTTTGTTTTAAATAGAGAAGACATGATATAAAATGCAGACCGCAATGCTTGTGCGGCATATTATGCTAGGCAAGGCATAAAGGTTGTTTTCTCCAATGGCCAACTTAGAATGGTATATAAGCATTTCCCCCATCTTTCCATCGTTTAAAAGCTTTTCGTATGGTTTGTTTAGCACAATGTTACGATTACAAGGAACAATGAAGCTAGGCAGGTTAGCAAAGACATTGGCAGTTGATGTAAATGTCAAATGTAGAGCCAAAGGACTGCTTGCTCGACCGGTGTGTTGTTCCTACCAATCGAAAACCAATCTCAATTATGTTTATCTTATTTAATTTACTTAAGAGACTAATTTGATCATTTTGTTCATATCGTCTGATAAGAGGAGTGTATGTTGGCCAAATAGGATGGTTCAATATATGATTTCACAAAATTCATATTCTTTGGTTGACTTTGAGTAGCTTCATCTAGATGCATAGTGTTATGTTTCTTGTCTAATACATGTGTTGTTGATTTATAAGATATTCATTATTTTCTTCCTTGTCAATGGACGCCACTAAGCTTCCCTTGTCTTTATATGTTTCTTCACACTTCATGTTACTTTGTCATTATGTTCATTTTTGTAGCCCAATTTTTATTTTACTGACTATTAGTGCGAATTGTATTTTACTAGTGTATTTTACAGTCATGGATGTGTTTTTTAATGGATAATTCATTGTGATTTGACATTCTTGCTTGTGAAATAAACAGGCGTGAGCTGGAATAGCTGGAATTGGGGTAATATTCTCCCCCTTATCCCTCTCCCCGACAAAAAATAAAATGATTCCATCAATTATTTTTTGTCCAGAAGTTGCAAACATCGAAAAATTTGGAACAGATTTTAATGAAGATTTAAATGCGCGTGCCCTTATTTTTTTCCCATTAAAATCTTAAAGCCTGAGAATGTCATAAAATATATCCATCCCAGAACAATAAGGAGGATAATATGAAGAACTTAATGAGTGCAAACAAAATTTTTATTTACCACATGGAACTCATATTTTTGTTGGAATGATGAAGGAAGTACAGTTTGTGCGTTATTCTTTCCTCCTAGCTAAGGAAGGTGCTAGATTTGTCAAAAACCAATTCACTTTTCAGGAAGATCTTATGTCACAAATTTGAAGTGCTAACTATTAGTTCGAAACAATAAAACAAGAAAGTTTTTTTTGGATGTTTCATTGCACATGCTTAGTACTGCATGGTGTTATCGTACATCTTTCTTAATGTAAAAGGTGGGTATGTTTTGGGAAATATTTTGCGTTATTGGACTCTCCCGGCATGCTTCCAATGCGACTCAGTGATCATTCAATTGCAATAAAACTCGCCATATGTGATGACATTGGAGAGAGATCCTATGATGTTGTTGATGTCGCTACAATTCTTGTACAGGTGCTTACAAGGCTCCCTTTAGTTGGTATGTATCATTTAATTTGGCCAAACAATAATCATCCCTATCATTTTGTATTTCCATTATATCTTTACAACATTCATGCTTCAAATTAATATATGAACTGATCAAGATTCGGGTCTTCAAACTTGAGCATTTCACCCTCATTCGTGACACCATCAGGAACCGAATTGTACGGAACATTTGATCTGATTAGTTCTGTTATATTTTATTGTAGAAAAAACTTTAAGTTTGTATCATTTGTAATTTATTCGCATTTCTATTGTAATTTTATTATGTATTTTACCATTACCAAATTTTCAAAGTTAATTTTCTCATTTTCCATAATTTGTAAAATTATTTCTCTTAAATATCACAAAAGGCACTTATACAAAAGTCAAGCCAAACACATTTTCACTTTCATAAAAACATATATCTAATCATCAATCCAAATATAAATCATTTAAAACAATTTGACATTTACCCAATCTGACTTTTTCATAAATCAGATTGCAAATAAGCCACTTTTCCTTCCGCTATTCCAAACACACTAATTGTATAAAAAAACACCGGGCTTTTTATTAACAATATCGTATTTTACATTAACAACATCAGTTATGAATTTGAAATTCACAAGTTTCAGGGGCAATAACAACACCCGTATCTATATTAACAAAAACATATTTTACATTAACAACTTCACTTTCTTATTTCACAACTTCGTATCTCAAAAACTAATACATGTTCACAAGTTTCAGAGGCTAATAACAACACCCGTCTCTCTATTAACAACAATATATTTTACACTAACAACTTCACTTTCTTGTTTCACAACTTCGTATCTCAAAAACCAACACATGACAGTGATAAGTTTGAAATTAACATGTTTTAGAGCCAATAACAACACCTATCTCTTTATTAACAACAATATATTTTAGATTAACAACTCGACTTTCTCGATTCACAACTTTCGTATCTCAAGTTCAAATTTATCCTTGGGAATGTGTTGATTTTTGAAATACGAAGTTGTGAAACAAGAAAGTGAAGTTTTTAATGTAAAATATGTTGTTATTAATATAGAGACGAGTGTTGTTATTGACCTCTGAAAGTTATAAACATGTATAAGTTTTTGAGATACGAAGTTGTAAAACAAGAAAGTGAAGTTATTAATGTAAAATATGTTGTTATTAATATAGAGACGGGTGTTGTTATTAGCCCCTGAAACTTGTGAATTTCAAATTTATCACTGGTATTGTTAATGTAAAATACGATGTTGTTATTCAGAACACAGAGAGATGGAGAGCTGAAAGATAAGAGTATCTTTTTACCGAAATTTTGAAATCCTAAATTTATCCACCATACTGACATAAAATTTATAATTTTTCAACACTGATTTATCTTTTCCTATTTTTTAAAGTATTTTTCTGAAATTTTTCTAAAAAAAAAAAAGTTGAGATGGTGATTATGTGCGTATTGACTTGTCCGTATGTTTTCGAGGGTTCAAAAAGTTGAGATAGTGATTATTCTGTGTCTAGACTTGTCTTTTCACTTAAAACAAATTTTGGATTTTAGATTTCCCTAGTATTGCGTTGGACCTCCTCTCTCAGGATGCGATGATTTCATCTAAGTGTTTATTTGGAACAGCGGTTAAAAATTCAATCGTACTTATGAATTATAATTCATGGAATACGAAATAACTTTTACGATCTACGAGGTGTTTTTACGGTCTACGAAGTGCTTTCACGGTCTACGAGATAAATATGTAGAGAAGATTTATTTCGATTTACGTGAATCAGACTTATATAATAAACTCAATTCAAATAAGCTCAAACAAACAAACACTAAATTGAGATTGAAATATGCATGACGATCTCTGACAGCCTGGCAAAGATTTTGGTGAGAAGATGGGATTGATGTTGAAGCCCCATTGGAATAGGCCCGCCGGGGTTATCCAATGTCCGTAGTGCCCACCATTAAGTATTAAATTAAATATTTTAATATACATACACAGATGTTGTATTTAGCGTTATACAAGCGGGCAAGCTGTATCCTAGTTGTCACGCATTCAAAGGAGATGCCCATGATATGTTGATTTTGATTAACGCCGATAAGAACACATGTGAAGCTTTCTCGATGTCTCAGGGTTAGAGCTCAGAAGCTACAGTACCACCCAATACCATATTCTACAATCTAGCCGAAAACAACAAACGTCCAAATACAATTTTCTGGTTCATTTCTCAAATTATCAATCAAACGCTTCAAAAAAGAAAAAAGAAAAAAGGATAATGATAATATAATTATGATATAGAAGAGAACAAGGGAACTGTGTATGTGATTAATTTATTTCCTCGCTGTTGCTGTATACCAGAATATAACATATACGAGAGAAAAGAATTTCAACGTCTGCAACGAGTGATGGCACTGCAACCGCGACTGTAGGGATTGGCCTGGGCGCCGGGCCGGCAATTGTAGTAGGAAGCACCGCGTCGAGAGCAGGGCACAGTGTTCCTCCTCAGCGCACCGTAGCTTATGTACCTCGTGGTGGCTAGAATGCGCCGGCTGATCTCCGACTCCATCGCAAACTCCGACCCTAACAACTCTCCCTCGTTCTGCAAAAGCGGGAAGATGCCGCCGAAATCGACGGTGGCAGATGAGCAGACAAGTGCGTGAAGAGCCAAGATCGTACACAATAACAGGAAGCCGTAATAGCTGCTGGAGATTCTCATCTCCTGTGTTTCAGTTTTGGAACGGAAAGAAGGCGATGAGGGACGTGACGTCGGGATGTGAGATTTATAAGCGGCTGTAGGTTCGAAATGCCACGGAAGGAATGGTGTAATTACGATTGGCGCCACTCTACTTGGAATGCCACTTGGCTGTGCTTGGAGCGAGCTAAGGAAAGAACGTCAGTTCTTAAAAGGTTCCAGTTGTTTATATAGAAGAGCGAGTTGCCTTGAAGAGTTGGGCTGTTCCAGCTTGCGTGTGAGAAAGTTGAAAATGGACAATATCATAGACGCGTTTTTCATGAGTTGCCTAACCAACTCCATAAGAACGAGTGAGAATTTCTTTAACAGGAACAACTATGTAGTGGAGGGATATATACAAAATTATGATATTAGTATACCATTATTCATGTACATATTGTTGGATTGCTTCCAAAGAAAGAGAGTCTATGATGGTAAAGATGCGAATGGAAGAAGCCAAGGAACGGAAGATATATATTGGTTTGTTTAGAGCAGCTTATTTGAGCTTATCAAAAATTTTTATAGGCTTATGCACATAAATCGAGATAAACTTTACCACATAACTTATTTTGTATTATGTGAATTACGATTGAAAATGACTTATAGAACTTTGAATCACTGTTTCAAACATAACCATGGGGCTGTTTGTGATAGCTTTTTTGAATCGGGTTTATCATATAAGCCCGATTCACGTAAATCGAGATAAATCTCCTCCACATATTTATCTCGTAGACCGTGAAAGCACTTCGTAGACTGTAAAAGCACCTCGTAGACCGTAAAAGCTACCTCGTAGACCGTAAAAGTTACCTCGTAGACCGTAAATTACAATTCATAAGCACTTATAAAATTTTCATAAGCTATTCCAAACAGCCTCCATAAATGATTGAAGGCGCAGTCAGTGGGGCAGATGTATTACAAAGCAAGTCAATACCAGGCTGTCTGCTCATTCATCGGCACTTGCCATCCCCACACGTGACGCGTGTTCACAGATAATGGTCACACACTTACATGCTTTCATAGCGTAGCTCGGTTACTGTAGTTATATATATATATATATATATATATATATATATATACTGCATAAGTCAAAGTCAACTTGCCTTGTGCACACTAGAAGTACTATAATTATACACGATCGATTAACTCAATTAAATGGATGTTTGAAAGAGTTTAAAATTATTTTATAAGTGATTTTTATATAAGTTAAGATAAAACTATTTTCACATACTTATTTTATATACCGTAAATCACGATTGAAAAACACTTTTAAAAGTTTCAATATAAAATAAACACTAAGTCGAGTCCCTAACCCCGCCCCACCTTGCCATGTTTTAAAGATCATATTTATAGTTGCATGGAGGTCGTCAAGCAACAAAATTATACTCCTCATGTTTTTAATATAAGACATTTATCTAATTTGATTAGATAATGAAGTTAGTTAAATTAGTTAATATGATATATATTATCTAGAACATTATAGTCATTTTACTTAATTCCCTAATTCCTATCTTTTTAATTATTGTTGAGGGAGGATAAATAGGAGTAAATTAGAAAAAAAAATTGATAAATATAAAAACTATGTCTTATATTTAGAACTAAAATCAATTTCCTAAATATATCTTATATTAAGGATCGAAGAAGTAATTTGTAAACCTAAAATCATATAGGGTGAGGATAAGCAAAAAATGTATACTCCTTGTTGTCCTTAATATATGACCCATCTGACTTTTTTGAAAATATTAAAAAAAATTAAATAAATTATTTAATCACATTATATGTTGTATATTATTATATTATACATCAATTTATAAGTCAATAAAATTAATTTAAAAAAAAATAATAAATAAAAATACTTTAAAATAATTTATTTATATTTTTTAATCTATCCAAAAAAAATCAAATGGATCTTATGATAAAATCCGGAGGTAGTATAAATCAGTATAGGGTAGATTATCATTGTTTTTTTTCACGAGGCTTTTGTCTTCGCATGTAACTAGAAAAAAAGTCCTTAAATGAGAATAAATCAATGCTTCCTCCCCCTAAGTCTATAACCGGGCTAGACACGGGGCCTTATCAGCAGGGCTTATCTACGAACATTTTGGGCCTCTCTGTAAGAATACTTAAAAATCGAAGTCCAAACCCGCCCAAACTAAGAAACTAGGTTTTGGTCATATAACTATAAGATTCATTCAGCTTCAAAGCTTACTGTCTGTCGCCGGCACGCTCTTTTCTTCGCCTCCTCTGGTGCGTACGCCCTCCCTCTCGAACTTCGTATGCTTACTCATTGGTTTATTTTAGCTGGATTTCTGCGTTCTATTAATGTCTTCCTCCTTGGTATCTTCTTTGTTTTCTATTGTTGGAGGCAACGATGCATGACAGTCGTCGAACTTCAAATACTTTTTTTTTTTAAATAAAGGTTTTGCATTCTGGGTTTTTGATATATTCAGCGTAATTCTCAAGCCCTGATGATATCGCAGTAATACTGTATTTTAGATCTGTTTGAACATTATGGACGTAGTAAGTTCTTTTGGATTAT
Source organism: Albizia julibrissin (assembly GCA_037074505.1). NCBI lineage: Eukaryota > Viridiplantae > Streptophyta > Magnoliopsida > Fabales > Fabaceae > Albizia > Albizia julibrissin. Next base: position 37,436,179 of record CM073489.1, on the reverse strand, counting down.
AATTCCATGTAGGTGTCTGAACTGCTTCATGTTTTCCTTTTTTCGCGTCTATCCATGTTATAGAGTTGTATCAAAATGAAAGTAAAATTCCCTATTCTACGTAGGACATAATTGACACGTTTCAAAAGTTTGATATTCATCATGCACAAATACTGACAGGATAGATTTGCAGTTAATTGGAAAACTAAGTTTTCACGTACCAAATACTGTTGTTTCAAATTTATAAATGCATCTACTTCATGAGGGCATGAACCTTCAAATTTCACACTTGACAGTATCTTTTAATTCGCAGAAGACATGATCTTTAACACTATACTTTGGTTTCGTTGTATTCTATCTTGAATCAGGTTCCTAGCTCTTGAGCGAAGAAATTTTTTATACCCTTCAAAAAAAAATATGCAGAACGAGGAGGGACAGATCACTGAACTCTACATTCCAAGGAAATGGTACGTCTTTACATTTTCTTAATTTTGTTTAAATTTGTGTGATGTGATTGTTTGTTTGATCTCCGGGGGATTGGAACTAATTGGTGATTTTTGTTCAGCTCCGCAACAAATAGACTGATAACTGCAAAGGACCATGCGTCCGTGCAGATTAACATTGGGCATCTGGATGAGACCGGTGCCTACAATGGTCAGTTCTCCACATTTGCCATGTGTGGGTTCATACGTGCCCAGGTCAGTATAATTTCTCTGATCAGTTTTATAACATGTTCTAGAATTGTACAATGGTTGATTATAATCAGAATTGTGAACTACTAGTGAACATATGACTCTTTTGCCAAGTAATTGTCGGTGTGTTGACAGCTTGGCAATGTGGATTTGGCTGCCTATGGCAACTGAAGATGCTGCCTATAGCCTTATGCCCACCGGCTTTTGGTTTCTGGTTCATGTTTTTTAATATTTGAACTCCATCTATCCCTTTCTCTTGTTCTTTCATAAAATTAAGATAAATTTCTAGGATTGATGACTGAGCAGATATCTGATTTCTGGTGATCTGGTTGCATTCATGTGAATATTTGGAAATTTTAAGCTGTGAGGATACAATGATTACCTGATCATTGTCAATCATAAGTAGTGAATCACTGATGGCACTTGAGATCCTTTTCATGGATTCAGAAATAAGAAAGTAGCGTCAATGCTTTTCATGTACAAGTATTATGAACTGAATGCTTTTGATATACTTCTGGTGTAGGATTGTTATGATATAGTGTATTTATTTCCAGGGGGATGCTGATAGTGCATTAGATCGTCTGTGGCAGAAGAAGAAAGCCGAAGTGAAGCAACAGTAGAAGAGGATGATATATTTTCTTTGAAGTTTTGTTTCAAGTCCTGTTCTGAGAATTTTTATCAAGTTGTTCTTTGAATGTTGCTATACCTGATTTGTCTTCTCAGCGGTACCAAGTAAATCTACTTTCTGTCGGACTAATTTGTTGCATTTGGAAGTGAATTGTTATTTGATTGGTTTCCTTATCTTGGTTCAATTGAAAATAATTATATTCTGCCTAGCTGATTATGCTCCCTTCTAACTAAGGCACATATGATATAATATTCAAATCGAAAACTAGTTCTACTCTCAGATTTGATCGCCTACAACCGAAGTAGATCCTTTTGTTTCTTATCCAACTGTTTATTTCATCATTTATTTATTTTAATTTTTGATATGATATCATTTTAAATGATATAATATGTGAAATAAAAAATATTTTCTAAATTAATACACAATCTGATCAAGTTGTAAATATATCATGAAACAGCTGCACATTCAAGCTTTTGATTACTCGTGTTATATTCTCATGTGTCGATGAACAGATTTTGAATCCTTACTATGGTAGTTCCAAACAACGTCCTCTTGGGAAAAAATAAAAAAGGAAAAATGTGCACAAATCTATTAAAAATTATGTGGGAAAAAAAGAATAACGCTGGATGTTGACGATTTCGAACCTCACAATTTAAATATGTCCACTCGGAATAATATTCTCGACATGAGTAAACTATACACGTAGCAAATCACAGAACAAACTTAGTTCGTAATCTCCTATACAATATTCACATGAAATATCAATACCATCGTCTTCTTCCTCATTTAACGAAGGCCATCCTCTTGAAACATTCTGCAATGTATGAAATTGGCACAAAGGTCTCCGAATTCGAACCAAACGGTTTCTCACCCACATGCTCCAAATAAAAATCTTTACTTTTCTCCTACTTCTTTTAATACACTTTGACATTCTCAAAAAACGTAAAAGTTGAAGTCCCTGTTTTCTCTGTTCTTCATCCTCGGAGCACATCAGAATCATACCATATACATACATTGCATCTTTGTGACCCTTTTGGGAAGCCATTCTTAAACACTCAAGACCCGACTTCAAGTTTAAAGAACTGAAGTATTCGACCATTCCTTCTCTGTATAAACTCTCTGAATTGCCACTTTCCTTGCAACGTTTCAAGAATGAAAATTCTTTGTCGGTAATAAACCATGGAATTAGTGGAAACTTGTCCAGAGATACATGTTCATATACATAATCATTGTCCGCGGCATGAAGGAATTCTCTACAGCATAATTTAGCCTTGTAGAGGTCAGAAACCGAACCAGAGGCGACCCTCGCTAAAACTTCCATTAACAACTCTTTTGGAAGAATCTTAATGGTAGAAGATGACCGGCGTCTTCTTCGTCTCCTATTGCATGCCTTCCTTACTCTTAAATCAGCCATTGATGAGAGATTTCGAGGTTTTAATCTTCTGAATCTTTCTTGTGCTTTAGATAGAAGGTTCAAGTTTATAAAGGAAGGGTCTTGGGTGTCCCTAAGAATTGGCATTAAACTTCTCTTACGCCTCCTTCTCTTATTATATATAGCCACCTTAACCGGTGAATTAGTGGTATGGCGGTTGGACCAAGTCAAAGTCAATGACGTTTTAGAAAAGGTAACTTGGGGTGCGCTCCACGTTTTATAAGTTTTGTAGTATCAATTACCAATTACACTTCTATGGTTCAGAAGAACGCGATACACTTTTTCAGTTTTTCTAACAGCCGCCAAGAACTAATATAGTAATAATATCACAGAATACCGACCGATCCGGTACCCGGTTCCTCCATTCGGCGAACGGCCATGGATTTGGGTTCGACTAAGCTCGACTATTACGATGACATGTGGAGGGTCCAATCTTCTGCTACACTTCTTTCCCACTTCAAGGTTTACATTTATGTGTTGGGTTAGAAAAGATTGTTACTTTTTTACTGATGTTGTGTTGAGAATTTACTTCAAGTAATTTTTTGGGTCTTTTCCCTGAATTTTTGTTATTTTTGTTTCGTTGAAAGGGAGATGATGGAAGAAATGCTTTGATATTAGATCGCAGTATCTTCTATCCGCAAGGTGGTGGTCAGCCAGCCGACACTGGCTTCATACGCATTTCTGGTTCAGACTGCAATTTTGTGGTTCAAGACGTGCGATCAAAAGGTGGAATTGTAAGTTCGAATTTGAACCTGAGTTTACTAGTTTGGTTAACTGGTTTGCCCATTTTTGTATAACTAGTTTGCCCCTTTTTGTATATCTTTACTTCTTTAGGTTTTCCACTATGGAATATTTGAGAATTTGGGTCAGGAAGTTGAACACCAAGTTGAGACGGGAAGAGAGGTCACACTTGTTGTTGATGATATCAGGCGAAAGCTGAATTCCAGGTATAAAATTGTGCAATGATGAAATTCATTTTGCATCCAGACAATGAAACTTCATTTCAGAAAAAAAAGGGGGGGGGGGTTATGGCACTTGTATTATACTTGTCTTGTGGAAATTCATCTCTGTTGTTAAGTATTGCGATCACAGTAAATGGTGGTCTCAATTAAAGAGACGTCATCGTTGCATGTTGTGGCATACACCACATGTCTTCTTATCTTCTGAATGTACGACTATTAAATTGCTTGTGAGAGAATTAATGATATTCCTTGGGTTCATTCTAATACTTCAATCATTTGTCCATATAGGTTGCATTCAGCTGGCCATTTACTTGATATTTGTCTGCCCAGAATAGGATTGGGTCATTTAGAGCCTGGCAAAGCTTACCATTTTCCTGATGGGTATATACTTTACTTGCTTCTTCTTCTTCTTGGGTCTGTGATTATTATGTGTATTACATGTTTAGCTAGCTACCTATAAAATATGGAACCTGAAAAGGGTTGGAAGTGAATAACCGTTGCATTCAGCCTGATTCCTTTATGCTTTATGCCTTTGACTTGACTGGACGTATTATTCAAATGTACAAACTGACAAACAATAATACATCGGTCTAATCTCTGCTTTTATGCGGAAATACCAAACATTAGAGTGATTATTAGGAAGAATTAACGACAACTAGTTGCTTACTATTGTACCTCACACAATTAAGTTTTTGAGAATCTGCTCATAAGATGCAAATATTTCTTGGCACTTCCTTCTATATTGTCACCAGGCCTTGGGTAGAATATAAAGGAACAATTCCACAAAATGAAATGCAGAACAAGCAAAAAGATTTGGAGCAAGAAGCTAATGGGCTAATTTCTGTGGGAGGAAAAGTAAGTCTTGTGTTCATAAATTGCTTTTTAATACACATATGCACCAGATGCACCTGGTTCTCAAACTGTTGATTTCACTGCCTAGGTTTATGTTGCTATATTAACATATGATGAAGCTGCTGTGCTTTGTGGTGGTTGCCTTCCCGATTATGTTCCCAAGGTTAGTTTATCAAGATGCACACACATAATTCATATTACAAATAATTGTGTTTTACTCTTGCACCAAACAAGTTGTAGGTTTTGCTGTGGCCATTAATTTGTGAATTGTAAAAATTGCCAACTATTTAACAGGATGGCTTTCTGCTTTTGTGTCCACGAACAGTGCCCTCCTTTTTTCCCTTAGATGAATCGGCATACTTCTATAATAAATATTTTGTTTGCAATGCTTCATATGCAATAACCAATATATATTAATTATGAACCTTGATGATGGCAAACAAATTTAGGATGTTGGACATGAACAGGTGCCTAAGCACTGTCATTGCTTGCTGTATGCTTCTATTATATAAGCTGGTGGTTCTTTCATTAGTTGATACCCAGCAATCGTTATCTAACTCTAGATCTGTTAAATGACTATATTCATTTATGTTACATGAGACCAAATATGAAAAACAGATGTTACGTCTGGTTTATTGACTTTATTCTGTTGTGAGTCCCCCCCCCCCCCTCTTGGGTACTGATATACAGTGTGTTTTGATATTAATGCACCAACTCTGGCAGGGAAGTACACCTCGCATTGTGAGGGTAGGAGATACTCCTGGCTGTCCCTGTGGTGGTACCCATGTTTCTGATATTTCAGATATCGGGTGCATTAAGGTCTGAAACCTATCTCCTTCACTGATCAACTAGATATTTATGTGATTTGTGATTCTGTAATGTTGTTACCTACACGTTTTCCCCCTTAAATCTTTGGTATTTAATTCTGTTGAAGATATATGGTACTATTTCTCTTAATTGTCTTTGGTAAGATGGCAAGATTAATTATTATAATCGCTTTGTATTGGCATATGTATGTAGAAGAGAGATAGTGAACATTGTTCCCCATAACAGCAAAACTATCCACGCACTTTGTAGTCCTTCATGACTTATTTTGACTTTTATTTTTTCATTTTTAATTTTTTCTGACTTTGAATGTTATTATGCTTTACTTCTGAAGCTGTGAACGACAGATCTTTGTGCTGTAGAAACTTTTTTGTTTCTCGCTTTGTAATTTTCTGTTGTTTGCTATGATTGATACGGTATACATTTGTACAGGTTTCTCAAATTCGGTCAAAGAAGGGATCAACAAAAGTCTATTACAACGTTGAGTCCTAATCCTATTATGCACTTAGAACCAGCCATTGTTGGGAACTCCATAGTGAGGCCAAGTTTCAGTCCTGATACGAGATGGCTATGCACTGCTCAATGATGCTTTACTAAAATACTTGTAATTACATGTAATCGGTTATGTTTGTGATACCAGCGAAGATGTTCTTTCTTGTCGTCATTGTACGGTACGGATCATGAGTTTGCAGAGGGGATATTTGTCATACGTGTATGGTTGATAGGTTTGAGTGCTTCTTAGATTGTTGAAAGCTTATTCTCTTACTTTCTTCTCTCTATATATCTGGCATATCAAGTCTAACTAATAAATCCTTGCATTAATAGATATTTTCGGTTATAAAAAGTTCCATTATGTCCATGGATTTGTCTTCTTTCTCGTCTTGCAGTCATTTCCCCTCTCATTTAAAATCATAGCTTCACTACGCCTTCAATGCTTCCTTGGGCCCCCGATGGGAATAACGCTACTCACCCTAATGTAATCACTGCTATAACGACGTTATTGCTATATATATATATGGCTCAACATTATTACTACATATTATCTCTAGATTTATTGTTATAATGGCCATGTTTGGTTTAGCTTGCAATTATTTATAAGCATGATTTATGTAAATCGAGGTAAAACTCTTTCACATACTTACATCGTATACTGTAAAACATATATCGTATACCGTAAATTACGATTGAAAAGCATTTCTGGAGGTTCCAATCGCTATTCTAAATACTCTTAATATTTTTTTGTTTATTACAAGGGCAAGCTATTTGCTTGTGGTTTACAAAGTCTACAAGTTAGACAACACTGTTGAGAATCTGAGGCCTTTTACCACATTCTAGTTTAAATAGATTCAAACAAGTAGTAGGCGGTGTCACTAATAAGACATCAAAATCCTAATTAATTAATCTCTTGAGTCATTCTGGTTAGATAATCAGCACATTTTAATCCTTCTCTATATGTATGAAAGATCTTGAAATCCCCCAAAAAACATTACTTTCTCTAACTTCACCCCTAAAAAAACCTTCTCTCTTCTGTAACTTTTGGGCTTTTATCTCAAAAATGGAGGGGAAAATATTTTTGATTTTTTACTTGTATTGACTCGTTGATAAGTGTTCTGGTCCATATCTGGCTGCATTAATTGTTGAATGATTTCATGCACGTCGTGATCATTACGAATTTGAATAACGTCCGTTTTCATGTGAAAGATTAATGAGCGGTCTCTCGCCAAAACTAAACGGACGGTAACGGCTGGTCTTGGCACCTGGTGCATTCAACTTCCCAACAAAAACATGAGGTTGCAAATTTAGGTAACAAAGCGGTCCATATTAATTTGCATATAGAATGCATAATCTTGACTACTTTCTTTTCCTAGCAGCCGTTTATTTCTTTCATCTGACATGGGGCCGAATAAGGATAATCAAATCGATACTATTGTTCATTCTTTTTGAAGTTCAAGGATGCAATTCCTTAGATATCATTGCAGGGTCAAAAGCATGATAAGAAGTGAATAACCAAGATAGGTTTTAGGACATTTTATTTTGGAAATGGTTGGCTTTGGTTTGGCCTTTACACTTTAAAGAAACAAATCAGTACAAAAGTTAAGTGAATAATTGATGGAACCAAACGTTGAACCGTTCAATTCAAACGCAGCATCTATACATGCGGAGCGATAAAACAGCATGAGCATCCTATTCTAATTCCCTAACATGGTTTACTTGTTAACATTACCATTAAAATTGCCACAAACATCGTCATCGCCTAAGAAGTTCATATTCTTACTCAATCCTCCCTCCCGTATGATCTGAAATATAGAGAATTTGTCGCCCGATGAGGCATCTAAATCTAAATAAGATGAAGAGCATTTGGGTAGGATTTAGCAAATGAACGAGGTGGAGCTCAAGGAATTGTTATTTGACCAGGCAAGGACAACAAGGTAATTTCACAAGCCAACGTCACTATCCACAGGCCACAATATTAGATTTATGAATGAGTACACAGAAATGTGCAAGTGTCCGTGTTTGAATAAAACTCGGGAAAAAACCGGACTTTACCGATAAACACACGGAATCGACAAAAGAGGCCAAAATGTGAGCCATGGAAAAATTCCTCTAAATTTAGCAGAGACCCTTCTCTACCATCCAATGCCCTCATGTAAAGCTTCGCTTTTGGGTACCACTTCGATACAGATTCTCCACTTACACTCCTTTTCACTCTCTCCCACACACACCTTCTACATCCAAAATTTTCTCAGAGATCTTCTTCAGCTTTCTGATTTGCTTTTACTTTGCAAAGTCACACTTCCATTCCCTCTGCTTCATTCTGCTTCTATATATATGCACGTTGCAGTGTGTATGTTGCTGCATTCTGATTTCGTCGTCTCTCTTGGCTTCGTGCGCTTTGTTGAGGATCTGCTGGTAAGTGGGATTTCGTTTTCTGTTTTGTATGTTTTGTTCAAGTAACGGTTATGCTCAAACTTTGCATTCAATCTTTCACTTTTTTTGTTTATTTCACGAAATGGTTGGCTTTTGTATTGAAATAAAGGGGAAAAGTATGTAATTTGTTTGGATTTTTGTTAAAAATACGCTTTAATGGCTTTCTAATCTGAAGTTCTGGGTTTGTTGAAAGAATAACTCGTTGTGAACTGTTAACAAAATGAACATCGGGTAATTTTATTTTATCTCGAGTTTCTTACGCTCTAGTTTTTGTCTATTGTACTGTTACATCAAGTGGCAATAGGTACAGTCTCATGATAGGGATCACTCTCTCTGAAGCTTTGTTTCTGACTTCTGAGAGGGAGAAAGTGTGGCAAAGAAGTCCATTGAGGTTTGATTGACATAGCGTTATGTTTATGGAATTCAGTGTCCGTCTGTCCATTTTCTTGCTGCAACTTATACAGAGATACCTTTGGGCTCAATTCATGTATAACTTAATCAACTTTCATTTTATTTTATTTTCTTTTTTCTTGTTGGGGGTGATGGTGATGTGGTCTTTACCAAATCCTAAGGTCTACATTCTGGTTTAAGTATCATTATTGATATCTTAGTATATTATTCCTGATGGGAAAACATTTTGGTCTTTTTCGTTTGAGAGGGATGCGACAATGGCACCCGCACCAACTCCTGTACAATATTTGAAAGTTGGCTTTTAGAATATGACTTAATAGGTGCATTGTTTTGTTTGTTATAAAGAAGGTACAAGGCTTTGGGAGTAGTGAGGGTACCGGACCTAGATCAATCTAGGACCACTGACACTTATGTCCAGAGAAGTTGTCACTTGAATCAAGACTCTTGGGCTAAAAATGCACTCAATGAATATTTATATGTATTGAAGAGCTTTTGTTGAGCATGATTTTTTTCCCACTTCTCTATTTTTGTTTTATTGAGATGATAGTTGCACACCAATTATGAGATGCCAGCTTCAAAATTCCATTGAATGATCACTTTATTCTTTGGACGGTTCTGAGGTATATTGAGCAGGCCATTTTTATATCTGGAGATAATGCATTAAAGTTTTCTGTTTGATAAAATGGCTTTCTTCGTGTAGATTATAAGTATTTTTCTAATGGGGTTCAATAACATGTCATAAATCATAACAAGTTCTTCTATACATTTTATATGCCTGTGGTTTTGGTGACATTTGACAATGGATTTCTTAAAACAGGAAATCAAGCATGCTTAGTCCTGAAGGAGAACTTAAAATTAGTTTTGGCTATCAATGCAATAGCCAAAGAAGTATACCTTGTGAGGTTTCCAAAGGCTATAACATTCTACCCGAAGTTCACAGAACAAGTAGTTTCTCCTGCTTGTCTGGTGCAGCCTTGAGTGCAAATGCTACGTTAGCCAACACAAACATCTGCAATGGTTTGCTAGGAGAAGAAATACTTCCAACTTGGGACTCACCCAATTCATTCCGTAAGGTACCCTCTTCTCCAAGTCTTTCAAGGTTGGATATATTATCATCTTCTCTCCACAGTAATTTGTCAAACTTAAGTTGCAGTCCATCCACTCCAAGCGATATGCTTGAATATGACTCTTGTACATTAAAATGCATGAGTGCTCCTTCCAAGAGTGAAGGTTTTCTTAATGCCATGGAAGTCCAAGCTGCAGGCGGAGCTGCTGGCGAAGATAGAGTTCAAGCTGTTTGTTCTGAAGAAAATGGTTGGCTTTTTTGTGCAGTTTATGACGGCTTTAATGGAAGAGATGCTGCCGACTTTCTGGCCGGTACTCTATATGACACCATTATATCTAACTTTAATACATTGTATTGGGAATTTGAGCCAGATTCCAATAAAGCTTCTAATGATGTGGGTCTGGGTGGATCCTATAAGTTGGATGATAGTCTCATGGTTCATGAGGAGCAATCTCTGTCAAAACTTGAGGGAAACAATAATTCTTATCTTGGCTGTTTGGCAAAGAGTAACCTATCTGCGAAGGTAGGAGCGCCATATAAATCATTTTCAGATGGGGTACTTGATAGCCTTGAACGCTCTCTTAGTCAGGTGGAGAATGATTTCTTGTACATGGTTGAGCAGGAAATGGAGGAACGGCCTGATTTAGTTTCTGTTGGATCTTGTGTTTTACTAGTGCTTCTTCATGGGAATGACTTGTACACACTTAATTTAGGTGACAGCAAAGCTGTATTGGCAACATGTAACACAAGAGGCAAACTTCAAGCTATCCAGCTCACAGAAAGCCATACCGTTGAAAATGATGTTGAAAGAGCTCGACTTCTGGCTGATCACCCAGATGATCCTAAAGCTATTATAGGAGGAAAAGTGAAAGGAAAACTGAAGGTTACTCGTGCTTTAGGAGTAGGTTACTTGAAAAAGGTACTATTGATTAATTGGCAAAAATTAGGAAGTTTTGGACATTTAGCACATGAATGGAAGTGTTAGTCGTTCTTACTGAGCTCTCTGGTTCCTAAACACAATTTATCTTACAAAATAATTTTAAAAAAAACTGTTACTGTCCTACCAAAACGAGTAGATATGATTTTTCTTCTTATCTTCCTATGTAGAAATGTCTGAATGATGCGCTGATGGGAATCCTTCGAGTCCGAGATCTTATAAGCCCTCCATATGTTTCCTCTCAACCATCACTGAATGTGCATAAGATCTCAAACTCTGATCAATTTGTGATAGTAGGAAGTGATGGCTTATTTGACTTCTTCAGTAATGATGAGGCTGTGGAGCTTGTTGAGTCTTATATCTTAACCAATCCATTTGGTGATCCAGCTAAGTTCCTCATCGAGCAGCTTGTAGCAAGAGCAGCCAATTCCGCAGGTCATTTTGTGAAGTCTTATCCTATCTTTTTGTTTTTTCTCTTTCAAATTCATTCATTTTGAATTGGTGTCTGTGGTCCTGTTTGATGAATGGTTAGAAGATAGCTAAGCAAGGCTCATGCAGGTTTCAGCATGGAAGAGTTGATGAATGTTCCGGCGGGGAGAAGGAGGAGGTATCATGATGACGTGACCGTGATTGTGATCATTCTTGGGATGAATCATCGGACTTCAAAGGCATCAACTTGCATTTAAGCTTTCAAGTAGTATTTCCTAGGGTCTAATAAGTGTATATATCTAGCCTAGTATTAGAACCCATGAATCATCAGGCTTTGTTATATGCAAAATTTGTTCGGTAGGTATAATCATTTTGTTCTAATAAGTTGTAGCAAGAGCAGCCAATTCCTCATCTGAAGGATTTTATTCATGTGCAGACATGATCTTTTGAAGCCCCAGCATTAAGTAGTACAGTACCATCTACCCAACTGAGATCTGTTTTTACGCTTTCTTTTTGCATGTGAGGGCACTTGTTTGTGCTTGCTCCACTTTTTATCTTCTCGGGCTTCAAGCTTGTGATAATAGACTACAATAGACACATGCTCGTTGCTTTAATGCTTTTTTTCACTTTATTTTCGTATTGATTTTCGCACTGGTTTTGGTCCACATCCAAAATCACTCACATGCCTGCCTCCACAATCTATGGACGTATGCCGTTTTTTGCCATCTCACATCACAAACTTTAACTCTCAAGTTCAAAGGAGATCAGTATTCTAACAGCTAAGTTTACCGTTCATTGAAGACTAAACATCACTTTGAATTGGATATATATGGTAAATATGAAAGAACTTGTTCATAGTATTATTAGGATTAGTTTGGTGGCGTGATATCAGTGGCGGCAGCAAGATTCCTCAAGGGTTTTCGGATGCCAAAATGGTTGGCCTTAAAATGAGATTTGGCAAAAAAAAAAAAGTGGTGTTCACTGTGTGATGTGGTTGCAATTATGCTAAAGATGGACTCTTGGGCCAGTTGCTTGAATGAAGCGCCACCATTTGTTTTTTTTTTTCCTCTTTTTGGCCAGTGCAGCATTTTGTTGTCAGAATGGTAAATTACAAACACTAGTATTCTCTCTCTCTCTCTCTCTCTCTCTCAAACACACATTATTCGATTCTACAAACTGGGTCTAATGAGGATAATATCTGCTTCTGACCTCAGTACCGAATGTCAACAAAGGATTAGTACTTTTGGTATGAGATGCTAATTCAAGTAAAGTCATCTCCTTCTGATCATTCTACATCATCGACCAAAGGTGGTAATATTGGCTTCTCATCCATATCAGTACGCTTTACTTCTGTCATAGAATCTCTTAATGACTATTCATATTTCTCAGAAAATAAACACTTACCCACCCATTTCAGAGTGGATATTTTATTCCAAGACAAAACTTGGAACATCTTTCTTTGAAGAAAAAAAAATCCCTATATTGACCAGCAAGGTGTAAGCTAGATAAGCTTCAAATACAGGGAACGATGTGATCTGGTCATGAAGTATACAATAACATATTTTAAAGTGAAAAATGCCAATATGCAGTTATTGGAAGGAATTTATAAATCCATAAATTGTATAAAAGCCCACAGAGCCCCGCAAACGAAGACACCACAAATCACGGGTCACTCGATGTTGAAAAATTAAAGCAGTCCTAGCTTCCTACAATAAATGCCACTGTCTAGTAGCAGTAACTATACTAATTAGTTAGCCTTCACCATTAATTGCATTTGGTTTCTAAATTGTGCTTAATTAATGTCATATAGCCTTGAATAATGAGATCATTGTTTTGGTAGCATATGGATTTATTAGGCTTGTCTTGATGCCCATTTCAGTGTAAAGCGAATTTCTTCTTTGAGTCACACAATACAAGTCTCTTTATCAGTTCTCACTTTTCAGCTTCAAAACTTATCCTTTCCGTCAAACGTATCATTCTCTGTTTTCTCTTTCCACCACTGGATTAGCTCTTGAATCATTAAGCATAAGCGAATGTCAACCTTCATTCTTTCTTCTTAAATTTTTAAGGTAAAATGTCAACCTTCATCTATTAATTAAATTCATTATCTATTTTCTTACACTCTCCTCTGAAAAAAAAAAGGCGCTTTAATTTGAATATAGTGTCTGAAGTCTGAACACTTCACTACTAGCAGAGACTGAAATATGAAATCGCTTTACAGGGCAGTCAAAGTTTGAGTGGAATATATAACAAGCACATTCTATTCTTAACCATTAGGCCATGAAGGAATAGTTTGTGTCGGGCACACTTGAGATCATATATATGAACGTCAAGGTTTCCATATTAAAACATGACGATAGAAATCCACTTGTAGGGAAAACTACATCATCATGTACACTTGGGTCAAGTACCAACATAACCTACTAACAAAGTGTAAAATCAAACCTAAATAATATCCAACCTTGGCTTGTATTTTCCCTACGTTACAAAACTATCTCTGGCCATTCACATTCACATCCTCTTCCCTTCCAGTTCTTGATCTTCACATAATGGAACATCCATTGGCATTTTCATCACTGAAAATCTCAAAGGAAACCAACGGTGCAGATTGCAGCTGGTAAATTTCATGGTCTAGGCCTGCTTGCATGTAGGGTAATGACGATGGAACAGAGTAAGAAGAAGAATGGCCACCACCCATTCTTCCCATAGGATATGATCTATTATAAGTCGCTAGATAAGCCATAGGAGGATAGTAGGTTTCAGGGTAAGTGTATGATTGCTGATGTGTAGGGCTGAGATTCATTTGCCCTGGAGTCTGGAATTCAGTGTGTGCAGGTGCAGGTACTGAATTCGAACCATTGTTACCACCACCACTGGCAGCTTTCTTTTTCTTCTTTTTGCCAGAGCCACCTCCGCCGCTTTTTTTGTCGGCGTCTCCGCTTCCACCGCCTTTATGGCCGGCCGCTGGAGTCTGATTACCAGCCGGAGGAATAACTGTTGGGTTGGCGCCATTTTTTGAGTCGCTGGTTTTGCTTTTGTTGTCGTCGTCAGAGTTGGCAACCCTTTCAAGTCCCTTCTTTTTGTCGGAGTTGGGGTTTGATTCGGATTTATCAGTGGAACGGTTTTCCTCGTTTTCTGGGTCTCTTTGTTCGTTCTTCTTCTTTGCTTTCCCGGAGGATTTTCCCTTTCCGGTCACATTTTCCGGCCAAATTTCGGCGTGTTTACCTGCTTTCATCAGCTTTCCAATCAGGATGTCAACGCCAACATTTCCGGTGACCGTTACTTTCTGTTGCTGTTGGTCGATTGTTGTCGTGAAAACACCTGTAAAAAAGCAACGTGCTTCCAAACATGAAATGTCTGTTATGGTTGCCATTGCAGGTTAAAGAAAACCATGACCAAGGATTTGGTTAACTCGGCAAAGTTAGGAGCTTCAAAATCTAGTCATGCATGGGAAAAAGAACAAGGAAGAAGCCAAGCAGAAGCATAATACTGAAGAAAGAGTTGAACTTTCAAGTCAATTCCCTGTTCAAGCGTATCCAAACCAAAACAGACAAAAGAGTGAGTAGAAGAATTTTCTACTTAAGCTTAATTTGTTTGTACCATCAATTCTCTGCAGAACTTTCTTGACTTTCCTCCTGCAACCTTCACAGTGGATAGGAACTTTCAAGAGCCATGTCTGAGGAACAGAGGGAAGGGGAAAAAAAACAAGTTTGAGACTTGAGAATATATAAAGATAAAGGAGCTAAATTTAGAATAGGGTGTGATTAATGGGTTGTAATTACCTGATACTTCAAAATCTGAGAGGCAGCTTCAGCAGATTTTGCATCCATTCTACCAGAGAAAGAAAAGTGAAGTTGCAGGAATGGGGAGCAAGTAAGAAACTAGAAATTATAGGGAGGAAGAAGAGTGAGGGTGGAGCTTAAAGAAGAAGGGAAAATGCCAAGAATGTACTCTGTAATATGTACTCCGTAAGGGAGCAAAGTGCGCAGGCCTGGATGGCCATCAAAGTATAATGAGACAATGACAGAAGAACACATTTTGTTTCCATCTTTTTGCAACCTCACCATTATGCTACTCTATTATTTCTCTCTTAAGTTTTAACATATGCTCCTTCCCCTTGATTACCCAAGACACTTGAGTATTATTATATTGTTTTTATTATTCTTTTTTCATCTCATTTCTTTTTGTCCATTATGGATGTTGTAAGCTTGTGTTTTGTTCTTTGTGATGGCGAGTGATTTGTTATCCATGAACCTGAGCTAGTTGTAATTCTTCCAGATAAGATTCTCCTATCAAATAATATATATTAAGTTGGATTGAGACTAGGTTGTGTTGCAAATAATATCCTTTTATTTGCATGAAAGTGGATGCATCAAAACAATCCTTTTTTTTTTAGGGTTTGACTGATTGAATAGAACCATTCCAGGTCCCTAAATTTGGCCCCCGTCATTTTCTAGGAAAGGACAATTTTTGCTTGAAGGAGGGAAATAAGGGAACCAAGGAATAGGAGAGAGGACAAGGTAAAAAGCGCCAATTGGGTTCAAGAATATGAGTTTGTTTGGTATCTTTTTTTCTGAATCGGACTTATTATATAAGTCTGATTTACGTAAATCGAGATAAATCTTCTCTACATATTTATCTCGTAAATCTTAAAAGCACTTCGTATACCATAAAAGCACTTCATAGACTGTAAAAGTTACTTCGTATTCTGTGTATTACAATTTATAAGTACTTATAAAATTTTCATAAATTATTCCAAACAAGCTCTATTATATGCCTTGCCCACAAGGAACCTCTTTCAAATAAAATCACTTGTACTCACCTACTTCAATTCCCTCCATTTATTTCCCCCTACAACCACAACCAAAGGACTAGTCTTCTCTCAACTAAACTTGTTCCGACTTAAGTAATATGACTAGGGCCATTTATTCCTAATGTCAAACTCTCTCAACTATCTTTTAATTAAATTTTGTTATACAGTAAACGTGATAAGGAACTATACTTTTGAGCTGACAACTTAAAATTTACAGTTTTGAATTTATAAGTTTTATTTATGGCAGCTTGTGAAATATTTTTGGCTGGATTCCTTTTGGTGACCTCAACTATTTTTTATTTTATTTAAGTTTATGTGAATAATAGAAAGCAGAGATTTGTGGGGTAAGAATATTAATGTTTCTAGAGGTGATGACTTATGATTGAGGGAGGTCAAGGGTCCACGTAATCGCACATATATTCTGCAATTAGTGGGGGTAGCTTAGTCCCTATGCCTTCACAGCCCTTGTTTTCCCACAGAAATTCACTTTTCCTTTAAACATGCTTTCACCAAAGCGTTTCTGATCTTTCAATATCAATATATAGTGCCACAAGTAAATTAAGATCAGTTAAGCTGAGGGGTTTTTTTTAACTCATTTATTCATATTAAGTCAAATTTTGAATTATGTGTATAAATGTAGGGGTAGAATACACGCATTTAAGCCCCAAGCTGCATTACATGTGGGTAGGTAGAGAGATTTAAAGAAGCCATCAATCATGACTCTTGCTTTGGGCTTCACAACTGAACAAGGAGAGGCGTACCTACAAATGAAAATTAACTGATATATATGTTTGATGAATAGTAATATTACTTGGATCATAAGTACTTGTATACCAAACCCTTTCTGTTTCCAAACGTTAACTTATTTCTCCAATGAGAAGTTCACTTCACCCACTGACATAGGCAACTTTAATTATTATGCAAATCATTAAATGATGAGAGATCTCACGTTATGTATGCCACCGGGACATAGTTACATACTCGTACCTGAACCTGTTGTGTTTTTAATGCCATCTGATCTCCAAACTGCCATGACCCAAGCCCGTACAACTCAGGGTGGGTTCAACATTAATTCCAGATTAAACTTTCTTACTATTTCAAACTACCCAATACAACCCAAATGAAGTTCACTCTCGTAACTTGAACCCAGTGATGCCAATTTGCCGAATTTCCCTCTCTGCAAGACCTTGTTCATGAACAGCCAAGTACAAGAGGAAAATGACTTGAGAGAAGCATGATGACATGAGGTTAAGAGAAAAGAATTGGATGGAAAGTAAAGTAAACTAGGAATGGCCGGGTCCATAGAAAGATAACTCAATTGCCACTGAAGTAATGAACACACACACTGTAACGGCACAGCTTCTCCCGGGCTGTCTTTACTCAGCCGGGTTCCTCACTGACCGGGGACTTGCGTCTTTACTCGCAATCCCAGGCTCACTCCGCCCCCTGCAGAATTATCGCCGAAGCGAGCCTCCCCAGGTCTCGAGGACACTACCTGGGGGTAAGTAGTTCCTAACGTGAGACCTGGTACCATTGAGCTAGACTAGCTCAATGGTACCAGGTCTCACGTTAGGAACTACTTACCCCCAGGTAGTGTCCTCGAGACCTGGGGAGGTTCGCTTCTAGCTCAATGGTACCAGGTCTCACGTTAGGAACTACTTACCCCCAGGTAGTGTCCTCGAGACCTGGGAAGGCTCGCTTCGGCGATAATTCCGCAGGGGGCGGAGTGAGCCTGGGATTGCGAGTAAAGACGCAAGTCCCCGGTCAGTGAGGAACCCGGCTGAGTAAAGACAGTCCGGGAGAAGCTGTGCCGTTACACACACGGTTGGCTTATTATTCCCACATGAAAGTAAGTGGATGTTTGGAATAGCTATTGAAACTTCCAATCGTGTTTTATGGTATATAAAGTAAGTTTTACAGTATACGAGATAAGTATGTGAGAAAAATTTTGTCTCGGCTTACATGAAAATCACTTATAGTTTGTTTGGATTCACTTAAGTTAATCGGGCTTATTATATAAGCCCGATTCACATAAATCGAAATAAATCTCCTCCACATATTTACCTCGTAGACCGTAAAAATTATCTCGTAGACAGTAAATCACGATTGAAAAGCACTTATAGAGCTTCCAATCGCTATTCCAAACATCCTCTTATTTTTTAAGCTTAAGCTATAACAAACATGACCTAATTAATCAGGCACTACAAGTGAACATGAATTGCAGTATGAAGGCAGTACAACAAAATTTATGGTATGTTTGGATAGCCTCTATAAGTGTTTTTCAGTCGTAATTTACGGAATACGAGATAGCTTTTACGGTCTACAAGATAGCTTCAAAAGTCTACGAAATAAATGTATTGAGTTTTATCTCGATTTATGTAAATCGGGCTTATATATAAGCATAAGCAGGTTGGAATCATTATATAATCTTGTTTTCTCCCCCCAACAACCAGGTTGGAATCATTCTTTCTTGATCAACACAACATAAAACTAACAATACAAAGACGCATAAAGTCACTCATTCACGTCCTCTTAACGTATGCATTAATAATTGCAAATACAGATAATTCCCATTTAGTTTTCAGTTATTTTAACACTGTCTTCCTTGTCCAACACCTCCTCTTCTTTGTCAGTTTCTTCAGTCTTTATCTCCTTTGTCTCTGCTTTCTCACCATCTCCAGAAACTTCATTTAGCTGCAAAACAGCACAACCGTTTTTATTATGCTTGGCAAACTTGATATTGGAACTAAACCATACAATTCTGAGAGAAAATTTCAAAGATAACTATGCCAAATGCAGAGACTTACCCCCAAGTTTCTTAAACTAGCAGTAACATCCTCTTGTTGCTGCTGAAGGGTTGTCCTCAGGTCTTGAAATTCCTGGTTTTGATTTTGCAAATAAAATTCAAACAAATACCATTTGAAAAAGAGCACACTAGGAGAAGACTGAAATCGCGCTTACTGTTCGGAGTTGTTCCACTTCAACATTGAGTGTCTTCTTGAGTTCAGAAAGCTCCTGCATAAACCGAAGAGAATGGTTCAGCTGCAATGCCAAAATAAAAATGTAAATGATGACCATGGAAAATCCTTATATCTAGGGCAGTCATACTGCAGTTATCACATGCATAACTTCATCTCTTAGGATAGTAATATTACACTACAGGTTTTTTGTCAATTGCAGTCAATCATGAGCGTCAATACCCATTTGTTGGTTTCTCTTCAACTTTCATTATCTAAACAAGCTGTTCATCAGCCATGGGCACCATTAGAGAAAAAACACATTAATAACCAACACCATTTACCCAGAAGGTTCTAAACACAAGATCACATTAAATTAAATTTAGTATTCGTATTACATCATAAAAGCTTTTCTTTGAGATACTAGAGCTGCACCATTGAGAAGTCCCTGTTGAATCAACTCCCAAAATAAACACACCGTATACAAATTCAGCAAAAGGACGCACATTGTACGTCAATTTATAGATGCCATTGATCATTTCCCAAATCAGCACCACTGCACTAGGGGCATACAAGGAACAGCTTTATAATGCAGAGGTAACATTAAACCAAGAAAAGAAAAGAAAACAGTGTGATATCATTCATGGCGAGTGTGGGGAAGATATACTCTTCTAATAATGGCCCATCAAATGTGATGTGTATCAAATATTCAAATGTCTTTCAATAAGCACAATAAAAGCACTTAACATGAAAACTAAATAAATAACTGAAATTTAACAATTATACTATCATGAAAAGAAATAAAAGTATAAAACCCCTTTAATTATCTTCAAGGCATATATATATTGCATCTGATGTTTGTTGTGGGGCGGGGGCGGAAAGAGAGAAAGAGTCCGAGCATATAAATCTTCAGATTTAGACATGTCATATATCTATATAGTCAACTAAGCAACATGGAAGCAGTAATATAATATGAGGTATAAACATATTAGAACAAAACTATGCAGCATAATGCAGCGTTTTGCTGAGATTTATCATCACTCACGTCGCGATAGACCTTCACTTGCGTGTCTAGCTTTGACCTCCAATTATGCAAATCCTGGTGGCAAGGCAAAGAAAGAATCGGCAAAAGGAAAATAAACAACAAATCCACGAAAGGTGAAAATTAAAATGCACAAAACAGGTTTGAATCGTTACTTCTTGGAAGTAATATCTTAGAAATACTTCGGATTTTGAAAAGATCCGATGAATTTCACCTGTTTCAAGCTCTGAATTCTGTTAAGAAGCTCCGTTCTCGACTGGTTTAGTTCCTGGAATTGGGCACAGCAATTCGAAGAGTTCAAGATTACATCAAGCTAAATGACCTTAAAATACAACCAACAAAAATTAAAGTTGCCTATGCTTGGTTTTCTACAATCTCGAAGCACCAAACCTTGAAAAAGAAATGTTCAGATGGAAATCTACTTGACAGATAAACTAAAAATGAGAAACGTACCGCGATTTTGGACGAAATCGGAGCCGTGTTCTCCTTCGTCTGAGGGGGAAAAAGATCAAAAAATTAATAATCCTCAATAAAGCCAAGAATTTTCATTACTGATAAGCGAGAAGCTGCAAGTTTGTTGATCCCTAATAAAAATGGTGAATGGGAAAGAAAAAGAAGAAGGAGAAAGGAGTTTACAGCTGATAATGGGGCAGGAGCTGCGGTAGATTCAGGGGAAGCCATCGGCGATCGGATTGGAGTGTCCCGGAAAGTCCAATGCAAGATTTCTAGGGTTTGATGTGAACAGTGCGCGGTGGTACAACGTTGTAAACTCAGAATCAGAGATGAGAATGAAACTCGGCAGACAATGTAAAAGTAAAGACACAGAGGACAGAACACACAAGAACTCAAATTTGAAATCTGATGATAAGATATGCTCCTCGGCGGGATATTAGAAGTTGGCGACAGAGAGGTTAAGAGAACTGGCCGTTTAAAAATAAAAATAATCGATATATCAATATAAATTTTTATATATTTTTGTAATGAAGAGGCGCAAAAGGATGAATAGAATTAGTTTATACTTATTTTAGATTGAAAATATTTTGAAAACTCTTTTTAACAAACTTTACAATAATTTAAAATTTTAACATTTTCAGTGTATAATTTGTAAAGCTATGATTGTTTTCCATATAATTTTCCCGGTCTTTGATCTACCTTCCTCCGGCAATTGCGATGCCTTAAAGTATTTATTAATTGAATTAGAAAATATATCATGTTTTAGAAGCAGATACATTCAAGCAAAAACATAGACAATTTTTTAATGATATACACTATTATGCTCTTTTCTGTTTCATCATTTTCAAACCGATTCCTTTTTTATTTTTTACAAACCTAATTTAGTATTTGTTTGGATTAATTAAAAAAACAGCATTTTATATCACAAAACATGCAAATAATTATTTCAAGGGTACCAAACATCCATTAAAGGCATTGATGCATTATGGCTTATTGATAATTTAAGGCATATTTGGTATAGTTGTAGCTTAAAAAATAAGTGTTTTTCACGTAAGTCAAGATAAAACTTATCTTACATACTTATATCGTATACTGTAAATCATGATTAAAAAATATTTTTAAAGATTTCAATCGTAATTTCAAACAACCATTTATTCTTCAAGTAATCAATCGCATCTCAAGGATTTGGACTTAGAGATATGATTTACATAGTTTTGAAGGGACATGCAATGCCAAAACAGGGTAAGCAATGGTAGGCCCAACTCAAGCTTTAGCGGTTGATTAAAATCACAATCAAATTTAATACTTACTTATTTTAAATATAAGATATCAATTTTAGTGTAATTGAACAATAAATTAGGTCCAACATTTTAAAAAATTGGAGGTAGTTACTTGATACCAGATACTTTGCTAGCTTGCACCAATCTAGCATTGGTACTGTAACACAAACTTATTTTATGAAAGTAAAGTAAAGTATTTATTTGAAATAATGATTAATGCCTTCAAAAATAGTTATCTAATCATGATTTATAAGATATGAGATAAGTATGTAAGAAGAGTTTTATCTTAATTTATATAAGTAAACATTTTTAACGGCTCAAATGTAATCTCAAACATTGATTGACTTTGTTAATTAATAGGGGAAAGCAGGATGACTCATGAATCACAAGGATGGAGCTTGGAAGCATCGCGGATAAAAAAATTGCACCTCCATGTTCCAAGCTGCATAAGTCATGTTCATTGAAACCACCTCCAATTAATACTTTCCAAGTGAGAAGTCATGATTTTATCTAAATATCCCATGTAAAATAATATACAGAAATGCATTCAAGGCAGGCCATCCCTAAAACCCACTCATAAATGGAAAAAAGAAGGTAAATCCGTAAATACACTGCATAATTAAAAGGGGAATCTTCAAGCATGCATAGGAATGATTATAAATTGGAGGCTTGAGAAAGCTACAAGTCAACAAAAGCACCGAAAAGGTAAAGCACACAGTTTCGCCCACTTTAATATTTTATGATGTGTTTAAAAGTGTTTATACCTACAACACACTTTTTTATATTATCTTATATACTGTTAATTATAATTAAAAAATTATTCTTAAAAGCTTCAATCCCTAATCTAAAGAAGTAATTAATCATACATATAATACTCAATCGTCTTTCACTTTACTCTAATCGGGTTTAATTGTCTGGATAACTGTTTCAGCCATAGTATATACTCCATTTGTTTATTAGTAATAGTAACTTTACGGATTTATTTGCACGCAATGCGTGTGGATCGGTCTATTCCTCTGGACTCATATCCTGGCCTCTGTCAAATACAGTCAATCATCAAATCAAATTATTAAAAAAAAAAAAAAAAACTCCTACTGGCTACAACAGTGAAAGTAGGAAATTATATTTCCACGTGAAACGCTGTCGTTTTCCATTGAATTCATTATAGACGCTTTGCAAATTGCCTTGCAAGGTCGATTGATTTCAGGATTCTTTAATTTCCAATCCCAAAAGAGAGGAAATTCTTCCTTCATTGCAAAGGAAAACAAGCCACACGGTTTCTAGAAATTTTGCTCATATAGTTGAACCCCATTAATCAGGCCAAGTTCTCTCTCCCTTTGTCCGAGCTTCGAGCGGTCTCACCCGTGACCCCTAGAGCAATGAGTCAGGAATCGTTTATATACAGCTTTGTGGCTCGTGGGACGATGGTGTTAGCAGAGTACACTGAGTTCACTGGAAACTTTCCGGCGATTGCTGCTCAGTGTCTTCAGAAACTACCCTCCTCCAACAATAAGTTCACTTACAACTGTGATCACCATACTTTCAATTTTCTTCTCGAGGATGGTTACGGTATATCTAAATCACTCTGATCTCTTTTCGCTGGCGACATTTTTTGTCCGTTGCATTTCTATGTCTAGTTTGTTCTAGCTTCCCCGAACCAAAATTATGTGGAACTTGAATTTCTTGTTTAACTGATGGATCTGGTCTTGAAATGGATGTGACTTATCTAGAAGCCGTTTCAATGGCTCCAATATTTCGCTTTCGGATTTAATTTAGCTGTGGATTGATTTTCCTTGCGGGGTTTTGTTTACTTTTATGGGTTATTGAGTTCTGTCCGAATCTTGTCAACTGTGCACGTGATCACTGAAATACAGAGAAATAGAGTCTGGATTCTAAGGTCTGATTAAGTTTTGCTGCTCTATTAGACATTTAACTCACGACGTCTCTGTTTTTCCTCGGGATACATAAGTGGTCTTTTCTGTGCCTTTTCCTTTTTTCACCTCTGGTATTATGTTTTCTGCCAGTTCTCAATTGCCTTCGTGGAAGTTTATCTGTACCTCATCGAGCCTTATTTACCTTGCATAGCCTGCAGAACTTTCCCAAGCATAGCCCAATAACATTAGATGCCAAATGTGAACGTCACCTAGCTAATTAGTCAAGTTACATTGCCAGACCTCAATCGATAAGATAGATCCTTATGATGCATATCTGTACATTAGATGGCAAATAATACTGGAAACGTATGTTTTTATAAAATGGAGTGCCTTCAATTTTATCCTATGTTCTTGACCAAGTGCAAAAAAGTCTTAATCAGACACCTTATCTTGTACATCCTTTAAATCATGTTTAAATTGGATTAAGCTACAGAGAATGGAGGAGAAAGTCTTGACCAGCCACCCTATCTTGTACATCCTTTGAATAAGAATTTTCCTCTCCTTCTCAATTTTTCTCCTTAATCCTAAAGTACCCTTATAGACGGCCAAGCAACATAAGTAATCTGAAGGGGCCTTCTGGCCCAAGTGTTAGTCCATTCCCAAAAGACTTACTCTAGGAGAGGCAGGGTAACGGCTAGTGAGAAGTCATGGAAAAGTAGTGGAGAAGAAAGGTCATGGTAGTTAGGGGGTTATGGAGAGCTCAAGTAGCAACTTGAGAGAGTTTATAGCCTCTCCAAAGCTTGATATGGTCAGTCTTTATCCATTGTTTTTGCATTATGGGTGTTGTGTTCTGTTCCTTCTTTTGGTGCTGATATTGAAGTTTGATAGCCCTGTAGCTTATTCCTTCTTGTACCATATCTGCTTTATGTTTCTGGTATATTGCTACTTCAGTGTGTTGCTTTCTGTCTAAATTCCATCCATGTTCCATCATCTTCAATAAGGGAATATCTGTTTTTTGTTCCAAGACGCACGTAAAATTTTAAAACATCAAGTTGCAGTACATTGAGGATAATATTGCTCTTGCTCTCCATGTCATGATGGGGCTTTTTGTAAGTTGCAGCATACTGTGTTGTTGCGAAGGAATCCGTGAGCAAGCAGATCTCCATTGCTTTCCTAGAACGTGTGAAAGCAGACTTTAAGAAAAGATATGGTGGTGGAAAAGCAGATACGGCAATTGCCAAGAGTCTTAACAAGGAGTTTGGGTATTCTCATATGGTTATAAATCTTTAGTTGATATGTCACTACAAAGATAGGCAATAATATTTGTGCATATTTGCAGACCGGTTATGAAAGAGCACATGAAATATATCATTGATCATGCTGAAGAGATTGAAAAGCTAATAAAAGTAAAGGCTCAAGTTTCAGAAGTCAAAAGCATAATGTTAGAAAATATTGACAAGGTATGCCTACTTTGCAAGAGGAAGACTGAATTTTCTTTTCAACAATCATTCATTTGTGTGTACAGTTGTCTCAAAGCTTAAAGGATTACGGCCAAACAGTTACTCAGTTGCCAATTACATGCTATGGTGGGGAAATTTTGGTTTTTTTTTTTAAATACTTCAATGTTAATCTTAATTAAGGGTCTTCTTTGCTTCAATTTCTGAAGACTGCTAAGCTATAATTATACACCTTCTTTCTGCGTGCCTCCCTGTAATTCTGCCAAAAAATTGTGAGGGGTTGAAATTATTGAAGACAACGCAAAGTCATTGGACGCCCAATAGACAGTATAATTCTTCTTTTATACTCTAGAACACATTGCTCCTATTGAATTAGCAAAACTATACAGTCTACATATGCTTATTTCAATAATTGATTTACTAATAAAATTTTTTTATCTGTGTAATCTGCAACTAAAGTCAAGTTAAGTTCTGTTATCACTAAATTTCTTTCCATGAATTATCCTGTAAACATGAGTTACCATCGCTATGTTGAGTTGCCATATTGACATTTAACTGTAGCTGATGCAACTGTTTTTATGATATAAAGCAAGACAAGATAGTATGTTGTCATCCTTATTTTCACTCTACACGCTTTCAGGCTCTTGATAGAGGAGAGAATCTAACTATTCTCGCAGACAAGACTGAGACATTGCGTTCACAGGTAAGTTGACTATAGTCATATAGCTACAATGTTGATTCTTGTGCTTTCTAGGCCTGAAGGAACTAATACTTTTCAGGCCCAAGATTTCAAAAAGCAAGGAACTCAAATTCGCAGGAAGATGTGGTACCAGAACATGAAAATAAAATTGATGGTTCTAGGAATTTTGTTGTTTTTGGTCCTGATTATCTGGCTTTCTGTTTGCCATGGATTTGACTGCACAAATTAGCACGGGTTACTGATAGGTTCTGTATATTGATGTTTAAGTGAGCAATTTAGCGAGAGATTCTGCTTTGAAGGAAGGGGGGTTGTCTTGGCAATGGAGGTATAAATGCAAAACCGAAACCTCCTTTGCTAGTTAGTATACGTCAAGTCTTTGAAATTTTTTAAAAGAGGGGGGGGGTTTCTCTGTTTCATGTGCTGGAACTCTGTTCTTGTAAGGAAAAAAACACAATTGTAATCTGCTTTCCCTCTTACATTGAATACAAAAGAAAGTTTGTTTTTCCGGAAACAGTAGAGGGCCCAAGCCATGCAAAAGAAAATGTTTCCGTTCTCATTGTTCTGAACATCTGCATGGGCCGAAGAAAGAGGGATATTCTTTTATAACGTGCTAATTAGTTTTGACATCATGTCAATTCTTATTAACCTCTTTTAACCATCAGTGCCTCAGCTGATTTTTGCGGTGCACATTGAGGAACCATGGGTATTGATTTACATCAGTAATTGTGTTTAGTGATGTTCCAAATAATAATATACGCAGAGTATTTGGTATTTCAATGCTCGGGACAGTATTTCAATCACGCAACGCCCTCAATGTTCTCTTTGAACATGGAAATTCAAGCTTTAACACCCAACTTTGAAGCACTTGCCTGTAATTTTCCCAAGAATGAAAAGGAAACAGGGATTAACTCTAAAAAGTCTTAATTGAAGGATAGAAGCACTTTAATTTGTCCCATTTGAAAATCCAAACTCATCATTGGAAGACAAAGAAAGAGCAGGCTGATTTGCCACCCAATAAAAAAGAAAGGAAAGAAGTCAT
The DNA here is from genome assembly GCA_037074505.1 of Albizia julibrissin. NCBI lineage: Eukaryota > Viridiplantae > Streptophyta > Magnoliopsida > Fabales > Fabaceae > Albizia > Albizia julibrissin. The sequence continues at coordinate 37,409,423 of CM073489.1, read as the reverse complement.
TCTTTGGAGTCCCAATTTAAAGCAAAGAAATTGACAAGTCAATGAAAAAGAGCATCGTCGCCCATTCAAAACCAGAATGGGCTCCGAGCACCTACCTCCATGCATGATGCATGCTAGTGTCCCTTTCTGTGAGATTTTTCTCCCTCGATCGATAAGCCTCTTATCCTCATCGTGGGCTCATTTTTAATGTCTTTTTTTTAAAAAATAATAATAATAGTAATAATAATTTGTTAAACGGGCTACTGTAGGGTGGGATTATACTCTGTCATTTGAGATCCTCTCTATCTATCCGTTTACAGTCCAACAAGAGGCACAGGTTACCTGGAATCAATGTGGCCTACCTTAGACCAAAAGCTTAAGTTCAATGCATGCATGGTTACTTTGAGAATATCTTTTAATTTAGGGCTTGACAGATAGAGCCTCAGAGGAAAAATAGATTAAAATGGAAGGTTCTTTCTTTGTGACAGAACAAACAAAGAATGTTATCGTTTCCTTTCATATCATCAACTCCATTGGAAGTATTCCATATACCTTGTGGATCATATATTCCTCCGCGCACACACACACACATATATATATATAAACATTCATATCTCTCCAGGCCATTATTACTTGTATTGGAAAGACAGCTATTTCCCACTGCATAGAGCATGGGAATCAACATGTGATATCCTTATTCCTGTTTGTAGTTGTACGCTATAAATGAATTGAGACGATCCATATATCTTCATGAATCCCAACTCGATTTTCTTTTTGCAAAAATCAGAAGAAAATGAGATATCGCAGATGACATATATATACGCTAAGATTTGGGCATATCGTCCTTTCTCCGTATACAGAAATAAATGCTGTTTAATTTAGGTAAAGATGCTGGAGGCCAAAGTCCTGACTCCCGATAATGTCTTGCTATTTTAGTCTTCAAGACAAATCCATATGCACCACCCCTTCTGAATAAGCCTTGTTCGTACATTATTTCCCTGAAACCTCTTTTCCGAAATTTGAGTGTGTGGTCAGTGGTCCAAACAATTATTGTATTTCGTCAAGAAAGAAAAATAAAAAAGAACTGCGATGCTCTCACTCCGTATATACAGGCCGGATAGAGCTGTCCACTTGTGCTTAAACGCACATCGGCGCATATATAAAAGAAAGAAAAAAGTTTTTGTGTTAGGCAAAACCAATCGTCAACAGTGGATGAATCGAACCTGCTCTCACGTGAACCCCTCCTTTCTCCATGCATTCCACTTGATTTAAGACTTTGTCTTCGTATATACTTTGTTGCCATAGTATTTAGGAAAATAACATAAGTCCAAAATAAACATACAACGTAACTACTTACGCTTGATCCACCTAGCCAGCGAATCTGTAAGCTGCTGATCACTTCGATCATGTCATTTAATTTCCTCTCTTGTCAGTCTTTTGTCATCAACCCATTATGCAACATGCATGCATGTGAGCTTAAAACAAAGAATCCCATTAATTGCTTAGTTTCCTTGGTGGATTTTTCCCCATCCCTTGTATCAATTCACAAACAAAAATATAAATCCCATTCACTTCTTTTTGTTATTTCAAAAATATGCCATCTCACCTACAAACCAGATTCCTCATATATATGTTACATAGTTGAGCTTCTGCTCATTGAACAAAGATAACAAAAGAATCGAATAAAGAAGAGATCCAAGATAAGTAACAAGAATAATAGGAGGAAGAAAAAGCTTCCAATCAAATTCTTCGTATCATTAATTACCATTGTGCTTTTCAATAAATGTCTGTCATAATTGTAAATATGGCAAATATGTAATTATTATTAATGAATACGTATATGATTCTCTAATCATACATTTTATCTTATTTTAATTAAAAAATCGATGATAAAACTACAAGAAATTATATTTAAAGTTTAATCCACAATCAAATGTATACCAAACTTATAATATTCCATTATATGGTAGCAGCACAAAATATTGTAGCAGAAGAAACTCAGATTTTACTGGAGAATGAATATAAAGATTTACACAGGAGCACACAACAATAATGACGCTCAACTTGTCACTTCTCACCAGCACGCAATCGGACCCTATATCATATCAATCTATATATATCGATTAGAACACAAACTGCCCTACACAGTACTGAAATATAATTAATGTTACAGTCACATAGATTAGCTAGGTGTATATATGTGTGTGTGTGTAGACACACCAAGCCACGAGGCCTCAACAAGAGGCTGTCGTCTAAACTAATTGAGCAGAAACAAAGACAAGACACGCCCACTTAAAGAAGAAGAGTTTGATTATTATATGTCTCTGACTTCGAAAGAGTTCCTGTTCTTGACGACGATGTCGTACATGTGCATGGACTTGAACCTGGAGAAGTCTTTGGGGAGAGAGATGAGATGGACGGTGGATCGCTTGTGGAACTGGAGAAGATCAGGATCGTCATAGTAACGCTCCCACCCAAGTGACGCCAGCTTGCGTTCAAGCACTAAGTATGACGTAATCACCTCATTGGAAGGAGTGTGAACCAGCACCTTTCGCCTGCTTGACCCTTGTACTGAGTCCGCTCCAGGATTCTCCACCAGCCGAACGACGCCATTCTTGAAAACCCAAACCCCTGACATTATTCTCACTTCTCAATTCTGATAGATCAGTGTGTTGTGTGTTTATGTGAGCTTGAAGATGTGGGAGGCAAGGGGGTGTGTGTATATATAGGTGAGATAAAACTATATGGTGGGGGTGTGTTTGGATGTGAGTACAGCTAAAGGCATTTGGCTATTCTTGATTGGATTGTGGGGAATCCCTGTTTGCGTACTCTAATTATGTTAACCCCACCCACAGAATCTTTGTTTCGTTTGGACAATAAATTGTAAACGTCTAATAATATATAATATAAGCTTGTTTGGATCAACTTTTGAAATGTTTTATGTATGTAAGTCGAGACAACACTCATTTCATATACTTATCTCTTATATTATAAATCACAATTGAAAAACTATTTTTAAAGTCTTCAATCATTATTCTAAACAGATAAACGGCTGCTACTTATTATTATTATTATTATTTAAAGTGGACTATACTGCCGAGAGTTATTATTATTGTGATAGGGTGAATAGAAAGGAGGACATGAAATCACTAGTATAACCTAGCCGAGCATCTCCAAATTAAATTGTCTTTTTCTGTAACTGATGTACTTATATGTGTGTGAGAGATAAAGGCTCTTACACGGTAAATGGGGTTAGGTCTAATGAAAGAGATTAATCTTTTATAATATAACAAATCAATGTTTGAATCCTTTTAGAAGAAGTGCCTGCATTCATCCTGTGTTTGAATAAAGAAGAAAGTGAGGAGGAAATAGAGGAAGGAGATACTAAAAAGGAAAATTTGGTTTTCCACGTTGTGAGGAATAATACCCGACATTTACTCTAGTTTAGTGCCCGATATTACCTCGAATAGAATTAATTCCAATAGGAAGATACTTGTGTTTACAAAATAAGAAAAAGGTTGATGCAGTGTACATGCACATTAGGGAAATATAATTTGGAATTTGGGTGTGGCAGGGGAATAAGCTTCTTTTTCTTGAAGTAGAAAGGAATGCTGATGCCACTGTATACTTAAATGAAATAAACAATGGCCTATCGCTAAAAAGTATATGGTCCGTGGGGAAGGATCAAGGAGGAGCACATGGTGGGCGTGGGGACCAAAATATGAAAGGAATTGATCTCTATTATTATTTATCTCTGGTCGTTGTTAGGTGCGCTAAATTTATTGTTATTTAACTCGCTGTAAGAAAAACATCACACGTAAAATGAGGTTTTTTTAATTTCAATCATTTTTGTTTTTGCCTAACTCTTTCACCTAATTCATAAAGATTCCATCTTTTTGCCTAACTAGTCTTGACTATTCCTATCTATGGAATTAGCCTTCGGCTCATAGTTAACTTTTTATAATTTAAAATCACCCTCCCTTTTCTTCCTATCATATCATCAACTTCTTCAAACCAAATCATCGCGTTGAATTTGTCTAGAAAATGACTGCAATATTTAACCATCCGTTTGAAACTTCCTTCCCCACTATATGGGGGATTAATGGATTAGGTATCCACAGTAGTATAATATTACTAATAATAACTTCTGCAATTTCTGGTGAATGGCCTCCAAACACTAACCCTAATCGATCCTTCAACATACATGTTGGCTCGATGTATTAAAAAAGTCTGTGCTTCATTAAATGAGAGAAAACCATATTTCAACAAGAACCGATGCCCCGTGCAATATGTATCAGCATAAATACCGTCTTCTCATTTTCCCGTAGCCTTTGTTGCATTGCAGGGAGTTCCATGAACACAACCAAATCATGTCGAGCGATTGAAAAGCCTCTTGCATGAGGGATTTGTATGTGTACAGTATTCATCAAATTGTTGTTATTAGGGACATCACATATGGGAAAAAATTAAGATTGTGTAAAGAGCACAATAATTAACATGGGGGAGAGATTATTAAGGTTGTATGTAGGAGCTTTTAGGACATATGGAAACTCTTGAATCTAACACCACGGTCGTGACCCGGCTTCTATTTGCTACCTCCGATGCTGACCTCTTCTCCTTCTGTCATTTTCTTCTCAAATTTCATTACACCTCCTTCACTTAATAATAATCAAACCTTCTAGAATCTTATAATAGTATATATATATATATATATATGTTCTTCCACGTAGATTATGCTAGGTGCCTATACAGTTAATTAAGAAACCTCTTGTGTGCCTGATCAAGCCGCCACTTCATTCAGACACATATATAATATTCTTTCCGGCCAGTTTATCTGGTAGTATTGTATTTGATTTGTCTTAGAATTTTCTTGTGTTCTAGAAGTTTGTGATAATGAAGTAGCTACCGTGTGCGATGTAAGTGTATCAAACAGTCACGGAAAGAATATATATATATAATCTTCGTTAATTGATGAGGGTTAATGACGAAGACACAGTAGTGAGGTGGCATCCAAAACTTGTTTTTATTTTTCACCTCTCATTAACTAAACTGTCTACCTCAGACAATTATGTTTGATTCTCTCGGAAAGGATTGAGGCTGCATGATACGCCACGTCATGATCAGCCTTACCATGACTTTTGGGATAACCGAGAGAACATGAAAATATGATATGAGCTAAGTTGGTGTTGTGACATGTATTGAGAATCATATAGAGGGCCAGAATAGAATGAAAGCTAGCTTCCATCCGGCAACAAGCCCATGTGATTGCCCCTAACAAAAAGCCAAATTCTAAAGTCACAAGCGCGCGCGCGCGCACACTGGTCGAAAAAGTCCTATATATTTAACTAAACAAGGTACTTGTTCTTTTTTGTATCCCCAGTATTGTGCTTGCTCGCCTTTCCGTATTAGCCTCTTCTTTTAATTAATTAAACATAGCCTTCCTCCCTTCTTATTCCTTCTAAAGAAAGTTGTTAATCAAGTTTATATTAGGGCTCCCTGTTTTGTATCACAGCTAGCTTAATTTATTGTTGCTTTTATGTATGTAAACTAAGAAGGAAGAATAATCTGAATTCATTGAAACTAAAACATATATACAAATATATATATATACAAATAATTCTCCTAACATATTCTCTATTTTATGGAAACATGTTTCCTTATTATATGGAAACATATCTCTTATTCTAAGAGATTATAACACTCCCCTCAAGTTGAAACATATATATTGATTTTGCTCAACTTGTTACAAAGATACTCAACCCGTATCCCACTTAAAGCTTTCGTCAGAAGATCTGCCAGCTGATCGTTTGATTTCATGTGCCATGTAGATACAACATTATCTTTGATCTTGTCATGAATAAAATGATAGTCGATTCAATATACTTCGTATGCTCATGGAACACAGAGTTCGATGTTATATGTAGTGCTGCTCTATTGTCACACCATAGCTTTGCAAGCAATGTCGTGGCAACGCCAACTTCCTTCATGAGTTGAAATGCCCACACAATCTCTTGCATTGATTATGACATAGCTCTGTATTTTGCTTCTGCACTTGATTTTGACACAACACCTTGCTTTTTACTTCTCCATGATATCAAGTTTCCACTAACAAACACACAGTAGCCTGTAGTGGACCGTCTTGTGGCTTTAGATCCTACAAAATCAGCATCACAAAAATACTCAACTATAGTATGTCCATAATCTGTATAGAGAATGCCACAACCTGGGGAATTTTTCAAATAATATAAGATATGTTCTAAGGCTTCTCATTGTGCCACTCTTGGAGATGTCATAAATTGACTAAGTACACTAACCGAGAATGTTATATCATGATGAGTTACTGTCAGATAGTTCAATTTCCCAATGAGTCTTCTATATCTCTCAGGAAATGCAAACGGCTTCAACTTCTCTGGATCAATCTTCTTCTTCAAGTCATCAGGTAGCTCATTAAACATGCTTTCATTAAGATCAAGAATGGATTCGATATCATGGGAACATTGCTCGGTGTAGCTCCAAGCTTTCCAGTCTCTTTTAGGAGATTGAGAACATATTTTCTTGAGTCAAAAGGATGCCCTTCTTGCTTCTCAAAACCTCAATACCGAAAAAGTACTTTAATGGTTCTAAGTCTTTTGTCTGAAAGTGGGAGTTAAGAAAAACTTTAAGTTCTGAGATTCCAGAAGTGTTACTCCCAGTAATCACAATATCATCAATATACACTACTAAAATAATCATGCCTGCATTGGACTGCTGATAGAACACAGAATGATCACTCTTACATTAGCTTAATCCAAATTTCTGAACCACATTACAAAATCTATCAAACCAGGCACGTGGACTTTGTTTCAAACCATATAATGACTTTCTGAGATAGCACACTTTCCCACACTCCCCATGAGCAACAAAACCAAGAGGTTGCTCCATATACACTTCCTCAAGGAGATCACCATTCAAAAATACATTCTTAACATCCAACTGATGTAAATCCCAATTATAGGTAGCAGCTAGAGATACAAGAAGACGGACGGAAGTGAGCTTAGCAACTGGGGAGAAAGTCTCAGAGTAATCTATACCATAGGTTTGAGCATAACCTTTTGCAACAAGCCGAGCTTTCAACCGTTCTAAGGAACCATCAGCCTTAGTCTTTACTACAAACACTCATTTACACCCAATGACCTTCTTCCCAGAAGTTAGATCAACAAGAGTCCAAGTATCAGCCTTGTCAAGGGCCTTCATTTCTTCTTCCATCGCAGCATGCCAACCAAGGTGGGCTAAGGCTTGGTGAAGGGTGGTAGGGGTGGAGATGGAATCAAGGGTGACTACAAGGGAAGTGGAAGCAGGGGACAAGTGCTGGTCAGATACAAAGGAGGAGATATGATAGGTACATTCAGCATATCTTTTAGGAAGACTATGAGGACGGGTCCCTTTTCAGAGGGCAATAGGTAGGTTATCAGATGGATCAACAGCAGAATCAAGGACAATTGGATTAGGGGCAGGAGTGTCAGGATCTGGGGAAATAGGAGCAGGTACATGAACAAAATCTGTTGGCGAAGCAGTCACTGACGGGGGCAGAGCCTGAGTAACATCAGGTTTATTGATGATATCAACAACAACCTGTACTGGTAAGATAGGGACATGATAAACTAGGACATCATCAGGCTCATCAATGACAGAGGGAGACTCAGATAATACCGAAGACTTAAAGAAAAGAGACGACTCATGAAAGGTTACATCAGTGGACACAAGATAACGACGAAGATCAGGAGAGTAACACCGATAACCTTTTTGAATTCGAGAATAACCAAGAAAGACACACTTCAAAGACTTGGGATCGAGTTTACTGACATTTGAATGAACATCCCGAACAAAACAAACACAGCAAAAAATTTTGGGATCAATAGGAAACACCTTAGTTGTGGGAAATAAAACGGAATATGGAGCATCCCCACTAAGAACAGCTGAAGGCATGCGATTGATAAAGAAACATGCAGTAGACACGGCATCAGCCCAAAAGGATTTAGGGACACAAGAGTGAAACATGCGAGCTCGGGCAGTTTCTAAGAGTTGGCGGTTCTTTCTTTCAGCAACACTATTTTGAGCAAGTGTATCAACACAAGAGGATTGGTGAAGAATGCCATGACTATGTATATAATCGGTGAATGGGGTGAAAAAAATATTCTTTTGCATTATCACTTCGCAGAATTTTCACAGGAGTATTAAACTGAGTTTGAATTTCAGCATAGAAATTGTGAAAATAGGTAAACAATTCATAACGTTGTTTCATTAAGTAAAGCCAAATGGTTCGAAAAAATCATCAACAAAAGTGACAAAATATCGAAAACCAGTTTGAGACAAAACTGGTCAAGGACCCCAAACATCAAAATGAACTAACTCAAATGGGGATACAGCTCGTTTATGGACTCAAGGTGTCAAATGAACACGATGGTGTTTGGAAAACTGACATGACTCACAATCTAAAGCAGACACAGAAGAAAACTGAGTATATAACCTTTTAAGAGATGAAAGTGGCATATGACCTAGACGACAATTGACTTCAAAGAGAGATGACCCATCAGAATAAGCAATAGGACGTGACACATGATCATCAAGGACGTAATACCCACCAGATTCATAGCCCTTGCCAATAATCTGCTTTGTCGAAAGATCCTGGATTAAACAGTGGTCAGGAAATAGTGTGATAAAGCAGTTCAAATGACGAGTCGGTTTACTAGGAGACAGAAGATTAAATGTAAGATCAGGAACATTAAGAACAGAAGATAATGAAATGGATGTAGTTGGTTGAATATTGTCTGATCCAAGAACACGGACCGGGGAACCATTGGCAATGAGTATGGAGGATGAGTTGGCATAGGGGGCATATAATGAAAAAAAATTATGGTTACCTGTCATGTGGTCGGTAGCACCAGAATCAATGACCCACTTCGTAGAAGTAATAGCAAGACTAAAGGACCAAGTACATGTAGCTAGGCCCCCTATAGATGATGGACTAGAATTGGAATTATCAGATATTTGAGCAATCTGAGCAAGATTACGCTGTTGACCACGTGTCTATTTGTTCTATAATTTACGACAATTTTTCTTAATATGACCAGGCTCCTTGCAATAATTGCAGATGAAACTGCCAGAAGATATATTCGGAGTGCTAGTGTCTTGTTTATACCCATAATTCTTGTTGTTAAAGGAATCACGCCTAGCCAAAGCACTTGCATTGTGATCAACAGACGGGTAAATTAAATTAGCAGCATGAAGAACCAGTGAGAACACATCTTCAAGAGATGGGAGCTCCAGACTAAACAAAATTTGAGAGCGAATAGTCTTATAAGATGAGTCAAGAGCTTCAAGAAAATTGATGATATCAGAGTTCTTCGATTCAGCCATGAAAAAATAATGTATCACGATTGACAGTGATGAAAGAGTTCCGATAAACAGTACCAAACAATACTATGAACAGTACCAAAACAGTATATATAACAGTACCTTGGAAAAGAAACAGTCGCCGGAAAACAGAGGCAAACACAGCGTTGATGAACAGTGTCCAAATAGTGCTGATGAACAGCCCCCAGCAATGCTATGAATAGTACCAAACAGTACTATGAATATTGTCGAGAAACTGAAGAAATTCGCCGGAATCTGCAGATAGATGAACAATCGCTGGAATCTCCAAAATAGTGTCGATGAACAGTACCAAATAGTGTTACGAACAGTGCCAGAAAACTCAAAAATACTTGTCATAATCTGGAAATTTCTCATCGGAATCTGAAATTTTCTCGCCGGAATCTGAAAAATTTTCAAAGAACTTTAAGGCTTTGATACTATGTAAACTGAGAATGAAGAATAATATGAATTCCTTGAAACTAAAACACATATACAAGTCTATATATATACAAATCATTCTCCTAACATATTCCCTATTCTATGGAAACATATCCCTTATTCTAAGAGATTCTAACAATGTATATTGTCATTAACTGTCAAGTAATTACATTATGAAAATATTATATAAATTAATCTTAATCATTTGACAGAGGCTCCACTTCTGCAAGCTTAATTATGCTCTTCTAAATCACACCTACTCATGCCAAAAAAAATATGTTTGATATCAAATTGCTAGATCCAATTTGAATGACTGATTGTATGTGTGTGTATCATGTGCTTTTTTCGAGAAATGAGCATATAAAATGAAAAAATAAAAATAAAAGGAATCAAATGCGGGAAAATTTCTTTCTTCTGTTGTGTATATATATATAGTGGACCGCTTCAATGAATTAATGAATGGCCAACAGTAAATAGCTACACTGCATTAGAATTTTCTATGTATCGGAATCCATTCGGTGCCTTGATTAATTTTATAGTAATGGAAGAGAGGATGAAGCACTTAATTTGAAAAAACAAAAAGAAAAAGGTAAAAAGAGCTAAATAAAGTACAATATGATATGCTTCCATACACAAAATAATCACTATATTATTTTAGCGGCCAGAGCTGGATGCTTTCACCTGATCGAAGCAAGTGGATTACTGGATTAGTACCACAAGGCTAGAATACCAACTAATTAATTAATGTTAATTGCTTAATTAGTCTTAAAAGGGTATATCAACCCGAAAAGCCACTTTTTCCAAAATGATCATGTGTATCATATTCAAAGCTTCAGTATCTTATGTTTTAAAATGATCCCCTCCCTTGGTATATGAACCTATTCTCCATCGTACTCGTTAAAATAACATCCCAAACACATTATATATTCTACTTTCAAATGCAATTTTTTTAATATATATAAGTTTTCTTCATCTATATATTTTATTATGAATTGTTAATAAATCTACAAACAATTAACATATTCTCTTTAAAAAAACAAGCGATATGTGTTGCTAAAATATGTATTTATGAAATTATTCATGTTCGTATACTAAACGTAGATGAGGTGTGAACAGCTAGTAACTAAAGGTTAAATCCTCTTGATATGAAAAAATAAATAAATAAAAATATTAAAAGCGTGCTCTTTTTTCAGTTAAAAAAAAAAATAGGGCATATAGAGCTAGATGTGGCAAAGAGGAATGAAGGATTAGGAGGTGGGAGGAACTGTGAGACAGAACAAAAGGGAGAAAATGATTAAAGCTGAGGGGGAATGATTTGTTGGCTCAACTAGTGTTAGGTTTATGTTTAAATTTGTTTTTTTCTGGACAAATATTATGGAATTAGGGAAGTGACTTTGATTTTGGAGAATAAAGTACCCAAACATAAAGAATGTAGGATCAATTCTGTGATCACAAGGGCATTAATGTTAGAGAGAGGTATTAATTAATTTTTGTTATATTCTCCATTTAATGACACTGAAAAATGGGCCAAAGATCAACGATATCTGATTAAAGTATCAAACTGGGGCGAGGAAGAGAATTTGATTGCTTAATTAATTGGATGTCTTGATTTATTATAAGACGCAATGAATGTAATGTGCCCGCCTTAGGAATATATACCACGGGAATATATACTACTCTGATCTCTATTATAAGTTACTTATAAAAAAAAAAGTTTGGTCTCAAATTATAAGTTATTTGGAGAGTTATTATTAACTATGTTTTAATTATAACTCTATTTAATTTTTATTAAATATAGAAAAAAGATTGGGGGATAAATGGGGTGGAAGTTCTGTGCATTACAGTGTATATTTTTTTTCATGCCACCATGCTGCATAATCTTTACCAAGAAACTTCATAAAGTATCTAATATATATGAGTGCAGAGAGCTTGACAAAGAGAAAAATTAATGTTGAAAAGAAGATTAACAAAAGAAACAGAAAAAGGTAAGAGAATTCGTGTTACAAGGAGCATAAAAATTAAAGGATAAATTTGGGGCAGGAGGAGGAATAATGAATTATGAATCATGATATATAAATCAATTATAAATGTAATACTGTAGGTGATAAATGAATATTAGTATTGATTTCCCGCGTTATAGAAAATTATTTTTATTCTTGTCATGTAGATCCCCTATTCAGATTGCTGGGCTCAAAATCCGGTTGAGAAAGAGCAGTTTTTGCTGGACCCAATATTTCAATCCCTTGTCTTATTATCGAATGACCCGAAATTTCAATAGTACATTACTGCTACTTTTAAAAAAACCATTTCAACACATTATCCAGCATACATTTAATTCTACTTCAGGCCCAACCAAATTCAATCAATGGATCTGTAACTTGGACTTTCATCGGACCCACAATCCTGCAATGTTTTAAAAATAGTAGTATCCAAACAACAAAAGCCGAAGGCTAAAGAAAACTCTCAAAAAATAAAGGACCTTTCAGTACAATCTAACCCACGCCTCGCCCTAAAGAAAACCATGTAAAAAGAAGGGTTAAGGTCTAAAAATAAAAATAAGATTTTTTTAAAAGTTTTTTTAATATTAAATATTTTTTTGAAGGTGAAAATAATTATAAATTTTTAAAATATGTGAAAAATACATATTGGTTATTATTTAATGATTTATTTGAATTTTTTAAAGGTTGAGGAGCAAAAATACACATGAGATTTTTCTAAAAGTGCGACCAACACAAATACTTTTTTGAAGGATAAAAGTAATTATAAACTTTCAAAATATGTGCAAAATCACATATTGATCGTTTGTTTGATTGAAAATGACAACATGGAGGACGATGTGGATGACTAAGAAACTACCTAAAATAATAATTTGTTGATTCGTCAAGATTTCCGTCTAACTCTTTATCTCCACTTAGCCTTTCCTCTCCTCTCCCTTTCTCTTTCGAAAAAAGTAATGAAGTGGAGATAAATGGTTAGGTGGAAATTAATTTTTCTTACATAGTCAGTAAATTATTATTTTAAGTCAGAGAAATACTATACTCAATGAGTACCATGTCATTTAAACTCTATCCAGTGAAAATATAACAACTCATATCATTTTAATTCTAGTTAGCTAATGATTCATCTGAAAAAATATTCAGATTTTATCTTTTTTTAAGAAACTACTATTTCATACTATTTTTGAGGGAAAAATGAAAGTTTGAAGACCAGAATGAAGAAAAAAGTAGATAAAGAAAAAAAACCTAAAAAAAAGAAAATTTTGAAAGGATATAATAATTAATTAATTATATGAAATGAGATATCATTGCATAAATATAGGCATCATAACTAATAGTAATATATTTTAAACATTTTTTTCTAAATACTTTTATTTTTATCTATAGAAATTTAATATATATATATATATATATATATATATAATAAATTGTAATATTTTAATATGACCGGTCTGACCCTGATTGAACCATTGACCTTTGAACCTATGCTGTGACTGGTTCATTGCCTGGTCCAATTTTTTGTTTCTTGATTTTTACTCATATTTTGGAAGTTCACAATTATTTTTGCCCCTAAAAAAAAAATTGTGTTGAGCACATTTTTAAAAAAGATCTCATATATATTTTTACACCTTAACACTTAAAAAATTAAACAAATGGTCAATGTATATTTTTACACATATTTTAAAATATTATAATTATTTTTACCCCTAAAAATATATATGATGTTAAACTCACTTATTAAAAAATCTTATATGTATTTTCACATTTAAAAAAAAAAAAAACAAGAATTAACCAATATCAACTTTGAGCCTGAGGTCCTTATCTTGAGATCCTTCCTGGTTATGCTGGTTACTGTGTTCTTTTATTAGTCAAGGGCCTTTTCAGGTAGTCATGGAAGTGACTTGTTTTTAATTTAATTTTTATAAAAATAAAATAAGATAAAAGTCAAATTATGCAGCTTACTTGGGATAGCTTAAAATTATTTTATAAGTGTGATTCACGTAAGTCGAGATGAAACTCCTCCACATATTTATCTCGTATACTGTAAAACATACCTTGTATATCATAAAACCTCCCTCGTATATCGTAAATCACGATTGAAATGTACTCTTAAAGATTACGATCGTTATTCCAAACATCCTCTAACTTAATTTATATACCGTAAATCACGATTGAAAAGTACTTTTAAAGGTTTCAATTGCTATTCCAAACACCCATCATTTGTGTTTGCATTGACGGCGGCAGAAATGATTTTTTTTAAGAAAGTCAGACTTTTAAGCTTTTTCTGAAAAATTTATTTTGGAAAAAAAATCATAATTACCAAAACGTCTATCCCAATTATTCTAAATCAGCCGCCATCAAACTTTTTGAAAAAAACCACGTTTGGGATCACAGAACGCCATCCCAAACAGACTCTCAGTTATTGACATATTTCTGCAAATCATCTTTCAGGTGTATGTTTGGGAAATATAAAAACAATGATTTTAAAAGGTTTTTTCTTTAAATTGAGCATCACAGATGGTTACTAATAAAAGTTATTGTCGTTGATCCAAACATCCAAAGTGCCTGCTATTAGAGATTACGTTTCCTGGTTTCAGAGATTTTGATTCAACAAATGAGATTGACATATATAGCTCATTTTATCATGTTTCTCTTCTATGCTGTCATTAGTGTTTACTGCTGCATATGCAGAATTGCAGGACCCAACCACCTTACCTGAACAGCATCGTTCCATTGGTTCGTTCCTCTGTCTCCAAGAATTGCAGGACAGAAACTGCCTCCAGACATACCAAATCACCCATTCACACCACTCTTCTATTGGAGTCACCACGCAACATAATAATTATTATGATCATCATCCTCATATAGTAAAGAAAATTAGAGTAAAAAAAAAAAGAATAAGATTCAAGAGAAGCAGAGAACTCGCATTATTTATAGAAACCTATGGTAACAGTTCTAAGAACGATTTGTTCTAGTGCTGCACTATCCAAAAAGCTGGAAAATAAAATTTAAAAATCGAATCCACCACCATCGTCGAAACCGGCATCGCATCCAGCATCATAAGCACCGGCGTCAGATATCATATCTCCGATGAGCATCCCTCCCAGCGCTCCACCCAACAATCCAGCTCCCATTCCCATACCAAACTTGCTCCTCCTTGCCGGTTGCTGAACCTGTGGATACCCGTAACCCGGTTGAGCCGGGTAACCGTATCCTGGTTGAGTCGGTGGTGGATACCAGTATGGAGCCCCATGCTGTGGCGGCGGAGGATACGCCATCGCGGGCTCCCCCGTCGGTACCGCCGGCGGAGCCGCTGTGAATGCTTCCCCAAATTTGTAAGAGATATTGAGGACACCTTTGGCTTTGCCCGACGGTTTCCTCACGTCGTAATTCATATGCTGCAACGATTTTCCGTCACCGGCGAGGTCGAGCAACTCGTTAATGGGGACTCGAACGCTACCGATTTCCTTGTCACCTAAAATAGAGCGATGAGAGAAGATCTGGATAAGAAGGGTGAGTCGGTCCTGCTTGGACAAGTTCTCGTTGATGGTGAACCGGACGGGGAAATTCCAAGTGGGGCTGTCGCCGGCTTGTCTGTGGAGGGGGGTTTTGGCTACCTGATTCTGCTGAGGATCGCCGATGATTGAAACGACGGCGTAGACATGCATCTTGGTAAAACGGTTAACATTCTTGATGTCTTTGGCGGATACGATGTTGAATTCTAACGTCCTGTAATCCATCCGAAGAGGTTGTCAATGTCAAGCCTGAAAAGTGAGAACAAAAGAGAGATAGGTTGAGATAATACAGGTTGGGGAAAGGTTTAAGGGCGACCAGAGATATATAGGACGGAGGTCTGGTTTCTGCTGGGTAGATGGATTTATATAAGTTGGGGTAGTCAAGGATTTAGCTGCATGGATGGAGATACAAGTGGATCAGAATCTTCCCAATAATCAGTGATATTATTATATATATATATTATCTATTTTAAATTTTTTTTTTTTTTGTGAGGCGGTGCCCTTCATTGTTATCCCACCCCATATTTATCCAAAAAGCATTTATTATTATTTTTAACATGATTTTTAGATTTTCTAGTTCGTGCTTCATAATTATAACGAGAGTGCAAATATCTTAAATAAAAACATCTGTTGGTATTTATTATTTATTGAATTACACGCAAATGGATTACACTAAAAACTTGGTGTTCTACTTTTATCAGTAAATTTTACTAAATATTCGTAATACTTTTCATTAAAAAATACAAGTACAGCAGTAGGCAAAACCAAAGAAATAGAGAAATCCATACCAAACCCAAAAATAAAAATAAAAATAAAAAGGAAAATGACTCAAAAATATCTTATAAGAAAATTATTTGTTGATTGGTACCACGGGTGCAAACAAGCACCCCTTATGTGCAAGCATCATCTACATGTATAAAATTTATCCCTGCGAATGTGCAAACTCTATCCCTCGTGTGTAAAATATCATCTACCTATGTTTAACTTATCACTCACAATGTGCAATGATAGCAATTAGTAATTAATTTACTTATAAAATAATTTTTAACAATTCTCCCAAAAAAACAAGAAGACAGATAAAGAAACGGCATGAGTGAAGCGGGTGGGCCATCCCATTCCCATTTCAAGGAAAGTCCTACGTCCGCTGGGCTGTTGTTCATACAGCCTAAAGCCCTAATTACGCGCAGTGAGTACGGAAGCCCATCAGCATCGTGTCCTTTTTTTTAGTGCCAATAATTGGAGTAGTTTTTTTTAATAGGGTTTTTGTATAAGCCTTATTAAAAAAAAAATAGATTATAAATATGATTTGTGTTTGGATTGACGGTGAGAGAAGAATTTTTTTTTTAACATTAAACTTGTTTAGATTAGCATTTGAAAAGCCCGTTTGAATAAAAAATGACTCAAAATGACATAAATCTTATTTAATACTACGTATATATTGTTTATGTATATATTATTATAATTGATGTTAAAAAATATAAAAAAATAAAATAGGAAATTTAAATAATTATTAAAAAAAATACACTGAAGCACATAATTAAAAATGATAAATATATATTTTAATCAAAATATCATACATGAGGTGAATCATAATTAGTTCATCTAAATGATATGAAATAACTAGGTGAGTTTGAAGATGTCCAGATGAATAAAAAGCCATAAAATTAGATCCAAAAACTTTAGGGATATTCAATTTTGAGTCAATTTCAAACCAGCAAGGAGTGATGTTTGTGCAGGAGAGGAATACTTCGCTTTGTCTACATGTAACAACTTGATAGGCATGGAGGTAGATAGCTAGATTTAATGAGAAGATGGGAGAAAAAGCTGCATGGGGTAGCTAATGGAAAAAAAATGGCTTTTTAGGCTAAAATCCATTAGCTCGTGATGGGTTTCCAAACACTGAAGTCTAACCCAAATGGATTTTAGCTAGTGAATAAGTTTTTTCGGGTCTCAAATGGGATTCCAAACAGAACCTTAATACTTGGTACCAAATCCACACAGATTGTATCAAAAAAAGTCCGCCCAGATTTTTGCACAAAATTTTATCGATTAATTTGAAAAATCTAAAGTATCAACTGTCGTCTACTCATCTGGATTTAAAAAAAAAAATGTTTCCACCAATTGCACGAATATGAGTATTTTTTGAGGCAGGTGCTTCCCACGTGACTTTGGAAAACACCCACCGCTAACAATCTAAAAACAGCATGAAGCAAAGAAACAAATAAATTAATAACGATTCGAATATCTAAAAGTGTTTTTTAATCTTGATTTACAGTAAATGATATAGGGCTTGTTTGATTCTGTTTTCTATTTTTTGTTTTCACAAATAGTTTTATAAAACAGTTTTTAGAAATAAGTTTTAAAAATTAAAAAATAAAAAATATGTTTAAATAGATTGTTTTGAAAAATCTGTTTTTGAAATAACATAGCAGTGAAGTAGTTGGTGGTGACGTGGCAGTGGTCGCCATTGGTAGTATACAGTCAATAGTGGATAAATGACAGTTTCAAAAAATAAAAAAATAAAAATAAGAAAACAACTAAAAACTGTTTTTGTTTTTTAGTTTTTAAAAACAACTTCTTGTTTTTTGTTTTTAAAAACAGTTTAACAAACATGTTTTATTGTTTTTAAAAACAGAAAAACAGTTTTTAAAAACAAAATCAAACAACCCCATAGTTTTTATGGTCTATATAAAGTAAATATATGGAGTTTTGTTTTGATTTACGTAAATTGGGTTTATATATAAGTATAAACTAAGTCAAACATCATCTAAATGATATTCTTCTTTTTTTTCTTTTTTGATTTATAGCATATTTGGATAGTCTCTATAAGTACTTTTCAATCGTGACTTATAGAATACGAGATAGTTTTTACGGTCTATGAGGTAATTTTTATAATTTATAAAATAAATATATATAAAAGATTTATCTTAATTTACATAACCGATTAAAAAAAAAAAGTAATCAGACAATCTAACACTCCGTTGAGCAGACGACCCACACATCCATCATTAGCATATTTTCTTTATGAGAGGAGGGATAAGGATGACCTGTGAGCTAGAAGCAAATAGCCACTGCCCATAGGCCACATATGATATTTTGAAGAAAATAAATGATTGGAGAGAAAAATTGTGGGAAATAGTAACGTGGGCCATTTTAAACAAGGTGGGGTGATTTTCAATATGCGGGGTGTGTTTGAAATAACAGTATAAAAATGGTTTATTTATAATCTGATTTATAAAAATATTAGATTTAGTAAAAGTCAAATTGTGTTAAGTGATTTATATTTGAATTAGTAATTGGATAAGTGTTATTTAGAAAGTGAAAAAATGTTTGATTTAATTTTTGTATGAGTGACTTTTGTGATATTTAGGAGAGATAATTTAACAAATTATGAAAAATGAGAAAAATAAAGTTAAAATTACAATAAAAATGTAAATAAATTACAAATGATACAAACGGAAAAAAATTTTTACAGTAAAATAAAACAGAACTAATCAAATTTTATCATAACTAATCATACAGGATTTGAAAAAATAAAAACTGGACAAGAGAATACTAAAAGCTGGTTGGTAGATAAGAAATAAACAATCAATTAAATATTTCTAATAGTCCATTAATTGCCTAATAATTAAGGACCTGTTTGGAATCACATTTACACCTCAAAAAAGCCCATTGGAAATATAAAAGCCCATTTACATTGAAAACAAGTGTTTGGAATCTCATTTAAAAGTAATGGGCTTCTTATGTAAAAGTTCTTTTATTCAGAAGCTCCCACACCTTGTTTTTTGTGCCTGTAGAAGCTCTTTTCCCCTCATCAAATTTGACCGTTGCATCATTAAATGCATTTTAAATTCCCCACCTACCCAGCATCTGCACACACAGCGTGTTTAACCATCTCTCGACACACACACTGTTAACCATTTCCTTCTGAACCCATCAACCCTGTTAACCATTTCCTTCGAATCCATTTCCTTCTCAGCCGTTGAGTGTTGCGGAGGTCGAAGTAGCTCGCTGGCGGTGGCTAGGACCGAAGTTCAAGTCGTGCTTCGCTGAGTCGTTGGCCGTAGAAGAAGTCGATGGCGGTGAGTGGATCTAAATGCTTCTTCCATGTTCATTCGGTTGATCTGTCGACGCCGCCCTCTGAGCAGAGCACATTTCTTCCTTCCTTCCCAGATCTGACCGACAAGGTAAGGATCTGCTGTTCGTTTGGTATATCGCTGATTGATTTGCTCCCCTTTCTCTGTTTTTGCAGCATCTACATCAATTATTCGTAGATTATCTTCAACACACATGAATAATGTTCGTGACATGATCAGAGATGAACTTACTAGGAGTATGGGTAGATAATTCAATTATGATCTAATTCATGTATGACATTCTGATTGAAATATATATTTATCCTTTTTAAATTAAGTGCTTTAGTGTATTTTTCTTGTTTTTCAATAATTATTAAACTTTTTTCAATTTTAAAAATGTTATTTACATTTTTTAACATCAATTATAACAATATATACACAAACAATATATATGTAGTATTCAACAATGTTCATGCCATTTTCAGTCATTTTTCATCCAAACGGGCTTTTCAAAAGCTAATCCAAACAGGTTATACTTTTAAAAATAAGTCACTTATCCACCGTTAATCCAAACACAAATCATATTTACATTCTGACTTTTTTTAAAAGGACTTCTGCAAAAACCCCATTAAAAAAAATTACTTTTTCACTGGGTTCCCAAACAGACATTAAACCTGAGGTGAAAAAGCTCCAACGTGGAGCTTATTCATTTTCGCGACATTGGATTCATAAGCCAGATCATGCAAACGCTGTAACAAACATGGGTTTAATTTTTTTAAAACACATAATCATTCGATTGGGCCTACAAACGTAATAACAAAACGATGCATCTTTATTCCTTCCTTGGTAACAAGAAACAGAATTGCACGACTCAACTGCAAAAGTAACTGAATATGTCATGCGTCAAGCTTGGAACAGCCAAAGAATTTAGCCAACTGAGTATATATTTGCCGTGCAGTTAGCTTGTACATCTTCTCACCTTCTCGTTCCATAGCTTATTCCAGAACACTCTACCCCACGAACTGCTATTAATGCTTCGGTAACATTGCAGTTTATATTTATTAGAGCTTTTCTATTTAATAATAATGATGCATATTGATATCCACATCATATTTCTACACAGAATATAAATTTTTCAAAGTGTAGTATGGACCCACCCACATCCTCATCCTCATTTGAATTATTTGTTGAGGAAAGCAACAAATATAATATAATCAGAAAAAAGAGACAAAAATAATTTAATGGGTTTTGCGGTTTGCAACTGGGCATGCGACCTCGGAACCGTGACCTTCCGTAGGCAGTGAAAACCAATTTTTATTTGCCTTATTGGTAATTGATATGGCCAGACCAAACCAATCCCGTACAGCGCTGATCATCGTACAGGTACTCAGGCTGCTTTTTATTTTTATGGGATGCTTAATTTAAAATATGTACTACAAGTCTACAAGGATGAGCAGCGAGCCAGCGACGAACATTGCAAAGGCTGAAATCTTTTCATAGCCCTATAAAAAGTGAGTGCGCAGAATCGTCTGCTCTCTCTTTCCCGCAAAGAGATCAAGTCCTTACATATTCCTAGTTCAGGAAAGATGGCCAATTTTTGAGAATAGTTTACGGAGAAAAAGTGAAAAAAGTGATTTTTGATAATAGATTATGACAGAATAGATTATGAGAAAAAAATGATTTTGATAAAATGAGAGTGTTTGGATATTATGATCAGAATAGCCTTTTTCATTGTCAAATTACTGAAAATGACATTAACTTTTGTGATAATTACATAGAAATGATAAGATTATATTTTATGTATTATATAGTAGTAAATTTCATAATAAATACAAAAAATGGCATAAAATTATCTGAAA
This sequence comes from Albizia julibrissin, assembly GCA_037074505.1. Taxonomy (NCBI): domain Eukaryota; kingdom Viridiplantae; phylum Streptophyta; class Magnoliopsida; order Fabales; family Fabaceae; genus Albizia; species Albizia julibrissin. The sequence continues at coordinate 37,388,166 of CM073489.1, read as the reverse complement.
AATTTATAATATATATATATATATAAAATAAATTGTAAAAAATAATTTATAATAATTAGATATAAAATATTAGATTATATTTTAGGTATTATTTAACATAAAATTGAACAATAAATACCAAAAACTTTTTAAATTTATCCGAAAAAATTATAAATTGACACAAAAAAATAAATAAATTGTACATACATACATAGAAATATATATGTTAATAAATTGTACATTGAAAATTTATAATAATTACATATGAATGATAAGATTATATTTTGGACAAACCAAAAAAACTGCTAGTCATTTTCTTAAAACTACACCGTCTTGGTGTAGTTTTAAGGGGCTGAACTTTTTTTTTTGTCTAAAAAAAATGATATATAGTATTTTGAAATATTTTCTTGGATGTATTTAGTATTAAAAAAATATTTTTTAAGTAACATGCAGAATTCTAAAATAATTTTTAGTGCTTTTAACTCTTTAAAATATTTTTTCAGTTGTATCCAATATATTTGCAAACTGATTGTAATTTTACCCTTAATTTATTTTTTCAGCTTCAAAAATTACTTTAAAATATTAGGTGCTCCTGGAAAAATATTTTAGAGTGGATGACACTAGGTACAACTGAAAAAAATACTTTAAAGTAATTTTTAGAGCTGAAAAAATAAATTAAGGGTAAAATTGCAATCAGTTTGCAAACACACTGGGTGCAACTGAAAAAATATTTTAAAGGATTGAAAGCACTAAAAATTATTTTAAGATACTACATGCTAATTAAAAAATATTTTTGGACATTTTTTAAAACAAAAAAAGCATGGTTTTAGTCAAAAAGCAATAAAAAGAAGCTTTTCTCAAAACCATGGTTTTGAGATAAAACCATGGTTTCCAAAAAAAGATAGTGTTTGGCTAATTTTTCTTAAAACCATGGTTTTGGTGCCAAACCATGGTTTTGAGAATTTGCCAAACACACTACAAGTCCTTTCATATTCCTAGTTCAGGAAAGAAGGCCTTAGGGTGTGTTTGGAAACAGCTTCTGAGAATAGCTTATGAAGAAAAAGTGAAAAAAATTATTTTTGAAAATAAATTATGGAGAATAGATTATGAGAAAAAAGTGATTTTGATAAAATGAGAGTGTTTGGATATTATGATCAGAATAACTTTTTTTCATGGTCAAATTACTGAAAAGGACATTAACTTTTGTGATAATTACATATAAAGGATAAGATTATATTTTATATATTATTCAATAGTAAATTTCATAATAAATGCAAAAAATGACATAAAATCATCAGAAAAATTAAAAATTATAAAATTAATCAATTATCTAACATAAAAAAGATCATATATATATATATATATTGTATAATTAAAATAATACTATATTTTATATTTAAATAAGTACTCCTTCCATCTTAAATATAAGATAGAGTTAATTTTTTTTAAAATATAAATATTCTGAAATATAAAAATTAAAATATAAATATTCTAAAATAATTTAATTATTTTTTCAAATCTCTTAGAAAAAAAAAATTACAAATAAGAAAGGAGGATGTGTGTCCCACAAACATTAAAAAAAATGTCACTAATCAAGTGTGGGACTCATAACAAGAGAGAGAAAAAGAGGGAAAAGCTAAAAAATGTAGATTGTTGCAAACCATAGTTTTGAGGAGTGAAACCATGGTTTGGTAATGAAAATAGATTATCTAAAAAATGTGAGTGTTTGACAAATTTTTAGTAAAACCATGGTTTAGTGAAAAAAAATGCTTTTTTTTTGTTTTGTTTCCAAACACACTATTAGTTAGAAAGATAATGATTTATATTAAAAGGTTATAGGAGCTATATAAATAGGATATCCTAAATAGAACTATGCTTACTAAATATAAAACTAAAAAAAAGCCAACAATTTGTATTCTTTTTGTATTCTTGCGGTCGCTTAAACAATATGTTGTTGACAGAGACTGGTTTCAGTTCTTCGCGGGATAATGCCCTGAATAGGGCTTTCATTCAATTCTCCATTTTAATGGACAGGTTACAGTATACAGTACAGATTACTGTGGAGCAGATTGGGCAGGACTTTTTCTGCCAACAGTTGGAAGCCTATGACTTGTCCTACTCAGTTGAATTTGGGGAAGACTTGAAGAGACGGTCTGAAAGATTTTTTAGACTCATAAATGGAAAAGTATCAAAGTATCGGAGAGCTTTTTTTACTCTTGTATTTCCCGGAAAAGGGTTGGCGATTAACAGCTTTCAACTCCAACCCTACTAAGGAAGTTGATCCAAGGGCTCATAAGGAGGTCGGCGCTGCGCTAGCATAAATTTATCCAAACCCGGATCTTCCGACATTGATAACAAACTTTCGCAGGAAAGTGGGCTGGAAGGTAGATCGGATTCAGGAAGAAGAAATCGTATTTTGAAATCGGAGGGCTTCATAAAAAAAATATATGTCTAGCAAGCCAACTTAACCTTTCCGTGCAACTATAACTATACTTTGATAACTAGTCCCCCTGTTGTGGTGCCATTTGCCTATTTCAGTCACGGGCTGTTTCAAGTAGTAACCTACTAATCAATCTTTGCCAGCCTATGGGCTTGTTTGTATCTTATTTAGGGAGGGTCAAAAACTCATTTGACATCTGCGGACGTGTTTATGAACACATTAGCTTTCACTGGGCTTTTAGACAAAAAAGCTATTTTTTTTAGAAGCTCATTAAAGTAGCTTCTGGCTTTTTTTCACTGGGTTTAGAAAAAAAAAAGTCACTTCTCCTATTGTCAATCCAAACACAAATTACATTAACAATATGACTTTTTTTCCATTTAGCTTCTACAAAAACCACATTAAAAAAAAAACTATTTTTTCACTATATTCCAAACAGGCACTATGAAGCTGTATATAAAAAGATAACAGACAGATAGATGTTGCCTGATCCTGTCTGATTTTTCAAATGAAACATGCCATTCAAATTACTCTCCAACTTACACAGTCAATTCTTCATTGATCACATATTCACATGCTGAGTGTGATTCAATTCTAAAAATTCTACACGATCAACAGTCTGAGTGCAGAAACTTATTTAACTCCTATCTAGTGCCAGTATAATTTTATTGTCTTCGCATCGTTTCGGTGGGTGTCTTGCACTTAAAGTGAAAATTGCATTTTTTCCTTTCAAGTATAAGAGGAAACTCTGCAGCTTTTAAGAATTACCCACTGAAATTGAATGGTGGATTTTGTAGGCACGATCTTTACACACACACACGCGCGTATGTTGAGGATGTTTGGAATAGTGGTTGGAACTTCTAATCGTGTTCACACGTATGTTGAGGATGTTTGGAATAGTGATTGGAACTTCTAATCGTGTTTTTTAATTATGATTTACGGTTTACGAGGTAGCTTTTACAGTTTACGAAGTAGCTTTTACGGTCTACGAGGTAAATATGTGAATGAGTTTTATCTCAATTTACGTAAATCAGATTTATAAAATAAACCAAACTTAACCAAACAAGCTCTATGTGCGTGTTATTTTTCTTTTGAATTTAGATGGGCTGAGCATTTAGCTAATGAGGACACAAATGATATATTTTATATGGTTCGCATTAGGTGCTCAATTTATCCATCAACTTAGGAGTTTATAAGGCAAAACAATATCGTTTTACGTGATATACTCCTAAGCTCATAGATGTATTATTAAACACTTAATGTTTGCTCATTTCACATGATCTAATGCTGTTTTATCTGAAAAAAACTCAAAAAAGTGAAAAACTCACCCACCTAACCTATGTCAAGTCTGTCTAGTCTCTGAATCATTGGAATAAGGTGAGTTTCATTTTGGGTGATTCTAAAAATTAAGGGAAGCAGGGTAAATTCTTGAATAAAAATAATCCCTTTTTTGAATTTTTTTAAGACAAAACATGATTTTTCTAAAAAAAGTTATTTAATTATGCGGGAATTTCTGCAGAGGCGCGTCTCGCCTCGCTGCACCAAATCTCGTTGGAATAAGGCGGCAATCAGGCTTGCCTCTTTCCTTACCTCCTCCCTCAGATGACCGCTTTCTTCTCCATTGCCTTCTTACCTCCCTACAGGTAGACGCGCTTACCTGGGAATAGACCAGTGGCCCTTCCTGGCTTTCTGCTATTATCCTTTTGATCCGATGGCAATTTTGCTGTTTTTGCCTCCCCAGATTTTGAAACTTTATGAAAATATTAAGCTAATTAGTGACTTTAAAGGCTTACCATAATCTCTTGAGCATTAATGAGGGGATTGAGCTTATCACTGGGGATTAATTTGCTCTATTTTTGCCACAAATGCCAATTTTTCTCTGCTGTTGCCATTGCTTCCCTTATTTGGGTACTTGCGGAATTTCTTGGCATCTAAAACCACGCGGTTTGTGTTAGTTTCTGTGATCTGAAGCGGTTTTTGGGTGCATTATCCAGGTCATAGTCTGAAAGGGAAGGTTGTTTCCGGCAATGGAGGAGCCGAGCCAACTGAAGCGGGCGATGATTGATGCTACGGCTGGCGCAATTTCTGGTGGTATATCACGGACAGTCACATCGCCGCTTGATGTTATTAAGATTAGATTCCAGGTCAATTTTGGTCCGTTCTTGTCTTCATAGCTTCCTTTCCATGGCACAGTAGGGTGACTACCACACATTTTCGGAGTTGCTTTTATTAGGACGAGCTTGCACTGAAGGATGGGGCGGGGCAATAGGATTTTTGTTTACATTGAATGTATTCTATGTTTAAAACAGATTCTGGGTTGTTGATTTTGTGCCTGTTAATTTAGCTCCATCTCCGAGGCGAGCAATTTGCTGAACAAAACTATAATTCCATTTATTGGCAGGTTCAACTCGAGCCCACAACTTCATGGGGTTTACTACGCAAGGATCGCTCCGCACCGTCAAAATATACTGGAATGCTTCAAGCAACCAAAGATATTTTTAGAGAGGAAGGCTTGCGGGTAGAATTACTCAGCTTCCCTAGACTTTGTTATATTTCACCCTCTTCTTTGTATCCTTTTAGTTTGTTACTTCTTTAAAGTTATCATTGCCATAATTACATTCATAAAATTGGATGTGTTGACCCGGTAGCATATGCATCATATAACATCGTTGTGGCTCAAGGACTCCTTATAAGGAGTGAACTTTGAAGCTTCTCAAAGCTTTTTTCTTCTCTCAACCATAATTTTGTACATCTATAGCTTAAGACGCTCATCAATCACAAAAATGGTTTTGAACATAGTCGAAGAATATCCTAATTATTGTTATACATGATAATTGTTGACCCTTTAAACATCTTTTGTGGTGCATTGAACTGACCACTCCGTGATCCTTAAACTTTATTTAAGGGATACAAGGTCCGTTCTTATGCACCGGCAAATAAAGTGTATATAATCTTCCTCTTGTAGTTTTAAATCTAGATGCATATGTGGGGTCTACTATATATGTCCCAATCTTTTATCTCAATTAGTGGGGAAAAAACGTGTCTATTTTTTTTCTTGCTGATATATTCTTGAAAACTTCCAATTACAGGGCTTTTGGCGAGGCAATGTGCCAGCACTTCTCATGGTTATGCCATACACAGCCATACAATTTACGGTTTTACACAAGTTAAAAACTTTTGCGGCTGGTTCCTCCAAGACAGGTATTCTTATGTCTAATTCAAAATTCTAGTCAGTCTGCCAGCATATGCGCTAGGCAGCAAAACAACCTTGTTTCATAGATGTCTCATAAATGTTCTTTTCTGAACTATCTATTGATTTAGCCCATTATTACAAGGTGTTCCTTTGCCAAGATTTGTCCAATAAATCTTCATATTAATTTATTTTGTCACTAAGTCATATTTGGGAGATGCCATCCGTAGTGTCATTCCCTCATCAGAGATATTATTGAGAAATTCCATGTCTCTACAAATTCTTGATTTACGCTCATCCTTTGTTTTCTGTTTCTACAGAGAGTCACATTAATCTGAGCCCTTATCTATCATATGTCAGTGGAGCTTTAGCTGGGTGTGCAGCTACCGTAGGGTCGTATCCGTTTGATCTTCTCCGAACTATTTTAGCTTCTCAGGGTGAACCTAAGGTATGGGCATTATCATATGGTTAAGGATTCCAGGGTTTTTTTTTTTCTCTAAAATAATTTTCTTTTGTTTATTAGCGTTCACCATTTCCATAGTTAACTGAGGCAAACTACTGATGTGGTTATTAAAAGCCATCTGCCAAATGACATTCACTTGAATAATGTCTTTTCTCTTCACTTACGTGAGGCAACTACATTTGATAGCTCTCTCTGTTGTGCTTAAAAATTGTATATTTGTGCTAACATTGTTCTTTTTATATATTCCTGCAACCCATGAATAGTTGTATTGCCCAGTAATAATGGTTGGGTCTAAGCATATGGAAGTTGTATTCGCCCTGGAGCTGTGCTTTAAAGTTTAAACCCCATAAAGTACGTCTTAATATTTGTTGAGACTTGAGGGTGCACAACTTCCTTATGTGTTTGATTTGTTGTGGTCAAAGACCTAAATTGGCAGTTTGGCACCATATTGAACATGGCGGTTTATTGCTGTTCCATTTTGTCTTCCTTTTTTTTTTCCTTTTACTGAAGTTGTATGTGCCATCTTGTTCAAGAGTCACGGACCATGTACAATTAGATATTTTCTTTGTATGAAAATACTATATGATGTTGTCATGTTCGTTATGGAGCTATTTTTTCTAATTATATGCTATGCAAATATCTGCCATCATTTAGGTATATCCAAACATGAGGTCAGCTTTTGTTGATATCCTCAGGACTCGTGGCTTCCGAGGCTTGTATGCTGGATTATCACCAACATTAGTTGAGATTATACCTTATGCAGGCCTGCAGTTTGGTACTTATGATACATTTAAGCGTTGGGCTATGGTACAATCGCAGTCCTTCCCCCCCCCCTCTTTCAGAAATTTATTTTTCTTAACTGAACTAACTATGCATGCCTGAATAAATAGTGTGAGCAATTTATTATGCCTTATAGTTTGTTCTGGTCTACATTTCAACTATTTAATTACATTTTTGGATGGAATTGTAGTAGAAGACAGAAAGCAACACATGTCTGCAAACTTATTCTAGCTTTTCGCTAGTAGGTTGTGTAATCATGTTAAAGATATCATTAAATTTCTTCACTCATACTGGGGAATGTTTTGTGATACTTTATCTGTATTCGGTAGTGAGCAATTCATGGTGATAGGCTGATTTGTGATTCGTATTCTGCAAAAAAATTGTAGGCATGGAACCATCTTAGATATTCAAAAGCTGACTCAGAAGAAGGCCTCTCTAGCTTTCACCTTTTCCTTTGTGGGTTAGCGGCCGGAACATGTGCCAAGCTTGTCTGTCATCCCCTGGATGTGGTGAAGAAAAGATTTCAGGTAAACTCATCCTCATTTTTTTAATGACCTCGGAAATATCATAAAACAAAAAATATTACACCCCTGTTTCTCAATATACAGCTACCATCATCCGCCACCTCCCTACACCAAGGTGGAGGATGATCGAAGGAAAAAAAATACCCATTGTTGCATTGGATTCACTTACTTAGCTAGAGCATCAGCACTAGTGATTAGTTTCTATACAAAGAATTAAAATTTACATTCCAATCCTTGGCTTCTGGTGACCTAGCTTCAGCAGTTAAATCTATCCTCATTTCAAGAATTTAGAACTAGCATCATTTCGATCAAAAGATGAAAAAAGAAATCTAGAGATATGTTTTTTTTTTCCTGGTCAGTACAATGAGGTCTGGTGTGTCATCTGTAACAAAACAAGCATAGCGGGTCGTTAATATAACTGGACGTAAGTTATACTACTGCGGATGTGGAAGAGTTTATTGATCTCCGGACATGGCTGCAGATTGAAGGGCTTCAAAGGCATCCAAGATATGGAGCTCGAGTGGAGCATCGTGCATATAGAAATGTGTTTGATGCGATGCACAGGATATTGCAGTCTGAGGGTTGGGCTGGTTTATACAAAGGGATAGTTCCATCAACTATCAAAGCTGCTCCGGCTGGGGCCGTCACATTTGTCGCTTATGAATTGACTTCTGATTGGCTGGAGTCCCATTTTGATTGAATTTTCATTGTTTAGACACTTCTTTCTCATTCTTTCTTCTCTTCTTTTTCTTCGGATTATACAAGATAGGAGGAATGCTAGCTCAGGTTCGAGGGGTGATTTATTATTTAATCTAATTATAATCATAATTTATAGGCGGTAAGGCCGTAGGAATTCGATTTTTGTTTTATTTTTTGTATCGAAATTTTGGTATAGCGTATTCAAAAGCGAAAAGTCTTAGCTTGATTTCAAATATATATTTTATTCGGACACTTGTTTGCATAGACGGACCATTTGCATTCATTTTTCTTAACTTGTAATAATCAATAACATTAATATTATTTATATTTAAAATTGAACAAGTTACTAAAATTTTAATTTGTGTGGGATCTCATGTCTCAAAATAAAAAATAATAATTTTTTTATATTTTTAATTTTAATATATACAGGATAACAAATTATAAAATAAGTTGAATGAGAATAAGTGAAACTATTGTTTTTTTTCTTTAATAATCGTTTTATTGTATTTTTTATATTTTAATATATACAGGATAACACATTAACATTAAACTATTTTTTATATTCTAAAATAATTTATTTGAGAATGAAATAAAACAAAACAAATTAATATATATATTCTTAATTTAATATGCAGGGGATAACATTTTAAAACAAAATAAGTTTATAGGGCATGAAATAGACATTCCAAAACAAAGCATATGGTATAGATTTTTAACTTGTATGGTTACTAAAATAAATTGATGTTTATATTTGAATATATTTGGACACTATTGTTTTCTGTAAAACCATCCCTAAAAACTTTAATTCACATATTGTTCTAGACGCTATTATTTCTCGTAAAAAAAATCAATGACTTTAATTTAAAAAACTAAAAAAATGTGGTTGAATTTTTTATTTCTTTTTTTTACTGTTTCCTTTGATTTTTTTTTCTATTAAAATTTGATAATCAATCTTGTCCATTTTTTTGAAAAAAAAATAAACTCATTAAGTTTATAAATGCTTGTGGTAAAAAAAATATTAAGAATTTAACTTCAGACTCGAAAATAATGTCAATACACGTTAGTCAACAACGAACTTAGTTAGGCCTCATGAGTCAATGGAGGGTCAAATGTAGATTGGCTTCTCGTGAAGTTTGCCTCCAGGCTGCAGCTACAGGCGTCGATGTGATTCTCAATCTCAATAGCAAGTCCCCGAGCCGAGACTAAAAAAACAATACCACAGTAAATCAAACTTAGTTTTGTAATGTATAACTTTAATTGTGAAAAAGAGAAACCTAAGACAACCTGGGCCTACATTACATCACACCTCGCAAAACTCATGGTTAACAAAATGTCAAGAACTTGGCATAATTATTAATTAGATAACGAATCCATAAAAAATCTTCCTCTTCTTCTTATGGTTCACATTTTATATTAAAGATTCTTTTGAATTCACTAATGTGCAGCAACATTTTAATATACGTTTTTTCTGGTCTAACTCTTCAAATAATATAATGACGTTGGTGACAATGAAAGCAGTTAAGTGAAGGCTAGCGAAAAAATAGTTCACTATGAACGGAAATCACTTCACATAATCCATGTACAAATAATAAATAGACACACACAATAAAAAATAATATTCAAAAGAACACACCCAATGGAGGAAAACCCTCACTACTAACTGCTCAAGTTTCATCTCTAGCATCATTTGACAGGATTGATAAGGTATGTACAAACTTCAACAAATTTGAAAGCTTTCATTGATGCTGCAGAGCTCAGAGCTTGACAGCGCAGAGGGGTTTTGCTCTGTTACGGTTTCCTCTTAGTTCGGAGATAAAGGGAGCTTCCGTGGTTAAAAATCTGCTATGCCTTTATCCTAATATGTGACACAGCTGAAAATATGTGGCCATTCTTCAAAGGCATAGACCCAGAAAAAAACGATTCTTGCCTTCAGAGGAATACCGTTACCAAGAACATGAAAACGTAGGACTCATTACCCTTCATGAGACTTGAAGCATGTTCTCAACACATTATTTTTCACCATACCCTTGCCAACGTCATCAGAAATACCATTTGCTCTATCCTCTTTCTGGAAATTCAGCCCGTTGCTACCAGTAAACTCACTTGTCACTTTACAGCATGCACGCCGGGAAGGTCTTGATATTGAACTGTCAAAGGCATGATCCCTACTTTTCCGCTTCTCCTTTCTGTCAAGATATCCAAAGGCAAAAGCTTCCAGAACTTTTGTTGTCAGTGGGCGGTTTCGTGTGCTTTGCCTCCGACCATTCATTTCAGATTGGTGCTGACAGTTATCCACTGGTTGGGAGATTGCTCTTGCACTCTGATCATCTAATTCCTTCCTTGTGTTATTTTGTTGTGTCTCAGACATTTCCCTGACAAAAGATTCATTGCCCTCATCTTCATGTGAAACTGGTAAATTCAGGTCAATCATAGCCCGTGGCAGGGATTTCTTGCTTTGCTCCTCAGTTGCCGAAGAACTAGGGGCAGGAACAGCTTCTCTGTTGATAATTAAGCTGCCATTTGACAGAGGATCTGTTGATGTCTTCTTCTCCATAGCTGGAAGATCTGCTAACATTTTATTCTCCAGTGCTAGATTTTTAATTAAGAAAGTCTTGCTAGATTTTGAATTGTTGTGATGGTAACTCACCTTCACTGGTTTTATTCTGGGAGCCGCAAAGATATCAGCTGCAGTGTTGCAATTTCTCTCTGCACGGTTACAGGCAGTTAGCCTCCTTCGTCTTTTTGTAACAGGGCTTTGAACATTTTTGTCATCAGGTACCACTCTCCAGTTTGATTGGCACTTCACAGCTTTTCTTTTCGTGTCATTTAACATATCCATCTTTTGGTCCTTGAAGGCAGAAAACAAATTACCACAACCTATACCACTCACTGGAAGATGCTCCCTTGAGGGATTATTCTTAACACCATCCATGTCAGAAGGGACTACTTTACCAATGCCACATTTGGTGACTTTGGGAAATTCAAGCATCTTCAGAAAAGAGTACATGGTAGTGACTGAGTCAGATTCAATTGTTTTCTCCTCTGAAGCTTCCTCATTATCAGAATCATTCTCAGAATAAGAAGTTTCTAAAACTCCTAATGGTAGGCTTCTGAGTTCTCTCATCTTTCTTGTCTTTTCAACGGTTGGACTTGTGTCAACAACAGTAAACTTTCTTATATTATTACTGCAGTTTGGAGTCCGTGGTTTGAGATAGCAATGGCGTTGTTGATCAGGGGAACTTTCTCGTTTCAGATTTGTTTCTTCTGTCCACCCATTTTCCTCCTTGTTTGTGCTATCATTACCTGCTGCTGAATCAAGCTCAATTAGCTCAGGATTAGACGCAACTTTACCCAGCACATCACTGACAGAATTAAAATAGTGATTTCCCTTTACTAGCTTCCTTGAAAACTTTTTAACTCCAGGGACGAGAAAGACCAGTGAATTCTTCGAAGCAAAAGCATAATCATGACTTCCAGGCTGTTCAGAGTGCCAACCTCTGGCAAGTAAACGAGGCCAGACAGCTTCCCAGAAGAGATCACTTGATCGAGCTTTACTTCGTCTGAAATTTCCGGTAAGAAAGGTTATTATTTCTTCAAGTGTAAGCATGGAACATGCCTTGCTAACTGGTATTTCTGGGCGGACGGGAAGCATCTGAGTCGGCTTCAAAGATTCTGCATTGATACCTGTAAGATCGTTTCCTTTACCAACTCCTACTGCCTTAATAAGAGCACTCGTCCCAACTGAAGCCTTCAAAGATAAGACATAGTCTTCTAGAAGCATTTTTCCCTCTGCAAATGCCTTAGACACCTATTAAGTAATATTAGCAATACCATTTCTGAGAGAACGATAATGAATTAAAAGGCACCAAGCTATGAGAAGAGTTACATCAGTGGTGCATGAGTAAAAAGATGTATGAAGGATTTTGCCAATTGTTCATGTGGTAAATGGTAACGCAATGTATGACCATTGAGGCAAGGATGATATCTTCAATAATGGCTAAGCGTGTCTTTAGTTATAAATTTACCTTGAACTGTCCTAAATGTTGATGACATGAAATGATGAAATTGAGAAAACCAAAAGCTAGGAAGAATTCCAGTCAGTACCTTGCGTAAATTATCACGGCAGTCCTCTGATAGATTGGGAAGTAAACGAGACAAGAGCTCTTGTTGCCTTGAACCTGTGAAAATCTTCTGTCCGTAAATGCATTTTCTGCTTCTCATTTTTCTACATTCTGACCATCTTTGGTATCTGTCAGTCCTATAAAATTTGCCATAATAGAATGACAAGATATCCCCCATGTTCTTATTGCCAACAAATCTTTTTACTTGAACAAGGTTCTTCCCAAATATATACAAACCGAGTATGAAACTGGCCTCTTCTATTTCATTCCAGGTATCACTCGAGGAACCAGGAACCAGAGATATTTTTTTGAATTTATGCTTCTCGTGCATCTCAATCTTTGTTGCCTGCTGCACACAAGAATCTCCAGATTCTCCGAGTTTCTCTGTCTTGATCGATGTACTGTCAATGGCCTCAGGCGTAGGTGGTTCATTACTGTCCAAACTATTTTGGGTCTCTTTGATGCATCCCAGTTTTGAATATTCAACATTATGGATTACTCCAATTAACTTGCATGCATCTTCCATCTGGACTTGACCCTGAATCCAAACTACAGGTATGTGTAACCCTGCTAGAGACTCATGGGGGTTACTTGCTATGCTTTCTGGATCACATGGTTTCTTTTGAAACAAGTAGTCAGATTCTGATATTAATGGTGGAATTTTAACCTGGTACTGCTCTCCCATACGAGGAAAAATGTTTGGATCACCAGAAACATTATAAGCACCAGAGCCTTCTGGAGAAAGTGATTGCTCATCCGCTTGATCCTCGAAGAAATCCACAAGGTTATTAACTTTCACTGCGTCCCCCTATCATGAAAATTAAGGATATTTAGAGAGAACATGCCCAATATATTTCTTCTGGTTGCACTATTACCACGAGAAAGTGCAGATTTTAGTTGCCACCAATAATGTACTGACAAGAGAAACGATTTGGTGTGTTTCAAGAAGACATGTCAAGAAGACAGCATTTCACATGAGAGATTCGCCACCCATTGTGATTGGTGCGTTTCATCAGCAGGATTTAAGATTAAGAATTGCAAGACAATCAGTTCTGATCATTACAAGCTCCAATAAGCGAAATAAAGAGAAAATCAAACTAATTAAAAAAAATAAAAGTCAAGAGTATTCTGGTCCATACTAATGACTTACTTAAAAAAATAATGATAAAAGGAACTATATGCCTACCCCAAAGTAAGGAACAGTAGCATTTGAGGAAAAAAAGGCAGATATTCCAAGTTTATATTAAACCGAGAAAAAACTCGGAACATAGCGGGGGGAAAAAATTATAATATCGATTTGAGATATTGGGGGAAGTAACACCATCAAAACCAAACAAAGAAGATGTGAATGAGAAACTCGAGCACCAGAATGAAAATTCAGAGCGAAGTAACAAAGTAGATCCACTTGCTGAAGCAAAATAGGAAACGAGAGAAAGCTGATATCCAAAGTCGAATGCCATAAGTAATATTCTCCCTAAAACTAGCGATATTCATACCGCAAACCCGACTGTATGTCACAACAAACAAATAAGAAAAAGACGATAGAAATTTCATAGTGAAGGAAAACAAAAGCACGGAGAAAAAGACAACCACAAGCACCGGTTAGCGGTGAGAATTCCAATATGATCCGTGGAAATTCGACTCTTTGTCAGGACGACGAGCTATGAAAACCGCATTTACAAGCGCAGTAAAATCGTACGAGCAGCAAAGCACGATACATGAATATAAAAAAAGAAGATCCCATCGTTACCTCCATGGAAGAACAAGAAGAAGTAGAAGAAACAAGTGATAGCCACGCGGAGAAGCGAACCTGAGATAATGGGTTGTCGTGGATATACACCAATGAGTTACTTAGATATTGAAAGCAAAGAAAAGAAAAGATGGGCCTATATATGGAGGTGAGAGGAAGTAACACTAACACACATACATAGCCATACGAACTGGGGAAGAGATATCACAGAGAAAGGAGGAGTTTTACCTGCGTTTAAGAAAGCTGGGCTTTCATGGCTACGAAGGTTGATTTGAAGAGAAGTGTGATGAGGGGACAGAGGAAAGAAAATAGACGAGAGAAAAAAAATGTTAAAAAACGGTGGGGGGGGTGATTATAGTAATATAGGAGAGTTTGGAGAGAGACGAAGATGTGGTTTTAGGGTGAGGGATGTATTATTTCCCACGCGCAATTGGCGCGTGTGAGAACGAACGACACGTGGCTTCTTGTGACATTCCTCCCGCTGCTATCTGTGAGTCGACGTAGGTCCTCCTAAAGTCATGGCTAGTCGTTGATCGGGAGTGTTTGGTTGGGCTTATAAGTCTTTAATAAGTCTAATTGAGAAATTATAAGTTGGTTAGATATTATTCAGGTGTTTGTTTTGGGTATTTTCTGAACTGACTTATAATAAAATAAGAGCTTATTTCATAAGCTCCTTACTCCAGCTTACCAATCGAGCTTATTTCGGAATCCTAATGAGACCTTCAATTTTTATCATTCAAGCTTGAGGTGCATAATAGAAAGGACGTTTGGAGTGTGGAAAAATAGGTTACAGATCTTACAAAACATACTCAAGTACAGCTTCCACACTCAAGTGCGCATGGTCTATGCAACAATGGCTGTACATAATTTTATTAGAAGAAATTCTCAAACTAATGAGCACTTTAGGGATGCAGCAAATGAGGATACAATTTTAGTGGATGATAGTCAAGATTAAGAGCCATCATCAACAAATGATTTTCGGACATCTACAATCCAAATAAATCATGTTCGTGACGCCATCAAGAATCTAATTGTAGGGAACATTTGATATGATTTGTTCTGTTATATTTGGCTATATCATAAACTTTAACTTTGTATTGTTTCTAATTTATTTATATTTTCATTGCAATTTAATTACCTAAATTATTTCTAATACATTTTTTCCACTTTTAATATATTTTACAATTTTTTATTTTAAATATCTCAAAAGTCACTTATGAAAAAGTCAAACCAAACACATTCACTTTTATAAAAGCACTTATCAAATCGCTAATCCAAACATAAACAACTTACATCAATTTAACTTTTACCCAATCGGACTTATCCATAAGTCACTTTTTAAATAAGTCACTTTTTCCACCGCCAATCCAAACACACCCTGACTTGATTCAATGTTAAAAGATGGATGGGCATTTTTATCTTTTATATAGTTATTTTAAAATAATATATCTAAGGATTTCGATACAGCCTAATGTCGCCATGTAATTCATATGATCGACCTTACTCAATAAGATAGCTTTGTTACTATTAACATTGTGTGGTCAGATTCTAGTATTTTGTCTAAACCAATTAAGATAGTTTTCCACAGTTCATTCATACACATGAACTTAAAGGCATGTATGAATACTTAAACTTGAAAACATGTTTAAAAGGTTGAATTCCATTCTGCCGTGACCAAAAATTGTTGCAGTTGCCTATTTTAATTTTGAAATAAGTTAAGAAATGTAGATTTGATCTTTTAAATGTATATAAAATCAGTCATCCAAGGATCTTTCTACCATTAGTCCCAGATAATAATTTTTGTGGGTTAATTATTAATATGTTAAAAAATCTAATTAAATTAAGTAAATATATTTTATATTAAAGATAATATAGAGTATGTTGGTATTTGTAAATTTTTTATCAATATTTAAAATTTTAATGTTGGCATTTTGAAAGGAAACTAACCTCACTAAATTAAAGAACTAAATATACTTTTATAAAACCATGCAAAACCAAGGCACGAAGATAAAAATATCAGTACCTTTGTGATCTGGAACACAACGATTATAGGCCAGTCACCAAATCATGTACACAAATGAATTAGAGATTTCGCACATTCTTAAAATATTTTCATTTATTATTTTAATTTGAAAAATTATACAAACAAGGAGAGATTGTAAGTGTCTAGATATTGGATGAGTCTCTTTTCTCTTTCCACTTTTCCACCCAAAAAAAAAAAATTACAGTCAGTCTCAAATAAAAAAAGTCCCTTAAAATTTTAAAATAAAAAAATGGTCTTAAAAATTTGTTAATAAAATATTGGACTTGTCAATGACTCGCTCCTAGAGTTATATTTTTTTATTTTAAAATTTAAAGGGATTATTATTTTATTTTACCTTTTATTTAGAACCTGGTTATAATTTTTCTAGAAAAAAAAACAACAAATCTTGAGGGTTTGATATCCATACTCCGATGACTTGTACACTCATTCGAATTTATCTCATAAAAAAAATTATAAATATATAATATAGAAAAAGAACAACAAAATGCATCGTCTAAAATAGCAATAAAGGAGATGAGTCTCATCGACTCTTTTTTCTCTATTTGTCCATCTTATATTTGTTTTTCCATTAAAGAATTAATTCGAGAGTTTAGACTTTTTTTCCCAGAAAGGGAGTTTAGACTCCAGGCTAAGTCGCAATGATATAATCATGACAAACAAATAAGTTTTTTATGAAATGAAAAAAGAACTGTGAATAAATGTGACAGTTATTGAAAACTTAGAAAATGGCGAAAGATGATTGAAGCTACTTAACAAAGGACTTGATATATTCTGATGAAATCAAACAAGTTGATTAGTGAAGTTATGTCGTGTTTGTAGTAAGGGACGAGATATTGATATTTTTTTTTAATAAAAACGATTGAATAATGCTGCTGGTCTTAAACTTGTTTAAACGCCAAAAAAATTCAACATAATAAACCAGCATATGACACTGACTCCAAATTAAAAATTTCAAGATGTGTATCTGTGTACCCAGAGAAATGAAATATTTAGTACGTGCGCGTGGATGAAATTGGTAAGAAAATAATATTGTTTGAAAGGAATAAAAACGAACTTTTAAAAAATAGAACTGGCTTGATAGAATATTTGATAAATTATTTTGAACGTGTGTAGAACCATGAGAGCCGGTAAATGTAATTTCTTGATCCATTAAAATCTTTATTTTTTTAAAATGAAAATCAAATGCATTAATATTTGAAAAGCTTTTACATCAGATGTCCAATGTCATACAGTAGCAAAGGTTCAAAGAATGTAAAAGCCTACTTTCTAAACTGTTAATTGCTCAAATACCATCAAAAGAAAAAAAATCTAAGAAGAGTGTTGATATCTGGATAAGCGATATTTTCAGACTGAGATTTCGCTACTTCTAGAAGAAGGAATTGTCTTTCCAGACAAAACACTTGTAATTGCTCCTTAGTTGAGTGGCTCAAGGAAGGAGATGTAATGATCTAATTCATCAAGAGAGCTCTAAAATATAACAGACCAAAGGGAGCATTGGATGGGATATTTCTCAATTTAAAATATTGCAATGACCCTCCTAGATATTATATCCATATTTTTATAGTAGGGCATCATGTTCACCTTTCGCTTTGCATTATAATTGTCCATTTAATTCTAAAAATACTTGAAATTGGGTTGTTAAAAAATTGCATTATATGAAGAAATCGAAACCCTTGATGTTTCAACCTGAAAGCTAAAAAGCAAGCTTGATTTAATTAATTACAGATGTTGGTTTTGTGGATTTCCTGGAATGAGTAATCTTATTCCTGTTCATCCACAAAATAGAGATAAGTTTAATGATGTTGGTCTCTTAAGCTAGAACTTGAAGCCTGACAATGACGAGAAAGGAAACCTAATGGACAGACAGTCAAACCATACTGCTTTTGTAAATGAGTAAGTTACAAAGAAATGTTCCATGACCTTCCATGCATAGCATCCAAAGGGACGATATAAGCATTTTTCTCGCTAGAAATCAGAATCATAGAATGGACTTTTTAAGTCAAAATTCAAAACATGGGCCTAAGCGAAGGAGGGAGGGAGAAAACGGGCTAGCCCGCTTTTACATAGACGGGATTTTCAAAGCCCAAGCCTGCAAATTTGACACTCTAAACGCGCGCGCTAGAACTTGATGAATTGGCTTTGCAAGTTAATTTTGGAAAAACGAAATTCAAATAAATGTATGTAGTTTGTCCCAATTTATAGTAAATCAATTAAAAATTTATTTATTTTCAAATAACAGCCTTTCCTCTTCGCTACAACAATAATCGCACATATTTTGACTGTGTGTCCAGTTCAAATGACTACAATTCATTTAGGCTCATGCATGTTACTATACTCATATGGCAAAAGCTGAATGCCCCTTGCATTCAACAAATGGGAGTTCGAGACTTGTCATTAATTATTCCAAAGTTTCCCAGACATGTGTTTACACTTGAAGTGTGATTTGATCAAGGAACAAAAAACTGGACCGGTCAATGAACCGGTCACAGCACTGGTTTAAGGGTTAATGGTTTAACCGGGGTTAAACCGGTGGTCGAACCGGTCATATTAAAATATTATAATTTATTAATGGTAAAGATCTTTAGGTAAAAAATGCTTAAAATATATTAGTATTAGTTATGATGCCTATATTTATATAATGACATCTCCTTTCCTATAATTAATTAATTATTATATCCTCTCAAAATCATTTTTTTTAGATTTATTCTTTTTTTACTTACTTTTCTCTTCATCTTGGTCTTCAAACTTTCATTTTTCCCTAAAAAATAATGCCCAATAGTAGATAGAAGAATAAAAAAATGTATTTTATTAAAAAAAAAAAAAAAAGGCAAACCGGTTAAACCGGTCGAACCACCGGTTTTGACCGGTTTCGGACCGGTTCACCGGTTTTTGCCCTGAACCGGACCGGGTCACCGGTCGGACCGGTTGAACCGGCCGGTCCGGTCCGATTTTTTTTTTCCATGGATTTGATCGCATTAATAGCTCCATATTTGTACGAGTTGGTGTTTCATTATTGGAGGCCATCATTTTAATTGAAGAACAGAAAAGCTTGATAATACATTGGAGGCCATGGCCCATATGAGTATAGTAACATGTATAAGCCTAAACTAATAGTGAAAGTCATTTAAACAAGACCTACAGTCAAAATATGAGAGATTATTGTTGTAGCGAAGAGGAAAGACTGTTATTATTATATATCTTTATGCGACGGCAGAGTTGTGATCCTTCTTTACTTTTTAGAGTTGTTGTCGTCTGGGAACTCTCAGTACAATAACATCCATCCACATCCTAATAATTAATATTGTTTACTAAATCAGATTCCATTAACTCTCATCTCTCATAAATTATTTGGTCCCATGCACACCGCATTACGAATCAATGTTGCTCCTCCTATTCACTCGTTAATTAATTCACAACATTATTATTTTAGCTAACCGAAAAAGAATTTCCTCTCGCGTTGAATTCTTATGCCTGCAGTTTTCATTTTCATGGCTTTTTGGCGAAGCTAGCAGACGACAACACTTATATATACCACACACACACTATATATATATATATTATATACTCTCAACTGTTTTTTATAATTAACACAGTAAACGGCGTAAATAAATACACACACACACTACTTAACATATACTGCTCGTCAATCATACCAATTCCCACCCGCTGAACAATTGGCTGGCTGTCGTATGAATTGATGTGAACTAAAATATTGAAGCAGATGGCACTAAAATAAAATAAAAATTGATTATATGAAAGGTCCAGTTAGAATCCACCTTCAAAGTAAAGGAAAAAAGGAAATTCGAAGTTGGAGCTTTGAGCTAACCATACAAATGTAATACAAAATTTGTTGGTGTGTATAAACATTAAAGAA
Source organism: Albizia julibrissin (assembly GCA_037074505.1). Lineage (NCBI taxonomy): Eukaryota > Viridiplantae > Streptophyta > Magnoliopsida > Fabales > Fabaceae > Albizia > Albizia julibrissin. The sequence goes on along the minus strand of CM073489.1, from coordinate 37,368,305 downwards.
TGGAGTAGCGTAAAGATACGGCTCTTGGTTATGCGGATGCGGATGCGGATGCTGGTAATTAAAATCATTATATTGGTGGATTGTGGTTTCACTGTACAATCCATCCATTCTCTTCAACCATCTCAAAAGCCCTCTCACCATCCAATCCCACAAACGGACTTTCTCTGATCTCTCCAATGGACTCTGATGTGTTGCCCCATCACACCCCACCATCATTTAAGCCCACCACCACGTCCCCTTCTTGTTCATGTGTGCTCTAGCTAGTCGATCACTTACTTTGATTGATCCTGTGAAAGTTGGAAACGGATGGAGAATGTTGGAGGAAGCTCGTCTTCGAATAACAACGACAACAGTGGAATCAAGGAGCAGGACAGGTTGTTGCCGATAGCGAATGTTGGTCGAATCATGAAGCAGATACTGCCTCAGAACGCCAAGATATCCAAGGAGGCCAAGGAGACCATGCAAGAATGCGTGTCGGAGTTCATAAGCTTCGTGACGAGCGAGGCGTCGGACAAGTGCCGCAAGGAGAGGAGGAAGACGGTGAATGGGGATGACATATGCTGGGCCTTGGCCACGCTTGGTTTTGATGACTATGCTGACCCACTGAGGAGGTATCTGCACAGATTTAGAGAGTTAGAAGTTGACAGAGCTAATCATGACAGAGCAAATACTGATAGCCCTCATGACAGGGAAGACCTCTATCAAATTCCCTCCACAGGAGTCAGGCAGTCATAGTTGCGTACTAGTTTCAATCAATCATATATGTTCAACGAAGCAGTGCGTCTGTGTCGGAGACTACCAGTAAGTAATGACTGGTAACCTCCGTCGCAAGGTTCTGAGATGAGGCAATGTAATAATGTTGGCAACACCTTTTCTTTGTTTCGCTTCTTCTCTAGTCTCTGAACACATGCATTTAATTATCTTGAAATATTTTCTGCTGAATAAGTTGGAGTTCAATTATCTTCACACCGCTTGTTACTGCTCGACTTAATTTAACATCTCCTGCATCTTACATATAAATTCTGGCACTTTTAACGCACTCAAGAATATAAATTCGTTCTGCAAGAAGAGTTCTTCCGAGTTTGGAAGACAGTTATCGTGATAAGTTTGATCTAAGTCTATAAAAGGAGAATCTAAGAACTTATGGTGTGCCGCTTGCACTTGGATGTGTTTGGTTGTTATTTCGTCAGAGTTGAAGCCACGAGTTAACGACGGATAGCATAATTATTGATTAGATAACAGCAGCACGCAAACGATCCAAAATAGGAAAAGAACAAGGGCGTTTAGATTCATAGGAAAGGGAAGTTGGAGGTGAGACAGAAATTCGTTTTCCTGCTCTGAAATAGACTAGGGTAGTTGTTAATGTTCGATGTGCATGCTCCAATAAGTTCAAAGTGCGGGAAACAGAAAACCGTTCCGTCTGCGATTAGTGCTCTTTCTCGTAAGAAAGCATTTTAGTGCTTCCAATCGTCACATCATAAAGAATGATTCTCCCATATTTACTGTTCCTTTCCTCGTACGGTAATTGGACAAGTTCGTACTAAGAGATCCGTTGACATGTTGCCAGTAACAACTTTCCCAGTGTCCCCCACGCCATTGGTTGCTCTACTACGCATTCCATAATCAATAATCAATATATTATGCCCAGCAACGTCACGCCATACGCATATTGCATTCCAAACAAGACCACAAATACCATTGACTTTGCTGCTCACTGTTTAATTTTGCTGACATTTCGATATACTCCGTATTGTTATTTAATGTATGCTGAGTAATTAATCACAACTATAGTTAAATTGGCTTTAACCACGCCAGGAAAAATATAATTTTGGAGCAGCTTTCCGAGTTCTTAGCATCTCTTAGGTTACCCTCCATTGCTTACAAGGGTCATGGCTAGGGTGTGTTGAGAAACTGGCTCTAGGCAAACGGTGATGCGTAGTATGTGAAATTAAAGCAAACTTTATTGACCTGCCGGCCTCTCCCACACCTGCACACAAATATTCCATAAAATGTCACTGCATGCGTTGTTTCACCTTCCATAGGATCACTTCCTCTGTATGTCCTTTGTTTTAACTACCTTTATTATTGGATTGAAGTCAATTCTACAAATTTAAACGACCTGATTTAACCAAGCGAATTGACCAAAGTATCTCAGCGGCGTTTCAAAATAGATAAGCCAGTTCTCAGTTGATCCAGTTCAGACAACCCTACTGCATAGCCATAAGAGTCCCTCGCCTAGTTACCCTAACATATAGCTAAGCAAACAACAACTACATATGCAAATCACAAATCACAAATACTGCCAATAAAATCTTCTGCGACCACCCTCAGGTATGACTGCAATATTGTCATCGTCATGAGAAAAATTCAGCATATGAAACATTTTCTTAACAGCCAGTAGAATGAAGAGACTTCCCTTTCAAACGATTTCAGTACATGATCTGCAGCTAAGCTAATCTTTGACGAACAGACTCTAAACAGGAAGATACCATCATAACAGGTAATCTTTTTGTTGAAAGAGGTTTTATCAGACACACATTGTGCTCATAGCTCAAAGAAAATGAAAATGCAACAGGGAGCCATATATTCCAACGAGTGATGATAAGTAGTATTTTATGAAATGGATTATCTTCTCAATGACAATGATGAACAGCCACCATCAGAATAAAGTTGATGTGGTTATGAGCAACGAATTGTTTTTGAGCATAACATTGCATTGAAAAAACAAAGAGCAGGGGAAATTACAGAGAAAATGCCAACAAAATCATATCATATTCATGCAAGGGAATCCTTCTGGCTGGCCTGCTCCCGCAATAATTCTTCTCTCACTCTTCTGATCTCTGCTTCCTTCTCCAACCTCTCTTTCTACAAAAGAAAATACAGAGGCAGCTTCTGAGGGATCATCCAAAGAATTTAATTTCACAAGCATAGTCGCAAAGATTGGTGCACATCTTTCTGAAGTATTGCAAACTGAGTAAATGATGTAATATAATATTGAAACTACAAGTGAAAGGCACTAATTTGACACAAATGGGTAGATCAAACCTTGGTTGTATAAAGGTTACTTTCCACACACAGACAAAAGGTCAAGTTCAAAAATTTATACATAGTTTTTCAAATATGTGGAAAAATTAGGACAGCAAAGCACCATAAAATAAGAAATTAGGATAAATGAGATTTCAATGTCCGTCGTTCACATGATTTCAGGAAAAATTCATTCGATAAACTTACGCATCAAATAAGTAAAACTATCCCGAATTACGGATTTCACCGATTAATAACATACAAGATACCCAAATGCAAAGAAGTAAAAATTAAAATGGCACGATATCTAGGGTTTTCCGAAGGGGACAATCAATAGAAGAGAACCAAATAAGAGCTGAGAAGATGAAAACTCGAACGAGTTAGAAGTGGAGGGGCATTTATCATAGAGCCAAAGAAAAGGTGAAGCAAAGGGAACAAACCTTTTCATCCTGTCGAAGAGCGATCCAGACATGGACCTTCTCCATGGACTGCCAGAACAAGAAAGCTCCCAGAGACATTGCGAAGTAAGTTGACACCTTCACCATCTTCCTCTGCTTCGATCGGTTTCCTCTCTTCCGCACTACTGCAGGGCTTCAGATTGTCAATCTCTAGAAAGTCAATAAGAGAAACCGGAAGAAATCAATGAACAAGAACACTGCAGCGATACGGTTCGGGTCATCTGAAACATTTACCCGAGTCCGTCGACCATGGGCTCAAGGGCCCAAAAAATTATTCTAAATGGCATCGTCATTAATATGACCAAAAAATGGAGGTCAATCTCGACCTGGTGCTTGTTTTGTGGTCTTTATAAACCGAGGCAGCGAGCAAACATTGTGCCGGTGAAAACCCTAAAGCCGAGGGATGATAGTTTGGTTTCTGGTATATATGAATTGGTATAGAGGGAGGGTCTTGAGTTCCTGGTTATATCTAATGTGATTGTTTTTGTTTTATTGAATGTGATTCAGTAGACAGTTGCTTTCGATAGGCGTTGCGTTCTCCTGTTTGTTTTGCAATTGCAGAAGGACGCGTCAACGAAAGCATAGATCAAATCCAACAGCGGCCTCATTCTTTAATCAACTGCGAAGTGCTTAACGCTCGTAGTTCATTATATGGTCGTGTTGTGCCACTCTGTTCGTTTTGGTTATAGTTTTTGGATTGTTGCTTCTTACTGGTGAACTCTCCCTACAAGAGTGGGAGATGTTCATGTTTCCGAAGCATAGATCAACAATGTTGCCAGTTTTAAACAGCATGGAGCAATCCTCTTTAGCTGCTCCTTGCTACCTGTCTCCTGGTACATTTTTGTTTATAAATCGCATTATTTATATCCTGCGGAAGGACATCCAAAATTTGGTGCGTTGCCATATAAATTGCGAACTTGAGACATGACACACTGTAAAAGTTTCTGATTTGAGGTGGGGAAAACGTCCAAAATCTGGTGCGTTATCATATAAATGCATCCCTGCGTACATCAGATCCTTCCGATTTGTTCACTCAAATTGCAAAGTGAGACGAAAGATGGACGGATGAGGCATCTGGATCTGGTCTGAATTCTTCGGTGTCTTTGAATTGTCCAGTTTCTCTTAAATCATATTGAATATCCTTTCTCATATCTAATACTTTTTGGGTCTTGCATCCCTGAAAATGAATAGCAATTTCCACCAAATCTGAACCAAAAATCTTATACCGCTAGTATGTAGCTAATAAATTTCTATATTTTGATAGAATTTACTTGAAAAATCTCCGAAGCTAGCGTACATAGGCCAAAGGGAAGACATTCAATCATCATAAATGCAAGCAAGATCAAAAGCACGTTCTTGAATACATGTTCCTCTTCTCTACTTGAGTAGGAAAAACTTGGCCTTTCGTTCGGCTAATTAAAAAAAGTTTCCCAGCCCAGGCCTGATTCAGGATTAACATCAAACCACAAAGACAGAAGCAAATATAGGGGTTGGGGGTTTACATTATATTTCAAGACTGGACTTTTATCTGCCTGCATTATCACGGGGATAACCCAATCATATAAAGGTACATAATGACGTTTCAGAATTTAAATATAAAAGTTTATTGACCGAGTTTCAATCCAACAATTGGCATGCCCCTTCAGAGTTCTTTTCAGTTTTCACACGTACACAGCATATTTCTTCATTGGATGTTTGCAGACATCACAGACAACAGTTCCATCAATCTGTCCTTGAGAGGAAGGAACCAAGTAAGAATGACCACAAGGCCCCGCAACAATTGAAGGTTGTAGGAAATTCTTTATTGCACCAACCAGTCCCAGTGCCTCCACATTATCTCCCCACTCTGCATATTGGCCCATGCATTCCATTATCTGCCTTCCTTGAAGCCTTATGATATCACTTGAATTCCCTCTTCCAATTATCACCCAACCTTCATTTCTCTCATTTATGTCTAGTAATGCTGACAACTCTGATAGCACGTGATCAGAACTTGTCTTTCCCAGTCTCACTCTCGACCTTCTTATGCTCTTCAATCGAAGCCAAAAGAATTGTACTTTTGTAAAAAGAAGTGAATTGCTGGGATTATATTCATTGGCAAGTGTTTCCATGATTTCCTTTACATGTTCATTGAACTGGTTCGTTCCAACATATATGGCTTCCAGCTGCAGACCTTGTCGTTTGAGTTCCTCGATTTTAGCATTAAATTGCCGAATCCATCCCAAGTTGTCACTCCCATAAATGCAGAGATCTTTGCCTTCTTCAGCCTGACACAATGCCAAATGTTAGAGCCTCTTATGATAGTTAAAATAAGGCCTGGATCAGATTCATATCTTACCCAATAAGCAAGCAAAAGGTTGATATCATCTATCAGTAGCTTCATTGTCAGATTATCATCTTTCCAGAGCTCTGCTTCCTTTGATGCTGAAAAGGGATACGCTAGAGGTCCCCATATTTTGATCATATCAATTGCATTTGAATTTATAACCCTGCCATTTGAATCTAGGACTACCATTTGGGGCTCTTCCTTGTAGTTCCATTCTTCTTTGATATACTTCACTACTGCTGAATTGAGAAGCCTTGGCTTCCGAATAGCATACCAAGGCAAGAATTCTGATAAAATATTGAAACTGGTTTCTTCAGCTTCAATCCACCCATCAGAGGATGGAAGGGGGACCCAGATGATCTTGTAGCTGTCCTTCAACTCCTCATTCAAAGGATGATCACTTGTTTGTTGAACTAGCAAGAGTGATTCCTCAAGTGTAAGCTGCTCTGGTTTTGAGATCAGCAACACAACAATCTTATTTTTCAGTTCAGACACACCAATCTGTTGATGAAAAGAGATTCAAAATTAGGAAGTGTTAGTTCCTGAGAAAATAAACTTTTCTTTGCTAAAAAAAAAAAGAAAAAGAAAAAGCTGAGGAAACACACGAGTATGAAAGAGCAAAGTACGTTTTCTTGTGTTGAGCAGTCCTTAAGTGGCAAGTAATCCTTCATTGGAAATAACAACCTGAGAAATTCTTGATTATCAGTTTGAACATAATCAGTGAGATTCAGTAGCCTGTTATGCAAGTTTCTCCCTGAAAATTCAAGCCACAGTGCTGACATTAGAGAACTAAGCAAAATTGATAAATAAACTCCCCCATTATAAGAGGTCTAATGAAGCTGAAGAGTAACCTATTTCTTGGTGACACAAATCCGCCTGCACTTTGAAAATATTGTATATGTTGCTCAACCTATAAGCCAAACTTGAAAGCTCCCAAGCTGCAAGTATTGTTGAATCTGAATACCTGAAACAATTCAATCTAATCTGTTGATTTTGACAATCAAGTAAACCAAATGAAACCATGAAGCAACAGAATTGATGTGACTGTCAATTGTAGGGATAGAAGTAGAACATGCACTTGCTCATGTTTCTTGGTTGTGAACTCTGTGACTTGAGAAAAGCAAGTATAAATGCTTCTGGTGATCCAGTACACAGCTATGTAAATATGAAACTTTGTTACATGGAGAATGTCACTGTCTTGTTCTGTATAAAGAAGTGGGAGAGATTCAAACTTGATGATACACTTGGCCACCTCCATCATGGTCTTAATCAACAAGCTCAATGCCTTGAATCGAGGTTTCAGTGACCTTAAGTCCATTGGTAGCTGCTTGAGCCTTGTAACTGAGACTGCCAATGCATTGCATCGGTATAGCTGCATAAGTCCCCAAAATTCACCATATTTTGCTGCAAAAGCAGCAATAACTAGAACTACTTTAGCATCCCATCTGTAGTTCCCTAACAAATCAAATAAAGCCATGGTTTTTGAATTGATGTCACCTTCCACAGAGCATTTGGACATTATCTGCCAATCAAATTGAAAGAAAAAATTATTATTTGTTTTGATGGAACTGCATATATACATCAATTATCAATATAGCAGAGATACCATGCATGAAATTTTTCTGATAATGCTTCCCACTGGTTCATCACAACCAAGTAATTCAATTTCGCATATATCATCCTTTGAAATGGAGGTAAAATGTAAACTCGGAACCCCCTGAAACAAGAAAAGAAGCCAATTTTAATCGTAACTTGAAAACTTAAATATATGCTTGTATATGAAAGGTCTTGTAACGCCATACTTGTGCTGTAGAAGCATGAAACATGATGTTGCCCACTGCATGAAGCATTGTCTCAGAATCCAGCCAGCGACCATCTGGATCATGTGTAAGGAGGAGCTTTTGTATCAAAATATCATCCTGTTTGGTTGAATTTGAAAGCAAGCAGAGAGATTGGCTTTTAAGGAAATTCATGATCAAAACAAGCGGTGAAATATATCACATAAACGTGGTTTAATGAACTGCTTGAATGTTCTACTCGTAAACATCGTCTGTTATATTTTATGCTTACGTGAAGGTCAAGCAGGCAGATATTTTTTCTTTTTTGCTTTAACAGGTTATAGTGTTCAATGGGAACCATTATTCTTTGTCTGTGCTCTATCAGTCTCAGACATTGCTCATGCTAATGAGCCTAAAATAAAGGCGAATGTTTCTGATCTAAGCTTTTGCTTTTTTCTTCCTTCCTTCCTTTTTTTTATTCTTGGACTTCAAATTCCTTTGGGTCCACTACTCATATAAGTGATCAACAATTAAAGAATTTCGTCATAAGGAAGTAACCTATTAAATTTGGCCACTTTCAGGTTTTAAAGTAAAATAAGACAGGTGAAATAGTTTGGTGATATTAAACTCATTTCATAGACGAATAGGGCACTAGATTGAGGGGAAAGGAATATGGAAGATGAAGAGGATGAAAGCGTTACTTTAGTCATTGAATTTCTTCTTTTTGGTATACACACATCGGCTTGAAGCTAAGTCAAACTTACGTTCTATCTGATAACTAACTTTTAACTGTACACATGATGAAAACAAACACTCTGCAATACCCGTTTTCTTCCATTTGTCCCTTGATAAAATATGTTCTTCACACAGCTTTACTAGTAAAACCATGCTCATGACACTAGTATAAAATAGGTTTTTTGAACCGACATATTTAAACCTAATCTCCAAACACCTGTTGTAAAAAAGAAAAAAATAATTAAAAAAATCATATATATAATATTTTAAAGACTGATTATCTATATTATAGGTTTAAATATATTTTCTGCATTAAAAATATATTTAAACATGATTTTGAGCAACCAGTATACAAAGTAGCAAACTTTTTAGACTAACTATATCTAGACCTGATGCAAAACTGATCTAAAAAGCGATTCTTACTAGGTCTAAAATCCGATTTTTGCACTAGCCAAATCAAAATGTAAGAGAGACAAAGAAGAGTTTCTTAAGATTGGTCTAAAATCCGATTTTTGAACCAGCAAAATGAAAATGAAAATAAAAATGTAAGAGAGATAAAGAAGAGTTTGTGAAGATTAAGAACATGCACAGTACATAAGGGTACATTCTATTGCAGAATCCCTAAAAGTGTGTGCCAGACAGGGTAAAGTGGATTTCATATAGTTTTGAAAAATGCTTTTTCAAGATACTTATAGATGAAGCGCAAAATCTTCTAGAATTAGATCACCTAATTCCCTAAATATACCCATTTTCTTCTCCTTTTTACAGTTGAAAATTTTAAAAAAATTAATAGAGGAGTTAGTGGGGGCAAGGTAGATGTTTTTCCATCATAGAAAGATTACCCTTTCAATTCAAGCTAACTCTATGATAAAGAACATTAATTTAGAATGTTAATCAGTTAGAAAAAGACTATTGGTCGGTCTGTCTTCTCCTGCCCACTAAAGTGGGAAACATGATTATTCGGAGGTCCCATAACTCCTTTATCTGTTATTCTCCAACGTCAATTCCCATTGAGGGCAAATAGAGGAAAGCGCACGGACACACAGCTGATATATAAGTTAGATAGTTAGGAAAAAGTAGATAGTGATAAATGTGTAGTTATAAATTACCTATAGATTTAGCATTATATTTGATTAAATTTATTAATTTTTTATATTAATTTAATTGGTTCATATATATATATATATATATTTGTCTTCATACTTGATCAGAGGAAAAAAATAAATTTTGATATAAAATCTATTCATATCCTATTTTTTTTAAGTACTGAGTAGGAGAATGTTATAAAGTAAAGAAAAATGAATTGGATAAACCCATATTTTATAGTTAAATAGATAGAGATTAGGGGAAGTACCCATCATAATATAGAAACTACCAAAAGCACTTGAATAAGTAAGTCAAGTCTTCATTAGAAATAGTTTCCTTGCTCCTTGTGAAACAGTGACTTCACTTCATCCTACATAGTACATCCGCCTTGCGTGCTGTTTTTGTTCACTTCTTCAACGATTCACATTGTTTGAACATATCCATAGCCCTTCCAGGACTATTTATCTTAGCTTGTCAATATCAGAGGCCCAATATTGTGGTCACCGCCGTTGATCGTGCCTTAATTGTTCTTACTTCTTACATATTTAGCACAATCTGAAGAACCCCCTGAAATGAACTGAGCGTTTTCAGATTTAAGGAGCCACCTTTTGCATTGAAGCCTCTGAGAGACTTGTGTTAGAATATATACAACAAGCAGCGCCCCAAGGAAGCAAAACAAATCGCTCATCGTTTAGCCGAGAAGATTGCGACATCGGGTCCAACAGAGAATTAAGCAAACAAGGCAACTTAGACATTTGATATATCTGACCTTATTATATTATCATGTCATATGAATCATAGGAACGGGACACTTTTAGTGGATATGATTAAAAAAAGAGCAAATATTTGAAGATATCATTAAGATTAGGGCGAAGGTTCAATTTTATCTATAAATATTTTTTAAAAGAGCTACTATCACAATAAACATTTTTCGGCCGGGTGTAAAAATACTTATGAACATTAAAAAGTAGATCAATAATGACAATTTCGTTAACTTGTACTAACGGTGTTATTATTTTTATTCATATGAGCCCCACATATTTTTTAACAAAAAACTAACATTGTTAAGTAAAGCCAACGGAATTGAGATTATCGCTCTACTTTTTAATGTTCATGTGTATTTTTGCACCCAAAAAATATTTACTGTACTAATAACTCTTTAAAAAAATATTTATAGATAGAATTCCACCATACCTTAAGATTATATTGGATAGATGTTGAACAAGGAGATGGAGTTGGATAATAAATAGTGTTTATTTTAATGGGGTTTAACCCCTTGTGGTGTCCACAAATTTGAACCATTGACTGGTAGGGTCACATGTTGCGTCGGAACTCAGGCATTTGCAAACACCGGTGATAAGGACGTTGTTGGAATCCACATCCATACAAACGGTGGAATTGTCGCTGACTTTTGATGACACATGCATCTTAGAATCTGATATCATTTGCCATCGTGATGTGTCCGAAGCAGAGCATGTTGCCGCCACTTTCACCGCCTTCCCTAATTCCCCTGCTTCCAAACATCTGTTCTTCTCCTTCACTGCCACTATCATCTGCTGCTTCGTGTAATTCCATGTTTCAGAATTTGAGCAATCTACCAATACTAATGCCTCAATCCCAGACCTCCTTGTGACGCAAAGGCCAGTCAATGGATGAAAAATCACTTGATGTGGACTACCTACTGATACCCCAGGCCCTGCATCATCTCTTCGATCATCATTATATCAACAAAAAAAAAAAAATCCGAAATTTATACAATAATTAAAAAAGTAGGAGACTTGAATATGTATGACCTCGGAAAGGAACTTGAATGGAAGAGATCCTCTGCAAGAATCTTGGATTCTTAACATGGGCCCACTCTGCATCTAGAACTCCATAATTCTCTTTGGTTCCGGCGACTCCTTCTCTGAAGTAGTAGCTGCCGACGAGAGACCACAAGGCCCAGTCGAAGTCAAGCTCGGCGGCGAGAGCCATGAAGCAATGAAAGTACCTTATGTCGTTGAGATTGGAGCCAGTTAAGTCCAAGCCGAACTCACTGAATAACAGAGGGAATCCTTGGCCCAGCAAGAACCCTGAATGGCTCATCACATTTCCAGTTATTTGTGCACACGCTTGGTTTAGGTTTGTTGATACCCAAACCTGACCATTTGTGAAGCCGTACCAGTGCGCTTCGTACACAAGTTTGTTGCTGAACGTTAGAGTCGTTTTTTGACCCTGAAGGAATGACAAGTCTGTGTCGAAACTTAACCCTGATAGAATCACCAGAACATCAGAGTTCGCCTCATGCACCGCCTCTGCTCCTTTTTGCATGTACCTGTCGTTGCCATTATCAGAACAAGCTAGAAGATGATTAAGAACGAGGTTGACCTTTTTTTTGTGAGAATATTTTGTAAAAGATAAGGAAGGTAAATAAGTTATTTAACTATCTCATATATTTTATATCACCATATTATACTATATCAAGTAAGATAAATTAATTTAGAGTGAAAAATATAAATATAAATACATTAAAATAATTTAATTAATTTCCTATACTTCTAAAACATACTTCAACAGTACTGTATTATTTACTTGAACCAATCGGGGACGTTCTGTCTGGGGCCTCGGAGCTCATTTCTGAGGCTCATGGCAACTACATGAGGAACTCCACGGAATAAGGCGGCCATCTTGGTGAGTCCCTCCACCCAGGGGTCAGGGTCGAAATGCTCATCGCCGAAGAAGCCATTCCCGTCTGTGCTGCCGCAGCACCACCCTGGCTCCGTCCTGTGGTTGTCCAGAATCACCATCACGTCGTTGTCCCCAAGATTTTTCACCACCGCCTGAGATGACAGATTACCGACATTATCATTCCCAATATATATTCACCGCTATGTCCATGTTATTATATTCTTCGTCAGTGTAACACTTGTTGCCATCAGTATTAATCTCCCACAATTGCTGTCCATCTGGGTAATCCACTATATCAAACAGTTTCAGAAAAATCTGCCCTTCCACAATATTCATTCATTTCCCTCCAATGATTTAATGCTCATAGAAAACTGTTTCACATTTCACAGCTCACATATCTATCAACGTTTAGAGTGGCGTATAGGCACCACATGCATCGCTTTCAAATTACGAACTGTTCCCACTGAAATTTGGACATTTACACCGACACTACATATATTATATGTACGAATACAAATATCTTTCTTAGTTTCTTTCTTTCTTTGTTTAAACAAAATACCTTTAGGTTCTACTATATTTACAACTAACCAAAAAAAAATCTTCAAGATCATCCAACACATCTTTTGGTTAATTTGTTAGGTAATGAAATGTATCCACTATCTAGGCGAATATATATCTTGTCAATGAATGTCAACATGTATCATGTTTGGATAGTTTCTTTCATGTTTTGTGGAATATGAGGTAGCTTTTATAGTCTATAAAGTAACTTTTACAATCTATTAAGTAATTTTACGGTCTACGAAATAAATATGTGGAGAAGATTTATCTTAATTTATATAAATCGGACCTGTACATAATTCAAACCAAACAAGCCTATTCATTATTCCATTCGATATGTAGGTTGAAAGGATTCGTAAAAGATGCCACCTGCGCCCTTTTTTCCAAAGAATTTTGACTACATTCGAAACATAAAGAAAAGTAGGAAACTTCCAATAAATAGGTTGGGTGGTTGGTGAGTGGTGATAATAACTTACCTGGAAAGCTTTAATGAGGGGAAGATCAATGATGTCTGGGTTTTTGGCTTCAACACCGGCAATGGCATCGAGCAGGCCAAGGTTCTGAAAGGAGCGTCTAACAGAGAGAGAAGACAGAGACTCGTTAGTGACTAAATAAAGAGGCCAAGTGAGCCTAACACAGTTGAATCCCATGGATTTGATCTTGTTGGAGATAATGTCAAGAGGCTGTTTATGGAATCCCTCGGCCACCAGAGTGTCCAAATGAGAAACCCAGTTCACGCACGCAAACTTCACTCTCTCTCCGCCTTCATTCTTCACCACCCACCTCGATTCTGTGTACAAAGCTGAAACTCTCACGAGCTTCATTGGGAATGCGAACACAAGAATGAAAAAGAAAAAGAAGAAGAAAGAGGAAAAACCCCCCATCGCAGATCCCATATCGCTCGCTAGAAAGACAGCTATGTGAGAGATTGATGAAAGAATGAGCCCGTGAGTCGCTTTTTATAGTAAAGACATTTGACGTCTTGTGATTACTGCTCACTGCACACGTAGCGTCTTATACTTCATTCGCTCATCATTTCCACACTCTAGGCGCTTCGGTGGGTTTTGTTGTTATAGTAAGCCCTCAGTATTTTCACCAACAAAAATATATTCGGTTGTTAATAAGTTGACTGATAACTATAAGATTATGAATTAAAAATTTACGGATTTAATGATTTTGTTAGTGAACAATCTCTTTTTGTCTACCGTGATGAGCACATAACTCATTTAACTTTTTTTATTAAAAAAAAAAGCCCTCTATATTTTTTGGGAGGGGTGTATGCTATCTTCTTCCTGCTGCCCTAAAAAATGAGGGGTTTTTTAGGTGTTTTTTTAATTTTATTTTTTACTATTAGATTATACATAAAATTAGTGACATTTTGATATTTTATGAATAAAAAATGTATTGTTTTCAATCTTTTATAATTTTTCAAATATTCAATGTTTAAAGTGGAAAAAATGTTCAAAATGGAAAAAAAAATGCATCATCTTTATAATGAATCTTTAAAAAATCATAAAAAATTAAAAACAATTTCATTTTTTATTCATAAGATATCAAAATGTCGCTCATTTTATATAGAATTGAATGATAAAAAAGAATATAGGAAAAAACACTTAAGAAGCCCCTCATCTTTTAGAGGCAGCAAGCAACCGCTCCCATATTTTCTTTCCTCTTTTTTTTCCGTTCTAGATTTTCTTCCCTATTATCAATTGCTTTACCTTTTATGTTATTTTCCTTTTTATTTGGACAACACTGTTAATTGAAAAAAATCCAAAACAATAAAATTAAATTAATAAAAGAAAAAACAGAGAAATAAGGGAAACACCATATCATAGTGCCACTTTCTATCCATATACAGCATTTGAAAAAGTGAAGTGATGGAAATTGTAAGGACACTTGAAGAAGACAAGCCTCCGACAGCAAATATATATATGACTGCCGATTAATGGTGGTTTAATTGATAAAAGAGTTAATTTATAATCATAAAATTATAGGTTTAAATATCAGAAATGTAAAGATCTTATTAGTAAAATATCTGTAAGGACTTTTATAAAATTCTTTCAACTCAAAAACATATCCTGATGTTTATAAACTTTCAAAATTCTCACTTAAACCTTTTGTTATATAGAAAAATTATGGCTTTTACTGGCATATTGGGCTGTGATTACTTAACCATTATTAAAGTAGGTACACACTGATTCACAATTCGTTTCGATTAGTTTATAAAAATTTTATAAGTGTTTATAAATCATGATTCACGAAATACGAAGTAGCTTTTACGGTTTATGAAGTAGTTTTTACGATCTACGAGGTACTTTTACAATCTATGAGGTAAATATGTGAAAGAGATTTATCTCGATTTACATAAATCAGACTTATTATATAAACCTGATTGATAAAAACTAGGCCAAACGAACTATGAAGTTGAGCTTTTACCCAAAAAAACACGCACATATAACGATGAACCGTACCATCCTCCGAGTCAAATCAAGATTTTGATCGCGTGATCCTACCTGTTCTAGCTCTGCTCTTAGTTAGTCCGTCATGTTTACTTTATATCAAATTTTTTTCATATATTTGCAACACAAAATCATTTAAAATATGATAAATCCATAGCCATAGCTATTAACAACCACATGCAAATGTCACTGTCAGGCTAAAGCGCTATCTTTTCCCCGAGAAAATTGATTAACCTTTGTAGGGTTAGTCATGTAACAATATATTTTGGGTTAAAGGTTTTTTTTAAAAAAAAAATATTTATTGAAGCTTAATTTTATTTTAGAAGTATTTTTTGGAGTAATTTTATCCTGAAAGTTTTAATTTTGAAGTAATTTTGTCATAACCGTTAACTACGTTAAATTTGACTGATAATTGACCGAATCAAGAGCAAATTTGTTCTAAAATAAAAACTTTCAAGAGAAATATGCACATTAACAATAGTGACATGGGCGACAAAATTGCTTTGAACGTTTTCACTTCGAAGCAAATTTTCCTTTAGTTCGGTCAACTAACGGTCAAACTTAACAGGGTTAACGATCAAAATAAAATTACTCCAAAATTAAAACTTACGGAATAAAATTACTCTAAAAAATACTTTCAGGATAAAATTGACCATTTTTATCTCATAATACTACGATTTACTTATTTAGATGTGGGAGAAAGAGTAGAATGATCGAACAAAAATTATTAAAAATTAGTTTTTAAAAGCAAATGAGAAAATCATGTTTTATATGATACGTTGGGAGAGTTGTCATTTTGAAAACAAAAACAGTATACTATTGGGACCAACATGACAGGGACATAAATTTCACATAAACGGATGGAGCGATGTAGCAAATAAGCTTTGTGATAAGATGATGTACGCGAAGAGGAAGACCGACACCAAAACGACAAACCTCTTTTACGGTATTCCCACCAGCGCAAAATCTCATTTGTTTTCAAAGTTTGTTGCAGTTTCCACTTGTTTTTTAAATCTACATGCAAGTCACATGCATAAAAAATGCCATTTTCCACATTATACTATATATTACCTAAGCTCATGTTTTGATTAGTTTTTAAAGAATAATTTTTATAATTTATAAAGTAAGCAAATTTAAGTTTTCTGAAATCTTAGTTTTGTTGTTTCTTAAAAATGAAATTAAAAATTTATCTTGAGATTTGGTTTTTAACCGAGTTTAATAACGCTTTTTAATCCATATAGTTAGCCCACTAGTGGGATGAAACTTTACTATTGTTATTGTATTACAGTGTATGTTCAGTTCGGGAGAAAATTAATACGTGAGTCCAATCTTGAAGAGTGAAATTATATGGATGGTGCTAGTTTTTCTCCTTTTACTTGATCCTGGCATGTCTAGTTTTAACTTGATCATGCTAAAACTCAGATCTGACATACAGCCGATTAAAATCAAATTGAATTTACAGTATAAGGATATAGTTTCTGAAGCAACGATTTTTTTTTTTTTTTTTGTCAACACTGAAGCAACGATTCAAACTCTAATCCAAACGATTTTAAAAAAGTACACTCCATGGGGCCGAAACGACTAGCATATATACAGTAGACATGGCCCTCCAGCATCAGGCACGGATATCGAATCTGTTCTTCGTGCCTCAAAATTGGAAATTCAGTTTTGTGCTTAGAGCAAGAAACATATCCATCAAGTTAAGATCTCCTTGCTCTCCAAGCCACCTCGAGAACATTTATGGCCTAAATTATTGTGAGGACACAATACAGGTTATCCCACCATCAAAGTTCCATAGCTAACTCACTAGTTCAGTGACACTTCCACTTGCCAAGCATGCGAATGCTATTGCCACTGAGAGTAGGTTTGCAGCAACGCAAACTAGAAAAGCCTTATTCTGGTTTCGATAATGCTCCGGCAAATGGGGCAGAGTTCAAGGTCTGGTCCACATTCACAACAAGTCTGCCATGTCAAGAAATACAGTGGAACATAAACAAGATCAATATGTTAGTTCTCCTCTTAGCACAGCCCTGAATTTTCCATAATCTATAAGCATGTAATTACCTGATGCCCACAACCAAATGCCATATCCTTCGGGTTGGTGAGACAAATTGGACAAACCTGTAGTGAAAAATGTTTCCGTAAAAATATTGCTGAAATTGACCCAGATTATGATCAAGATCATAATATCAAGGCTAACTAAGTCATGGGAAAACATGATGGAAGTCTCTTTGGTTGGAGAATATGATCTTAATACCTTATTATCATACAAAGAGCTTGAGGATGGTTCTCCACCGACTGCAGTATCACATCCGGTATATAGAGGCGCTCTCTGCTGAAAACTACCTGAGCGATATGATTTAGTACTGCCACTAGAAGAAGTTCTATCATAAAGAGGTGGGGGTAGAGGAACCCTGTCTGGTGAGTGTCCCCTTCGTGCCCTGTATTATTGATGAAGACATGAGAGATTTGTTGGTTCAGTTATCGCCCCAGTATTCTAT
Source organism: Albizia julibrissin (assembly GCA_037074505.1). NCBI lineage: Eukaryota > Viridiplantae > Streptophyta > Magnoliopsida > Fabales > Fabaceae > Albizia > Albizia julibrissin. The sequence continues at coordinate 37,350,713 of CM073489.1, read as the reverse complement.
ATTAACAGGTAATAAGTATCATATTTGTACTAATGGACATTCATTTATTACCCGAGTAAGCCCAGCTCTAGGGTTGCCTGGTATTGAGAAGGTATCTCCATCAAAGCTGAAAGAGCAAATTCTGTCTCTTTTCTGGCTGAACTCACATTCCTCGCCATTATTTCAGTGAAGTTCACAAACTACATGCAGCGAGATATATTCACAGTTCATAACTTCAATTCAAATAGAAGTCAAAATTACAACATATATTCACAGGAAGGAAATAAAGCAAAAGTGAATTACAACATATATTGATCACCTGAAAATTATCGAAGGTCCGAGCAGGAATGTTGTCATCAAATTCCTTCATCATATCCCATGGTCCATCTCCCACTCCCACTAAAACTATTGATAGGGGATATTCACTGCAATTTGATGAAGAACATGAGAATGCAGGGTGATACTCCAGAGGAGAGATAACCAAAGATTTACCTTGCTTTTACAATTGCATCAATTGTCTTTTGTTCCTGTGCACTTAATTGGCCATGCTGTGTGTCAACGCTTCTAGTCACCTGGGCCAATATTCTGAATATCAGTTTTCAAAATCCCAGCATATCAGGAAAAAGGGGCTATCACTTATTGCAGTGTTGCACATCTCACGATTACTGTTAGGTTTTTTCTTTTCTGCAACATAGATGTGTTTAGATGTGTATGTGTAATACAAAGAACTACACTGAACGATAGCATCACCAAGGCAAAACATGAAATTCTAAGGTCAAAATACAACGAAAGCATTGTAGTTTCTTCACATTTAGCCATTTAAAAGCTTGCATGATGACACCACACGATACTTTTGATGGCTGATGCAGAGTTAGTCTGCGTACAAGTGTACTTCTCAAAAGTTTGAAATCAGAATCAGGTTTATTTACCTGTCCATCAGCAATTATGAGCAAAACATGATATTGGCCACCACTTTGCTCGACTATAGTCATAGCCATCTCAATAACAGGGGCAAACGAAGTTGGTCCTGTCCAATGAAAGTACTAAGTTATTATAAGCCTCATTGAGAATTTTACTGATGTATATTAAGAAGAGAGAGAGAGAGAGAGGCAGCGGTAGGCACCTGCTAGTCGGAGACGAGGAACAATTTCTCTGTATCTTGTCAAAACTTCTTCAAACCCATTGCAGGATCGCTCTTCAGAATAGAAACTAAAGACGTCTTGATCATGTGTCGATGCTGATGGGCAAAAGACAAGGAGTACAGTTAGGTCAGCAATTTGGGAAAACAAAAGCTTTAGTGGCAAGCACATAGATATCACAACGACATTACCATCTCCAAATCCAAAACAAGGAATCAAGTTATCTTCATCGAATGCAGACAAAGTTTTCCCAATAATTGAGATTGCTTGTTCATAAGGATTTTGACCACTTCCAATGTGATGTAAACTCTTTCGGTTGAATGATAACTTTCCTGAGTTTCAATCATCTAGCGTCAGTGTCACAATTCACAGACAAATAACCAAACATCAAAATGGGAGTAAGCTATTATACCTGTCCACTCATTACTCTTAGTGAAATCAATCCCAACAATGAGATTAGAAGATTCCAGGCCAGCATGTGCAAGAGCAGTAGTAACCTGTATCCAATTACCACATTATTTGACAAAAAAAGCTGGAGTTCTCAGGATGGCAACATTTGGGAACTTGAGAGAAGTAGCTGATATATTAATTGCAAGTAACCAAACTATGCTGTTTCACTCAGGCATCCATTAACTCTAGCAGACTAGCACTAGCAATTCTAGTGGAAATTAATTCTTCATACAGTTACTTGCATAAGCAGTTAGGTTTTATGCACATTTTTGGTAAGAACAATAAGTGTACCAAGAATCCAAGATATCATTCATTTCATCAAGTACCTTGTATAAATCCAATAAGAATAATAAAAACTAAACCCATTAAAAAGAAGGTAGACAGTTAGCTTCATCCATATGTTTCTCAAAACCATCCTTTGCTCACGTGATCTTGTTTGCTCCCAGCAATAAAAACTCAGGCTAAGATTTTCTCCAATCACCCCTAATCCATATATAAGTTGCATAGTGTTATGTTCAACTAAAATTTATTTGCTCCCAGCAATAAAACACAGGCTAAGCTGATGAAATTTATCCAGCTAGGAAATACAAGTTGCAAAGTGTTATGTTCAACTCATGCATATTGCACCGTACTCTATTCCCTCTCTATAGCCAAAATGAAGTACTAAAGCAAGGCATGGAGAGAATACCGGGGAAGGAAAGTAGCTTGATGTATGACCAATAGAATACTTTTTCTCCAGCTACTTCAATTACTATGGCTTAAATTAACAGAATCATGCCATGTCAGAAGATGCCAAACTAAAGATACAACATACACATACAAATTTTATCAGATGAGCTGAAGTAAAAGAGTTTACTATTGAAAAGATGCAGCCAATTCTATCACTGTAGTCTATAACACACTCTGAAAACTAAAGGCTTGAAAATAACAGGTGATACTTCTCACCATGATTTTAAGCAGAAAAGTTTACACTTTACAACATCTCCTTTGACTTAAACAGAATATACTACTTTTTCTTTTACTTTATGTTATCTTTTGTCCCGGCGACTGGAACTTTTATGTGAGATTTTCACAAAACCTCTTCAGAAAATTATGAAGACCATCATTAGAATTGTTAATGATGGATGTGTATTAATCAATAACAACCAACCAAACAGAGGCAAAAAAATGAAAGGACGGTCGACACCAGACCAGATCATGTGCTTCCCATGCGAGAGTCAAGTCTAATAATTGGTAATTGGATCCCAACAAAATCAGAGACACGGAGCAAGTAATCTAACCTCATCAAGTGAGCGATAATCATCAGCTATTCTTGAGTATCTCCTATCCAGCCTCCTATTATTAGGCTGGGACGTCTGTGACCCATATTCGTAAAATGGAGCAGGTACGCTTGGATGTTGAGGCGTGTAGTATTGATTTTGTGGAGGTCGAGGTGATTGCGGATATCCATGGCTATCCCATCTTGAAAAAGAAGACGAAGACCCATATGACGACACGTGCCTCCGTCCCTCCTCTTTCGAACTCTTACCTCCCATAATCGACTCCTTCAGAAAAAAACCCAGGAAACACAAAATGGCAACCAAAGCTGTCCAGGTCTCCAACTGCAAAGCCATATTAATATGCTAGTTTCCGTGAAGATCAAAACAGAAATTGCGAAGAACAAGGGGGAAACTAACCACTTTGACCAGCTCCAATTTAAATTAAAAGGAAAGATAAATTTTCTGGGGAACCCAAAATTAATGGCTAGTAAAGCGAAATTACGAGGTGGAAAATGCCAATATGTAAAAAGAAGACAAACACAGAGCTGACATGCAAGCGATTGCCGTTGACCAACTCAAAGAACGCCGACCAATTCGACGTTTCGACAAAAAGTGAATGAAAAGTAACTTGAACAGTTTTTTCATACCTCCAGGTGCATTGATTCAAGTAAAATTGCAAGTAAGCTGTAAGAGAAAGGAGCACGTTAGGAGATAACGTTTCAATCAGGCGGCCTAACTTTTGCTTCTTACCCAAGGAGAGGGCAATGGATGGAGAAGGGTAATGAAGACGAAAACCAAAGAGGTCAGCCTTGACTCGTCTTAACTTTCTTCCAATTTAAATCAACAAGTAAACTAGTATTATTATAGAATATAGTAAAAATAGAATCCCAATGGAAAATACCAACTGCTTCATCAGAGAATATTATATTCATTCAACAAGAAAATTTCGTGTCAACAAGTAGTTGGTGGATTTGGTAAAGATTAATGGTAATAATAAAATAGTGTTACATTGCTTCCTCGTAATGCAGGTGTAAATACATAATTAGCGTAGACGCCTTCAACGCCCGCAATCTGAAAATCCCAGGAACATTCCTCGGCTCCAAAAAGTCAGTTCTTAAATATCTAGAAACGCCAAAATTCGAGTCTAATCCGCTCATAATTGAGCGATGAACTTCATTTAATTGCAGTACTCATATTCACACTGTAGCGTAGACTCGATTGATTGTGACTCACGAAAGTCGTGTAACTTTCTTCCCCTCTTCGTTTTGCCAATCAAAATTTTGTTGCTTTTAATGATTAGAATTTACAAGATGCATAGTATTTTATACGATACATGTCCCGTAAAAATAGCTTCCGCAGCAAATACCCGGTATGGGAATCTTAAACGAAAATTAAATTATCTTGTTTCTATGATCACGCAACTTTTTTTCGTGCCCGATATATATTTTAATATTATCGGAAGATAAGTCACTTAAATGATGATTCGATTTGAACCTTTTCTATTTGCGACTAGAAAGGACTGACATAAAGCTTCGACTTTAATATAGGGTTTGCGTGCCATCTTGTTCAATCTAATTACCTAATTAAACTGCGATCGAAGACATGCATGAACTACTTGGTATGATGGAATTTGCAGGTGTCTGTTGTTTTGGGCCCCCTTTTCATGGTTTTGATGGGCTGAGGCCTTTCTTTGCACCAACCAAAAACCAATCATGGGTTAAATGACATTTTAACCCTCATTTAACCTTATCGATGAAAGAAAATAAAATCATAAAATTAAATAATTTTACTAAAATGCAACATCGTCATTTTTAATTTGATATGGCCGTTTCAATTTGTAAGGTAACAAAAAGTAACCATGGGAGCTTTAGGCCTTTTATAGAGATTCGTTTTAAAATTGAAAAATGTTGTAGGGGTTTAAATACAACTTATTAAACATAAGAGGAGTCTTGTTTATGTTAGCATATAAATATGGATGGTTGGTTCAACAATTATTATGATAGATATAATCGCGCATCAATCCTGTCATAATTAACATTTAAAGTAAATTTTGACTGTACCAGGCCTAGGCCTGGTAGTTTGAGTATTTGCACCTCGCTACCATGTCTATGTTTTGAATCTAGTACATTATGATTACAAAAGTAAATTTTGATTGTCCAAAATTAATATAATAAAATTAAATTAAAAATCAACATACAAATTCAAAAGAAAATACACGTGGAATATTTGATTAAATAAAATCTATTACTATTTCTAAAATAACTATATTTAGCCAACTGTTCATACAATTAAATAATTCCAGTGATAGAGCGCTTTCAAAATCGTGTCTATTTTGTATTGCTATTGGTTATAATAAAATTAAATAAAAACTAACGTGCTACGCGCCAAATCAAAATAAAGTGAAATAAGTCTGTATCAGTTATGAAGATTTTTATAAGAATTACTAAGTAGTTTTAATAATTATTTTTTAGGGCAATCTATGACTGTTCTACTAAGATATTTTAAATATGTTTGAACGTAATGTGCTTGTGGATCCTTTCTAGTTATGTTCCCTTGCCCCTCTTTTTTTTTTAGCCAACTAAACTTTCATTATCATTAACAAAGCATCTCAGTACAACAGCATAAAGGAAGGAGATAAAACTTATAAACTATACAGAGATAATAAACACTAAATAAACTAAACATAAAACTATCATCCTGGACTAACAAAAGTTGTTGGAGATTGTTAACCAGCAGTGTCTGTAAAGGTAATGGAGGTCGCAGCACCCAATTTGAAGGGTAAGACCCATCCAATGAAGCATTAGCAAGCCAAACAGCTACTAAATATGCTTCTCTGAAAACCAAAACACAAGAATTGTTTCTGACGAAATTCCTTGAGACTATTATCTTCTCAAAGAGGACAGCACATCGGCATTGAGGAAATTTAAATTGCTGATTGACACTGTGACTGAACATATTTGGGTAGGTAGAAGAAGTGATATTATTACTGTAATAATGAGTATATATACAATGATATGTACAACACTAATAATGAGAAAATGTAACAAACTATGGTTACTCTAACTAAATACAATAACAGAATAACTTAATTATCCTAACTATCATTTTATAGTTGTCACCCCCCGCAAGCTGGAGCATGAATGTTGCGCATGCCCAGCTTGAAGATGAGATCACGAAACCGAACAGGGTGGAGGGCCTTGGTGAAAACATCAGCCAACTGATCCTCAGATTTAACAGGTAGAATGTGAATGATGTTGGCTTGTAGCTTCTCACGTACTAGATGAGCATCTAATTCAATGTGTTTAGTACGTTCATGGAAGGTTGGATTAGAAGCAATCTGTATAGCAGACTGATTATCACAGAAAATCAAAGCAGGATCAAGGTGAGACAGCTGAAAATCAGTTAACAAATAAATGAGCCATTATAGCTCGCAAGTAGTGGATGCCAAAGCCCGGTATTCTGCTTCTGAAGAAGAAGAGCGAGAAACAGTTGGTTGTTTCTTAGCTCTCCAAGAAATTAAGGAAGGACCAAGAAAGACAGTAAAACCAGTGACTGATCGCCGTGTATCAACACAGCCTGCCCAATCGGAATCACTATAACTACGAAGCTGCAGATCAGAAGCAGATGACAAAAACAAACCAGCTCCAGGTGAAGATTTAATATACCTCAATACACGATGAGCCGCTTGAAGATGGATATCACGTGAATCAGACATAAACTGGCTTAACTGTTGAGTGGCATAGCTAAGATCAGGGCGTGTGGTGGTGAGATACTGAAGGCGTCCAATAAGAGTTCGATAGAACTGAGGATTAGCAAGAGGTTGACCTTTATCCTTAGATAGTTTGAAATGAGGATCCATAGGAGAAGAAGAGGGCTTAGAAGCCAAGTAACCGGTCTCTTCAAGTAATTCCAAAGCAAACTTTCTTTGGGAAAGAAAAATACCATCCTTAGAACGGGCAAGCTCAATGCCAAGAAAATAACGAAGATCACCTAGATCCTTAACAGAAAATGCAGCATCTAATTGACTCTTAACATGAGTAATTTCAATCATATCATTCCCAGCAAGGACAATATCATCCACATACACCAAGACAACAGTAATAGAAGTAGAAACAGCTTTGTAGAACAAAGAGTGGTCAGATGCAGATTGGATGTAACCATAAGACAATAAGGCAGAAGCAAGCTTGGAATACCATTGACGACTAGCTTGCTTTAGACCATAAAGAGATTTGGTCAACTTACAAACCAAATTAGGAATAGAAGGCGTAAAACCTGGAGGTAGATCCATGTAAACCTCTTCATGTAGATCCCCATGAAGAAAAGTATTGTTGACATCCAATTGGCGAAGAAACCAATTTTGTGCAGCTGCAATGGAAAGAAGCATACGAAGAGTAGTCATTTTAGCCACGGGGGAAAAAGTATCTATATAGTCAATACCTTCTGTTTGAGTGTACCCCTTGGCTACAAGACGAGCCTTATATCTCTCAATAGAGCCATCAGATTTAAACTTAGTTTTGTACACCCACTTACAGCTAATAGTGTGTTTGCCTTGTGGTAAAGGTGTTAAAACCCAGGTTTGGTTACATTCAAGAGCCTCCAGCTCAGCTTGCATAGCATCCCTCCAAACAGAATATTTAACCGCTTGACTGTAAAGTTTAGGATCAAAAGTTGTGGAGACATTGCAAACAAAATGTTTGTAAGAAGGAGAAAGAGAAGAGTAAGAAAGAACAGAAGATAGAGGATACCGAGGAGTAGAAAACCTTGCACATGATGATTGATAAGTAGAGCATTGAAGTGCACAATGATAGTCATGCAGATATGAGGGGGTTGTATGGGGGCGAGTGGAACGCCGAAGAGGCTGAGGAGAGGAGGAAACAGGATTGGGTACACTGGTAGGAGGGGCAGCAGTAGGAGAAATAGAATGGGAAGGATGGTAATCCTCAAGAAAGGTAGGAAAATCTTGAATAGTAGGTTCAGAAATAGGGACAGCAGGAGAAAGAACATGGGCAGAGTGAAAAGGAAAAATGAGCTCATGAAAAATAACATCTATAGACAAGAAAATCTGATTAGTATTGACATCAAGAAGAATATATGCCTTAGAACCACAAGGATAACCTAAGAAAACACATTTGCGAGAACGTGAATCAAACTTAGAACGATTGTGAGACAATGTAGTAGCAAAGCATAAAGAACCAAAAACTTTGAAATCAGAGTAAGAAGGAGCAAGGTTATGCAGTTTGAAAAATGGTGTATCATTGTGAAGAGTAGGAGTAGGTAAACGATTAATAAGAAAGACAGCATGATGAATAGGAAAAGGCCAGTATACAATTGGTAAATGGGACTGAAACAGTAATGCTCTAGCAACATTTAAGATATGTTGGTGCTTACGTTTAACGAGGCCATTTTGTTGAGGAGTAGCAACACAAGAAGTTTGATGTAAAATACCTTTGGAAGCATAAAAATCAGGCATGTTAAATTCAGGGCCATTGTCAGAACGTAAGACTTGAACAACAGTATGAAATTGAGTTTCAACAAGGGTGAAAAAATTCTTAAGGTGAGTTCAAGCATCAGATTTTTGTTTTAACATAAAAACCCAGGTGAAACGAGAATGGTCATCCACAATTGTAAGGAAATAACAGTAACCTTGAACAGAGGGTTTGGAAAAAGGACCCCAGATGTCAACATGAATCAGATGAAAGATGTTATTACTTGAACTCAAACGTACAGGAAATGAATTCCGTTTTTGTTTAGCAAAATGACAAATGTCACAAATAAGGGAATGGGGATTACACGTAATTTCAGGAACAGTCTTATGTAAAACATTAAAAGTAGAGATGGAAAGATGACCCAGGCGGAGGTGCCATAGTTGGAAGTCTGAAGGAGAGGAGGTAGCAGCCAATTGGATGGATGATGGTGAAGAAGGAGAGACCATATCTGCACGCAACATGTAAAGCCCTTCAAAAGCCTTAGTTATACCAATCATCACCGAAGGCTGGAGCAAGTGAATCTGACAAGAAGTGAAAGAAAAAATGAGTTGACAATTGAGAGAAGTAGTCAAGCGGGATATTGAAATAATATTGAAGGAGAACGAAGGTATATAAAGGACATTATGAAGAACTAGAGTAGGAGATAAATACACAGTACCAGCAAAAGAAGCAATGGTGGTAGTACCAGTAGGTAAACTAACAGAAATAGGAGAAATAGAATGATAGGAAGAACAAAGTAAGAGTGCAACAAACATGATCAGTTGCACCGGAATCAAGAATCCAGGAGACAAACTTAATAGAGGAAATAGAATTACCACTACCGTTAACCGAGGATACAGAAGTGGTAAGATGATTGACAGAAGCAGAAACCGATGAAGCGGAAACCAAAGTGGAATTGTTGAGAAGGCCAAGAAGACGTTGGTATTGAGCTGAAGAAAGTGGAGGCAGAGGAGAAACAGGAGAGGTAGAAGGTTGTGGAGGAATGCAAGAAACAGAGGAGGAGTCTTGAGACGATACAGAGACTGGAGTTGTCACATTGTGTACCATAGGAAAAGAACCACTCCGAAACTTGAAACCAGGAGGGAAACCGTGCTTCCGATAGCACGTAGCTTCAGTATGCCGCGGTTTGCCACAATATGAGCATTGCCGAGGAAGAGGCGATCTCTGACCTGAGGAGAAAGGTTTCGATCCTCGAGCATTACCAGAAGTGAATAGAATCGTTGGCTCAGAGGAAACCGGAAACTCACGCTCCTGTTGTAAGACAAGAGAAAACACGCGATAAAGCGGCGGGAAGGGCTCTAGAAGCATGATCTGAGACTTGATTGGAGCAAATTGCTCATTCAAGCCTTTAAGAAACCGAATGACATAATCTTCCTCGCAATGCTTAACAGCAAGACTAGGAGAGCCACAAAGGCACGGTGAAAGAGGACGAATATTGGAGAGCTCGTCCCAAAGAATCTTGAGTTTAGTGTAGTAATCACTAACACTCATATTACCTTGCCGAAGACCATAAATCTCTTCCTGAAGATCATCAATGCAGAAAATATCCGTCTGAGAAAACTGAGAACAAAGATCGGACCAGATCTCGGAACTTTGTCAAACCACAAAATGCTCTTCGCAAGCGTGGGAGAAAGGGACTTGATTAACCAACCTTGAACAAGATTATTACATCGTTCCCAAGCCGGAAACTGAACATCAGTGGTTGACGGCGGAGATAAGGAGCCATCGACAAACTGAAGCTTATTCTTAGAAAGCAATGCTATCCGCATCGATCGGGCCCAGCTGTGATAATTGGAGCCATCAAGAGGCGGTGCAACCAAGACGAGAGCAGGATTTTCATTAGGATGTATGTAATAAGGACTGCTCTGGTCAACAATGGAGGTGGTGGCCATGGAAGAGTTCAGAAGGGCGAAAGAGAAGGAAAAGGGGAAAGTTACGAAGAAAGAGAAAATGACAGAGAAAACAAAGGCGGAGAAAAAAAAATTTAGGCTCTGAATACCATGTGACTGAACATATTTGGGTAGGCAGAAGAAGTGATATTATTACTGTAATAATGAGTATACAATGATATGTACAACACTAATAATGAGAAAATGTAATAAACTATGGTTACTCTAACTAAATACAATAACAGAATAACTTAATTATCCTAACTATCATTCTATACTTGTCAGACACAATTGATGAGCATTTGAAATTCCAATTTAAATTGGACAATGCTCAAATAAGTATCAAAAGCATAAATCAGATCTTCCTGCAAAGCTGAAGTGCCAACTACAAACCCCACACCCATCAATCGGAATCCTGTCTTTTCCACAATCACCTTCTTCTCAAGGGTAGCCATGATTTTCAGCAAGAAATGAGACTGATTATCCACTTTATACAGATCCTTCAATGACTGAAGAAGGCGGGTCCATTGTTTTGAAGTAGAAGCGTTGAATCAGAGCACACAAATCACCAACACTGCCATTGACCTAAAACCCCCAAGCTTTAGATTCGACTCCGATGCCGATAGCCCTGGAGGTACCCATCGAAGATCTTCATTCTTTGCACCACAAACAGAGCACCTCCGCAATCACAACGAGTCACCTCTGATCATCCAAACACCCATAACATCGTCGTCGTGATTTGCTTTCACTGACTCACACACCCTAACTGGGATACACGCCACAAGGACGATCATAGAAACTCCCACCTGAAGAGGAGAATAAGCCCTCAAAGAGTGAGGGAAGGGATAAAGCCCAGGCAAAACCATCTCTGCAACTTGCCGCCGTGAGAGAACCCTACGGTTCCCCTCCCCACGCGGCCAAAAACTCAGTTAAGTGTTAATTGTTCCCTTGTCCCTCAATTTTAGGTATTTTTCAAATATTTTTTTATGGTTCTTTTGTTTATTAAATTTTATATGAAATAAATAATATTTTAATATTTTATAAGTGAAGAATATAATTGTTTTTTAACTTTTACGATTTTTTAAAAATTTAAGATTCTAAAATAAGAAAATTCTAAAAAAAATACTATTTAAACTTTAAAATTTTAAATAAGTGATTTAATTATAAAATTTTTTGTTAATTGTATTACTATTCTTGTTAATCTCATTAACAACTTTGTCAACGAGATTTTAAAATTTAAAAGGTATTTTTTTTTAGAATTTTCCCTTCTAAAATTGTGTGGTTTAATTTTTGTTTAGAATTTTAAATCTTTAAAAATTCATAAAATTGAAAATAATTCTATTTTTTATTCATAAGATATCAAAATATATTCATTTCATATAGGATTTAATGATTAAAATAAGGGAAAATTACAATAAGGTCACAAACAAATGAAAATATAAAGAAATGGTCCCAATGAGTTGTTAATGACGATCCTCATGTTGTTAATGAAGGATTCTCATGTTGTCATTAACAAACCCTTGAGACTATTTCTTCATATTTTTATTTATTTAGGACTTTATTGTAATTGTTTCTTAAAATAATTATAAAAAACATTTAAGAAGTGCTCCAAAATTAGGGGACAATTGGGGCGCAACGCCAAAGGCCAGCAAACAACATCCTGCCCAATAGGTTTTAAAGCAAGGCATAATCAAATCAAATGAACATCTTTGAAGGCTGTTAGTATGGTACGAGTCTATGCGACATTCACTCACTCTAAATTTAAAGAAATAGATCAACGAGCTTCCTATTTTGAAATAAAATACATATGGAATATTAATTAATTAAATTTATTATTACGTAGCAATTATTTCTAAAATAACCATATTTGGGTAGTTGATATGTTTGTTTGTGATTACATTTAGATCCCAAAAGTGTTTATTTATATAAATTGAGATAAAAATTATCTTTTATATTAATTTCGTATATAAAAAATTATGATTGAAAAACTGATTTTGAAAGTTTTATTCTAAAGAAGCAGACTACCAACTGCATAATATGTAAGTGAGAAATATTAAAGTTCATTTTCAAAATATCAAAGATAATATTTCTTTGACCTGAAAAATATCAAAGATAATACAAGTGATAGAATACTTTCACAGTTCACAAATTTTGAAGTTTATGCAAAATTAAAATAAACTAAAATTAAATATAATAACTGTGATATTTTTTTTTTGGTAGAAATATAATAACTGTGATCTATTCCAGCAAAATAATAGTACATATTAACCGTGGAGAAAATTTTATAATCAGTCTTACTGTTAAACGATTTATAATCGTATTGTCAAGACATTTTAAATGGATTTTAAATCAAGTAATGATCAAATTAAATTAATTCGTACTAGAAAGAATTGCTAGTATATTATGCCAAAAAAAAATCACTATATTATAACTATGGTTAAGGTGCAGATTTAGTAAAAAACTATTTCTTGAATTACACCCAATATAACTAACTATTTTATAGGGTAAAAATAGATATTATTAATTTTTAGGATGTAAAAGTAGACATTATGAATATTTTTTAGAGTAAAAATAACAATTTCGTTATATATTTTGAAGTGTAATAATTGCTATTTTTGTTCTAAAAAAATTTATAATGTCTACTTTTACACCTTAAAAATTTATAATGTCCATTTTTACACCTTAAAATAATTAGTTGTGTTTAGTACATTTTGAGAAATAGTTTTTTTTGCTATTTTTGTATCTTAACCCTTATAACTACAATCTTATTATTTTTTTAATTTTATGTATATCAGTCCATTGTAACCTGTAATGCGATTTTTTATGGTTTTAACCAACACAAAAACTATATGGTTAAAAAAAAAAAGGGGTTAAGGGTAGATTTAATAAATAACTATTTTTTAAAGTATATCTAATGCAACTAATTATTTTGGGTATAAAAATAGACATTATAAATTTTTGAAGTGCAAAATTAGACATTATAAAATTTTTTTTGAGCAAAAATAACAATTTATTTATCTATTTTAGGTGTAAAAATTGTTATTTTTACTCTAAAAAAATTCATAATATCTATTTTTACACCCAAAATAATTAATTGTATTAAATACACTTTAAAAAAATACTTCATTACTAATTTTTTCATCTTAACCCAACAAAAATTAACATAAAAACAGGGAAAACGAGACTGGTTGGTAGGCGGTGTCCGTCGGTCTCGTCGCGAATCTGGGTTCAATCATCCTTTCGAAGTTGAAACTCCCTTCTCGATTCACCACTATCGTCAACAACTCCGATTTAATTCCAGTTGGATTGCTAATTAACTGCATCGTATTATTATCCCAGTCCTCCTCCAGAATTGAGCTTCTTGGAATTTCCAATTCAATACAAGGTTAGATTCCTCTTCATTGACCCTCTACCTCCATTCTCTAGGGTTTTCGATTTGTCTCCAGCGTTATTTCGCGTTTTCATATTCTCTACACTACTTGTTGTACCCTAAAACACATATACCCACATCGGCGATTCAGTTTTAGTGTGGACGAAAGTTGCTTCATTGACCACCAATAGCATTCTGCATTAGTTAGTATTACCATATATGATATATAAATGGCGGATGCTGGAAACGGCGATGTCGATGCGGTCCTTAGCGACGTGGAGGAGGGTGATGATTCAGGTCCGATTATGATCAAGAATCCTGCACCAGAAGATGTCTCCGTCGACAAAGTCAGGGAGCTTCTTGCCGAGCTCGATCGTGAGCGCCAAGCCCGCCAGGCAGCCGAAAACTCGAAATCCGAATTGCAAGTTTCATTCAATCGGTTGAAGGCGCTTGCTCACGAGGCAATTAAGAAGCGGGATGAATTTGTGAGGCAGAGGGATGACGTTCTTCTAGAGAAAGAAGAGGCTTTAAAATCATACGATAAGGTTTTGGCCGAATTAGCTGAGACGAATAAGGCCAAAGACGAGTTTTTAAGACAGAGGGATGAGATTTCCAAGCAGTTCGATGAGGTGGTGAAGGAGAGAGATGACCTCCGATTAGAAATTGGAAATTCCACCCATATGTTTGTGACTGGGATTGAAAAGATATCTGCCAGGGTAAGTAATTTTAAAAATTTTGCTGCCAATGAGCTACCCAAATCACAGAGATACTCGGGTTTGGCAGCTGTAGCATATGGGGTAATCAAGAGAGCTAATGAGATTGTTGAAGAGCTTGTTAAACAGATAGATGCAACTGCTAAATCTAGGACTGAGATTAGAGAGCAGATGGAACAGAGGAATTATGAGATTGCCATTGAAGTTTCTCAGCTGGAAGCAACAATTAGTGAGTTGAGGGAAGAGGTGGCGAAGGGAAATTCCGTTGTTGAGAATTTGGAGATAACTCTTGAAGAAAAGGACAAAAAAATAAATGATGTGGAACAAGAGACATCAGAGGAACTAAATAGGGAACGAAATGAAGTTTTAGAGTTGAGACGGTTAGTCAGTGAGTATGATGAAAAGTTGAGTAAGTTATCCTCAAAGGTGGAATCACAGAGGCCTTTACTAATTGATCAGTTGAGTTTTGTGTCAAAAATCCATAACCAGATTTACAATGTTTTGAATATTATTGAGGAAAATAATTCAGAACTGTCAGAATCCTTATTTTTACCTCAAGAAACAGACATTGAAGAGAATATACGTGCCTGTTTAGCAGGAATGGAGTCTATATATGAGTTGACTAAGATTGTTGTTGAGAAAACCAGGGATGTAGTTGAGGGGAAGAATAGTGAAATACGGACTTTAGGTGATACAGTGACTCAATTAGTTAGGGAGAAAGATCAAATTGGATCCTTACTTAGGAGTGCTTTATCAAAGAGGATGGCCTCTGATATGTCTTCCAAAAAGAATGAATTGTTTCAAGCAGCAGAAAAAGGCTTAAGGGATGCTGGTTTAGATTTCAAATTTAGCAAGCTTCTTGGAGATGAAAAAGAGGCAGCTTCAAACGATAAGTTGGGTATAACAGAGAAAGAGGATGATGAAATATACTGTCTGGTAAGCACTTCAAAAAATTTCTTTTTCAATACTAAAATTCATTATTTATTTTGAGGGAACTATTTATTATTTATGCTTCTATTGTGTACAGGCCAGTGCTTTGGAGAATGTTGTCAAGGCATCGCAGATTGAGATCATTGAGCTGCAGCATGCTGTGGATGAATTAAGGTACTTAACATCATAGTCAAATACTGATATGTTTGCCATGTGTCTAATTTGAAGTTTGTTATAATGCGGGAAAGCCTTGACCTCATTACCCACTGAAGAATATGCATGATTGTAATTTCTAGTGTTGCTGACCTGGTAATTTTTTTATTGCCTTTGCATATTTGCTTAACTACATTAAGGGCAGAGTTGAGTTTACTTAAGCAGCACGTAGAAGCTCAATCCAAAGAGCTTATCCATAGAATACACCGGATAGAGGAACTTGAAGACAAGGAGAGAGTGGCTAATGAAAGTGTAAGCTTATGTTTTCTTGGAAGTTATTTTCTCTGGGTTCTCTTAACTGTGGTTGTTCTGATGTATATATCTGTTTATTTTGAAATGTAGTTTATGTTGTATAGTCTCACATGTTGATTGTCTGACAGTGAGATTTGATTGTCAATACTTCTTACCAAGTATAAAATTGGCCTGTTTACGATGTAGGTTGAGGGTTTGATGATGGACATTGCAGCTGCTGAAGAAGAAATTAATAGATGGAAATTTGCAGCAGAGCAAGAAGCCGCTGCAGGCAGAGCTGTTGAGCAAGAATTTGTTGCTCAGGTAAACTTTCTTCGCCAGTGATATTTGGATGGGTTTAATAAGTTTCAAGCAGGGCTGAAGGAGGCAGTATTTTAGCCTTCTTTATTTAAATACTTTCAAATAGTTTATGGCATTATGCCAAGCTTTGGTCGCCAAATGTTGAGACAACAAAGACAACCAAATATATGCAGTAGTTGCTAGAGGTGACCTTTTTTCCCATTGTAGAATGCATCCTAAACATCAATTTTAATCAAACAAAGCCTGATGACCGTTCCTTATAAAAGACTGGCATTGTAGTCTTCTTGAATGAGTTTATTAGTGGTGGAATCAAGGCAAGCTAATATTTTGTATGAAGACTATAGAGTGGAGACCCACGCCATATATTTTCATTACCCCAGTTCGTTGAATATTGATATTTGTAATTGCTGAATCTGCAGCTGTCAGCACTTAAACAGGAGCTTGAAGATGCGAAGCAGTCTATGTTGGAATCAGAGAATAAACTCAAGTTCAAAGAAGAGACCACAGCTGCTGCCATGGCAGCTAGAGATGCAGCTGAGAAATCGTTGAGGCTGGCAGACTTGAGGGCGTCTAGGCTGAGAGACAGAGTGGAGGAGCTTACTCATCAGCTTGAGGAGCTCGAGAACCGGGAAGACTCGCGGGGCCGAAATAGGTCTAGATATGTATGTTGGCCATGGCAGTGGCTTGGCCTGGACTTCGTAGGATTTCAACGGCCCGAGACACAAGAACAGAATTCTAACGAAATGGAGCTTTCCGAACCTCTTTTGTAGTTGTAACTTCTAATTCCTTTTTTTTTTTTGTATTTATTTTTCATTTCTTCATTTTTATATGCCCCCAATTTGTAACCTGATAGCATCAACGTGAACAGTGGTATATTAATGCACAGCAATGTTGGTGTTGATAGGAAAGCTCTACGTGATCCTTAATGGCATATCGTAGCATTTTATTGTTATAGATTTTTTTTTAAATAACAAACTATTACTATTTTATAGTAATGAAAGATGAAAGATGCTGAGATTGTTTGTTTTATGAGATGTTTCTTCACACTGGCTTTTGGTTTGTACTTTTGTAGAGAGGATCGTATTGCACATTTTATTTTGGCTCAAATGCCAATGGAGTCGCATTCCTGGATATTGACATTATTATTTCAAATAGCAATGAACTATTTTTTAAAGTGTTTTCACCATAACTAACTATTTTAAGGTATAAAAGTAGATATTATGAATTTTTAGGGTGTAAAAGTAGATATTAAGAAAAAATTTTAGAGCAAAAATAGTAATTTTTGCACCTCAAATAGATAACAAAATTGCTATTTTTGCTCCAAAAAAAATTCATAATGTGTACTTTTGCACCTTAAAAATTCATAATGTCTAATTTTGCAATTAAAATAGTTAGTTGTGTTGGTTACACTTTAGAAAATAGTTCTTTGCTAAATATGCACTTTAACCCTTATTTCATTAGTTAAAGGGAGGCATGCTTACACTTGCCATAAGCAAGTTGTGACAAAAGTGACATGTAAATTTAGTGTTTGTTTGGATCAATTATTTGAGCTTTCAAAAATAGTTAATTTTTAGTATGTAAGAGAAGTATTGTATCGACTTACGTATATAAGCACTTTTAGACCTTTTAATTGCTAGTGCTTGTTTGTTATCACTTATTTGAATCGGGCTTATTATATAAGCCCGATTCACGTAAATCGAGATAAATCTCCTCCACATATTTACCTCGTAGACCGTGAAAGCTACCTCGTAGACCGTAAATTACAATTCATAAATACTTATGAAATTTTCAACCGCTATTCCAAACAAGCTCTTAATCAAACACACATAGAGTGCTTTAGAATTTATAGTGACAGACGTAAATTTAGAGTGGTTAGAATTTATTAATAAGTTGTTATTAAAAATATACGATTGAATAATTAAAATATAAAAATAATAATTTAGTTTAGGTACATTTTAAATTTAAATAATTAAAACGAAATCCATCAATATTTATAAATAATTTTTAATTATATTTAATATAAAGTATATTCATAAAGTTAACACAGTAAAGGTTAAAAAAACGAGATTAAAGAACCAGTTGATATGAGTAGCGAATACAAACTGATTGCCATGACTCGAGAATTCAATCGGGTTTATAAATATTACGAGTTTTGGAAGCGAGTTTCACACTAGTGGGAAGGGGGTACGCAAAAGGAACGAACGGTCTAGATTGACCATGGAAAAAAAAAACGAAAGGCTGGAAAATCAGCAATATGTTGGTGTCGCCTGAACCTGATTCTCCATCTCTGAACTAGTTGATTCCAATCCTTTCTTAACATACGAATCCATCAATCAACCAACTGAGATTTGAGGTGCTTATTGGATGGAGATGGACTATGTGACGGAGTTTCCTCACTCTCACGTGGATCGGCGTCCCAGAAAAAGGGCTAAATTAGCTTGGGAATTTCCTCAAACCCACTCCAAGGTAAAAAAGAAAAAAAGCTTTTTTAAATCCTTTTGGATCTGCTCCTTTTAATGACTATGTTTGGTGCAATTAGAAACAAACCTTCTACATTTCTCATTGTATTTCAGTAGGAATTTGGAAATGGACACAGTATGTGAGGCGCGAATGGTTAATTTCAAAGGTTTTTTCAGTAAAAAAATGGAAGGAATATATTATATGTTAGTGATGTTATAAGATTTGAGGAAGTTTGCGGAAGTAATTAGCTGGGCAACGACTTCTACCTCAGAAAATCTGCAGTTGGTTTTTTTCTAACTTGTTGTCATGAATCTGTGATGGAGTCCTTACGATTTGACCAGTGATATTTTTTGCAAGGTTCTATAAAACTCGGATGGGTCATTGAACCGGTCGGGTTTGGTACTAGGTCAATGTGGGTCAGATCGGAATTAAATCGTGAGAAATTGAATATTTTAGACTTATTAATATGAAATTCTAAAAAAAAATCTAAAAAATTTGATTTTTTTTTTATAAAAAAAATACCAAACCGGGCCGGCCCAGTTTGGTGGCCAGTTCCAGGCCGGACCGGACGGTCCGGTCCGGTACCAAAACATTGATTTTTTGTGAAGGATCAATAAATGTGATAAATGTGATGTATGACATGGATTGAGTTTTTTATGCAGTTTCTCTGAGCCTATATTGGTTATATTTGGTGAAAAGGATTTGCCGATTCAAAAATGTCCTATAAGACGCTTATTAAATTATCAAGCTTTAACGCTTACTTCACATTCTCACGATAGGGCTTCAGTTTATGGAAATGCTGACTTGTTGTACCTCATTAGATAAATAATTTCTGGGCCGGCATGTAATCTTACTGTCCTGGATGCCTGCCAAAAGCAGCAACAGTATGTGGGAATGCATTTCTATTTATAAAAATGTGTTTTTTCTTTGTCATTTCGATTATCTGTGTCAAAATTACAAGTTCATATTGAATATGTTATTGTGGCTTATTGCATACCTTTTGTTTCTATACTATTCTGCGGAAAGATGTTGATTTAAATGATGTAAACAATGAATCAAATCTTCAAATTGCTGGAAAGTCAAAGAGTTTAACGGGGGAAATTAAGTATTGAATTGCTGTTTATATAGTGAAGTATGAGTAAGTGGCTGTGTGTAGGCTTATTCAGGTATGTGTTATGGACAAGAGGTTGCAAATATGACAAGCTTTGGAGCAACAAGGATACTCCCTGACCACGCCAGCCTATTTGTGAAGGGGTTGGCTGAAAAGGGTTCTCCCCCGTGGAGAGATGATGACAAAGATGGACATTACATGTTTGCACTTGGTGACAATTTAACGCCTCGATGTAAATACATCCTACCACCATCGAAAGGCCTTTCTCCACTTTCTCTAGTTCTTGAATTTGCTTATATTGTTTATTGAATATTCTAAATGCCTCACAAAGGCAGAATGTCACCTGCTTTACTAATTCTATGCTGGACTGGTGCATTTACCATCTATTAGCATATTTTCAACATCCACTCCCAACTTTTTAAGATTTTTTTTAATAATTTTATTGGATGTTGATTCTTAATGACAATATAATTCTTGTTTCTTTTTTTCTCCAGGAATTTAGAATTTGTTTTCCTTACATGTAGATATTGTATGTTCGAAATTCTATTGGGTTGTGTGATTATTCAATCTTATATATAGATCAAATTTATGCCTCAAAATATTTGTATCTCAATTATGATTAAATTTTCACGTGAGTTAATTTAGCGTAAAAAGCTCATGTGATTTGTCTGAGTGGTAAGTTGTTTGAGATTTCTTTCCATATGATATGATCAATTGACATCTTTTAAGCCTTTACATATTTAGACCATTCAATATCATGGTAAGAAATGTAACTTTTCATCAATCCAACAACTGAATTTTAAGTACTTATCACATTGTTCCTGGATGGCCAATGGACAACAATGTGTAATAATAGTTAACGTTTTATGTTTTGTGGCCATACATGAATTTGAGAGTAAATTGATAGAGTATAAAATAATTATAGACTAATGTGATATTCTATCACAATCAGTATGATATGTATGATTCGATTTATGAGAAATTTATTCAGCAAAAAGTTATTTGAGGATGTTAGGTTGCTTCTGTTTTGACAGCTTCATTTGTACAACATTTAATGTCCTTGTGATCCTCATTTTAACGTTTTTTCCCCTCATTGCAGATAAGATCCTCCGAAAAATTGGTGAAGGTTGTTATCATCATTGTCATGTTTGCATATTTTGTTCTTTTATCTTACGGTGAAATCTTAGTTGTAACTTCCCTTACACTCTGTTTGCAGGTACTTTTGGTCAGGTTCTGGAATGTTGGGATAGAGAAATGAGGGTGCTGGTGGCTATAAAGGTTGTTCGAAGTATTAAGAAATACCGTGAAGCAGCAAAGCTAGAAGTTGATGTGCTTCAGTTACTTGGGAAGTATGACAGGATTGGCAGTCGGTAAGCATATTTTCATTGATACCTTTATCTCTGTCTCCTTAGCTACCGGTTATGAATTGAAGTTTGTGTTGGTTGTTAAGTCATTTCATCCTTTGCAGCTGTGTTCAAATACGAAACTGGTTTGACTATCGTAACCATATCTGTATTGTGAGTATTCAATTGACATATGGCAACATCATTTCCAAACTTAATGAATATTTCTGGGGGTTAAGACTTGTCAAATTTAAATGGTCTTGACAGGTATTTGAGATGCTTGGACCAAGCTTATATGATTTTCTACGGAAGAACAATTATCGCCCATTTCCAGTTGATCTTGTCCGTGAGCTAGGCAGACAACTGTTGGAATCTGTAGCATGTGCGTGATTGTTGCTTCCACTGTTTCTGTTCTTTCCTAACTTGGTGACAGTAGTCATATAAGTTGCATTCTTCTCTCTTCCTTTGGGGAATTCATTAGGATTTCTGATGTATATTGTTGAATTCTTTACCCCCGAGTAGACTTTTGTATCCCTTGTCCTAATGGTATGATATTTACTCGTTGGGAGGGATAAAGAGATCCCTTTCCAACAGGTAAGTGGGAAGAGTGGGCAGAAGGTGTGCAGTATTATAACGACTTCATTGGCTGTTTCTGAACTTGCAGTTATGCATGATTTGCGTCTCATCCACACCGACTTGAAACCTGAGAACATACTTTTTGTTTCCCCGGAATATGTAAAAGTACCTGACTACAAGGTATTTTGTGCTTTCATGATATTTGGTCTTCAGATTGTATTTTACTTTTCTTTCTTCTGGCTTCAAATATTGGTGTTTGTGAAGCAATTATTAAAATTGTAAAATTTGCTGCACTATTTCCGTCGTTATTTGCAGGTTCCAACCAGGACACCAAAAGAGGGAACCTTCTATAAGAGACTGCCAAAGTCAAGTGCTATCAAGGTCATTGATTTTGGCAGCACAGCCTATGAGCACCAAGATCACAACTACATTGTCTCTACCAGGCATTATCGGGCACCTGAGGTTATTCTTGGTATGTAGATATTTCCATTATACACATAATATTTTTATTTTTGCACCATTTTATGTTTTTATTCTTGCTAGAAGGTTCAAATGTAATTAATTTATCTTTCTCAAGGACTTGGGTGGAGTTTCCCTTGTGACATATGGAGTGTTGGATGCATTTTGGTCGAGTTATGCTCGGTATGTCATGTCGATAAAATTGGTAGTGAAATCATCTGTGACTGGTCCAAAATTTTCAAGATGAACAATGTGATGAACCTTAAAATGGTTGCAGGGAGAGGCTTTGTTTCAAACGCATGAGAATTTAGAGCACCTAGCCATGATGGAGAGGGTTTTAGGCCCAATGCCTATGCACATGTTGAAAAGAGCAGAGTACGTGACCTTCTCTGAAGAATTGATTACTATTTGTTTGGTTGATTAATGTTGTTTAGTTACCAAGGGATTCTGTGTATTGTTATATTGCACAGCCGGCATACAGAGAAGTTTGTCAGAAGGAGTAGACTGAACTGGCCAGAAGGGGCAGTCTCACGAGAAAGCATCAAGGCCGTATTGAAACTACCTCGTCTTCCTGTCTGTAAAAAATATATTATTCGCTCAGCTAATGTCTTGTTTTGTTTACCTATTTCTACTCCCATTTTCTAATTGTGTTTCTTCTTTTCTTTGCAGAATCTAGTAATGCAGCATGTGGATCACTCTGCAGGGGATCTAATTGATCTCTTGCAAGGTCTTCTTCGTTTTGATCCCTCCAGTAGACTGACAGCTCATGAGGCACTCCGGCATCCCTTCTTCACGAAGGATCATTACCGGAGATTTTGAGATAATCCCCACTTTTTACATTTCAGAAGCAATTGCGAGTGGTCGTTGGGTTTCATGTTTGCAAGTGTGTCGTGCTTGGTTATATTAATTTAAGTGATGGAGTGTGTCAGTTCTGTGAATGGTGGTTTGGTGCAAGAGCAAGAGTTTTCCCTCTTCTATCACTGTAGCTTTTGTAGATAAATTCGTTGTAATGGAGAATCATTCTCCGCCCCCAATTTTGTACCACCAAAATGTATTACATAAGCAGTACATTTAAGCAATACGTGAGTCACAAGACATTGTGTATTTAAGATCGATTGTCTATTAAACATGATCTACTTGAAGCAAATTACTGTTTGACCAAGAACTGGTTGCTCGTAAGAATAGCATTTAGTACGTGTTATTTTAAAAAAGAGGAACTTAAACAACTAGCAAAATAAAATCCCCACCCCAAGGACAAAAAAAGAATATTAATTCTGAGAATCTGTTGCTGCTTCAGCGTTTGGTTCTGCAATTTCTTCTGATGAGAACCCCTCCAGGGGGACGAGTCAACATGATGGTGCAATAACCATAGAGGTTATACGGATACCTTAAAATGCGTCCCAAAGTGGATCTTGCCCTGAACACTCCCTTCACCTCAAGTATAATTCCGTTACTCTGCACTTGTTTCGCCAGACGTTGAGTCTCTGCCAATGGAAGCTGAACTTGACTGGCCACCATATGAATGGTGGCAAACCTAGACTCTGCCCTCGACGTCGAGAAGGGTTCAACATATTGCGTAGCGATGAGCGTGCTTCCGTAGTAGAGATAGATCATGGTGGTGCTGAAATCAACGTGCACCTTCTTGTTCGGATTCGTGAAGTTTGCGAGTAAAGTAACATCGGCGTTGAGAAGATAGCCCAGGTCCAGGTAAGCTGCATTGATGCTTGCGCTGGACACTTCGAAATTAGGACTCTGGGGACGGAAAACAAGGTACACTATGAGCACTATCAAGCCTCCTATGATTATTACGAGCCAAAATATGAGACAGAAGATCGCGAATAGCCACGTGTGTGGTTTGGTTTTTTTCTGGTCCGGTACTCGGAGACCGCCATAGCGACGACCCCATCGATCATGATGGCGTGGAGATGCATGTGGCCGAGGTGGCGGTGGAGGAGGCACGTGAGATTCATGTTCCGGTGATGGTGCTGGCGTTGGAATAAGCTTGTGCCTTCGAGGTTTGTCACGTGGTGGTGATGATGCCGGCGGTGGAGGTGGAACAGGCTTAGTCTTGCGAGATTTATCCTGTTTTGGTGGCGGAGGCGGAGGCGGAGGTGGAGCAGGCTTAGGCTTGCGAGACTTGTCATGTTTAGTGGGTGGCGGCACTAGAGTAGGAGTAATAACACGTGACTTATGCTGGGAAGGTGGTGGGGGCTCGCTAATTCTGACCTTTCTTGGGGGGTAAGACGACAGTGATGGGTCTTCACGAGGGAGGAAGAGTGGGTGGGGCGAGGGCGGCAGGGCTGCAGAAGCCGGAGGAGGGTGGCGGGGATGATCGCGGGGCGGTGGGGGGAGGGGCCTGGTGAAGTGAGGGTTGGTTTCACGATGAGACATGGTTGGTGTTTAATTAAGGGGATTAGTGAATGCACAACTGAGCATAGGAGAGGGAGTTGGGGAAGAAGCAATGAAGGGGAAGAGACCCCATGAAGAAGGAAAAAACAGAATTATAAAAAGGGGAGAGAATGAGAATGAGAATGAGAATGAGAATGAGGATGACTTGAAGACAAGTTCAAGCATGATTAATGCAAAGGCAAAGAATCAAATGAAACAACTCTGTTATGCTTGTCCTCTTGGTGTTTGCTTTAGGCTTTTTTCTCACCATCTATCAATTTAATCACTAGCCCATCAGTTTTTAGTTTGCTGTCTTGTACTAGGAACAAACTTTGGCACACGAGTACTGTTCCAGAATCTATCTAATCTTTTATTCCACTGGTACTCTGACACAAGCCATGGTTCTCTCGTCTTCTCTCTGTGATGAATGCACCAATACCAAATATCCCCTCTCATTATCCACGTGGTACACCTTCAATTATTTATTTTAACAACTTTATGGACATCGCTGGTCACGGATCCTTTTTTTGGGCCTTCGTTTTAATTAGGCCTAAACACAGTCCATCGGGCCAACTACTAAAACAGTTTTCTCAAGTATATTCTCACCTTCGGCCAAAAAAAAAAAAGTATATTCAAATCGGAATATAGTTTTGGGTTGCATGGCAATGGCATGCAAGTCATGAACAAGGCCCGCCTGATAACACATTCAACCCCTTGACTTTTGTGTTTTAATTAACGGTGAATACAAAAATGAAGTGAGTTATCATTTGTCAGTATTCTTATTTGTCCCATAGCACACAATTGTGGGCAAAATGCTCCGATATTCTTCTTTGAAACTCACTTTAACCCAAATTTGTGGAAAACAGGTACTCTACTTTTTAGCACAAACATTTGGACTTGTATAAACAGTTCATTGCCTTGTACCTAAAAAACAAGTGTCTTCGGTCAAATCAAACAGACAGAACCAAGCTTGTGGATATGATTTTCCTTCAACGCTATATGATTCACATGATATTCTTGAGAACTTTAAAATTTCTTTGACCCATACCACATGCATCATTAAAAGCATATCAGGCTCAAACACATGATGAAGAGGTCGATCAACAACATCCATTTTGGCAATAAATGATCCAATATAGGCTTCTTCAAGATATATCAATCAAGATTAAAGTTTCCCGGAATTCTTTCATTCCACAAAATATGTTGTTTGACGTAATTAAGACCATTCAAAAAATGAGGGAGAGTATCCATAGACGACAGCAAAAACCTTATATTCTTACAAGCACCTCCCTCCATTCATCTCTAACCTTGAAATTATATGAAGGAATTGGAGACTGATCAGTTAATTAATTAAAGAATAATGACTGATTTGAGTAAGATAATTCCAACAAATTAAAGGGTTTGGAGGGGTCAGCGTCAATTGTGGACCAGAAACTGTTGCCACGCAACGCATGGCATCCTCTTTTTGGAGCTGCTCAGCCACCTTTTTTGACGTACCTTCTCAAATGTCGTCCGTCGCCAACACTTAGATATATATTATATATACTTCCTTCTAAAGCATTTCATCAGGCATATACTGCATTAAGTATTAATATATTCTCATTTCTTTTTTTTTTTTAATCTTAAATCATGTTCAACATTTGGCAGTTGGAAGGAATACAACTCACCCGGCTTGTCTCGGCTCGGCTCACCGCCCAACAACCAACGAACTCCTTCTCTTTTCAATAATACTCCTCCCACTTGGTTTGATAACAGTACATGACATATCCAAATTAGGGTTCACGGGGTTGATTTATTTCTGGTGCGGTGAGGCTGACGTTGTTTCGTTCTGATTAACTAACAATGTTCCATGTTTCAATAATCACGGAGACGAACATGTGCTTTTGAATTCATCTACGTCTGCGTTCCAACCGTCACGTCACTTAGACAACCATCGATAATTTCTCCTCGCTCTTTTTTTTATAAGCAATCATTTTTCTTAATTAGCCAAAGCCACCTA
Organism: Albizia julibrissin; assembly: GCA_037074505.1. Classification (NCBI taxonomy): domain Eukaryota; kingdom Viridiplantae; phylum Streptophyta; class Magnoliopsida; order Fabales; family Fabaceae; genus Albizia; species Albizia julibrissin. The sequence continues at coordinate 37,324,397 of CM073489.1, read as the reverse complement.
GCGGTTAAGATTAATTATAAGGGTTAAGTTATAAATATTTTTTTTAGTTACCCAACATAACTAACTATTTATAGGTGTAAAAATAAACATAATCAATTTTTTTTAGAAGCATATATAGCAACGTTGTTATCCCCGGTTAACTTCTGTTACTTTTTGCATTAGGTTCCATCAATATTCTTATTTTTTATTATTTTAATATGTTTTTAGAAATATGTGTCTTTTTCAAAGAAAAAATATCACTGAAACTCTAATGAAACAATTTTATTTCATTCAACTTTCAAAATATTCTCAAAATTTCACTACACCCCTTATGTTAAAATGAAATTAAGTTTTGTTAGTGAAAAGACAATAATGCCCTTACTTTATTTTTTTTTTCATCAAAGTATTTACAAGATAAACAAGGATATTCACAAAATAAATAAAGACATTTACAAGACAAATAAAGCGATGTAAAATAATTTAAGGAGTTAAAAAATTTTGATAATTCATATATTTGTCTTGTAAATTTTTTTTAACTCCCTTAATTCATTTAGATTCTTTTATTTATCTTGTGAATATCCTTATTTATCTTATAAATATTCTTATGAAACAAAAAAAGGGCATTATTGTCTTTTTACTGAAATTTTTTTTGACAATTCACATATTTGTCTAGTAATTTTTTTAATTCCCTAGATTATTTTAAACCTCTTTATTTGTCTTGTGAATACACTTGTTTGTTTTGTAAATACTCTTATGAATAAAATCAAGTAAGGGCATTATTATCTTTTTACTGACAAAACTTAATTTTATTTTGATCCAAATGGTGTAATGAAATTTCATAATCTTTTGGGAGTCAACTGAAATAAAATTACCTCCATGGGGTTTAAGTGATATTTTCTCATTAAACAAGGCATATATTTCTAAAAATATATTAAAATAATAAAGAGTAAGAAAACTAGTGAGACCTAGTGCAAAAAGTAACGGAAACTAATTAGGGTTAACAATATTACTATATATGCTATTAAAAAAATTATTATATTTACTTTTGCACCCAGAAATAATTAGGTGTGTTGGGTGCTCATATGAAAATAGTTTTTAACTAAATTTGTACCTTAGCCCTAATTATAAATAATAAATATGTAAAAAAATATCATGTCTTTTCTAAATATGTTTTATTTATGGAAAAAGTATAAAAGAGAGAATGAATAAAAATACATGAGAGAAAATGTATAATAAATGATTAAATAAAAAAAATAGTGGTAAGTAGATGATAATTAATGTAAAGTTATGTATTTAATAGAGATAAATAAATATAGTTTAAATTTTGAAGTACAGATAAAAAATTATTTATATTAAGAATTATTAAAAAAATTACTTATAAAAAAATAGCGGGGTTAAATATTCTATCCTTTACATGTGAACAGACTCTATTCAATATTAATTAGTGTGATCCTATGCAAAGTTTGAGAAATTATGTTGTATCATTATGAACTTTAGGGTTCGTCTAATACCAGTAACTTTTATCTGTGCATGCATTAATATATATATTGAATCAAATTCATGAGTTCAATGTTTCAAAGGTTCATCCAATTATCGAATTACGACCCTTTTTTAATTACCCGCTTACCGTTCCGGTTTTAAACATTTGACTCCATTAATTATTCTTTGATCATATTTGACTGAATTATGATTTGTCCAAAATTAACATCAATCTCTCTTTTTTACATAATTTTTTAAAATAAATGTATTTTTATTAAAAAAACAGCATATCATTGAATAGGTAGAAGAATTTTTAATATATAATATACCTTTTATACTTCATCCGGTTTATAAGTGAGTTTTAGAAGAATAAATTAGTTTATAATATAAATTAATACTAATTTATTAATGTTTAAACATGACTCAAAACATTTTTTTCCATCCTTCAAAACTTTATTTAATATAGGTTAAATTAAAAATTTATTTGAATTTAAATTAAATTTAATGAGCTAACTATACTTCTGAATTTTAATGAACTAGTTAAAATTTTTTATATTCAGGAGGAAGTGTGTGTGTATAGACATACTCATTCTAATTGGATGGATTCTTCACATTTGTTGATTTTTTTTAAAAGAAGTTCAAAGTTTAAAAATGTCCTGACGTGGCACTTTGACCCATTCTATGCTCGTTGTAAGACCATGACCAGAGAGAGAGAGAGAGCACAAAGCAAGCAGACGCACCTGTTCGTTCGTGTTAATACGCCAGCAAACTCATCGTCCACAGAAGAAAACATTGAGACAGTTTCACTCTTTAATCTTGTCTGGGTGTGGAAGAGGTGGTTGCGTTCAAAGGGAGTCGCTCAAAGCTCGCCTTTTTTGCTTCATCGTCTTCTATTCAGCCATCCGACACCGCAGGACGGCGAGGGATCGATCATTCTCTCTCCATAAGCTAGGCATATTCGTATTTGATTTTTCCTCTCCCATCACTTCACGAAGAAAGAGTCAAAGAGAGAGAAAGACAAAAGAGAGAGAAGATGGTCAAGGGCTTTAGGTGAGAATATGGAATAGGTAGACTGAAGTTGCAATATCTACCATTTACGGGTTTGATTTTGAGACTCATTTTTGCTTCTTCAACTCAAGAGGGATAATCTCTTCATGGGCGTCGGTTAAGCTTAAGGTACCGTCTTTTTCCATATATTTCGTAAAGATGTTGGGCGACGAGGGTAGGGAGTGTTCCGCCGGTGGCGGCGGCGGTCGGAGAACATATTCACGTTCTGTTTCTTGGACTGATCGGTCTCCGACCAACATTAGCCAAAACCGCCGGCCGCCGACAAATAGTAAGCCCCGGCCATTGTTGCCTCCTCTCCAGCCTCTCTCCATCATGAAACGGACGGCTGAGGAGTGGCCAAGCGCGGGATCTGACGATCTTGGAATTTGGCCTCTTCCTCAAACCCCAAGAGGGTCCGTCAAAGCCCTGGAGAGTTCTGATTCGGGTCAACCCGCAAAAGAATTTCAGTTCAAGAGGGACAAGTTAGCGTTTTTTGACAAAGAGTGTTCCAGAATCGCGGAGCATATATATCTAGGGAGTGATACAGTGGCAAAAAATCACGAGCTTTTGAGGCATAACGGGATTACCCATGTGCTCAACTGTGTCGGGTTTGTTTGTCCTGAGTATTTCAAAAGCGATTTTGTGTATAAGACACTCTGGTTGCAAGATAGCCCCACCGAGGACATCACCAGTATCCTCTACGATGTTTTTGATTACTTTGAGGATGTCCGAGAGCAAGGCGGGCGTGTGCTTGTGCATTGTTGCCAGGGAGTTTCTCGATCAAGCTCTCTGGTAATTGCATATCTCATGTGGAGAGAAGGTCAGAGCTTTGAAGATGCGTTTCAGTATGTGAAGACTGCACGAGGAGTGACCAATCCAAATATGGGTTTTGCTTGTCAACTTCTTCAGTGTCAGAAGCGTGTACTTGCTATGCCCGCAAGTCCAAATTCCATTCGTAGGATGTATCGAATGGCCCCTCACTCACCTTACGACCCTCTTCATTTAGTCCCCAAAATGGTAAACCATCCAGGTGCTCGAGCTCTTGATTCTCGTGGAGCGTTCATTATTCATGTTCCTTCTGCTATATATGTTTGGAGTGGAAAAAGTTGCAGTCCGGCGATGTCATGTAATGCAAGGGCTGCAGCATGTCAGGTCATACGTTATGAGAAGGCAAAGGGTCCAATTCAGAGTATCAAAGAAGGTGAAGAACCTCTGGAGTTTTGGATTGCTCTTGCTAATGAGCAAATCTTATCAGGCCATGAAAGCGTGGAGGTTCATGAAGCTGGTAATAGTATGGAGATTGATGACAGAAAGGTTAGTGAGTATGATTTGGATTTTGAAATATTCCAAAAGGCACTTGCTGGTGGGGTTGTTCCACCTTTCTCTGTTTCTAGTGCTGGATCAGAAACTTGCTTACCTGCTAGAGAAAATGGTTGGAGTAGACTGAGGAGGAATTTTGCTCGTGGTATGATGAAAGAATGGCTCGCATCATCCTGTAAATGGAACTGTGAAGTTATTACTACCAAATCCGAAGACGAGTGCTGTGTGATTATGCAAGAAGGAAAACAAGATTCTCTAGTTGATCCTAATTTGTCACCAGCATCACCAACCTATCCCTGTGGTTCCCCTGATTCTTTTGAATGTTTTCCAGATAACCGATCAGACATGGCAAAGGGTAGCTCTATTGAAGTCATGGAGGATTTCTCTGCTCCTCCCACTTCAGATTCTTTTTCTTGTTTTCTAAGCAACAGCCCAAAGTTCAATTTCAAGTCCCCAACACTCTCACCCTCCAGTTCTGATTATGCCAGTTCTTTTACATTTTCACCTTCATCTACAAATTGGTCTGACTTGTCGCATGTGTCTTCTAGGCAGCCATCACCATCTAGCATCGAACCAACTGATCCTTTTTATGCCAAAGATATTTCTTTCTCAGAGAACTCCGTACTTCTCAAAGCTGTTTCGTCGCCTAAAGAGGAGCCATTTTGTGCTAACCACACAATGGGAGGGGTAAACACCTATTTGCAGGGTGAAGGATCTTCCCCTTCCCTTGCAGAGCGCAGAGGGAGTAATCCTCCGCCTCGTATGTTCCTTCCCTCTATCAACGAATCATCTCACAGCCACACCAACCTGGTAAGATCACAGTCATTCTCTTTGCCTGACTTAGAGGGTAATGTAATGGAGGATGTTAGTTTGAAGCAATCTGATCAAGAAAACAATGGAAAAGGGCAAGAGCCAATGGAACATGCTGATATTAGTTCAGGTGGTGAATCGCAGAGTGAAAATAATGACAGTGATCAGAATATGCGACTATGTTATGTGATATAGTGGTAAACACTATAGTCGAGCAGAAACTAAAAGGATTGGAACTAGATTCACCTTCTTCTTGTCTAGCCATGGTTGAGACCCAAGAGACTAACTTAAGAGGTGGTGAGGTTGCACTCGGGCTCGGGTAGTCTGCAGATCAAAGAAATAACTATACAGATGGCATCTAGGCCATGCATTTATAGCCTTTCTAGTAAATATGTAACAATGATTTAATCAAGTGAATATAGAGCCTATCTTTATCTTGGTTTTCGGCTCTCTGTTTTTTTCCGGTTAATTGAGGCTGTTCATCCCCTAAACAAGCTCTCATCAAAGTCCCCTTTGCAGGATATTGACACAGCAAATTTGTTTCCCCCCCTGTCAATTGACGAAGTTATTATAGCGCACATTGTTAGCTTTTGCTTCTATTCATTCATAAATTAAATACCATTTCAATTAAGATTGCGATAATTTCTGCTGAAACTAATTAGATCGTTATGCCGATGAATTCACAATTAAACTTGAATACCCATGAATTCAATACGGCTTACCTATCAAGTGGCAGGAGGGGAATTTTTTTTTTTTTTAAATGCTTATATCAAATGTCTTGTATCCGTTTCGTTAACTTCTTCAGTTATTATGTAATCATGTGTTCTAATTTTGAATTATTATTAATTAATTATAAAAATAAATACAAAAAATAAAACACCCGGTTATATTTGATTTGATTAGAGAATTTGATGTAATAGATATTAATAACTTGACGTAAATATGATCTTTTCCCCATGATTTCAGCTTTAATTAATCACTTTTTACACATTATCTCACTTTTACCATCTAAACTAGTTTAGGTGATGACGCCAATATGGAATATTAAACGATAATAGAATTATGAATACGCTATCGTACTGGATTGTTTAAGGGCCAGAGCTATTATTACACTGGATAAAAATAATGGCGTGTAGGCTTGTTATCTTAATGAGAGGTCGCATTTCATTTTAAATTAACCCTGATTTGGGCATGAGACAGATATAGGGAGCTGGAACTTCTGGCTAACCTGTTAGCTACTAATACTATAGTGTGAAAAGCAGTTAAAATACACTTAACTGCTTGGTTTTCACGAGAATTGCATCTAATCTCATCTTCGAAGGATGGACTATAAGAATGGGGCCCCAAACTTTTTTCCCACAATTATGATAGAAACAAGATGCTTAATATCCGTTGTGGATGAGCTGTTGGCTATATATACATCCACGGATAGCAAAATGCATCTAATATCGTAAAAGGGAACAAAAAAGACCAACACACATAGCCCCCTATTGCTGGCTGGTTTCTTCTCCAAGTCCGTTTTGCGCCCTTAAAAGTGCCACCGTCGGACCTAGAGCACTGCATCTCAAAGATCTCTGAGACCAGGATCGCGAGCCTGAATTCTGCCCTTTATTCCATCCATTCTCCATAGAAAGCTTGGCCTTCTTTTCTGTTAGTGCCTCGTTAATTTCATCCCACACGTTTAACTCCTTGTTTTCTGCAAATGAAGCCACAAAAGACGCAAGTTTAGATCATCTAGCCTCATATTCGTTTCCAACCACCAAAATATCTAACATATGCCGTGAATTCTGTAGCAAGCATTACCTTTAGCAGGCATATGGCCTTCACTTTCCTTGTGCGGATGGCAACTTTGCATAGCAGTTTGGTCACTCATAAGTTCGTCACTCCTCCTTTTAGTTGCTTTAGTCGGATCAGCCAGGACATCAATGGAAGTAACTGCATTTGCTAACTCTCTGTTTCCATGCTTAATCATTCGCACATCAACAAGTGATGAATAATCTATCTGAGGAAGGGACATCCTCTTATCAGTTTCACACAAATAATGAGCAGCATGCTTGTTTGTAGTTGTACTGAAAATTTGTTTCAACTTTATGCTTCACATAGCAATTTGATAAAGTTGGCCTGGATGTTCATTACAATAGTACGAAATATTACCATCAGACAATCTAGATGGTAAAGGTGACACAGAATTGCAATTGTATAAATCCAAATAAAAAATGCACGATTCACAAGGTCCAATTTGATGTGCCCCACTGGCAATAGGCAAGAACTGAATAGCTATTGTGTAAATTGGGCAAAAAAAGAATAGCTATTGTGTAAGCTAATTACCAAAATAAAAGGCAAAATTTCCAATGAAAAATACCTCTAAAGAACCATCTTCCCCATAAGGAGATGAATCGGGCTGCATGGAAGAAACCTCCTCATCTACTTTCTTCCCAAAATCAAATGGATATTCTGGAACTGGTTCCAGTCGAATCCTATTTGGTTCAGGATCATACCATGATATCTTCCCTACCTACAGGAACATCAATGTAGTAAATAAAAAATTGTTATGCAGAAAATTTGTATACTGGTTGAAAAGCAGACTTAGTATGTACTCTGAAGGAGGAGATCTCAGGTGTCCATGATGATGATAATTCAATTAAACGATATGCTATGACATCACCTTCCTGCAGTACATAGAGAAGCGATTTAACAGCGCCAAAAATACAGCTAGATAGCTTGCCAACAAAAAAATAAGCAAATACATAAAGATTACACAACACACTTCCAGTAATCCATCAACTCCTTCCACTGCTTATGAGTATGATAAATAACCTTGAGAGTACTATGGAGTTAAAAGAACAAACCTTAGGCAAGCCTGTATATGATTTAAGCTGATCAAAGTCTACGGGCATGAGTGCCTCTTGCTCTTCAGCATTCTGAATGCGGGGGCACTCTTGACTGGAATGTTTGTAGTGATCGACTTTATGGAATGTGGTCTTTTCTATACCCCATTTCTGCATCTTCTTCTTGTTAGTAATTCCATTCCACCTAAATGTTTCCTGAAGTATTTAAATGACATGTCAACGTCCAGCAAATATAGTAATCAAGAGGGAAAATATCCAATACTAAAGATACTAAAAATAACAGAACAAATAGCAAGTAATACAACTTCAAAGTTAAAACATTCCAAGCCCTACAGTTAGAATCAAAACAAGTATTACGTGAATAGTCAAAGGTCAAAGCTTCAATTATCTAAAGTGTACGACAATCAAAAGAGGGAAGAGATCAAAGGGTACATGACTATCAGGAACAATTTTGATTCATCCAACAAGTAACTCGGGTATATTTCAAGTTAGTTCTGTTAGCTCCCTCCCACCTCTCTCCATTACTCATGAGCCAAACAAGACAAACTTGTATGGTATGATCATGTGCTTAACTAATAATTATCACATCAGACTATATATTGACTCTTGACTCTATAATAGGGCAAGTAAAACAGAGTCCAGAAAGGCAAGCATTATGGAGCCGAACAAACCATTGGAAATTGATTTTCGGGTGTCGCGTGATCTGCATCAAAATAGACCATGAGCGTACATCAGCATATGAAAGTCATTCTAAAACAATTCAAGTTTTGCTTCTTGAGAAACCTTAAAAGCCAGTAGAGAAAGAGAAGCAAACCTTTGCCAAGGGGCTCAAAGCGTATGTGCCCTGGCCTAATTTCCACAGCAACAACGTCATCCTCTGCATCACTTTCTTCAATAGGTTCTTGATGCCCATCGGAGGTATTGCTTCTACTATCCTTGACAGGTAATTCTTGCACATTCTTTTCAGACAGCGGACTTTGATGGAGCTGCAAAATCGGAGGAAATAAAATGAACTTCTAAAAGAATGATAAAGTACAGTTGCAAATAATAAATTTAGGCTAGTCGTCTTTGGGAAACTAATATGAGGTTTTCATCCTCGTATTATAGGAAGGGGACGTCTTATGAACAAGAATATAGCAAGCTAACACCGTCCATAAAAATTAAGTTTCCAGTAAATATGGCATCAAAATGAAAGTACTTCCCAACAGGCACATAAAAGCTAAATGCTGATTCACATCTGCAATGGCATTATGAAAGAGGAATACCTTTTCCTTTTCTAATTTTAACCGTTCCCTCAACCACTGTCTTTGAGCTTTCTTCCGTCGAGCACTTCTGCTAGGCAACTAACAAAAACAAAAATTGATAGAAACTGAAGCTTATACCACTGAAACAAATAGTGCAATGATCATCATAAAGGCATAAAAACTTGCCAGTCTTATGTGATTAAAAGGAAACGAGAATTACATTTCAATTTAAAGCAGATGAAGTTCAGGATTACCTTTTTAATTCCACTAAGAGAATTCGATATATCAGCTTTGCCTTTTCCACCATCTTCAGGCTGACAAAACCTACATATTAATTTAGAGGAAAGTTAAAGAAGAATATTTTTTACTAACAACATAAAAGGAACCAGTATCATTTGATGAGTGGGAATTAAAAGTTGGATCAGAAACCTACATATTTAGAGAAAAGTTAAAGAACAATATTTTTAACAAACAATACAAAACGAACCAGCATCATTTGATGAGTGGGAATTAAAAGTTGGATCAGAGCAAGGATTCAACAGGAATAATCTAGGAATCAAACAACAAATACTGAAAATGTCAGTGTATAATTTCCCTGATTCACAGGAGAACTTTTATAAATCCACAAGATAGACAAATCTACCATAATTTGAAAGGAATGAATAAAATATCACCAGGAGAAATATTACAATCATCTGTAACATCTTATCAGCCAATTGTTTTGTTCAAAGAATGGCCAACAGTACAATATAGTACAAATTAGAAAAAATTAAGGATGTACCAATTTAATGTTTGAGCTTGTATCTTATGTTTAATGATTCTTTATTGCTACTCCCAATTTGATGAGGGGTATAACTAGAGCAAAGCAATTACTGCACCTCTTAGTTTTATACAATTTGGATCAAAAAAATTCCACATAAATTCTCTTATATTCACGCCTGAAAATAGTAACATCACAATGTAACAAATGCATACCTTACTTCATTGGGCATAGGCTCACTGATTCCATTACTCTGTTTTTCATTATCAATGGTTTTTGACTTATCTGGTTGGCTAAATAAATTAGACGATTTGACATTGTCCTTATTGACAAGACTTGATTGCTGATGAATACCACAACCTTGAAAGCTTCCATTGTTCTCCACAGGTTCCTCAGGAGTGACTGACAACTTTTCACAAGATGATAACTTAATCTTCTTCCTGAATCAAAAAATAATGAGATCCAATCAACAAACCCAATACTGCTTAAACTTCCCAAAAATTGTGCTTTAGCACCTATGTTTGCAACAAGAAAAATGGTTTGAACGGAAAAGGCCACAGCAACTTCACGTTTTAGCCATTAAAACAAGTTTGACAAGTCTGACAGGACTCATAAACATTACGAAGAGATCTTCCAGTGATGGAAATGTTGTGACCATGCTCCTATGACTCAGAAACATTACAAAGAGAAAAAGACCCTTTTAGCAGTGCTGAAACCCTTATAAGAGAGCAGCCCTGCATTAATAACAATTAGCAAGGATTGGGAAACAAACCTTGAATCCCTGAGCTTCTTTGTTGCTTTTCTTTTCTTTGAGACTGCATTGTTTGGTGATTTATATTCAAGATAAAGGGTATCTTTAAATGGGTCAATGTTATCCTCTTCAAATATGGATTTATATCCTCCAGTCTCCTCTTGAAACATCTCGTTTGCAAGAAGCTTGGAAAGCTCTACACGTGGATGATCTTGGGTTGCAGATGTAAGCATTACAGCTTCAGAAGCAGTTGATGCGCTTCCTTTTCTTTTTACACTGTATATATAAGTATAAGAAAAACTACCATGACAACAATATAGAATGTTGAAGAAGTGAACAACCATAAACACACCAGACAATGTCTTTATCCTTCAAAATAGCACGCGATTCAAATGGCGGTAAAACAAAACCATCCATCTGCAGTAAAAATATAATAATGAAACAATGTCCAGCTAACAAAATCAATGATCAAAGTAAGGGTAAATGACCACGCTCAGCAAATTCAGATTGGCTTCAGCACATTCGGTTTAATTTCCAGATAGCGTTGGCATTATGCCTAAAGCTTTATTATCAAACTCCCTCAACATCTTAGATTAAGCGCATTAGAAGCTAATCACGGTAAGCATTCTAGTATTAAATACCAAAATAGAAATGGGATTCGAACTTTAATGCTTCGACTTTAAGTATAGGTGAATAGTTTCTTTAATCAGTGCCCCATTCCTTTTTCAAAATAAAAAGGATCCATATATTTCAATTGTTAGAGTCGATCAGCAGGACCCAAGAGGTAGAGAGCATACGGAGAGGATTATGCCATCAGGGCAAGTCCGACGCAGGCGGAAAGTGTCGACAATATAGGAGGCTACATCGGAGATAGTGTTGGTTTGGGGTTTTAGCAGACACCAGCTTTGCTGGAGCCCCTCCTTCTTCTTCGACTTACTCAGCGTGTGCTGATCCTCGAACAGCAGACGAAGTCTCACCGTCTCCGTCATGATCATTCGCACAGGGACAGTGAAGGGCGTTGCAGCAACCGCTGCTTACCAAAGCTGTGCTCCGCTGGCCTTCTTAAACCCTCGCCAAGCCTGTAAGGCTTTGTTTGTTTGGGGTTGGGGCCCGGGGGGGGGGGGGGTGGTTTGTTTTAGGTTAAGGAAGGGTTAGAAATAGAAAAGATGTGTTTGGTTTGAGGGAGGGGAGGGGGGTTAAAAATCGTCTTTTTTTTGCTCCCCTCTTTCTCAATCCACTAAAATTATTGCTCCCATTTTGACTAAAATATCCTTACCTATTTTTAAATATTCTAATATTATCTTTCTTATTTAAAACCATTATGTCTCACTTTAACCAAAATACACATGCCTATTTTTATAAAGAAACCTCTTAAATCATGAACCAAATTTATCATTTTATTATTTACATAGATTTAACTATATCTAATTTAATTTAAAGTTAACATATTTGCAATAAAAACCCCCAAGTCATGGACCAAATTTATATCTTATCAAAATCTCTTATAAATTCTTTTATTTTAGTATTGATGACACATTGACTATGTCAAAACATATATCAAATTTACTAAAAATGAGTAGTTATCAAAAGCGTATTAAAATATTTTATCATAATAAAATTAATGAGATAATATGTAAAAGTTAATAAAATATCTTTTAAAATGTATGCAATTTTGCTATCATATATACTTGAGGCAATATGTTTTTTGAGATTTATAAATAAATAAAAAAGAAAAATATATAAATAAAAAAAGGTACTTTTTTTCACTCATAATTAATCACCCTTACCTCCACTTCTGAATTAAATAATAAACCAAACATCTCCTCCCCTCTTCTTGAACCAAACAAAATTATAACTTCCCCTGACATAACTTAAATAAACATCACCTAACATAACCACTCTTAAATTAAACACACCCTAAATGAGCTGCTACGTTAGAATTTCCAGCATCCGGTTCGAACATTACTCAGGCCTTTATAATTATTTTTGCCGAGAAGTAGCACAATATTTCATACTTATAGTTTATTGTCCAAATTTTCCTTCCAAAATTTTATCCATATATTTTAACAGAGGGTAAAGGAGAAAAATACCCTCCATGTTTTTGGAAAAGAACTACGGACACCATAAATAAATTTTGGGTAGTACCTGTACGTGTGATGATTTCAAAATAGGCATAAAATATCACTTATCCTAAATTCTTTTAGGCTTACTGTTTGTTTAAACTTTTGATTAAATAAAGTGAGTGTAAATGAGTAAAAATGTCCTTTATCTTTTTCAAAAAGAGCTACTGACTTCATAAACAATTTTTGAGTGCAGAAAAACTTGTGATGATTTTAAAGGGTTCTTGAAATGCTATTGCTGTTAATTTTGTCAGACAATATTTATTTTGACCTATGGGCTTCACCATTTTGTCAAGTTGTACTGCACCCTGATTATTTTGACCGCATGACATTGATCTCTCCCATTTTTTACCTAACGGCAACGAAGGTGTAGTGCATTGTTGGAGGAAGAAACAAAAAAGAAGAAAAGTCATTCATGTGTTGAAGATGAAGGTTGGAGGTCGACGTTGTCGCCGTTGCACTGGGGTGCCGCCACCGGGGGCGTCAAGATAATGTGAAAATTAGTTGAATATAAAGGTTGGTTGAAGGCGTTGTCGTTAGATGGGGTGTAGATCTCGCTGGTGTGATTCTCACGAAGGTGGATCTCTTGCGTGTCGATGGGAAAGGCAAAAGAGAGTATGTGAAAATTGAAAGGACAACTGTTTAAAAATGGGAGATGTCATGTGGCTAAAATAATCAGGGTGAAGTACAACTGGATAAAATAGTAGGGTTAACAAGTTAAAATAAATGGGATGGAAAAAAAAAAGTTAAAATAAGGGAGAATGTCAAAAAAATACTATTTAAACTTCAAAATCCTATTAACAAGTTCGATAATGGGATTAACAAGAATGATAATGCAATTAACAAATCATGTTAACAAGTTCGATAATGGGATTAACAAATCATTTTATTGTTAAATCACCTATTTGGGATTTTGAAGTTTAAATGGTATTTTTTTAGAATTCTCTCTTAAAATAAATGGCAGTATAATGAATTTAATGCCAATAATTTTTTTTTTTAAAAGATAAAGAGTATTTTTTCTCTTTTACCATTACTTTATTTTATCAAAAGTTTAACCGAATGGTTAGTATAGATGAATTTAAAGGAAATAACATTTTAAAACTATTTTAGAATCATCATATATGTTTTTGTACCTAAAATTTATTTAAGGAAAATCCTAAAAAAATACCATTTTAACTTCAAAATCCTAAATAGGTGATTTAACAATAAAATGTCTTGTTAATTTCATTACAATTATTGTTAATCCCATTAACGTATTTGTCAACAGGATTTTGAAGTTCAAATGGTATTTTTCTGTCTTTCTCCCATTTATTTATTATGCTAGTTGCTCTTTTTTTTTAAAAAGATAAAGGATATTTTCTCTCTTTTAGCCTTTAGTAAAATTATGAGTAGTATTGTCCTTGATGAATCAAAGTATATATAGTTTAAAACTGGATAAACAATTAAAATGAAGACAAACTATATATTATATTTTTTTTTTTGCTATCATATTTTATATTAACCATACGTCTAAATTTGTTAATGAGGACTTACCTATACTAAATATAGGTCCAGCTAGACTAAGCTTCTAAATCTTCTCACATGCTTGGTATCAAATTAAAATAGAAAAAAATATTGTAAAATGCTAAAGAAGTAATACAAAACCATAAAAAATTATGTGTAATAAGGAACATGCAATAACAAATTATATATATTAAAAAAAAGACATTCACTTGTTATTGATTTTTTTTTTCATTTCATTCTTTTCTTGGAACCATACACTCATTCTCTCGGCTAAAAATTTTCACTCTGTCAATTAAATGAAATTAAGTATAAATGCCAATAATAACAATATATTTTGTTTAAAAGAATATTTTAATTGAAAATTTTATAAGTAAATCAAAATACTCTACAAGACATTTTTAATTTAGATATAAAACTTTAATTATCATCATGCACTTAACCATTCCATTCACATGTACTAAACTCGTATATTTTATGATTAGAAAATTATTTTTAAATACCTGAATCCCTGCTTCAAACAAATACTAATAAGTGAATCTAAACATATTTATAATAATTAACTCCTTACCGGACAAGGCCAAATTTCACCGGTAAGAATAAAATGAGTTAAAAAAAGGTGTTACAAGTGGATCTGAATCTTCATGGACTGGCTCTGGGGAAAAGCTTGATAAATCATGGTGCATCCGGTACGCGGCAATGATGCAGAGCAGGTTGGGAAAACAGAGGGTGCAAATCTGTTATACAGTCCGAAGCGGGCCATGGCTGAGCTGAGACACTCCAGCTCACTTGGAAGCCGAGCCTCTTCTTCTCCCTTGAAGCGTGACGGCGATTCATCGCCTCTGATGCCCGATAGTCAGCTCGACGACGACGAGGAGCGTGACCGTCATTCTCCTAAGCAACGTGATCGTTCCCTTTTTCCTCATTTCCAGCATCTGTTTCCCTTCTTTAACGACGATGCTAGGGTTTCTTCGCACAACTCCAGGATCTCTCTATCTTGCCTCTTCCTTTTAGTTCTCGTTGGGCTGGCCACAGTATTTGCAATTGTGAATAAATTCGTGAGTTCTCTGCTTCTGCTGCCTCCTACATTTGCAGCTGTCGATTTATCTGTCAGTCTACTACTTCTGCTTTTGATTAAACCTTTCGCTAGGTTACTGGGGGAAAAAATTGCGGAAAACAAAAAACAAATTGCACTGACAACATTAGGCAAACAAGCGGGAGTAATTTTTACTTTCTGTCCCCCCCCCCCACCACACACACACACACAAAACACTATAGGGTGATACCTGGACCATACTTGCTGAACAGCTGCCGAAGTAATTCATGGAACTGTTGCCATGATAAATTTAGCTGATGTTTTTAAAAGTATTCTATATTGAAGTTCACAACTAATCTTGCCTTCAATTTGTTGTAGAATTCCCCTTACTTGTGTAAAAAAGATGGGATTGTTCTTCACTGCCCACATGTAAGTTATCAAGGACTATCACATTAGTTATTAATTTGCTCCTCTTATATTGCCTAGCAGTTTTTCCCCTCCTTCCATTTACTTGGCATGTGTTGTACCCTTTTCAGGTCAAAGAATCACCGTCTCTTTGGGAAAATCCTTACTCTGCAACAACATCTTGGAAGCCTTGTGCTGAGCGTCGGGATGGTGTCATTTCAGGTTTTCTTGTTTTTCCCCTTCTTCTTCTTCTTCTTCTTCTTCTTTTGGGAGTCTCTTAATGTGTTTTTAGGTTGCTATCTCGTCACCATTGCCAAATGCCAATTGCCAACCCCACTGGCAGGGATATTATCAAGGGTTTTAAAATTTAAACTATTTTTGCCCTTATCAGCAAACTTCAACAAACTGTCAATGCATATTTTAATTGGAATCTGATGAAAGTTACGTGTGGTTTTTAATTAATGATGGTACTTTTCTGTAATCACTGTGAGGCAATCATTTGTAAACAAAGTGGACAGGTTCAACGACTTTTCTTATGATGTGACACTTTCCCCTCTGTCACAAGAACACATGCACAAGAAGGAAAAGTTCTATGCATCTACGATACTTTACCTAGTTATTTACAAACAGTTCTTACATTCTTCTTTTAATATATCTTCTTTGATCCACATTTGGTTATGGAATACATTAATATTAGCTCGTGGCCATTATTACCATCGGGATTGTTATTGTGATTAATACTTTCACACCTTCATGTAGAACTTCCCCCTGAGAATGAGACGAGTGGCTATATTTTCATCCATGCTGAAGGTGGTCTGAATCAGCAAAGAATTGCGGTATGGGTTAATACCTGTCTAGTTTGATAAACGTATAGAAAATTTTCTATCATTAAAGTCATTGTTCTTTTAACGTTATGGTATAGTAAAAATATTTCCAATATGTTGTGCTTTCAGAACAGCTAGAATTACCATTTAAAGTCGGTTCTAATGTGATTTCAGTTTTTGCATGTTATTATATGAAACTGTTGTGCAGTGCAGTTGTTGTTGTCATTTTTCTTCAATATGTCTGGTTTTCAGTTTACATGGGACCATGTTTCCAAATGCAGATATGCAATGCAGTGGCTGTTGCAAAAATAATGAATGCCACTCTTATTTTGCCTGTGTTGAAGCAGGATCAGATTTGGAAAGACCAAACGTGAGTTATTGCCAATAGTTTTCTCATCTGTGTTTTGACATTTTAACTGCTATTTCCAATGCACTAATCTAGGAATAGCAATATTAAGTACTCAAGAATTCAAGTACTGAAGAAGGCTTCTTTTTAACAATTACTTATCAGTCATCTGCATTCTGTTGTTGTTTTGGCTTCCCATATTTTGACTAAAACGTAGAACTGATCGATAGGTGCAAGCCAACTGATCTATGGTTCTTTACCCTAGTTATTTTTTGCCTTTTCCTTTTCCTTTTCTTTTTTCTTTTGCATTTTCTGCCTAGTTTTGATCCTTCACCACACATTTTACTCTAGAGAAACTGTTGATGCCAGAAAATAGTATCAAAAACCTCTTTACTGAATGATGTGGTATTTTTCACATCACTGGCCTTGAGATCATTCCAACCAAGTAAAAAGCTTTGACTCACAGATCCAGCAGGCACTGAAAGCACCCAAAAAAAAAAACAAAAAAGGATAAAAGGATAGGTAGCGGAACTAGGACTCTGAATCCCCACTTAAAAAAAGTAATAAAAATGTATAGAAATTGTTGAGTAATAATAAGGATATAGTGGATACTGCACAAAAACATCACGATTTCCATGATGTCAATTCCTTCCTTTCTTCAATGATACCAAACATGGTCTTATTATATAGCCCCATTTTCCAGAAGACAGGCCACTCTTATTTCTGCAGCTCAAGGGCTATAATTTTGACTTCATAAACTTGTGCCAAGTGCCAAATAAACTCACCCTTATGAGCCCGCTGTAACCCTAAGTTAGCACGGTTCACCTGCAGTCTTGAAGGCACTGTGGGTTTCACCTTGCTTCTCCCTCTTATGCTTAGTTACCTGTTGCATCTTTGATCATAATATTCCAATTACTGAGATAAGCAGCTCCGACAACAGATAGAACTTGTCATCTTCAAACACTCATTGCATAACTTCCTACATGCCACTGCTTTCGCATCTATCTCATCTTTATGATCATCTTGGCAATTAAGGCTATGCGTTATGCAGTGTGAAATTATTGTTTGGCTTGCTCATCTTGATGATATATTACATGATTTGTAGGAAATTTGAAGACATTTTTGATGTGGACCACTTCATTGACTACCTGAAAGATGACGTCCGGATTGTTCGTGATATTCCTGCATGGTTTACCGATAAAACAGAGCTCTTTACAAGCATAAGGTTTGATATCTTCCTGTCCCGCGGATCTAAAAATGTAGATTTTGAGTTGCTTAAAAGAGATGGATTTATTGAAGGGCCAGTATTTTGTTGGTATCCTGTCTCATCTATAGAATGATTTTGTCAAGTTTGATTGAGTTTATGGATTTTGTGAATTGAAGGATAATCAATTGTACCTGTTCATTCATTAACAAGGAAATATGTTGTGTTTTCCAGACGGACTGTGAAAAACATTCCAAAATATGCACCAGCCCAATTTTACATTGACAATGTTCTGCCCAGAATCAAGGAGAAGAAGGTTATGGCTCTGAAACCTTTTGTTGACAGGCTGGGGTGAGTGAATGATGAAATATTAAATATCCACCACTGTTCACTATTTGTGGTTTATGTTCTTTTTAACACTTATTTACCTAAGATTTGGTTGTCAATAAAGTGCACTGATACTGTGCTATTCATGTAGCTGACCTCATCCAGTGGAATAAGGCTTGTTGTTGTTGTTCTTATTAACACTTGTGTTGTTTCAGATATGACAATGTTCCTCCAGAAATCAACAGGCTGAGATGTAGAGTCAATTATCATGCTCTGAAATTTCTTCCTCATATAGAACAGATGGCTGATTTACTAGCATCGAGGATGAGAAACCGAACTGATGGTTCAAATCCTTATATGTAAGTCATATCAGTGATTAAGATCTTGCTGAATCTGAATCCGAGTCTCATTTTTTAGTCAGTTATCTAATAGTTTTTCCATGAACAGGGCTTTGCATCTTAGGTTTGAGAAAGGAATGGTGGGTCTGTCATTCTGTGATTTTGTGGGGACAAGAGATGAGAAAGCTAAAATGGCAGAGTACAGGAAAAAAGAGTGGCCTCGTCGGTACAAGGTACTGGACAGTTAAATTGTTAATATGAAGCCTAAGAAGCTATTGCAACACCTTGTTCATATCATCTATGTTGAAAAATGCAGAATGGTTCGCACCTGTGGCAATTGGCCCTGCAGAAGCGAAAGGAAGGACGATGTCCTTTGGAGCCCGGAGAAGTGGCTGTGATCCTCCGGGCCATGGGTTATCCTAAGGAAACTCAAATTTATGTTGCTTCTGGACAAGTGTATGGTGGACAAAACCGGATGGCTCCCCTGAGGAATATGTTCCCAAATCTGGTAAGGCCTGCCCACTTCATATGGATCATTGAAATTGAGCACTGGACAATGTGATAAATGTTTCACTTTTTCATTTTCATTTTAACATTTTTTTGGTAATAACAGGTTACAAAGGAGGAGTTAGCAACTAAAGAGGAGTTGGATCCTTTTAGAAAGCACGTGACGAGCCTAGCAGCTCTGGACTTCTTAGTATGCTTAAATTCTGACGTGTTTGTGATGACCCATGGAGGCAACTTTGCCAAACTGATCATTGGGGCCCGTAGATACATGGGTCACCGTCTCAAATCAATCAAGCCAGACAAAGGACTAATGTCCAAATCTTTTGGGGATCCCTACATGGGCTGGGCTACTTTTGTAGAAGATGTGGTGGTTACTCACCAAACACGAACTGGATTGCCAGAACAGACTTTTCCTAACTATGACCTCTGGGAGAACCCGCTGACTCCTTGCATGTGTAAAGCCTGATTACAATAAATTTTACTGGTACAAGTTTTACCCTAGTTGGTCCCTGTGCCTCTCCAAGAAATACACCATCTAAAAATTAGGTGGTTAGCTGGGGATCTTCCCCGGAAACTTGGATTGGAAAAAACAGAAGTGAGAGTGGCCTGTTAAGTTACTTTCTTTTTCTCCCAGGAACCGTTGTATTATCATGAGACGACACCTGTATTTTGTCTCTACAACTAATGTGTAGCAGTTTTGTTATTTCTTCCTATTAAAAAGAAAATGATTTTTTTTTTGTATTAAATTAGTGTGGCCTTTGCTACTGAATACGGAAGTTATTTTTGCTGTCGTTTTTACAAGCCGTTTTGGCAAATTGCACAAAGAGCATCACCTTAACACGTTGAGAAATCACATTTGTCTATTCGCACTCCATGGAAAAGCGGTGTATTGTATTGTCAAGAGGTGCGTCCAATTTTTTGTTTTCAAACACGTCTAGAAATGATATTTAGCTCTTTGCACCCTGCGGAAGGTACAATTATATTGGCATGAAGTGCTTCCAAAAGGATATTTTTGTTTTTGTTTTTTAATACCAATGGTTATGGCATAATGCCATACAAAGAAATAAAAACTAAGCATCAAGCATATCAACCAAAAACAAAATATGCATCCAAGATTCCAAGGGGAAAAGTAAGTTATAGGCCAATAGCTTGTTTGAGATTTTCAAAAATGCTTATTCATGTAAAAACAAAACTTTTCTCACATATTTATCTCGTATACCGTAAAATATGATTAAAAAACTGTTTTTAAATATTTCAATCACTATTCCAAACAAACTATTGTTTGGTTTAGCTTTAGCTTATTTTATAAGTGCGATTCACGTAAATTGAGACAAAACTCCTCTCACATACTTACCTCATATTGTAAAACCTACTTCGTATACCGTAAATCATGATTGAAAAACACTTTTAGAGGTTCTAATCGTTATTCCAAGCAACTTTTATATGTCAAGATGCATCCACCCAGCTCGTGGCGGTGTAAAAGAGAAACAAGTTCTAAAGAAGGCTATAATATGAAGTTTGTTCTTTTTGGTATTAATAAAAAAAAACTAGTTTGCACTTTTTTTTTAGGCACCCCCGAGTATCCCTATAACTTAAGTTCTTTGGACCCGCTATGGGACTAATCTTGAGTTGATAGAAACAAGTGTAGGATATTATCCCAGGTTATTCCACCTCCCAAGAAGGTCTTTCCAGGGATCGAACCGAAGTTCTCATCGTGGGGGTCACAGCCACTTACCATTGCGCCAACCATTCGCTAGTAAACTAGTTTACACTTTGTTAATGAAAATTTGTTTTATAAAAAAAAAATTATTGGATGAAGATGCCTCTTCAGTTTTTGTTGGAAGATTACAAAATGGACAGAATCGGAAGGGGTGAATTGCTCATAAAGACTTTATTAGAATCTTATTTACTAAATGAGACATAAGGGAAGATCTTTTGTACATAAGTAAAAATTGTTTGAACATAAGGGAATGTCACATAGGGAAAATATATTGCACACATGAGAAGATTGTTTGAACACAAGGGAATATCTTTTGCACATATGGAAGATTTTTTACACCTGAAGGTCTCATTTAGTAAATAAATTTTCAATAAGATATTTATGGACAATATTCCTAATCGGAAGTAAGAATTTCTGTTGGTCCAAGTCTATTCGATCATATTATTGTAATCAGTATTTATTTATGTTCATTTATAATAAATAAATAAGTGAGTATTTTTTTGAGTAAAAATTCCTAATCAAACAAGGACTAAATGATACGACAAGATGCTGGGTCATGTATGTTTCTAAATGAAAATAGTTGACCGACGTCGTAACGCAGAATATTTGTTGGTTAACGAATGGGACACATAAGATAATCAATTATCAAATCATTGAGCAATCATTTCTTATGCACTTTTAATATGATAACTAAATAGAGTTCATAAATGAATAAAATCCAAATGAAGGTTCCTTCACTGTGTCTCATTTGACCTGAAATCTTCACGCACGCGCCTGTCCCTGCATTCTTCTTGACATTGACATTCACCAAGTAACCCGACTCTTCCACACACTTTGGTAACTCGAAACATTTATCAAAGAAAATCCGCTTTCCTATTCTAAATGGAAGAATCAACTTCACACACATTTGTTCCTTTTCTTCACTTCTACAACTTTAGAGAAAATAATACTTGGAAATTTAAGTTGAGTTAACCCATCTTAAGTGCCTGTTTGCTTTAGCATTTTAGAAATTATTTTATGATTTATGCGATAAGTATGTAATCAGAGTTTTATCTCGGTTTCTAAATCCAAATAGACACTGGGCACGTTTGGTATGATGGAATTGGGGGGGTATGAAATTGGAATTGGATTTCAATTCCATGCCTAAGTTTGTTTGGCATAATGGAATTAGAAATTTTTGCAATTCCATGTGGAAGCCAAATCTCCTCAATTCCATCAAATTGGCTTCCACCTAAAAAGCAAAGATTTGCAATTCTATGTACCTAAATCCATTTTTTCCCTTCAATTTGCATGGTTTTATCCAAGATTATTAAATCTAGACCGGTTACTGAACCGGTCAGAGTATTAGGTCAATGGTTAGTGGGTCAGACCGGAGCTAAACCAGGGCAAAACCAGTGATAAATTGAATATTTTAGGCTTATTAATATGATTTTTTTTAAAAAAATAAAAATAACTTTTTATATAAAAAAACCTGAACCGGACCGGTCAACGGATCGGACTGGTTTTCAGGCCGGTTCCCAGGCTGGACCGGCCGGTTCCCAGGCTGGACCGGCCGGTCCAGTCCGGGTTTAATAACAATGGTTTTATCTCATCCCACCTTCTTAGGTTGACATATTGGTAATTTTACATTTTAAATATAAATATTAAATAAAAATAATATTTGAATTCCATGTACATGCCAAATACATTTTTAAACCTTATTTTCATTTCCATATTATCCATTTCCATTTCTATTTTCATATCCATATCTATCAAAATCGATTTCAGTGTACCAAACAGGCCCAAGTGGAGGAATCCCAAAAGATAATGTTTATCTCCATAAGAATCCTGTGAAGTGCTATTTTGGGATTGCGTAAAGAAGCAAAATAAGCAAATGCAACCCAACAATGAACGCAATAGCATTGAAGGTATAATTGTCACTATTATTAATAATATTATTAATGTTGACAATAATACTGTTCACAAGAAGTTATTTTGTCCACAACTCATCTTTAATAATATTATTAATGTTGACAATAATACTGTTCAAATCTAGTATTTAACGGGCAAGAGCCGTCTGCTGGTACGTCCATCCCAGCAGCCATGAAGGGTTTGTCTGTAATTTCTGCCTGCTTTCTCCTTTTTCTCTGTATTCAGAGGTATGCGAGTATCTTCTTCTCCTCTTCTTACATTTGGTTAATAATGAGTATCAACTGCATGTTTGTGTACTGAAGAACGTTAAAGGATATGCATATGAGTTTCATCTTTCAAAGGAGAATTTATATGCGCAAGAAGTGGACAATTTAGCTTTCCGGAACTAAGAAGTCGATTGTTAAAATTTTGATCGTTTATTTCAGAGTGTCATCTGAAAATACAACCAATACTAGTGACCTACAGCGAGCTAGCTTCCCTCCAAGAGGTTGGAATTCTTATGATTCATTTAGCTGGACAATTTCTGAGGAAGAACTCTTAGAGAGTGCTGAAATAATTTCTCAGCGTCTCAAACATCATGGATACGAGGCATGTATATATACTGCAGAAAACTAAAGCTTATGATGATGAATCTGTATATATATTAGCAATATTTTGCTTGATATTGATATACATCTGAATTTCTTTCCTTCAAATTCTTGTAGTATGTTGTGGTGGATTATCTCTGGTATAGAAAGAAAGTGAAGGGAGCTTATCCTGATTCTCTTGGGTTCGATGTGATTGATGAATGGGGGAGGATGGTACCCGACCCGGGAAGATGGCCATCTTCCAGAGATGGGAAAGGTTTCAGTGAAGTAGCTGATAAAGTACATAGCATGGGTTTGAAGTTTGGGATTCACGTTATGAGAGGGATAAGCACACAAGCTGTCAATGCAAATACCCCTATCTTGGATACAACAACGGTTCTGCTCCATTTTTCTGCTCTGACTTCAATTTTATTTTCCTTGTAAAATTCCAAAATGATAGTATCCTTGTGCACTAAATGTTGTCAAAAAATACTAGGACTGGTCTTTAATATAGGAGTTAAACAAATGGTTCACTTTGGTCCTAAATATAAAACTTCAATTCACTTTGCTTCTGAATTTACAATTTTTTGTCTAAAGTTATCTAGCTTTTATATTAAGGATAGGAGGTGGAGGCAGTAGAGGATAGAAGGAAGTTTTTTGTTGATTATATTCTTGTTCTACTAATTAGAAAACTAAATCTTAGCCTAGAAGATATTGATGTTTCTCAAGAAGTTATTGTTGACAATTGGTTTTGTCTTCTTGCAATGTTCTAGGGAGGCTATTATCAGGAATCCGGTCGGGTGTGGCGTGCTAAGGACATAGCTATGCCGGAAAGGGCGTGTGCATGGATGCCTCATGGGTTCATGAGTGTAAATACAAAATTGGGAGCTGGAAGGGCTTTTTTGAGGTCCCTTTATAAGCAATATGCTGCATGGGGCGTTGATTTGGGTACTTCCACCACCTAAACATATTCTATATGCATCATTCATCATAGCAACATATATATATGTTAGACATTAATCGTAGCAACATATATGTTCCTTTCCTTGCAGTGAAACATGATTGTGTGTTTGGTGATGACTTGGACTTAAACGAAATAGGCCATGTATCAGAGGTATATAATGCAGTTTGTTCTCCTAATTGGCCCCTCCTTGTCCCTTTTTCATATTAACATTTAGATCAGTTATTATTTGGCAAAGATTTATAGGAAAACTTATTACATGAACTGCCATGCCAGATTCTCAGGGAGCTTGATCATCCCATTATATATTCTGTGTCACCTGGAACCAGCGTGACACCAGCCATGGCTAAGGATGTCAGTGGACTGGTCAACATGTATCGTATAACAGGAGATGACTGGGATAAGTGGGAAGATGTTAAAGCACATTTTAATGTGACAAGGTAACTAGCTGTCGAATCAATATATTGTATTTCAGTCACCAGATCCAGTTATTATTACTTCATTTACCTTCTGCTATCTCCATGTTTTCTCTTGGTCAATATTTTGTCATCACCTCTTGTTCTTATGATTCTGAATCAGGGATCTCGCTTCTGCTGATATGATAGGAGCAGAAGGTTTGATGGGAAAATCTTGGCCTGATTTGGACATGCTACCATTTGGTTGGCTAACTGATCCAGGTTTTAAATCAGCACCCCTATTTCTAAACCCCTGCCCCTAAGAAATGCAACATGACCCTATTATGTACCACTTTGTGCCTAAATATAAGTCACTCGTGGGGAAAAAGTTTGGTTCAAAATATAAGTCACTTATAGGATAATTAATGATTTTTTATCAATGTTATCCCTGTTTAATTTCTATTAGTAAGAGAGAGAAAGAGGAAAGAGATGTGTGATTCTTTGGTATGTGAAAATGGGGTACAAGTAACTTATATTTAGATACAGAGAGTAGTATATGCTGTTATATTGCAGTATGGAACATTCTCTAAAGGTCTATCTATTCTATTAGCACAATAATATTGCTGATACACTAAAAACTTTTCATAAAGCGTTAAAAAAGAAATTGAAGGATGTTTAGATAATTGGTATGAGCTAATTTGAATTTTAAGACCTTATGGGAATTGGACCATAAAGCAGCGCTTTTCTTCTCTTTCATAGGTTCGAATCAAGGCCCACACAGATTTTCTGAGCTAAGTTTAGATGAGCAAAAGACTCAGGTATGCACTGAAGCACAACTGAGCTGCTTCCTATCTTTTTGTTAACCTATGTTCGTGTGAAAACACTAATCATTACTGACCGGTCAAAAACAAAAACATTAATCATTATTCATTAATGACTTCAAGTACTCTAATTTTACAGTTGACCTTGTGGTCCATGGCAAAGTCTCCCCTAATGTATGGAGGGGATGTGCGCAAGCTTGATGAGACCACTTATAATCTTATCACAAATCCTACTCTGCTGGAGATTGATTTCTTCAGCTCAGATAATATGGAGGTAAGTGAATCCCTTGTTTTTTTCTTCGCAATACTAGGTTGGCAAATAAGTATATCATATCAATATTTCTGCATTGACAGTTTCCTTATATTACAAGCCTCAGCAACTTCAAAAATGCGGCAAAGGATCTTGTTGGGAAAATGGGAAGGTCCAAGAGAGGTAGACAAACATCGTTTACGCATTCATTAGGTCTTATTGACTGTAATCAGTCAAAGGCAAGTGGGTGGTATATTGAAAGTATAGATCAAGATCTTCAAAGAATTTGTTGGAAAAGGAGTTTCGGAAACAAGCAACAAGCACCTTTTTGTGTGCAAAAGAGAGAACTTGGCAGGGCATTGTAATACTGCTTTTTCTTTCTTTGATTTATTTGTCTATTTTTATTTATTTTTTCCCGGTTAACAAGAAGTGTCATGTTGATGCTGGTGTAGAGATGAGGACAAAATGTATCAAGAGGACTATAAAGGGAAACATCATTTAGTTGCAATTAATAGAATGGAATTTTGCTTGGATGCTTCTCCAAAAAGAAAGCTTACTTCTAAGGAGGTCAAGCTAGGGACATTTTCTCCCTGCAGATGGGATGCAAATCAGGTATGTTGTGTTGATTAATTCATTCACTCCTTGGATGCATAAAAATATGCAATGCTACACTTTGTCTGAGCATGTTCACCCTTATTTGAGATATCAGAAGCCCCAGTCAGTTTCTTGTATCCAATTAGAACTTCTTTTAACCCCCAAAAGCAACCACGATTAGACTTGTACACATGATATTTTTGGGTTTATATTGGAAGCTGATATAGCAACTTATAACAGATATGGGAGCTGAATCCTAATGGGACCCTGGTGAACAGTTATTCTGGCCTGTGTGCAACACTAGATTCTGTCAAAGGTGAAAATTTGTGATTAGGTGCTCATTTCTATAATGACTCAAATAATTTGTGATTAAGCTTTGCCATTGATGCAGAAACAGTCAACTCTGGTGGACTCCATTCTTGGGTTGCTACAGGACGAGAAGGTTTGACCTAAATAGATGAAGCGTTAGAAATTTTGTGTTTTCTGCAAAAGAACAGAATAAAAATTGACTCATCGTGGAGGTTCAAGCAAAAATTTCTTTAAAACTATAACAGTGGACGGTTTACGTGTGTTGACTTACCTCTTCCAGCATTTTGATAATAGACTCACAAGCTGCATGAGTGAGATGTTTAATTATTTATTTTTGTTCTCTATAAGTATACTGCTGCATGTTTATGTAGGACAAATTTATGTTGCATTCTTCAATTTAAATGAAGAGAAGACAGTGATATCTGCAGAGATGTCAGATCTAGCTAAAGTGCTTCCAGGCAGGGATTTCAGTTCCTGTAAGTGCAAGGAAGTGTGGAGTGGAAAAGACATAGTCATAGTTGAAGGTAAGTTATCAATGGTGGTGGCAAAACATGGATGTGCACTCTTCGTCATGAATTGCAGCTAAATTCAGAGTGCTCAATTTCCCAAATTCAGCAACATCATTGCTGAATGTTGATTATTAATCTAGTGTACCCACACTTCTCCAATTTGAAGTGGATCGGTTTATAAGTAAATGTAAAGCAGTCCAGCACATGTAGCTTAGGTGATACGGATGAAAAGAATGTAGAGTTTTAAATTTTGATTTAAATCCTTGTAATGTTTAAAAAAAATGCATCCTGTAATTGCTTTGACGCATAATTGGTAATGATGGTTGTGTTCCTCAGTCTTCATTTTCGTCATGAAGGAAAAATAAATAAATAAATCAAGTTTGATCTTAATTGGATAAGAAAGGCCTAATCTACTTTTTCTCTTTTATGCAATCCATTTAGGGTGTGTTTGTTTAGGCTTTTTCATCTCATTAAGCCCAATCAAATGGTCAAAAGCTTAATTGAATTGGGGTTAGCAATTTTTGTATGTTTGTTTGAGCTTTTGACAAAAGAGTTTTTAATTAAATAAGTAGCTTTTGAAATAAGCTCTCAAATGAAGTTTTTAGCTTTTGACAAAAGAGCTTCTTACATACATAGCCTAGAATAATGGCAAGAAAGTTTTATTTCTTTTTGGTAAGTATAATGAGAAGATTTAGGTAGTACAAAAAAAAATTAAATGACAAGAGTTTTACTAAAAGCCATTACCAGGAGTTTATTGCTGCAGCTTAAGGAATTTATTACTGTGCAAATTCGGGGTTTTTACTCTGTATTGATTATTCCAAAATGAACATTGATACAAGTAGTAGATAGATCAAAGTGTTTTTCATCATTTTCTCCCTTAATCTCTCTGCACTGTCGCCATACAGGTTCATGAAAGTATTTAATTGGAATTTTTAAAAAATAAAAATTTATATAATAATTGATATGTAAAAAACTAGTTGCCTCATGCACTTTAATCATAACTTTGATTAAGTTGAAACAAAATTAAAATGTTCGTAACACCATTAGGGACCTAATTGTACATGACCTTAGGATGAATTAGTTCTATTATCTTTTACTGTATCAAATACTTTAACTTTGTATCATTTCTAATTTATTTACATTATTTCTAATTTCTTTGCATTTTCATTATAATTTAATTATGTATTTTACCATTGTCAAATTTTCAAATATAATTTCTTCAATTGTCATAAATTTTACAATTTTTTCTCTTAAATATCACAAAAGTCACTTATGCAAAAGCCAAACCAAACACCCTTCATTTTCATAAAAATCACTTATTCAATCGCCAATCCAAACGTAAATCACTTACACAATCTGACTTTTACCCAAAACCACTTTTCCACCGCTCTTCCAAACACACCCTTAAGCTCCCTTTCTTCTTGTACTGTTTCTTCGACTTATTTTCTTCCCATTAAAAAGACACCATATAATAAAAATTGAAAGACCATCTCGTACAGAATCGCACAGAGAAAGAGAGAAGAGAAGATTCGAATGATTTCTTATTCAACAGTTTCTAGGAATTACTCATGTAGCTATTTATAATTCTTCTATAGTTCACTAGTTTTTGTATAACTCGATACCAAAAGTAGTAAAAGGTCTTATTACTAATCAGTGGCTTATTCTTCTAGCCATCCTAGAGAGAGCAATGTAGGCAGCTTAAATCATATGAAGTTAGATTAGTAATTTGGCAAGTAGGAATGAAGTATAAGTTTCAGATGTTGCACTTGTAGTGTTTTAAATCGATTATCATTATAGTGACATCATCCAAAGTCCCCCTTTTCACAGCAAGGTTCACAAGCTCCTTACAAGCCGCCAGAAGTCCAGAGCCTTCACTTTTCTTGCACATGTTGCTTTCTTTTACCAGCATCTCTTTCTTCATGCTCACTCGCTTCACCAATGAAACTCTTCTTGATTTTGATGGAGGGCTTTCATTTTCACAACCAAATTCATCTTCACCAACTTCATTCCAGCCATTCTGTGCCTTTTTATGGCCCCTAGGCTGCTTCACAAGCGAAACTCTTCGTAGCTTCGATGACGGACTTACATTAACTTGAACATAATCATCATCATCAATATCATTTCGTACATCGGAGCCTAGCTTCTCCTCATTTTGACCAACACGGGTCACAGCGTCAACAGCTTCTTGGTTACCGACCTAGGCACATCATGTTAACAAAATCAATCTCATAGTCCTCCTAGACTAAATTGAAGCATAACATGTACAAGAGCTTTTGAAATCAATCTTAGTTATATAGGAGCTCTGTGTCTTACCTTATCCCACAGTCCATCAGACCCCAACACAAGAAACTCCATGTCTGCAGTTAATTGTAAGATCTTGGTATCAGGTTCAGCCACCACCCATTCCTTCAGATGAGCATCCCCAATGCTTCTAGAAACAGAGAGCACCCCATGAACTCTCCAAGCTCCTCGATGTATCTCCACATATCCTCCCTTCAGATATCATATATCATAAATCATGAATATAGCATGTGGATGTCTATTTTGTTACTACTCCCATAAATATTATTCCAGTCCGTAATATAAGTTATATTTAAAGAGTTGATGTTGGTTTTAAATATAAAATATAGTTTTTATATTTATTAATCTTTTCCTAATTTATGCTTATTAATGCTCCTTCAACGATAATTAAGGAGGAGAGAGAATTAAAGAAGATGACTGTGGTATTTTAGAAAATACATGTCATATTAATTAACTTACCTAACTTTCTTAATCTAATTAAATTAGGTAAACATATTTTATATTAAGCACGGAGGAGTATACTAAAAAAAAAAGTGCATCCCTTTCTTTTCTTGAATTAGAAAATTAGTACCTTTTCCTCAATTCTTTTCCGTTCATCCTCTAGTTCAGCTGTGTGATCTCTAGTGAGAGCTTCAGCCACTCCACCTCTGCAAAGAACAGCCCTGCAATCTCCCACGTTTGAAACAACAATCTCTTCCCCTTGAATCAGGGCTGTCACACAACAGGCACCGCTTCCTACACCCTGTTTAGTGCATTGAAATCAAAAATTCCACCACCAACAAACAATAAGATTTCTGGGGGAAAAAGTTTCTCAGCTGTTAATAAGTACTATTAGTATCTTCGAGTTCATTTTCTCAAACGATTTGTATAGAGCTTATTGCCTCTGTAACATTTTTATTTGTTCCTTTATAGCATAGTCATAAAAAAACAATATACAAAGAATACGCAAAGAAAAAGGTTAATACGCAAAGAAAAAGGTTGTCAAGTTCAGAGGATGTTCTGCATTCAGCAATCGTGCATTCTATCTTCCACAATAATTTAGCAGAATGTGCTGGAAAAAGAAACCAATACTACAATAGTTCAGAGGATCCAAATCAATGCAATTAAGACAATAATTTAATTAGACTTCTAATCATGTGATTAATAGCTGAATCTGGAGAACAAGAAGCATCAGAATTTAAGAATATGGAAAAACAGGGCAAGAACTTGCCTTTTTCAAGAACTCTTCTTCGGTCTTTAGATACCCAGCTTTAACTGCCTCCTCCTTGGTCCTTGATTCTTCACGATTCTCAACCATTTCGAGAATATTGGCGTGCAAGTTCTCAACGACAAACTCTGCAGCCTTCCGGCCGCCATGCCCATCGTAGACGCCAAAGAAGCCCTGCAAATCACCAACATAAGATAAGAAAACAAGATAAATAAACCAAAGAAACTCGAGAACAATAATAATATATAATAACAAAAGAAGTCTCTTTTTCAGTTCTGCATGGCTAACTTTTTTTGGGTCGCTCTCTAAAGAAGAAACAATCTTGTGAGCATCTTCCATGCACAGTTTCTTGCCTTTAACAGAAAAAACCCCAAAACCAATCCCGCTAAGAGATACGTTGTCCTTCAATGCCTTGGAATCATTAAGCTTGGGTGTCTGGATTTCTTGCAAGACGTCTGGTATCTGAATATTGAGAGGCCTCTTCCTCTTCAAAGAGGAAGAACCGTGGGTATCAAGTGAAAGTGAAGAACGGGTAGGCATTGTAGGCAGAAAACAAAACAAGAATGAAGAGCAGGGAGAGAGTGAGTGAGTTCTGACAAGTAAGGGGGTTAGGGTTTGTATGGATCACAAAAAAGGAGAATGATTTCGCAGCTAGCCGTTGAGGTGGTTAGTCAAACGGTTCCGTGCCTACAATTGGATATTTTAGTATTTTAGGTCATAATGAGCTGGGCCCTCTATCCAGCTCTTCCGATCTAATCATTTTAAAGCTGTTGTTCTCCCTGGGCTTATCTGCAATATATATGGGCCTTAAATTTTTAGATCCGTGAGACTCCAGGTCTTTTTCCGACTATGAAAAATTAAGTTTTGTTAGCAAACGTATTTGTTTGAAGAAATAAAAATTTTACGCTTTAAATATTGAAAGAAAAAGAGAAAAAATTTGATTAATAAATAAAAAAGATTAATTTTTGTACAGTATATTAATCATGTAGTTATGTTCAGACAAAAATTAAATACTCTATATGATTCTTAATATAAGATATATTTATCTAATTTAATTATATAAAAAATGTTAGTTAATTTAATATGTATTTTCTAAAACACCCTAATAATCTTCTTTAACTCCATCATCTCCTCTCCTCCTTAATTATTACTTAGGGAGTAATAGTATATGTAAATTAGAAAAAGATTAATAAATATAAAAGTTATGTCTTATATTTAGGATCAACAACAACTCTCCAAATATTTCTTATATTATTTTACCCAAAAAAAATTTCTATAGGATTATTTTATAACTTATGAAAAATTAATATTTTATAAATATTATATAAATTTATACTATATTAATTATTATTAAAAAAATTAAAACTTCCGTACAGTAAACGTCCGCTTTAAGCGCTCTTGACTAGATATGAGCTGATGCAATATGCGCAGGATTAAGACCAAAATTGAAAAAGTCGTACGTGTGCCTCAAGTATACAATAACAAATACTTATATTATATATATATATATCATTTAGGTTTTTTTTATAAAAGATAATTTGGTATGTGATAATTATGAGGGAAGGGAGGCTGAATTAGAGGTGTTCATGGGCAGGGTTGGGCTGGGCGAAGGTCTAGCCCGATGCCCTGTCTGAAAGATCACTGGGCTGTATTTTGCATCCTGATGCTTGGCCCTGCCCAATTCAAGCCCTAATATTTGCGGGCTAGGTAAGGTGGGCTTCGCCCTGCCCAACATTTATCAACTCTCTATTTTTTTTTGTAAAAAAATCAACCGCATAGCCCATTGACTATCATCATTTCGATGGTTAAAATATAAATGTTTCGTGACATATTCAATATTGTTGGCTTATAGTTTTAACCCCATACATATTTGAAGTGAAAACAAGGCAGAGATAGCAAATAGTCAAAAAGACTATCATATGTCTTTAGAGTTCAGTCAGTAAATAAGGTGACTAGAATGAGCAGCAGTAGCAGCTAGAACCTGAAAGTGTCGAGCTGTTGAACTAGTTCATAGTTGAGGGCTTGAGGCGATGAGAACTGAAGCTTGACTTGCAGCTACCAGGGTAAAATGCAAGAACTGAGAAACAGAACCGAGAAAAGAAAATGACGAGATGGGTTAATCATTAATTTAATAACTTGCATAGTTGCTTTATGTCGTGTGCCGTGCATTGCATAAATGTTGTTTACCACTACTGGCTAATGGCTAATAATATATATATATTAATTATAACATAGTTGCATCACATTGTCTACCCACTAATAGCTAATATATATATATATATATATTATATGTATACCGGGCAGGGTCAAATGGGCAGGGCTGAATACCCTGCCCGATGCCCGACCCTGCATAAAAAAATACCCAGTCTGATTGTACCCAAATTTTTTAAGACTACTTTTTTTTTTAAGTCAAGTAGAACGATTTTTCTCCAGGTTCGGGCGACACACCTGACACCCAAACTTGATGAACACCCTAGGCTGAATTTTCCACACGGATGGATAGATCATAGATGCGGCAGCAATTAATTAGGAAGCGCACGCATGCAACGATACTATTGGCTGTTATATTTTATAGTAAAATATTCTCATCATCCCTCCATTTGGCTTTAATTATACAAGCTTCTTTTTTATTTTAAAAATTGATATAAATTTCTCTTAAAATAGAAATGTAAGTTTTACAAAAAAATTTATATTTTGAAATTTTATTTCCGTTAATTCAAATCGTTAGTTAACATTAAAATTATTTAAACATATATATAGAGGCAAAAAAATTCATTTGCACCAAATTTTGATTCTAATAGGTTTTTTAACTTTCTAATATGTTAAAAAATTATTAATTTTAAAATTATAAAATTCATAATTTCTTTTTTTATCATATTTATTGAAATTGATTTATTTTTAGTTTTTTAAATGACTACAAATATATATCAAACACATTTTTTTTACCAAATATAATAAACTATATAGGTTTGAGAGACTGTATAAGTCATTTAAATTTATAATTTTATATTTCTTTTCAACAAACATTTAAAAAAATCACTCAAATTTTTAAAAATTTGTAATATTCACAAGCTCTCAATTAAAATTTGGGATTTATTATTGAGGGTAAATTAGCAATTGAATATTATTTTTTATATAAATTTTAATTTTAAAATATATTTTTAGAATATTCTTAGCGGAATTAATAATTTAAACTTAAATGTATGCTTTTAAAATATATGGAAAGTTTGCGTAATTAAAGTTTAATAGAAAAGTGATTAGAATATTTTACTCTATATTTTAATTAAGAATGCAATATTCCATTTGACTGATCACAAAAGCCAAACTTGTCTTACAGAAAATGAAGCCATGACATGCGGGAGAAGGAGAAGAACCCTTTGAATTCAATAAAGCGAATGAAACGAACGTAATGAATCAGCAACACCCTGTTTTATTTTTATTGGTATTGGACTCAGACCCAATTGTTGAATATGTCCACAGAGACGAAGTTGCCTAATCATTCTTTAGAGGAAGCATAATTAAATGGGAAGTGACGTTGACGAGGAGCAATATTGGCGATCATGATCACTGGTCAATTATGGTTTTTTTTTTTAAAAAAAGAAATCTATTAACCAAATTTCAACATTAGAAATAAATGAAGGATTACAAGTTCCGAAAATGATCATAACACGAGAACGTATTGGAATGACTCATTTTTAGGCCTGCCTACTCCTCAAGCTAGCCATTACATTAAAATGCCAGAATGGAACTATTATTTGCGACACAAATTTAGAGGTGGACAATTGGGGGATATGGCCATTGACCTAAATAAGTGAATAGTATGGCCTCACATAAACAATGTGACAGTGTCTGGGCAATATTACTACTATTACCATCTTCAACTGAGGTCCCATGAGAAAAAAGCAGAGTTTGGCATTTTGAAAAGTCTTGGTTGGTTGGTTGGTTAGGCTGAGAAGCCAGCCTTCGATCTTTCTTCGTCGCCATAGTTGATACGGTACGGTACTCATTTATTTGTTTGGGAGTTGCAAGTCCCTTCGTAATTAAGACACATTTCATTCTCATTTTTTGCTTTTTGGCACAGAACTGGTAAATAATAGCCTAGACCTGGTCACCAACTCATAAATAAAACTTCATCCAAAAGATAAGCGATTAATAACAATTGCTTTTAAAAATAAACTAAAGTTGTTTGGGAAGTCTACGGCACAAGAGATTAGGTATTATTATCGGCGGTCGATAATCTGAGCCTATGAAAAAATAAAACTCTGCTCAGGCCATGTATTTTTGAAATATAGATAGAAATAACATTAATCAAAATTATGAAATCCTTTTTTAGTCGAAGAAAAAGAAGGAAATTCTGGTCAAATGAACAAAGAGGCAAAGATCTTCAGCATTAAATTATCCATTGAAAGATTTAAGGCATTCATCAGTTACAAATAATGTAACTTATCAAAATAATTTAAATTAAATTACATCAGTTTCATCTCTTTTGCTCACAACTAACTCTCGGTGAAGGGTGTGTATCCAAAAAAAAAAAACAGAGAGACTATGTTGAAAAGTCACCTAAATTCACTGAATTCATAATCTACCTAAGTTACTGGACAAAACATCATCCCCGTCTTTTCTTTATTTGTTTAGTGAGAAATGTCAAGAGAAAAGAAATAAGGTTTTGGTCTCTTTAAATGCCTTCAGAGCTTGTGTTCGTGAGGGGTGTTTATTTCTCCAAGGAAGAAGGGAATTCTGAAACAAGCACAGAACACGCGATCATCTCAGCTGTTTCCCACCGCCGGTCAAATCTCAAGATCTTGTTTTCTCCTTCTATCTTCCCGAGCATCAGACATCATTCCATTTCGTTATTTGTCTGTTTCGGTTTCGCCGGTAAATTTATCATTTACGCGGCTTCCTTTCTTACCTCTTGGTAAGGTCGATCACTGATTCATCGCACCTCAGATTTCTGTCCGTACCCTTGTGTTTTCATTTCCCCTGATTCCCAGCTTTTCGCCAGAACTTTCTTTGCTGTCAGATCTTGCTTCGGTTTTTAGGGCTATTTCAGGTGAGCTTTAGTGCTTTACTGTCTCTGATTATTAACTAACTGGTACTTACGGTGTCTGATTATCTGCCCTCCCAACGGTCACGTAAACGAAGTACAATTATGCTAATTTGATTTCTCGTTGTCTGAAGTTCGACACCAAAACAATCATCCGCTCAAACAAACCCAATATAATGTTATTTATTTTTTAAAATGTTACGAACTTTGTATGGATAGCTCCTAAGCATGGAACTTCAGCTTTGAGTTGGAGATACTGCAACCTGCAGGGTGCGAGCAATCTTTAGTCACTGCCTTTTTTCGGCGGCGTCTCTTTTTCAGCTCGTTTGCTGGCAATTTGAGATTATCTATCTCAAGTTGCTAGGTATTCACTATTCATTCCTTCGAGCACATGTTGCGGGGAGCTCTTTTTTTCTTTTCTTTTTTGGGTCAATCGACTTTGGTTGCCACATTCTATCACGAAAATCTCTCCAACAAACCAGATGTAAAATTTAAAGAATCTATCTGAGCTGACTCTGCTGGTTTTGCCGTGGTATTTCAATGTTACCGGCGCCAATTATTTTGTCTTACTGAACTGCCGGACAACTACGCTTTTCATTCTCCCCATTATTGGATAATAGGAGGAAGGGGGTGTTCGTTATTTACAGCATTGGATATAATTAAAAACTGCCACATGGTTGGGTAATTTTCGACATAGGAGGTTAGGAATATCATTGAGTTACCTTGCATTTCATTATTGTCAGAGAGATACACATGTATGCCATCCTAAAGAGTTATTTACGGACTTCATTGGGGGGAAATCACGTGCTTTTCTTGCTTACGGTCCAATCATATAGTTTGAAGAATGGATGATTGCTAATCCTAGTTATTTTACTTTTCTTGTGGCGTATTTATAAGCTGTGCCTTATATATGCGTCCTTCCTCCCAAATTGCCTTTTGAGATGTTGGAAAAAAGCAAAGAGAACGAAGTCTTACAGCCCTACTTAGTTTGTGGGATGATCATATAGAAAATTATTCTGACTTTAAAATTCGCCCGAAGAACAGAAAATATTTGGAGGATTTTCCACAGATGTGTGTGTGTGTCTTTACTCTCATTAGATCACTGATGTGATGTATTTTCTCCTTTTTCTTTGATTGGAGACATTACCTGGTTCCATTGCTTAACTTGTTTGTTTCTTTCTTATCTGTAACTTCTTCAGCAGGGTCTGCATTCTTTTGTTGAGCACCTCTATTTCTTTTATGGAGTGTAGCCACTCGCTGAGTGGTGAAGAATAGCTTCTGCTCATATTTTAACAAACATATCGTCAGAAGTTTTGATAAAATGGGGACAACTACTCGGAGGTCTAATCATTGGAGAAACTAATTTTATCATTCTGTTAGTTAAATGTTAGCAACCACAATCAAGTGACATTTGCATCTTGTTGGTTGCAGTCCAACTAATAGAAAACCAAGTGAAAGTATGCGGCTTATTGTAACAACTTTTGTTGGAGTAATTTTTGGCTTCTTTATTGGAGTATCATTTCCGACACTGTCAATAACAAAGGTGCAAACTGAGTTTTTTCTTTCAATTTATTGATGCACCTTATACTTTTGTGATTCTTTATGATTTGAAGTAAAAAGCACAATATGCTAACAGATATTAATGTTTTGCAGTTTAATCTTCCATCCAGCCTTCTTCCCTCCATTGACCTCTCTTACATTGAAGACAAATATACAGGTGCCTCTCCTTGGTCATCTGCAAAGAATAATAGCCGCAGGCAATCAAATGATAAATCTTTAAATGGTACAAAGGTACACATCATGCCCTTTCAGCACTACTAACGATGTTCAGTGGTAGATTTGGATTTGAACCAAGTCCATAATTTATTCAAACTTTCATGGAAACTATTTACTGGATGGAGATGAAATACGCAAATAAGGCAGTAGAGTTAGATGGGTGGGCGAAATGAAGTGAATCTTATCAATTGGTTAAGTTATATCCTCAAAGTTTTGCAAATTTGCTTTTAGAGTCTTAGCTTAGCATATGAGTTCTCCGAACTTAACGGAGGGGACTTTGAAATCCTCTGAGCAATTGCTATGCAGAGAGAGTGGCAGGTCTATGCTGTTAGTTTAGCACTTCTCTCTATGGCTAACTTCCTGTTAAGAGAGATTTTCAGTTGCTTACTTCCCATTCCCCACTTTAGTCGGACCGAAATTCTACCACCCACTGTAATTGTTAGGAACTAAATAAGTAGTTGGATGGCTTTCTCTTAAAATCCTGAACTTCAGCACAGTCATGGTCTAATTAGTAATTACTAAATACTTTTCTCAACTTCTCTGGTGTGTTCATTATTTGTTTTCTTTAAGGTTTTACTGAACAAAAATATTTGCTCAAACGAAGGAAAAAGAAAATAGGAAACCACAAATTCACGCTCTGTTTATGTTACAAATGAGGGAAAATAAAATAGGAAATCCCAATATGTGAATCAAAAGGTCTCCCCCAATTCCGTTTCCTTGTTTCAAGTCTTTTGTTACAATAATTTCCTTGTTTCTCTGCAGATTTGGGTTCCATCAAACCCAAGAGGTGCTGAAAGATTGCCTCCTGGAATCGTTGAAGCTGAATCAGACTTATACTTGCGTAGACTGTGGGGTCGGCCCAGTGAGGTGTGTATCCTAAAGCACTTTACATTTGAAATTTGGCTTCAATACCCAAATCTCATGTGAAAAACTATTACTTTGTTCTTTACAAGTGCATCGAGTATGGAAAGCATGTCCTAAATATTAAGATCCAGTTAATCCATTTATTATTGTTTGTTAAACTAGTAAAATAGGCCTTATATTTAGTTGACAATATTATTATTTGTTCCATCTGCTTGCTTCTATGACCAAAACCCACCTTGTTCAAGATAGGTTATGACTTGAGGAATCTGTTTGTAAAGAAAACTCAAGTAGCTTGCCACATGTGTATCTTTATTTTCTTTTGTTGTTTATATTTTGAAATTATAACCCTTGGACTGGAGGTACCCCTGATCATCTGATGTTTATGTTTTGAAGTTTTCTAAATTTAGACCATTTGATTAAGATGCCTCTTGCAGGACTTGACTTCCAAGCCAAAGTACTTGGTGACTTTCACTGTTGGCTATGATCAGAAAAAGAACATTGATGCAGCAGTGAAAAAGGTATCTATGTGCACCCATGAACATGATTGATTTAAACTTTGGAGGATTTGTATTAATTTTTTTTCACATTTTCTAAGCTGGCATGATCAGAATGCTGTATACTTGTGAAAATGTGAAAAATGATTTTGGAGTCCAATGTCAGAAGTGAAAAAATTGTGCTCTTTAATTTTCAGAGTCAATTGTTAAACTTCCTAATACTGAGTATGTGTATTTTTCCTTATTGAGGATTGTTGTTTATTTGACATTCTTTTTGATACCTTTTTACTTGACAATATCCAAACAAGATTTACTCCAAATTATCAATTCTTCT
This sequence comes from Albizia julibrissin, assembly GCA_037074505.1. Taxonomy (NCBI): domain Eukaryota; kingdom Viridiplantae; phylum Streptophyta; class Magnoliopsida; order Fabales; family Fabaceae; genus Albizia; species Albizia julibrissin. The sequence goes on along the minus strand of CM073489.1, from coordinate 37,285,495 downwards.
CAATCCAAATAATTTATCGTCTCCCTCTCTGTGGCTAAAAATACTCTCTGTTTCTTTTGTAACCAAATGCATTACTTGAACAGTTTTCGGAGAACTTCACAATCCTTCTGTTTCATTATGACGGACGAACTACAGAATGGGATGAGTTTGAGTGGTCGAAGCGGGCTATTCATGTGAGTGCTCGCAAACAGACAAAATGGTAACAAACAACTTCTTGCTCTCGAGTCTTGCTCATTAGGCCCTTTGTGGATAATATTGTCTACTGTTGCTAAACAAGATTTTTCATTTTCAATTATGATATGATAGTGACTATTGGATTTTTTACCCTCCTAGGTGGTATGCCAAAAGATTTCTGCATCCAGATATAGTGGCACCATATGACTACATATTTATATGGGATGAAGACTTGGGGGTAGAGCATTTCAATGCAGAGAAGTGAGTATTTGATATAAAATAATTTCCCCCCTCAATTTTCTACTTTCCCTTAACTGATGTTTCATATGTCATTGTCATTACGATTGCAGGTACCTAACACTGGTACGGAAGCATGGCTTGGAGATTTCACAGCCAGGTCTGGAACCTAATAAAGGGTTGACATGGCAGATGACAAAGAGGAGAGGTGATCGTGAAGTTCACAAGTAAGAATGACGGGAATCTTGAATCAATTTTCTTATTTTGCCTGTTACGCAACATAATGTATGATAATCATTTATTTTGTTTTACTTTTTGAAATAGAGTAACAGAAGAGAAACCAGGATGGTGCACAGACCCTCATCTGCCTCCGTGTGCAGCGTAATTATCTGAAGTCTTTTAGGTTTATTATTTGGTCATCCTTGCCTTATCTCATCCTGTCATGTGAATGCAGCTTTGTTGAGATTATGGCTCCTGTGTTTTCACGAGATGCATGGCGCTGCGTGTGGCATATGATTCAGGTTTCAACGACTGCTCTATTAAGTCCTTTTTATTTTCTTTTTAAATATTACCTTCTGTTGAAGCACAGTTGACTTCCAAGTAATCAGTCGTCTCTTATAATAATAATACATGATGATTCTGGGTATTGCAGAATGACCTAGTCCATGGATGGGGTCTTGACTTCGCTCTTAGAAAATGCGTTGAGGTGAGTGAATCCATCATACCATTACTTCATCGGATTTACTGACTATTTAGTTAGCGTTAGGAGAGGAACAAACCAAACACAGAGAGAGGTTAATGAAAGGAGAGAACTTGCAGTTATGATCGTGATACTCAACTAATACCCTCGTTCTTTTTATATAGCCTGCTCATGAAAAGATCGGTGTGGTTGATTCTCAGTGGATTATTCACCAAGGTGTTCCCACGCTAGGAAATCAGGTAATATGTTTGTCATGGTTTTTTTAGTAAGATTTATCTGATACTATAATAGTTGCAGTATGAAACTCATAAGCTTTCATGTGCTTGGCAGGGGGTAACGCAAACTGGGAAAGCACCGTGGCAGGGGGTATGTTTAGCAATGTTTAAACTTTCGGCCGATCTTTTTATTATACAATGTCTGGTTGAAGTGCCTCGGATTATTGGGTTATGTATAGTGATTATCTGATTAATAATAATAATAAGGGTGTTATGATGGGTTGTGTTGGCAGGTGAGGGAGAGGTGTAGAAAGGAGTGGACGATGTTCCAGAGTCGGCTGACGAGCGCGGAAAATGCATATTATAAGGCCGTTGGTATTAATTCGACCGCTCATTAAGGGATAACTACTAAAAGTTGATATTTGTAGGCGGACACCACCCCCTGGAGTCCTAAGAATTGTCCTTTTTTTTTTTTTTGAAGTTTGTAATGATAGTTATGTCAAATCATAAATCAGAGTCCTACTGACGACAAAAGCCATAAATTCATTGTCGAATTCGTTAATCGTTGCAGACAGTGAGTGTATGGATGAAGATAAATAATATGATCATGATGGCTAGAATAATGTAATTACATTTTTGGAGGCTAGTACCTAGGAATGTTGCAGAAGCAGAGGGAGCGGAAGGGAAAGTCTAATGAATTGCTGATTTTTTCATCCGTGTCATCCCATGACAGAGAAAGAGCAAAGTTGGATGGGTCAAATCAGTTTAAAGTAGGGACGTGGAACGTGGCTTAAGCTAGAGGCGACAATTTCCTCAGAGCGAACAAAAACAAAAACAAAATATCACACAAACGCGAGGGCGAGTCATTTTCAAAAAGCTGTGTCATGATTTTTTTCCCCGGGTGATGAGTGGTAGCAATTCCTCACATCTTTGGACAGTGGAGACGTTTCTAGACTCTCTCCTAAAGGGGACTCCATGTGTCACCCCTCACCTAAAATCTAATCCAATCAGTTTCGTGTCCTCAATTAGTTTGACATATGATTCAATTTCATCCCTTAATCTCTTCTACAGTTTTACTCACAATCCGTCCTCCCGTCTAATATTCCCACTCATCCTTCTCGTCTTGTCACTATGTAAATATCAATTCAAAATACCGATTTGAATCACGCATTTTTTTTAAATTACAATTGTTTGGAATTGATATTTCAAAAAAAAAAAAACCAAAAGGGGAGTACTATGGAATGGGAACAGAGAGATTAGAATATGAAACATCTAGTCTAAATTATTTATATCAAGACATCTTTTGCTCGATTGGAAAAATATTTAAATTATAAAACTGGGATTAAGAGTTTTGAGTGAAAATTCTTTGTGCTTCATTCATTTATTTTTTCCTAAAAGATTTTGTATTGAAAAAATAGACACGTATTTCTCCAAGTTTATTTAATTAGTGTTTTTCCGTGACCATCAAGCAACTAATTAATACAATAGAAATGATGTCCGATTTTTGTTGAAGTCGTGACATGGCAACCAAATGGCAAGGTTGCTTAGATTTTGATTTGCGTTAGGGACGTAGATATGGGACAAGCTTGAAAGCGGCCCCCTTTATTGGCTGGGGCCCTCTGGCTGACTACTCGCGGGCTTCAATGTTGAGATAAATTTATCCTTGTTTTTTAAATATATAATAATATCTACCCCTATTTCTATCTCTACTCCATTCATAATTCATAGTCACTATTATGACTGTCTTAAAAAGAAAGAAGAGAAGATCCAGTGATGGATGAAGACATGAATAGTTAAATAAGGCACTTAGTCTACAAAGCTTAATTTAATTGAAAAATAATGGATCCGATACATGCAATATAGAGAAGGTAAACTTTTAAGTGCATAATAATATAAAAGCTCTTTCCCTCTTTTATTAAATGGGGGCATGGAATTACAATCCACGAGCTCCTAATCAAATGAAGCCCTCATACCACTTAATAGCTTGTTTGAATGAGCTTAATCGAATCGGGTTTATTATATAAGCCTGATTTACGTAAATCGAGATAAATCTCCTCCATATATTTATCTCATAGACTGTAAAAACATCTCATAGATCGTAAAAATTACTTCATATTCTGTGAATCACAATTTATAAATACTTATAAAAATCTCTTTTTTAGACGTAAGGTTGATCCTACTTTTAAGAGTAATGGTACCATTCCTTTAATTAAAAAAAAAGGGGGTGAGCTTGTAAGGTTGCCATGAAAGTGGGATGATAAGAAAGAAATGATTAGATGAAGTGAGAGGGACATGAGACGGCCAGAGTTGGAAACAAGGGAGCGGTGAGGATGATTGCCAGGAGGCATCATCACTGCTACACCCCGCGGACACGTGCCCTCATCTCTCTGCCTCAGTCCTAATTGCTGCGCCACGTGTTAAGTCCTAGTGCCTCTCACTTTCTCTGTTTCCATCATCATTTAAGGATATCCATCAGCTTCAGCCCCTCCTCCTCCTGCCTTATTTATACTTGTCCACAGTTTGTTTTCCCTGCAACTTCAGTTTCAAGTTCAACACAGATTCATATATCAGAAATGGGACTGTCCAACTTCCCCGCCGCAGCAGAGGGGCTGCTTCCGGTGCTGGTCATGAACACCGTCGTGTCAGTGGCTATGTTGAAGAACATGTTGAGGTCTCTTCTGCAAATGGTTGCCTGGAACCCAATAGACATGAATGTGGAGCGAGAGGGTGATGATGACGAGCAGAGAAGTGTTTCGAGGAGGAGGGTGTCCATTACGCAGTACAAGTGCATGAGTGACGGCGGAGCAACGTGGCGCATGGCGGAGTGCTGTGTGTGTCTGTGTGGTTTCCAAGGCAGCCAAGAGGTGAGTGTATTGTCTTGCAAGCATTTCTTCCACAGAGCTTGCTTGGACAGGTGGTTCCTCAACAGACACACCACCTGTCCTCTCTGCCGTTCCACTTCTTAATTAGCTTCTTTTGATGAACCATGTTTAGAGAAACTTAGGAGGCTGTCATGGCTTCTGGTATCTTCTGCATTAAATCCTCTACAAACTAGTGGCTTGGAGAATCTCAGTACGTACTTGATGATTTTGTGAAGAATGATCTAATTCTATTAGGGATGTAAACATTTAGAATTTGGTTTTGGGATTTGTATGTCAGCATTAATTCCGCACTGTTAGGTTGAACAAAATTTATGTGTAGTAATTAGTACAACCTTTGTGACGTGTAAAGTGTTTATTTAGTGTCGGTGATTATTGAAAGCTGATACGATAGGATCGAACAAGTAGAATTAGATGTTCATTTCATCCTGTGATAACAAATTAAATTCCTGGCTCGTGGTTTGTGAGGGCAACGTTTCTGCTCAAAAACATGGACAGTACAGTAGTACTGCAAACTGAAATAAATGGAGTCGCATATATAAATGCCTCAAGATCCCTTTCAGTCATACAAATATATATAATGAGTGGTCTCTATCTTACCTTCGCTTGGATTGTTACTGCAACATGAGATTCCAACTCTATCGCTCATAATCATCACTCCATCGAATTAAAATTATCGCTGTCTACAATTAAGTGTTCGTCACTTCATCAAACTCACTTATAATAATGTACTGCTGTTTAGTTCTTCCATAGACATCACTATATGTCAAAAGAGAACAAAACTTAGTGTTCATGTCTTGATGATATGTTGGAAGCGGAAAGTAATCAACAATAAAATGCTATTATTCGTGTTGGAATATACTTTTTTATTTTATTTTAAACAGTACCTTAGTGAATTTGGACTCAAACTCAATTTAAGAGGGGCTTCCATTATATTGGGTGGGCATGTGCTTTTGTTTTATTTTAATAAATTAGTCAGATTTCATATCCACCCGAAATTCTTACCATTGGGACACATAATTATCACTTTTTCCCTTCTCTTTGGGGGAGGATAATATTTTGGTAAAAAAAAGTTAGATATTAATACTTTGATATAAAACTTATGAGAAGTTATATTAATGATAAGGAATTAATAAATATAATTTAGTTTAAAATTCATGCAAACACGGGTCAAAAATTTAGGATAAATTCAGTATCATAGCAAGGAGCCAACTGTGCGACTTCATCCTCATGAATCATAACAGGTCGTTTGTTGGAGATTCCCTTAGCCCCATTGGCTGGAGATGACTCAGTTGGGGTTGTTGTTTGATATTATTATTATTACTATTACTTTTTTGCCCCCGATATTATTACTACTACTATTACGACATTAATTAATCCTTGTTTATGGAAGCCTTCTCTCTATATCCCTCTCTTGCTGCGGGACAGGATTGAAATTAAAGGGCTCCATATTATGTTTACACATCTTCCATGAAACATAATCTTGTTGGTTTTGGGATGTTTGCTGCCCCTGTTTTGAGCCGTTGATTGCAAATCTAGCTGCGATTGTAAATCTAGCGGCTGGAATTCTACCACAAGGTAGAATCAATATGTTGAACAGATTATTAGAAACAAATTATAAGGTCTCATTTGAAAATTCCAACAGCTGAATTTGCAATTAACAGCTCAGAATAGGGACAGATGGCATAAGGTACTGGACACTCCGAATCCATTCTTGTTTGGACCTTAGAATGGAATCGTGGACTGGCACGCGCCTTACTTACTTTAAGCCCAAACTTTTGTATGGTTCAATCATCAAATCATGGTTGGCTGGCTTGCGCTGAATTGCCTTATCATCTCATCTGTTTCAGAGGGAGAGGAACACTGGCCACCTAATTCAACTTCCCTATTTCGTTGATGTCGACTACCTCTCTTTAACTAAGTCATTAACTAACATTTAATAACCTACTAAATTGGTCTCCCGTTCAGATTAATGTCTCAAAGCACTCATTTTGACATCATGCAAAATACTCTTTTTTTACTAAAGAAAGGAGAGATGAAACATACAAGTAGCATCAGTTAAACAATACTTCAATTATATCAGCAAAACACATTACAACACTCTGTATAACAACAATAAGGTGAGGGTCTGGTGCATTATTTAATAAGGAAGGCAAGTGGTAGCTTATTTATACAGTCACAACAGTATGAATCCCCCATATACACACACAAACGAGTTGGAATCAGAAGGGACTCATGGACATGAGTTTGGTTAAGTACATCCTCCTGTGCTCCAGCTGAATGAAGGTCTCAGCCTCTTGGTCCACGTCCTCATTTTTGTTATGAGCACTGTGCCTTAAACGATAAAGAGCCCTCTCTGTCTCTTCCAAACTTGACGCTTCTACTTCTGCAAAGCCCTCCTCCTCGTTGCTCTTGGATCCCACTTCACCATGACCAAAAGGCTTATAATAGCTTCTCCTAACCTCTGGCTCTTCCATGGCCTCGTACTCGTGCTCCTGGTAATCGTTTGATGGGCTCCACTCGTACAGCTGATGATGGTGACGATGACGATGGTGATGGTTTCTCCTCTGGCGATTGTTGCTTTCATATGCCATTTTTTCTGTGAATCTTGAAGGTGCTCTGTCCGATTAGATGATGGGGATTTGTCATGTTTACCTCCTATTATTTATAGTTTAATATGTACAACTAGGCTTCCTAGATTATTCCCTTTTGATAAGAGTGAATCTAATACCCCTCCCATTCAGCCAAAAACTTTGAACGAAAAGACAAGGCAGACGTCTTTTTGTGTGTAGTTGCATTTGTTCTGAGGACTAGAGGGAGAAGGAAGCCGTCTGGATATTCGCCAGAAAACGATTCCAAAGCCACCACCTTTGTCGAATTCAACAGATACCCATGAAATCTGATTCCTTTCTTCTTTTACTTTTCTGCCACATGCTCTAATTCAGGATATTTTTTCACTTTCCTGGGAATATAAAGATGCCCCTGTTTCTCGATTCAATGATTTGTAAAATGTGTTGTCGTTTCCAAGTCCATTACTAACTGTGCTGTAGCAATCGTGGTAGGAAAGAAAATGATTTGGAAGTAAAATGTAAAATGATTTGGTAGGAAAGAAAATGTATGGCTTTTTTGGAAGGTCAAATCCTTGAAAGTAAAATGAGGATTAGATCAGCAACAGCATGTGGCACATGTAATGAAGCCGTCCAAGAAAACTCTCATCTCACTCAAAGACATGAGAATCTTATTTGGCAGAAATCCCTTCTTATCCTCACAGTGCATTAATCTTGAGGATTTCGTTAGGCACCTCTCTTGTCAACAGTCCTCTTCAGGAACATGTTAGAAGTTCAAAATGACTGAAGAATGAATTATATCTTTAGCTAACTTATTCCTATTTAATTTTATGTAAAATCGTTATCTTAATCACCTTAATCTTTATCCATATTCAAACCTCAACTCAAGACAAAGCAAATAATCTCAGAAAGTTGTTATCAAACACACCACTTCAGTAAAGCTTTTATTGATGAGTAGGATAAGATAGACATTACATGGACTTGGAGACAAGCAAGATCACGTGGATGTTTATTAGATTCTGAAACAGAGCAAGCAAGCAAGCACACAATTTTATTATTACAGTGGGATCGATGAAGACGACATGTTAGACACCTTTCACTTCCCACTCAACCTTGTGAAACCTGTTGTTCATGTTCCTGTCATAAGGGTTAGCACAGAAGCCATTGCCGCCACCCCAGTTATGGCGCTCATATCTCATTTCATCCACCTTCATGTTACCTGCACTGTTGTGCATTTCATATTTGTTCACCTCCGAGAAATAGTCACGGCCATGACCCTGGTAGTGGGACCCGTTTGAAAACAGAGGAGGAGCCCCTCCAAAAGAGTGGCTATGACCACCGCCGGAGAAATGGCCGGAGGAACCGTGGTGGCCTTCCCGGAACATGCCATTGGTCATGCGCATTCCAGGGAAGTGGTTGTGACGGCCATTCCTTGAGCTCCAAGTCTCCTCATGAACCTCATAGCTCTCCTGTTGAGTCTCCATGCCATAGCATTGGTTCTGTTGAAACCCATGGTTTCTCTGCCGCTGCATTTTCTCGTTGGAGCTTTAGAACTAATGATCAGGTATTAGTGTTGGTTTGGGATGTTGAATTCCCATCAAATGAGTGCCTTTTTATAGGCCTGGATATATAGAAATTGGTTATCTCTAAGTTTGGCCCTGTCTCATCAGGCATATATTTCCACTTAAGTGCAGTATTGTTCATTATTTTAAATGAATGGACAAGAGAGGATGGCTCAGTATTATTCAAGTATTATTAATACTTGAATACGATTATGAGAGAAATTTATTTCTTTGTGGGAGGAGAGGCGTCGTATTCTTTGATGATGAGAGAATCGTATTCTTCCACTACGATTCAGAAAGCTGAGTAAATTCACTTGGCTCGATAACCAAATCTCAGTCAATTCTTTAGCGGCCCTGCGTCGTGCTGCTGATATTCACAATGAAAAGAAACATAAAATTAATCTCTGCATGCCATTGATCATCTGGGTAATGCTCTTAGTTAACATGTAATCCTTGAAAGAAAAGAATTTTATCCGCCATGATCATTCTTTCAGTTTTTTAAGAAAAAAGAGTGAGAAAATAAAAGATCCTTCCTTCCCATGTTGTTTCAGTGGCAAACATATGTTGAAATGCAGAGCTCGAGAATGGTTGATAGAACATAGAAGCACAAAAAATTTCCTATATGGCATCCAAACCTAACCTAGGCCTCCTTTCATTAATATAAGATATATTTACTTAATTTAATTAGATTAAGAAAGTAAGTTAAATTAATTGATAGAACATATATTTTTTAAAATACCCTAATTATTTTTCCTAATTTCCTTTTTCCCTCTCATTTTTTATTATTGTTGAGGGAATATCAATAGAGGTAAATTAAGAAAAGATTGACAAATATAAAAATATGTTTTATATTCAAGATCAACTCTCTAAATATATCTTATATTATTAAGAACAGAAGAGAGTATTAACTAATTACCGGCTATGTTCTTAAAGCTCTCCAAAGCGGATCTTCAATAGAATATACTGCCCAAATCCCCCGGCATGAACAGTTAACGATCCCAATTTCAACTTAAATCCTAGTTAAAACCAAAAATGGATCAAGACAAAATTGCTCATGAAAAGAGATGTACGTTTAAAAATTTGAAAAAACAGAAAGCCATTCTGAACTTGGCATCCAGCTCAAGAAAAAGGGGTAATCGTGAGTGACAACATTTCGTTAAGCGACCCCTACTGGTAAAATGGACACCTCATAATGCAAGTGAATTATAGTCCGGCGAATTCTCGAATCACTCGCTATGACAGCAACCGTAACATGTTGTATATTGCGGGAAAACTTGAAATATTATAAACCACGCAATCAGATGAGTCATCCATATACATACATATAAGTTCAGCGTTGATCAGGGGGAAAAAATTAATAAATAAATAAATCTGTCTCCGAAGCAAAACCTCCCAAATGGGAAAAAGTGCAGAACATAATACAGAGTAAAACTAGGCTATGTATCTCCCGGGGATAGGCCACAAACAATCCAAAGTAAAACAAGAGATAGTGCTCCCCGACTCTAAATTATATACAAAGTCCCCAAACCCCAAGAACCAAAGAATCTGTCAGAACTCTCAATGAACTCTCAAAACCCCCATGAAGAGTCCCTCAAGCTACGCGCGCTACAAGATTCACAAGAAGCAAGCATCACAAATTCTTGTCCAAGATCACCGGCTCTCCCTTATACAATGCCCAGGCAGGAGAAATTTATACTTGTCTGCATTCTCCAGAAGGTAAGCAGGAAGATGAACAGCAGAATAGGAATGCGGTATCGGTCCCATTTTACTGATGATTTCCTTGAAGGTGTACTCCTCTGGAAGCATATCAAATAAATCCTCCCCCTTGCATATTATGTCCTGAATTCTTTTGGGATCCAAATAATGAGAGAACCTCACTCTATCGTAATGGCTGTAAGCTTTCATCTTAAAAATGAAATCGCTGATTCGGGGGAAACAGAAGCTACAATGCCAACCAGCATCTGCCAATAGGTTATCAGACTGGCGGTAATGCGCATACCTTGTCTTGCCACTCTGGTATCTGTGCACTGAAGCTCTCCAGCTCTTATCATCCACATGAAACTCAAAAGAATAAAGATAATTCTTCAACTGAAGATGAAGAATTGAAGGTATGTCATCACACCACCTCAAGAGATTGATAGTGTGAGCACTTGGTATCTCGTCAACATCAGACATAATCAACAAGTCATCATCTGAAATGCCAGCTATTTTAAGGAGCTGATCCAATGCTACCCGCTGATAAGCCTCCTCAACAAATGGGTTTTCCCCTTTCTTAAATCTCCCACCAACAGTCCCATAAGTTAACCGGGGCTCAACAAATTTAAACTGCTCCCTGTTGCTACTAAAAACCAGAGGTTTAGGCAATCCAGTGAATGTAGAATTTGACTCAAGGAGAACAAATTCTGAAACATATGGGTACATCTCCCTCCAACGTAAGGTAAGTAACTCCACCTCATTGCTGAACAACACAGCATCATAAACTCGTCTTGGGTACTCACGGATTCCCCAGCCATGAAGTCTGCAGAGGTTCTCCATTGTCACGTTTTCATTATAGTAGTGTGGTATGACATTGAAAGGTTTGGGTGGCTTTTCCCACAATGGCCGCAGAAAGTAAGAAATTTTCTGTCCATGAATGTAGATTCCCAAGATGCACATTGGGACAACAGCAAAAAGAAATATATAGGTTTTTACATCCAAGCCACGTAAAATGCAGCGGATTCTTGTCATGCCTGAAACTTGACTCGATTCCTGCGTATTAAAACAAGCATACAATAATATCACTACATATGCACCTTTAACCAATGAAAGATAAAGAAAATAACTTGTCAATTCTGAAAATAAATTAATTCATAACAAAGATTCCATTGCCGTCTTTCCATTATATTAACTAATCAGACGCAATTGATGTGATTAAAAAGTTTTCTGAAGACAAGAGGATTAAAATTTTAATCACCAAGCCTAAGCTGCATTATGAAGAGATTTGAGGCATGCCACAACGACAACGACAACAAAACCAAAATTCATCACGTAAATGATAGACCCTTGTTTTGCAGCCACTCTAATCCCATTAGCAATAACACGTATCCACCTCCCCTAACAAAGAAGGAGAAAAGGGGAGAAAAGTAGAAAAGTTTGCTTTTTGTGAGTTTTTGCCGTTTGCCACATTACCTTTGACGAAATAGTCACGTCGAGCGCTAAAAATTGATCAACCAAATGTTAAAAACATTTTTAAAGAAAATAAAACACTTCCTAATTCTAACAACAGCCATATTCAGATCACCGTCCATATCTACACAAAGAAGAAGAGCAACTCTAAAAAGATATGGCCTTGATCAGCCACCTCAAGCTTACTCTGCATTCATGGTTGTCTAACTCAATATTGAACTATCTACCACTGAAATCCAACCCCAGACAACATAGTAAAGGGTCATGATTTCCATGAAGCGCGATTTGAAGTAATGAATTAGAATGCTAAAAGATCCAAATAACCATCCAATTTGGTTATTTCAAGAAACCAAAGACACCCAGAATAGCACAACCAAGTAATTAGAAGGAGAAAAGGCGGAATCGGAAAAAAAACGGGAAGATCATCCATTTAGGAAAAGCAAACTGAGGAAGTAACACAAAAAGTGCAAGATACCTGGCCGCAAACATCGCCGCACAAATCATCGGACTTCTTAGGGCAGTATTGTCCTCCAGATTCTCCCATCATCCACCACATTTTTCCGTTTATTCTAATAGGCGCGAGTCCGATGCTATCCGCGACCTAATCAAAACAGATCAAGCTTCGACCGAAAATTACCCGAATGTTCGATCGTCGCTCCGTAACCGATAACGCTATGTAATGCCTATCCAGATTCGATCCCGTTAACTTCTCTGAATAGTGAAGCAGAAACCCTTCTTGCAAAGACTATAAAAGTACTAGGGATTGCCTATGCGAATTCTTACAAAAGAAGAAACGTGCTGTTTCCGCGGGGCAAGGAAAAAACAAGATAGGGATAGATGAAGAAGGGGAAGATAATAACAGGAGCACGACGGCGAAGGTGTAGATTTTCTGGTGAGGATGGCAGTTGCAAAAGTATTGTTGAGACACAAGGACTGAGACGAGCCTCTGCTTTTTTTCCCCTCTATTCGTCTTGATATTCTTCAGCGAGTTTTGGCGGTGCTTCGTTGTATTGTGTGCTTGTCCACCACTTTATATAAGGCGCATACTTTTACACACCGAAATTCATAAAGCGAGCTCCTTTTACGGAAAAGTACACGCTGTTTTCTTAAAATTACGATTCCTAATAAAACTGATTATTGACTAAACAGGGAAACTGAGGGGCGTGCACGTCATTTAGCATAGGAGATGTTACACCTAGTCTCCACGCGCTTCATTGACTGGCTCATGACAAATAAATTTTTAGCAACAATTTTTCTTGAAAATGCCTGGGTTGGGGAAAAAACCAGAGGCAAAACTGAATGAGTCAGGGACTCGGAACGCCAGAGGGACACGTGGGTTTCGTGGAGTATGATCGCGTTTGGATTAGTCCACCTCTATGAATGAGGTGGCACATGGCTGTGAAGTGGCCCCCACCACGAGCTGCTGTTCTCTTTTTATATCCGTTTGATTCCCATGTGGGCCATCCCTTCCCTTGCCTCCCCCTCCAGTATAACGTCTCCAAAACACCCGCCTCTTTTCGCTTGTTTAATTTAATTGATAGATTTTGGCCAAAAAGAAAAATTAAATTGATAAATTAGGATATAATGTGGGTCACTGCGAAATCAAACAATATACTATGGCACTATGATTTTTATATTATAAATAAATATAGACTTTATAGTTACAAATGTTTTTAAACAATATTTTGATGCCGTGGTCTTGGAGTTTGAATATCAGCTGAGAAATGTGCTAACATTGACAAGTTTCGAGCATGATCATTTTTAATATGGAAGATTTTTGTGCTTATCTTAAAAAAAAAATACATACTATTATGTTCTTAATGTGCTATAAAAAATTAAAATATTTGTTTACCGTTAAAGTATAAAAAAAATTATCTTAAAACTTGTTATTTATCTAGAACGCTCTACTTCAAAATTCAAATCATAAGATTAAGATATTATTGCCATCAATAATTTTTAAATATTCTATACTTATATAGAGATAATTATGTTTATTTAATTTTTTTCAAAAAATGATTGTTTAGTAAATTCGGACCACTTTAGCTTAGTTTTTACTAATATTTTTCAGTGTTAATGGACTTGGTTTCAGTCTTAAATCGTGTGCTTAGCTCTCCAAATTCATCAGATCTAGATCATTAAATCTGATTTAAACAATCTAGATCTGAGTTCTTAAAAATCTATATTCTTTAATAAAAATTATTTTGATAGGTATAAAATCTAATGTAAAGATAATATATTCATTACTATTCTTGAAAAAAAATGATTTTTTATTTAAAAAATCAGTATTTAAAGAAAATCTAATCCAAAAGAAATTAAATTTGGACGACCCAAATATAATAAGTTGGGAAAGCAAAATATAATGCTTAGCACTGAAACTATATCCTATAGTAACATGCTCTTGTTTTTGAGAAGTCATGTATTTAATACACCATCTTTTTTTTTTTTTACATGTTATCACACCATGATTGATAAGTCAAACACTTATACTCGGCTTTTGTTGGCCTGGCTTATTTGTGCACATGAGTAAAATTAATCTTTCGTGCTGATAAAGAATGATCCTATTTCACCGAAACAAATATATAACTATATTTTATATATTTTCATGATATGCTAAACGTAATATAAAGTTCCCCAAAATTTTATCTAATAATCATTTTATTTGACATGGTATACATGAATTCCGCGGGAAATTGTTTGAGTGGATTAAACAAGGAAAAAACAAAAACCAAAAAAATAATAATAATTAAATAAAGGGTCAAACTTAGCGTAAACGGTGTAGAGAATGACAAGGACTGGGGCATGAGACGAAAGTTTGGAAACGTACCAGGGTTGGAATCTGTTTTGTAACGTTATTTAATGTTTGTTTTGATTAACTGTAAAAACTACTTTTTAACATGATTTACTCATATAAAATAAATTTATAAGAGAAATTTTATTTTAACTTATTTAAAAGCTAACTCAAATATTTCCTTAAACTAATAGTCGGGTTTCATGCAGCTGACATCAAGAGGGGTCCTTGATGCCAAAAGCTCAGCTCTGGCTGTTTCTTGTGTACAATTTTTTTTAATATTTGTGCCACAGACGCTTATTGATTGCCCCACAATCATTGAAGTGATTAGGAACTGCATCACCTTCTCCACGTCCCACCACATAAGCCCTTTCTATAATATCCCCTATTAAATATTTAATTAATATTCAAGTCAGGATTATCCGCATATTAAAAATTCTATCAGTTAGTCTAGGCTTAAAAGCTTTCAATATGCAAAGAGTTAACCATTTCATTTGTATATTGAAAGTTACTTCATTAGTAAGAAATCTCAAGGGGAAATTTATGCTCCACGTGTACGGAATAGAGTGTGATCAAAGTGACCAACAGATAATTAAACCGTTGTACAATTTTTTGCTATAATTTGATTAGTTAAACCGTTCTAATAATGATTTTGCTATAACTTGATTGAATTCGACAATAATAGCAGAAAATCTCAAGTGATCATGAGCAATAGAATTGGACATGGGGTCAAGTGATAGATGAAATGCAAAAATAATGCGAGTTAGTTAATCTTATATTAGGTGGAAGAAAAAAGATGAACAATTTCACTATTTTATTAAAAAATATAAATGTCAGATAAAATAAGGTGATCTATTAGAAAAGAGATTAAAGTTGAAGCAAAAGTATTTACACCATTTCTAAATTCTAATATAATATTTTGATAAATATTTTTGAATGGATTTGGGTAGTTCTTTTATCAGTGTGGTTAGTATTTTGATGAAAAAGTAGAGGGGGAAAAGATATATAATGAATAATTAAATACAGTGGGTGGCATTGAAAGCGGGAAGGGACAAAGTGGCTGAATCAGTGGGACTAATTAAAGGCAGAGAATGACGAAGACTGGTTCCTGAGCTATTATTGTATACTGAATTAGACGACCAAGACACTTTCAATGTCAGGCAATTTAACCCCCTTCCCTCTTCATAACCTAAAATAACAATACTCAGTCATAGATATAATTAAATTACAAGGGGAAGTGGAATTGTATGATGGCAAATAAAAATACTATCAGAAAGAGGTGTACCGAGACTGGGAGCAACTGAGGCAGGCACTCATATGACGCGCACAAAACACCACTGAATGAGTATGTCAAAGGCACAAAAAGGGAATAATACTTTTAAACATTTTGTTGCCACTTGTTTTAAACAGCTAACAACCTACATAGATAAGTAAATTAAACTGAATCGTGAGCTGTATTTCTTGCAGGGGAAGCTCGGGAGTGGGGAGCTACGTTAGTGTTGGCCAAGAAAAAATTATGCATATTAGTCGTTGCCAGTTCACAAATCGTTAAAAGGCCTCGAATAAAAGGTCATTTCGAACCAACGGGTCGACCTTCAATATATTATTATGCCTTGAAACAGGCATGGAACGAGAGGGGCTTCTTTTGCTTTATAATCTATGTTCACAAGGGATCCTCGTGTGCTTTACATTCTATATTTTGCCCCATCCCTCTCTTTAGTTCCACCAAAAGATTGCCACGTAAAAAAGACGTTTTATTATAATCATGTACTTAGTCAACCCAAAGGGGTATAATCAAATATAAAGGAAGAGTCCTAAGACTCAGTCAGCCACTTCCCAAGATTGCAAAATAGTCGCCATATATACTCGAGCATAACAAATTTGTTTCTCTGCATTGTTGTTTATAGTTTTTTCTTCGCTTTTTTTTTTTTTAATTTCTTTATAAGAATCCATGAGTGGAGGTTGGGCCACCATTTACTCATAGGACACAGCCGCAAAGTGTATTTTTTGTGGGCTCAGGATATCTAACACTGCGGGGGTAACTAATGCCCTCACATTGTGTTGTTTAATGATTGACTGGTTACTATTGAAAAGGGCATCACGGCCCACTACTACAATCTGCACTATTATGGGCTACCTACGGCCTGGTTTTTAGAAAAATCGAGGATGGGCTTTCACATAAGTATGCCCCTATTTCAATTATGACGGAGAGCCTCCAACCCCAAGCTTAGTTTATATCTCAACTCAAAATCTTTCTTTGTTGTGAACAAAAGTTGATCCTGCTAGTAAATAAGTTAATTTATAATTAAAAGGTTGTATGATTAAATCTTACCGATGTGAAAATCTTGTTGATAAATTATCTATAAATAATTTTATAAATATTCTTTAAACTCAAAGGTATCCTATGTGAGCCCCGGGATCAGACTAATCTAAACTTCTTTTGTTAAGAAAATAAATTTTTTTATCGTTTGCCTTTGTTCCATGCGAAGGGAATAAAGGTGATGAAAATCATTTTTATCGTGTTTGTTATAGTACCATGTCCATTAGAAAGTTTTTCTACTTCAATTCTCTCTCCTATCTTCATTTTATAACAAACAGATTACTGATAAAACGGCGTCTTTTGCTAAATCTGCCTAGACTTTTTTCACTAATCACCTGGTAATGAGAGGGTGCTGTATATTTTACATAATTATGTGCTCAAAAGCTTGCTATGATATTATTTGGATTAAGTTAGTCGCTAAATTGAAATATACTTAGAAGTAAAGTAGAGGTAACGCGACATAAATACAATGAAAATTATGTTGAGGGAAGACAGGTCCTTGTGTTGTTGAGTGCGATTGAATAATAATTGAAGTGTACAGATTCTTCTTTCTTTCATCGTTTAACATTCGTGTAAAATAACTAACAAGTATAGAGCTCAACTAGTAAAACACTAAAATACAGTGGTCGGATCGGTTTGAAAATCGGTAAATTGGTTTGATCTGAGTATCAACTTAGTTCATTTTTTAATTAAAAAGTTGATTTATTTATTTTTTTAAAATTTTATATTAATAATCTTGAAATCTTTATTTTCTTATCGGTTTGGCCTAAGTTAGCTGGAATTTGACTCCGGTTTAACCAACTGACACTTGATCCAGTATCTTGACTCATTTAGTGGCGGATTCAAATTTAATAACATTGGAATGAACATAAATTATGTAAAATAATTTTCCCCACCATATATATATATATATATATATATATATGTCAAAATATGTGTTAATTAAGGACGCCGAAGTCCTGTTTTTTTTTTCCCCTGACGCCAAAGTCCTTTTTATAAGTTATGTTCAGAAAATTTTTTTTGATCTTTATTATAAAGAGTGATTAATGACAGTTTTAAAATTTTACCCCTATTAAATATAATGAAAAAAATAATTCATGTTGGATTAAGAGAAAGATGAAAAGGGTTGAAAACATCATTCATAAATGAAAGTAAAATTAGGAAAAATGCATCAATTTAGAATATTTAATTAGGGAAATGATAAAAAAACTTAAAAATTGAAAAATTCTAAATCATATCTGTTACCAATAATTAATAAGGCAATTATAAAATTTGATGAGAAATTCACAATTCGTTTTATATAGAAGAAACCTGATTTAAAATTTTACAGTTTTAAAATTTATTTTCTATTATTTTCTCAATTTAATAAGTTAACTTACTCTCCTTAGGAAAATTATGTAAATTTGACTTATAATCAAGTACTAGAGTGGTAATATTGAGCTTTCCAAAAACTAATTTATCTAATACATTTTTAAATGAGTGTTCGTTTGCACTTTGCAATTTAAAAAAAAATTAATTATAATTTACAATATATAAAATAAATACATTACAATAATTTTGTATCAAATTAATGAATAAGCTCTTTTGAAACATGCCACTTTAGCCGATTTCCCGTTGATCCGGTGTCTACGTTGAACTGTACCATTGTCGGACTGTTTTTTTTTTTTGTTGGCCCAAAAATTGTCAGACTGTTGACTAACAAGTGCCTGCTATAACTCATGTCAAGTGCTAGTTTGTGATTCCAGACGTGCGGCCTTCAGCGTTAATTTCATATGGGATCCACCTCTTAATTAACCTTTGCGAGTTTGTTAACTTTCTCTCTCTTCATCCGGACTCAACCGATACACAACTTCCTTCTTCGTCTTGGATTCGCGTACGTGCTTTGTATCATACAGTACAGTTTAATGCAGATGATCAAATCAAATCTAAAAAAATTTCCAGAACCCAGTGGCCTTATCAACAAAAATTTATCAAGGAGATTATGAATTAAACTAAGCTTATATGCAATTGTCAGATGTAAATCACAATCCCCAGAAAAAGGAGGAAAAGATATTCCATAATTACAATAATAACCTTCCGGAGGGAAATCGGAGATAATCCGCAGAGGTGAGAACTGACCTCTCAAACCGGTCTGACTCGCTGGCCCTATGTCTTCTCACGGTTTTGTATGCCTTAACCTCTTCTGTGACAACCTCCTGGTTGGCTTTCTCCTTCATTTCTCTCACAGCATCCCAGAAGCTCTGTTCCACCACCATCGTCTTCATCCCTCTACTATCCTCCATTCTCTTCAACTCATAAATCAATTCCACCGCTTCCCCGAAGCTCAGGCATCCCAATCTCTCTCTGAACTCCTTCAATCTCACACACACCTCTTTCACGATCGAATCCAAATCCTCGCCCACCAAATTCTCTATCTCTTCCACTAATTTCTTCCCCTTCGTCGATCCACAATCTGGTTTTCTTCCGATTTCGTCGATCAGTGTCACCAAAGCGTCCGTCTCTCTCAACAAATCTGCGTTCATGAGTCCCGATACTCTTTCTTCTCGCGACTCTGCGTCGGACGAAGATTTTGATCCCAGGAAGAAACCTAGGGCTCTGGAACTGCATAGCAACTGCTCTATGTATTGGGCGTACCATCGGACCCAAGAGGATAGCTCCCACGAGATGGGACTGGTGTTGTCTCGGAAATTGGAGAGTTTGAGGTAATTTCGGCCGCCGGAGGCAGGGTAGACGGAGAGCTGGTCCTGGAGGATGAAGGTGCCGTGCTTGATGATGTGGTGGACGGCGATGAGGCACTTGAGGGCGACGGCGGAGTTTTGGGTTTTCTGGAGGCGATCCATCAGGATTTCTATGGCGGTGGCTGCGGTGGAGCGTGAGCCGTCGCCGAAGGAGAGGAGGGTGGAGAGTTGTTTAGGAGTGGGAGGAGTGAAGGAGTCGTGACTGGTGGCGCGTAGGAGGGAGAGGGTGGCACGTTTGGAGAGCAAGGCGGCTTTGCCCTGTGAGGCCTTGTCCTTCATCACCCCAACCAGGTCCCTCAGCTTCGCCATGAGTGTGTGTCTTTGGTGGTGCGCAGAGCAATGATGGCTGCGAGAGAATTAAGAGCAGTAAAGAGCAAAGTCTGTGGCTGACTTGGTGGGGTTCATCATCAAGTGGGGCTCCATCGATCCCTATGATTCAATGATGATATCAAATTAATGTTACCGCAGCCCCCATCGATGGCCTTTGATCGCCATCTTGTTTCTCCACCAAACTTTCAAAACCTTAGAAGTCACAGTATAAATTTGGGCGCACATGAAATTAAAAATTAAAACCAAGAAAATCTCACGGCTTAATTTAAAAAAGCATCACCTTTTTGTGTTCCGTATGTTATTAAATGGTTTTACATTAGTACTTGGGAGAATGATGATTTAAGAATAAAATGCAGGGGGAGACGAGCATATAATAGTTAGTTCGTTTGGATTAGCTTATGGAAGTTTCATAAGTGTTTATAAATCGTGATTCACGGAATATGAAGTAACTTTTACGGTTTACGAGGTTGCTTTTACGGTCTACGAGGTAAATATGTGGAGGAGATTTATCTCGATTTACGTAAATCGGGCTTATAAAATAAGCCCAATTATAAATAGATTTTCCAAACATGCTAATTTGATTGATTGGAATTAGTCCAAAGGTGGGTTATAAAGATGTGTAACGCGCACCTGAAAAATAAATAAATAAGGAAGTGGGGTTTCTTGTAAGACTAATT
Source organism: Albizia julibrissin (assembly GCA_037074505.1). NCBI lineage: Eukaryota > Viridiplantae > Streptophyta > Magnoliopsida > Fabales > Fabaceae > Albizia > Albizia julibrissin. The sequence goes on along the minus strand of CM073489.1, from coordinate 37,265,143 downwards.
TGTGAGGTCTGAATGGTGAACATTCACATCCTACATCAAGACGGGACTGAAGAGTAGTCTGGAAACAGGGGTCAGCTGATTAAACAACAATCAAAAGAAAGATTAAACAAAAAGTGTGGCAAATTGTGGATTCGATGAACGAGATTAAATTAAAGAAGGCAGGAAGTGGGTCCTTTGGGACATGAAAGCAGGAAGCAAGTTTGCCCCAAAAAAAGAAAGAAAGAAAGAAAGGAGGGAGCAAGTAAACATCAGGGGCTCTCATTAATAGCACGTTCACACTTGGTTTACCGCATCACGCCAACATATCCAACGTGTGCGACTGACTTGGCTCTGGCAAACGACTATTACCGTCTCAACTCTCAACCCTCAAAAGGGGCGTGCCAAAATACGAAAGCGGATCCGAGCGACTCTTTTAAAACAAGTTACGATGCTTGACCTTAACCACCCCATTTGAAAAGAGCAAAGCTGCGCTGCTTAAATAAGCTTCTTAGTCCATGTTTGTTTGGACGTTTCGACATGTTATAAGCCTGATTGAATAAGTATAAGCCCGATTAATCATGATTCATGAAAAAAACATGTTTGGTTTGATGATTACCGTATCTAGTAGGTTTGTTTGGTAATCGTAAGTCCGATTTATGTAAATTGAGATAAAACTTCTTCATATGTTTACTTCGTAGACCGTAAAAGGTACTTCATATTTCGTAAATCACAATTGAAAAGCACTTATGAATGCTTTCCAAACATACCATTAAATAAGTAGCTTTTTTGAAAAGCTCCTTGATCCAGCTTTTGACTTGTGCTTTTGGGAATTTATGACCGTTATTTGGTTAAGTGCACTGTGCAATCCTGTCTTTTTTTCTCTCTCTTCTCTTCTCAGAGTTCGAGTTCTTCTCTAGCCGAAACAAGTTCCAATAGGTCTTCATTGGATTCGGAACCCTATGTTATTTACCTGATACTCAACTTTTTTGAAATAGCATGTGCGATGGAATCTTCTGGGCATCACTTCATATGGAAGGCTAGGAAGGAAGTAGATGAAGGGAATAAAGCATGGCTGCCTCAAGGGTTTGAAGAGAGGATGAAGGAGGAAAACAGAGGGTTGTTAATAACAAAAAGGGCCCCACAGGAGCTGATACTGAACCATCCAGCGACCAAAGGTTTTTTGACGCATTACGGGTGGACGTCAGTGATGGAGGCGGTGAGCACAGGGGTGTCGTTGATCACATGGCCGATTTTTGCGGAGCAGTTTTATAATGAGAAGCTGATAACGTAGGTGCACAAGTTGTGGGGTGGAGGTGGGGCCCATAAGAGAGAATGAAGAAGGTAGTATGTAGGGTGAAGATTAAGAATGGTGTGTGGAGGTTGATGGACGGTGGATATGAAGTTGAGAAGGTGAGAAGGAAAGTCAAAGAAATGAGCCAATGTATAGTTGGGCTTATTTTATAAACCCGATTTACTTAAATCGAGATAAATCTCATTCACATATTTACCTCGTAGGCCATAAAAGCACATTGTAGGCCGTAAAAGCAACCTCGTAAACCGTAAAAGTTACTTCGTATTCCGTAAATCACGATTTATAAGCACTTTTGGAGTTTCCACAAGTTAATTCAAACGAGCCAAAATCTTGTATCGTATTAAAATTTTTATCTTAAAATCATTTTTAATTTATTTATATTTTTATAGTAATTTAATTATGTATTTTACCATTATAAAAATTTCAAATTTAATTTTTTCACATTAAATAAATTTTATATTTTTCTCTCTTAAATATCATAAAAGTCACTTATGAAAAAGTCTAACCAAACATTTTTCATTTTCATAAAAATACTTATGTAATCGTCAATTCAAACATAAATCACTTATAAAATCTGATTTTTATCTAATCTGACTTTTTCATAAGTCAAATTACAATAAGCTCTTTTTTTACGGCTATTCCTTTTTGTAATTTGATGTGTTGACTTGTTGATTGGATCATGGATGTGTGCATGAGTTGTAACCTGAGAAAATAAGATATTTTCTCGGCTTGATACAGTAGGAAGCGGTTTCAGCACTAAAAGTAATGGGCTCCATCCGCATCCAGAATGGGTTGGACCTGCGCCCATGAACATCTAACAGGACCCACCTTCAGGATTGTTTAAATATTTGTTTAAAATAGGGTGAGAGCTTTTAAAAATAATTTCTTAATTGAGATTTATAATATATATAATAAATATGTAAGAGAAATATTGTTTTAATTTATATGAATAAATATTTTTAAGAGATTGAAAAGTTATCCCAAACATACCTAAGAAAATTAGATAAATATCACGTTTGGAACGGTATTCCTACCCCGATGACCACATAGGAATAAATAAGTAAAACAAGAAAGAACGTGCCAACATATGTACTCCAAACTGGCAAAGTTCCCACATTGCAGTCTAACCCAGCAGGCCTTGTTGTCGCTGATGATTGGGATATTATACATGTTTTTCAAAAAAAAATAAAATAAAACTGAATATCTACAAATTCAAAACTCCACAGTACAGATAAGAAAAGAATATCCGTGACAGCGAATGAGCGAAATGAAACGTGTTGTTTTTCGGTACCCGTCAAACTCCAAAGAGTAGACAAGAACCCAAGACAGTGAGTCGGCACAGCCAGTATAGTCTGTTGTGAATTCATGTGTTCAATACATCTATGAGAAACACAAGTGTGAAGAAAATAACCCAGCATATTTTCTGAAAGTATACAAGTCTATATAATATTTCCAACTAGGCCATTAGACCCTTATTTCACTAAACTAACAATTAAGCCTATATATATATATATATAGGCGTCAAAGTCACTAATTGAACTCACACAATAGCCCATTAACCACTCATACTATATAATATAATATTCTTAACACCTCCCTCAAGTTGGAGGTTATACATATTAATAATTCCTAACTTGCCCATAAGTCTTTCATGACTCTCTTTGCTAAGACCTTTAGGGACTGTTTGGTATGAGGGATTTGGAGGGGAGGGAAAATTTTTATAACTTGGATTTAAAAAAATTGAAAAAGTGGGGTTGAAAGTTTTTAATTAATTTTTCTTACTTTTTTATTTTACATCTTATCTTTATTAAAATTTTATAACCTCACTTCTTCAATTTTTTAAAATCTAACTCCTAAAAATTCCCTCCCCCCTCCCCTCCATTTCCCTCCTGCCAAACAGACCCTTAGTGAATATGTTTGCTTGTTGTTCTTTACTTCTCACATGCATGCTTTGTTGCAGCTTCTCTCTTGTAAAGTGACAATCTATTTTGATGTGTTTGGTTCTTTCATGAAAAACTGGATTTGTGGCAATATGGATGGCAGCTTGCTATCACAAAAGACTTGTACAGGTTTTAGGCTCCTCATATGCAAATCTGCCAGCAACCTTCTAATCCACACTACTTCTGATACATAGCTCATAATGCTCTATATTCAGTTTCAGCTGAGGGTTTGGAGATGTTATTCTGCTTTTTAGATTTCTAGGAGATTGGCAATCCTCCAAACTTGACTATATACTATAACATCCTTTAAATAAAAAAAAAACCTAAAATAAAATAATAATTAAATATTATATATTATACTTAGCTCAATGGTACCAGGTTCGATAGCTCGGGCGTGTTATGCCTAGCGTCGCGAGTTCGATCCTGGGGAGGCACCCTTCGGGGTATAATCGATGTGGGCTATCGATAAGCTTGCCTTCTGAGCCCAGTGAATGGGTGGAAGTTGGGCCGGACTGATAGGTCTGTTACATAAAAAGGCGCCTTTTTATGTAACGGCACGGCGTCTCCCGTCTCCCACTCGGGGTCCCTAGGGTCCCTAGCGGTGCCGGACTGAGTCACCCCACCTCCCTGAGGTCTTTTCCCAGCCAGGAATTGTCCCTTCCCCACGGGGATTTAATACGCCTCCTCAGGGCTCGAAGGCTCAACCTGGGGGTAAGTACGAGCCTTAAGAGCAACCTGGTAGCCACTTGCACCGCGGCGCAAGTGGTTACCAGGTTGCTCTTAAGGCTCATACTTACCCCCAGGTTGAGCCTTCGAGCCCTGGGGAGGCGTATTAAATCCCCGTGGGGAAGGGAC